>OY735215.1:54650129-54710129 GCA_963457665.1 Thysanoteuthis rhombus
GGTCTGGATCTACAGCAGCCAGACTTATATATATATATATATATATATATATATATATATATATATATATATATATATATATATATATATATATATATATATATATATATATATGTATATATATATATATTGTTCAGTAAAATAATAGGGCTTCAAATGTAAATGTTTCTAATGTCTCCGACATATTTATGTTTGTTTTGTTTATAATATAAAATCATTTTACCCAATAGAGAAGTACAATAAACAATAAGAGACAAATTTGTTTGGGGAATATATATATATATATATATATATATATATATATATATATATATATATATATATATATACATTGCCGGTCAAGGTTGTTGGCATCCATTAATTTTTTTGTATAACCTGTACAATATCTTCCAAAATAGATGAAAATCTGCCAATTCTTTGTGACCAGAATATTTCGATAAGACGCCGAAAGTAATTCAACAAAAAAAACTTATTTTTCAAATTACATGAACTAATTTCAAAGAAGAAATAGGAAATATTGGAATCCTTCCATAATATTTCCTGTGGTGTGTAATATGTGTTGAAAACATGATGTGAAATTTCTCTTCTCCTATAGACAGCTATTAGCACATATCAATGGCATTTTGGGGTTGATTTTATTTTTTAAATCATCTTATTAATATGGACTCCCTCGGTCTTCCTTGGCTTCTCATTACCAAATACACTCACACTATATATACTATGTATAGATAGATTGATAGATAGATTTGCTTGTTGTGTTGATGTAAGGTGATCCGACAGAATGTTGATGAAAAGTGACGATTGGAAGATGAAGAGAAAAATTTAAGAGAAAAGCAGGTCTTACATCTACAAATTTTTTATTATCACGTGAGCATGTCTCGATGACGTGCAACGGGCGCCAGCCATCTTTTTCAAGGGAACTTGCTGTGCTCCAGAGAAAATTGTAAACATGTAAACGGCACTTAATTTTGTCTTCACTGTTGCCAGTTTCTCTGGAAGAAAATTGCCTTCACCTCTCGAAATGCATCGAAAAATGTCCACGTGATAATGAGCATTTTCAAGATGTAACACCTGATTTCCTCTGAATTTCTTTCTCTTCAACTTCCTGTCGTCACTTAGCTACACTGAAGAGATGTAATACATCGAAACAGTTGTCTGTGGATGACACAATAATCAATAATCCTCTATTCAGGGTTGAGCACTCTTTAAGTGAGGTAACTCATCCATTGTAAGCTTATGCAACGCTCTTCCATAGGAATAAAGCACTCTGGTGGATAGGGAGTTTCTACATAAATGAATATATCGCTTAAATTCAGCCTTATTGCCAACCCAGTTCCGTAGTCCAGAGGTAGGATATCGTCCTCCGGGTCCGATGTGAGGGTTTCGATTCTACCTATCGGATAATGTCTATAGCCACATTAAAGAGATGTAATACATCGAAACAGCTGTCCGTGGATGACACGATCATATATATATATGTATATATATATATATATATATATATACATACATACATTTCATTCTTTCTTTCTTTCACACCGCCGTTATATCATATTTGTATTATGCATAAACACACACACACACATATATGTATATATCTTTTTCATTTATGTAATTTTTTTCTTCCTATACGTGCCAACAACTAGTGCAAGCGATTCGTGTCCCTTCCAGACAGCTTATGTCAGCCTGACTCGATTGACATCTAAACTAAATCTAAGTGACGCGCCCGATTAACTGCACATAATTAACACTTGTGATAGTCACGAATTGGACCAGGAATTAGACTGTCTATAGCAGACGCCAAGGCAAGAATGGAAATCTGATATACAAAGCCAAGAAGTGCAGGGTAGCATAACGGTTGGCGCCGTTGAACAGAGTTCAGGTTCCGGCTTAGATTACGTGTGTTCACTTTGCATTGAGGTTTATTTGCAAAGGCATCAATTCACTTCACCCCTGCCAGGTCCCATCGTTTAACAAATGTCTCGTTACTGTCATGCCACGTTTCTTGAGAGAAAACAGTGCAGTTAGGTCAATGATTACTTCCTGTTACTGGTATCATAAAAAGTAATGCTGTCTGTCCCATGTGAAACCTTCCATCCCTGTCGGCACTTCCAAGTACAACTCATTAAAAACTCAGACCAAGCTTACTTTTGCACCTAGAGATTATCCGTGTCACATTTGACTTGATACCGGAAGACGCCATTCAAATGTCACTGTTTCAAAAACATAAACAGATAGCAACTGTTTACAGAAATTACTCACACTCAGGAAACAAGTATTTTTTCTGCTTTCAATGCCCAAAAAGTCGAAAAAGGAAAAAAAAACCCTTTTTTTATTGAATTCCAAAAGTTACTCAGCACCGGAAAAACAAAAAAAAAGTTGTTATATTTTCTCTCGAAGATATTTTTTTAAACTAATGCATTAGTTTACTTACCCAAAAATAGTAATTTTTGTATATTTGATTTTTTTTTAAATATATACGTAAAGATATGTCGAAGTTTCGATTTATAAAATAATCCTGTCACTTACATATATTTTAGTTGTAGGTATGTTTTCAAGGGTCTACATTTCTGACATATTTATAAAAATAATTTTTGAAATATGAATTGAAAAAAAATGTTCCTGGCAAAAATAAGGACTGCAACAAGTATTGAAGTAGAATGTTCATAGGTTCTCCTTCGTTTTTTCTTAAATTTCAACTTGACTCTACAGACGTGGATATTCGCCATTTACTTTCTGAAAGAACAAATAAAAGAAAAGCCAAGATGCATCTTTATATTTTTCTGGAAAATATGGTCCATATCAATGACTTTTGGAAAATATGCTCAAAATATTCTGGAGATAATCCAACACAACTATTTGATGATTCCGTTGTAGTGGTTGAAATAGAGGAGTCCTGTTTCTTCCATAATCCAAAGTATCATCGTGGAAGAACTCTGCGCACGCCATTATGGGTCTTTGCTTCATTAGATACAAATATCCATCGTGCTGTGGGTTATATGGAGATAGTTGAAAAGAGAAATGTGGAAAAATCACTACCGGTTTTAGAAAAAAAATGGATTGCCTGGAACAATTGTTCACAACGATGAATGGAAGGTATACAAGACAGTGAATCAATCAGTTTACTTCATGGATAAACAAGCAACACACAAGCAATAAAGATCTATTGAAATCGCCAGAAATGTTTTATAAAATCAATAATCAGGTGTAATAGATCTCAGTTGGAATCCTATTTGAAAGAATTTATGTGGTACGAGAGACACAAACCATTGTTTGTTTGTTATTTTTAATGTTGTGAGATAATTTATTCACAGTATCGTTCGGATTAGATGGATGTTCCCCTTTTTTAAATTTTTTTGTAAAAAAAAAATTATTATCCGTGTTTTAATTGAACTATCTTTTTATTGTAAAGACAATGATAGCGAACCAATGACACGTAGGTTTTGAGTGACATGCAATGGAATTTTAAATAAGCTTTTTAGATTTCGTTTTATTATCGTAGCTTCGTAAATATACTTTTTTTTCTATTTTCTTTATCTAACTATCGACTTTTTTATGCAATTGGATTGAAAATTAGAAAAAAAAAAAAAACTACGGTTAAGGGTAACTTCCGAAAATAATATACTACTTTTTTTCTTAAATCTTTCATAGAACATTTTTTCTTCTGATGGTAAGAAACTTTCGAAACAACGTTGTTTTTTTGGGGGGGGGGGTAGTTTGTTTCTTTCAACTTTCTTGGATTGTAAATACAAAAATTACTTCTTTTAATAAAAAAATAAGGACTCGTTTCTCTGAAAGGGGGTAACTTCTGTAAACAAATGTTATTTGTTTACTTTTTTTAAATGCTGACGTTTAAATGTGTCACCCGGTGTCAAGTCAAATGCGTCCGTTTACAAAGTGGTAAGTCTAGGAGTGCAAAAGTAAACTTGGTCCAAAAACCATATAACTATTTTTGTACCTGCTTTATCCTACATGGTCCTTTTCAGTAACGTAGCATATTAGTGCCTATACAACAAAACATGGTGTTTTGAGTTAATGATGGAATTCCAACGTAAAAAAACTATTTATTTAATACGGTGTCAACTGTGATGACCGAAGAAAATTGATTTACTGAGACTCTCTGCAATATTGCACGACAAAACTTATAAATCTCAAGTTGAAAAATTTTTTTCAATTTATATATGTTCTTAAGGTGTTCAATATCGCATTCTTTCGTATATTTTATAAATTTGAATGATTAAAATCAGCAATAATTGAGTGTGCGTATGCGTACCGTCAGGACTGAAAGGTCTCAAAATGTCCTCAAAAAAACATTATGCCTATTTCTCGTCTTAAATCATCGATTATATATATATATATATATATATATATATATATATATATATATATATATATATATATATATATGTATGTATGTATGTAATTTTGAAACATTTCAAAATGATACAAAATGACCAATTGTTATAAGCATTGGTGTATTTTCTTCCCGGGCAATACCAGGTACTCCAAGTTAATATATAAATATATCATGAGTGAAAAAATAAACCTCAGATGAAATTAAATAGACTTGAGCATTTGACGGGTAGATATTTTGACCTAATACATTACAGCCTCTAGCATGCATATACTTGTTAAGTATGTAATACAAATAAACAGAATTATATTTCTCTATATATAAAATGTATGTGTGTGTACATCTCAAGCTTGACTACGTATTCCATAGCACAAATAACTGAAGTAGCGTAGTGAACAATGGCCTCCTTTCAAAATACACAGAATCTAAAAACCTCAGTAGAAATACAGTTCCGTGAGTCATAAAGTGAAAATTATATTTGAAGCTGTCGCTCCGAACAACTCAATTCTTAAATAAGTAACGAACGTGATTGTGCGTGGTGGAAAAGCTAATCTAATAAAGGCTAGTTCAGAGTCTCTTAATAGTCTAACTCTAGCGCCCAGCACATTCTTTGAGATCGATAGTTGGTGTGGTCGCCATTCACGCCATTCCCGTAGAGTTCCTTGTTGAATGATCCATCAATCTGAATGTGTCAAAGATGTTTCCGTTTCGGCTATTTCGTTTCTTGGTGGTAAGGTCTCGTCACGATGCCATTGTGACAGTGGGATATTGTGAGAAATGAGTAAGCAATCTGTGAAGAATAGTACAAACATGCAAGTAGGCCAGCAGAAAAGATTTCCACTTGAACAGTCCCAAAGATCTGGGTCATGGGAGTAACAACATCTTGCCCAAGTGCCACAGACAGGCTGAGGTGATCAATGTAACGGAATCGTATGAAATGAAGGGATAGAAAACTTTTAAGAGGTAGATAGAGATAACGAAACTACGTGTTGGTTGGCTCAAAATAAGCAAAAGAAATCTTTGCCTTTTGTGTTTGAGTTGAAGGCTTACGACTACTACTAAGATGAGCAACAGTTGACGAAGGACAGTGAGGATGAAGGGAGACCACATTGGAGAAATAAAGAGTGATAGATGTAGCAATAAATCTTTGAGCGAGAGTGAGACTGAAGCACAAAACTCACATCTACCCCAGGCCAATGTGTACTTCTGTTCTCTGGTCTAATCTCATTGGACGCAGAAAATCTTCTCTTTTTTGCATTTAGGTGGTTGGCTGATGCACAATTTACGTCTAGTAAACAAATCTGCAAGACTGTCTAGAGATTTGGGTTCAATTCTAACAGATACTCCAATATGGTGGCTTGAAACGAAACTAAGCTAATCTTGGTAAATATCAATACTTATGATGTCTGTTCCTAATTTCCAATTATTTATTGAGGAAGAGTTGGATAGACCCGGGTGAACAAGTTACCGTGAGCAGCTGAGAATCATGTAAAGAACTGCCTATTGCAATCCCGTTAATCCGAGGAGGAGATTATCAATCAGTAAACTTCGCACTATAACGCAAGCCATAGCCCCGCCCCTCTAAATGATCAGGCTGCGAGCGATAGGTATTGAATGAATGAAACTTTGATGGCCACGCTTTGCGCTTATCTCCTCCGTTCAATCGAACGCTGCTTCCTGGTCAATGTTTCCCCCGATGACGCTTGAGCACGTAATCATCTCTACATTTGACGTACATGAGATGATTTTATAGGTTATCTGATAAGCTGGTCCAACTATCTGATTCTGCCTTTTCTCCAAACTGGATTGCTGAGATGGTCGCTATGTCACAAGATTCTGCAGTTTCATTCCTTCAGGATCTATGTACTGCTAGGTCATCAATACGCTTTTTCCAGATTATTCATATTGTGCAAGAGTGCATGTTCCTGAGTGTGTATTGTATATAAGTACATGTATAATCAATATAAAAAGATATTACTTTATTTTGAAATGATTCTGATACAAATTTCATAAACGAAGTGGAGCAGTTGAATTTTTATAATTATTTTCATTTAACAAAAATAAAAAAAGTGCTCAACATATCAATCGTATAATATTGAGTAATATACTAAAAATTTGGGAGAGAAATTACCTGACATTATTTGTATCAAGACATCTTTGAAAGATTTCAAATAATCCACTTCTTCACAAATGATTGCACCAAGAAGCACATGTCAGGTAATTTCTCTCCAAAATTCATAGTATATATATATATATATATATATATATATATATATATATATATATATATATATATATATATATATATATATACTAAAAATATATATTGTCTAGAAAGATTTACAGCCTTAAATACACTAAACATTACAAACTTTTTCAAAAGATATTTTCATGCCACTTAGTCATTTTATATAAGGTTTTATGTGTATTGTATATTGATATTATTTTATACTACATATGAGTTTTTTAAAACAAGGCTTATTTACGTAGGTTACCCTAAAAAAACTTTTTTAATGATGGAGGGTAAGTAAGTTTAACAACAGACATGACTCGCTGTTCATGTCATTTCTATTGAATGTTCACCCATGTGAATATTACATCTGTTATGTCAATTTCAATTCCAAACTGCATGCGAACCAACTTATGATATCGTCTTGAAGAATACTAATTATGCAGAAACTTCTTTGAGTTGATTCTCAAATAACGTATTCAACAGATGAATTTGACAATTTGCCGATAGATACACTAATAATAAATACGCTTAACATCTTCACTAGGTGAGTTTTGTCGTTACAAACATTACAAACAAATGCGTACATGGAAATATGTCCGTGTGTAGTAGCATTGTGTGTATGTGGGGGGGATGATGACTTGAACAGACCCGAAGAGGTCACCTCTATCAGCTTTCTTCTTGCGATGTGTCATGCATGTTAGAATTTACCTAAATATTCAAATAGACCAATAAAATTCTCTTGTGACTTTCGAGGAACCATGTATATACACACATATATACGCACATTTATACACACACACACATATATATATATATATATATATATATATATATATATATATATATATATATAAAACTATAAAATTATTTACCTAACAGTCGAAATACCGACTTTTTCAAATAAAACTATTCTTTCAGCAGTTCAAATTTCAAAATATTTGCTTAAAGTGCAGCAAGCCAGCTACTATTTGGTTATTATGAGTGGTGTAAGGTGCGTGTATATTCATGTGTCAGTTTTTTTTGTGAGAGTGCGTGCGTCTGTCTCTGTTTCTCTCCCTCTGTCTTTGCCCCTCTCTCTTTCTCTCTCTCTCTCTTTCTCTCTCTCTCTCTCTCTCTCTCTGTTTGCGTATCAATTTTTATGTGTGTGTGTGTGCCGACGACAAAGTTCCATATAAATATATAGCAATAAATAAAGAAAGTCTGGTTTGTCACTCCATAGAAAGTGCCACCTGACCAATAACCACGCCTCGTTGGAGACGATCAATTAGAAAAAAAGGGGGAAATGAGTGATCAAGTACTTACTTCTCTACCTTTTTGCTAGGCAGCGATCTCTGAAAAAAGTTTAAAAGAAAAAAAAACGAGCAGACACAAACCAAAGGAACAATGTAGCACAGGCTTACATTGCAAATTCTAAAACGGTATTTAGAAGATCAGGTTGGAAAAAAACGTTTTTTATAATAATATTCTTTTTTTTATAATTGTTCAAATTTTCAGCCCCATAGCTCCATTGGTGCGGCCTGTACACGTGATATATACATACAAGGACAGACAGACCATGTTGAACACTAAAAGAACCCATCTTGACAGTTTTGGTTGACAGGTTCTAATACATAGCAAGTGAAAAGATATCAAAATGTGTGTGAAAATCAGTGCAAGAAAATGTTTAATTTTCATGGAAGTTCAAGGCATTCTTCCGCCATCTATCGCATATTCAATACTAGTAGCAATAAGTAGTAGTAGTAGTAGTAGTAGTAGTAGAATAACACAAACACATGAACACTCCAACCTTTTTTCCATGCAGGATATCAGCAGACTGTCCGGAATGTGATGATTTTTTTATGAAGTTGAATTGGATTACAGTACGTGAAAAAGAAAAACATTCAATCAATGCAAGAAATAAATTCAACAGCTTAAATAAATAATATTGCATTTCAGGATAATCGAGATTCTGGAGAATCTGAATTTTCTAAAATGAACCCATCGGAATATGGCCCCGAAAATTCAAAATCTTTTCTCAAAAATCAAAAGGAACGTTTTTAGATGTGGTCTAGTGGAGAAGTGATACCAATTTTAAAGTCTGTAGACAAAGCGGTATGGCAAGGAGCACTGGAAAACACTAAAAAAAAAAAAACACATGAGCAAACACATACACTTTTAAAAAAAAGAATAGAACCCTGCATCATCTTTGATGGCTACGGTTGTTCATTTTCATTGATGCAATTGACGCGTGCTTGTCTTCTGACGTAGTAAAATAGAATTCCATGTTCTGATGTAATAATAAAATTCAGTTTAAGTGGCATCAGATTCACAGAAGGAGTGATGAGGAATACTTCGTGTAGATTGTGTGAGGCGTTTGCTAAATGGATTTGTCAGATTGTCAGTCAGTGACAACGATCGCAGCTATAGATGCTTGCGGATCTAAAAAGCACGGCAAGTGAAAGGACATCCAGGTGCAATCGGAAGGGACTGTGCAAAACTAAAAAAGAAAACAGAAGATTGCCAAGACGAGAAAAAATCAATGATTCCAAGCAAAGTACGGAAATAATGGCTGCAGCTCTGACCAGCTGTCTGTCTCATCCTGTGCTTTAAACTTATTTTGGGGTGAAGTAGGTAGGATTGGATGAGAATAATCCAATACTTGATTTACAGGAAATTCTCGAATGCGTAGAATGGACAGCAGATGATTGCTGCTTCAGGCAATCAATAGAAAATCAAGGAAACGTAGACATTAATCTAATTATATATATATATATATATATATATATATATATCCAACTCGTTTAATGAAACTTGCTTGAAAGAGAAATTGCAGCCACAATATATATATATATATATATATATATATATATATATATATATATACATGTACATATATTCACCCCGATACCAAGTCTGAGTTAAGGATTATCATCTGATTAATGCACTGCTACTGTTCTCTGAACTATAGTCAACATATATATATATATATATATATATATATATATATATATATATATATATATATATATATATATATATATATTACGATGTTTATCTCATTAGAAATGATAGATGACGAGGATATTTTTAATCTATTCTTGTTTTCGTGCAATTGAACGGTTCTTTGGTTTCACTGAACATTGATATCGTCTGCAGATCTGTTCAGTTGTACGAAAATAAGAAAAGTCCCTTTGTCAATCATTTTTAGTGATATATATATATACATATGTTTTTTGGTGTGTGTGCGTGTTGTGAATTTGAAGTGATCCTACAGAATGTTGATTGAAGTGACTTTTGGGAGGTGAAGTCGGGTGCCAGCTATTTTTTTCAGAGAAAAAATTTGCTGTGGTTCACAGAAAATTTTGCCGTTTACATGTTTTGATATCGAGGAAAGAAATGGGGATATTTCTGTGTTGTTTGGTAGTTTAGTAAGAGGGGAAGGGGATGTTTGTATCCGTGTAAAAGGAAGGAAGTGTTTGTATCTGAGAGTCAAATTGAGTTTGAAGTGAGAAGGGTCCGCGAGAGGCGGGGCCAGGAGTTGTTTGTTTCCTGTCTCTGTGGGTGTTGGGTTTGTCTTAGATAAGGGTCAGTGAGAGGTCGAGTTCGTGACTAAAATGTTCATTTCTCAGGAAAGTTGTTTTTTCATTATATAATGGAGAGTTAGTGTTTAGCATTTAATAGATAGGTGTTGATATATCTTAGACAGGGTGGAAGTAGGATGTTGTTTTTCATCTAATTTTTTTTTGGTTGATGGTGGATGAGACTTCTTTTTTTTCTTTTCTTGCATGGGTGATATGTGTGTGTTAGTACCATTTCTTAAATAGACTGCTATATATGTGGGATTTTTATGATCAGATGTGTGAAATTTCCTATTGATATATCGGTAAAACCCTTACTTCTGTTAAAGCCATTTCAGATACTCGTAACTGTATTGTATTAAGCATGGTTATAAAACCTTATTAAATCACTGCACCAGAGAACGTTTTATGGTGATCACTGACCTTAATTCAAGAAACTACAAACAAAATTTTTTTAAACAAGACTAAAGGATGATAGATAAGATAAGGTACGTATGGATGTTTCTGCTTTGGCCTTTACGTTAGAAATTGATATGAAATATTTATAATCTGCACCTAATATTCGATTACTCTATGACATACAAGAACAATGACGGTTAAAATAAACAGGAGTTGCTGTTTACATAGAAAGAAGACGAAGCTAAGATTTTATTATAGATATTTGGTTCTGAAACATGGTTTTAAAGTTCAGAGAGATTGAATTTCTGTCTTGAGCCACAACTGAAGTAAGTGACTAATTGAAAAATAGTGGGGATGGATAAGCCAGAAATATACACTGAAAAAGCGTTAAAAGCGTGAAACTTAATACATATATGTAGCTGTCAATACTGATTATTCTTAAATGTGGATCCAGGACAGCAATGCTCTCTACTGTCTGTTGTAGAAGTTGTTTTCAAAATGACTGCACGATTTATATAGATGCCCTAAATCTTTCGGCTATCCATCATATTAATATGATTTTGGTAACTGAATATATGGTTTCAAAGTCAAAGATGTCACTAAGTCACGAAAAAGCAGCTTAAGTATATAACCAAATGTTATTGGTAATAATGCATTTTGCCCCGAAAAAAGGATTCATGAGGTCAATTTTTGCAAGCCCTTACATGGAAGTTAGAAATCTAATGGATATCGCTATGCTTTTGGGGCTTTTTCTGTTAATAAAGAATAACAATATAATTTAAATCATTATCAATAATATAAGGGGAAAAGGTCTGGCCAATACTCTCCACAAAATGTGATTATGTATCTTATACGATCGTTTCCTAGATATTTCTACAAAGATACTTAAATTCAAGTCCGCGTCATTTATGGATTAGAAAGGAATGGTTATTCCCCAGGAACATGCAAAGAGCATCTTTATTTTGGCATCAGTAGACAATATTGATCTTAACCCAAGTTCAACAACTGCCAAAGATTCTTTCCATGGAACCTAAACTTGTTCATTCTATGAAATACAATAAGATACTTAAAACTCATGTTAGTTTTAATGGATATGACGGATAGTTTAATTGTCTTATGAGTGTTTTAATACGATATCCGACTATATTATTGAATGGATAATAGTGAAATAGTAGTATTTAATTCAAGTTTTCTATACTGACATGTTTCGCCCTTCGGCTTTGTAAATGTAGTAGTTTTTAATGAAACAGTACTGAATAAACAGTTGGTTTTTTTTTTCAGGTAAATAATGTTACGTAATATACAGTTGGTGCTCTGGTGGTATGATATTACGAGGCATTATTTACCAACTTTTCAGGGTTGTTTCACTTAAAATTGCTATTTTGACTAAGCCCAAAGGCGAAAGATGTAAGATCAATGAAATTGATTCAAATACTCATATTACAAGTTGAAAATCTTTTTGTTATCCATTTCTCAGATTTCAAAAGATTCGATGGTGCTATATTTACTTACATGTATCAAATAAATCGCATCGCTTTTGTATGACATTCTTATATTTATACTTAACAACTCAGGTCAGGTTGACTGTGTCAAAATGTCTTGCACCAGATATTTTTGTTCGTGTTGAGATTTTGAACAGACATTCAATAGTAAATGCCATTAAGTAATGAGGCTCTTTGTGAGAACAAGAGTTATTTTATTTCTCTGTTTACAGCTTAAAGACTGAGTCAAGTAGTCTAAGTGTTCGTTAAGAGAGACAAGTCATTTTGATAGGTGACTCGCCAACAGACAGAAAATATTTTCTTGTTCAGAAAATAATGGCTGATATTGTTATGTGACGTTTTGCAATTATATGTCACGATTAGAAAGCGTCAGTCAAAACTGTCACTGAAGCTATCAACAAAGGTTTCTTCAGTTTTCAAGCTAGTCCGTCTGTCTGTCTGTCTGTCTGGCTGGCTGGCTGGCTATGTATGTATGTGTTTATCACGCATACAGGCATCATAAATGGAGCTAGAGGGCTGAAAATTTAAACATTTACTCCTTACTATGTCTAGTAAAACTATTTACCCTCCCCTTAAATAAGTATTTAGTGGAGGGTCAGTTTACATTGTAAGCTCATGCTAAATTGATTACTTAGTTTGTACCTGCTTGGGGTTATTGGCAGAATTTAGACGGTTTTTTTACTGATCACCTCCCATCAAAAAGCGAAAGAAGTAACTCATTCATCAATCACCCATTTTTATTTTCAAATTTTCAATCAATCATCCCCAAAACCGCATGCTGTCAAAAGACGTCAGTCACGAGACGGTTTCTATTGATTGACTAACCAGACCTGCAATATATACTTATTTAATTATCTTGTCTACGTGTATGTTCTGTAAGATCTATTATTGTTTTATAGATTTATGATGATGTCTTGTTTCCTGATAATATTTTGCATGCAGATGTAAACTGAAGTGCTAAGTACCATTTTACAGTATCTCCGTGACTGCACGTAACATCACTCAAACATACCACTTCAGAACGTACTGTTCGTCGTTGGTTTCTGAAGTACCAAAACGAAGATGTTAGTCTCAAGAATTAAGAGAGCAGAGGGCGTTCTGCCACTGTAACACATGATCAATTAATAGAATGCAAGTAATGAGCCTTCGCCAAAACATTCAAGAACTGATCCAGCAATTAAAGCTTTCAATTCCGACAAATTATACGTTAAGAGTCCATGATATTTGAGCAGGTGCATATGGTCCACTGAACTGTTTTCAGAAAAAAAAAACTAATATTTTCGTTATTCTTAGAGCTACAATGATCAGTTTTTGTCATTCAATTTTGAGGCTCGAGCACTCTGCATCCCGATATAGATGTGTAATAACAAAGTCGATCATTATTGGATTGAGAAAGGATTGAAATAGCGTTATCCAATGAAAGCGTTTTCACGGCAGGTGGCACGTTGGACACTTATCGTTTAAATTTGATTCATTTAAGTACACCGACAGGAAAAGTCACATAGCCTATGACCTTCACTTTGAAATAATGTACCCCAGTGCCAAATTCTACCTTCTTAGATGCCAAAATGTGGCCTAAAACTTGGAACATACATAAATACAAACATACAGACATAAATACTTTATCTTTTATATTATAGATTACTTTGATACCCATGGGGTATTAGATATATTTTAATCTAATGAATGAGTCAGCAGTTATCAGATAGTGCAAACAAGAGACATCAAGCAAGTCTAAGGAACAGATCAATAAGAATGAGAATTAAATATTTCGAAACAAAAAAAAAATAAATATCTTGCTTTGTCTCGGAGGTTTTAATCAAAAACCGCTGTCAGAAATTGAATCGGCCTTTAAATCTTTTCGCTTTTATCCCTCGTGGCACAACCCAATTTACACTGAAGTCGTTATTTTTAAATCAGAATTCAATTTTGTGAGCGATTTCCTTCCGAACATTGAATTACCGATTGGTTATAAAATTCCTGAGGGTTTCACTATTATTTTCGTTCTGCCATTTTCAATAATAATTAGAAGGTATGTCTATTAATTTTTTTTAATTTCCATACTCAAATGTCCAACAATCATTTTTATTCAAATGATCAGAGCAATAATGAATTGAATTATTTATTTCTATTTACTTTACTACGGGTTAAGAGCATTATAATTGCCCCCACCGACTAAAGTAGCCCATTATGCCTGGCTTTTTTGCCCCTAGCTTGGCGGTTGGGGGTAAATTATTAGTACGAATTGAACATGAACAAACTCTGCCGGATCTGTAATCCGGCTCGTCGATTCCATCGTCCACGTCATTATCTATTACGCCGCTCACACTGTCAACCAGTTCGTGGTGCAAAAATGGTTTCAGACCCTTGATCCGTAGAAAGATGTTGATTTTTGCTGTTGGTGGCAGTGGGGGGTGACATACGGTCATCCATCTGTAGGCGTAAGATTACGTACTTATAAGTATTCACGAAGTTGAGCTCAGCACCACACAACACTAAAAGTAAGGAATTTCTAATGACGATCGAATTCAGTTTAGTTATTATTGCATACGTGATTGAATCGCTGATCGCTACTCCACGACGAAGCGCCCATCTTTTACTAAGCTTATCTTAATCTTACACATGGGAGCAAGTGTTAGGTTCCCAATAAAAATAAAATCATTATGATAGTAATGATCTGCTTGGGTAGTTTGCTAACCACAGCGATACGCTCTCTTTAAGTGAGTATCTGTGAGTATCGAACTTGTTATACTAGCGAGACTGAATATAGACAATAGAATGACACTAGAGTGTAGCCTCAAGAGCACATGCCTGTGCAAAGCGAATGGAAATCCTGGGAAACATAGTCCACAGAATCCCCTCGCAGCTTGATGAATCAGCTTGGCTGCAGGAGCTGCTGGGATGATGTCAAGGTTCACATCCAATCACCTTTAGGGGGCTCCATTTCCTGCTTTGGAGTTTCCTTTTCCTAGACTGGTTGCCTTTATAATGTTTGAAAGCCCAATCTGACCTTCTATTTTATTCATTGCTCGGGGGAGAAGAAACGGATTCATGCCTTTCCCAAAAAGAGGGCGAAGTTATGATAAACAGCTTGACCGATTCCATTGCCCGTGTCGTTATCGCACGCAAGATATCCTGCTGAGCTTAATCTAAGACAAGACCTTTTGGGATGGAACTCTCTACAGTAGTAATGATTTTCTTGGCTAACTTACTCACAATTACACTTTGGCAAGATGATCTTGTAAAGGGGGCATTTTGTGGCTATCAAACACATCTATTAGCAAATGGTGTCACGAACACAAGATTGCTATCTTTCCAGGCAAGTTATGAAGCTTCGCCTGTAGACGCAAGTTTAGGGCACCCACTGAGAATCGAACTCGCTGCACTAATGGCCTCCAAGGCTTGTATGCTTACCACTGCACTACGATGAGACGAAGTAATTATGAATTGATATTCGAGGAATAATGTCCTTTCTTTACTGGTAAAATTTTTCTCTGAATTTGTGCAGAGCCCATTTACCAAGTTTCTTCAATTTGCCTTAGATGATCCAATGTTGTCGTAATGTCAACACTCAGTATCAGTAACATTTCTCTGACTGTTTACGTGAATTTTTTTCAACCAATATCTTCAGTTGTTTATTTTTATTTGCCGATGGACGTCTTCCGCCTTCTTGATATCTGAGACTCAAATCTCCATTACGAAACTTTTGAAACAAATGCAGCACTGTACGATAAAAGAACATTCCTATACTCCAGGCTTTGTATGAGACGAATTGTGACCAAGTTTATATTCATGCAAGAGGATTGCATGCAACTCGTCTTTTCTCATCTTCGTCTTTAAGAGTCTATACCGTCTACAGATGACTCTCGAGATAAACGTTTAATATCAGTTAAAAGTACTGCATATATTGGTACCATGTATTAGGGTGCTTGGAAAGATAGATATTTCACCGCTATGAATTATAAGCCCACCAACTAAGACAAGACCGGGGTTAAATGGTACGAATCGATGAATGGATTTAGTTAATCCTATTTCCTATCCGGTATCTTTTATAGTGCATAGCAATGTTTAACTCCATGGAGAATAAATATTTTACTGAGAGAGAGAAAAAAACTCGCACAATTAAAAAAAAACAAAAAAAAAAACGGAATTCTTTTGACAAGGAATCGAAAATCTGCCTTCCCGTTGAGCTGCTGTCATTGATAATGATAATGGTTACCTTGTTGATGAATAGTATTCCATTAAACTTCACTGACATTTTTTTACTCCTTTTTGAAAATACGTAATTTTCAAAACGCTATGATACGTAATTATTTTCTGAATACCTTAATACAATAGTTATGTTGTGGGACACAACTCGAAATGTTTCCTAGAATTAGCCAAAAACCTCATTTAGGTGCTTGAACCAACAGGTGTGCATTTACAAGTTTCTTTGTGATATTGCATTCATAATATAGGTATTCCCCGTTTTTTTAATTTCATTTCGCGCCACGCTTCAGCTTTTACGGGAAAAAAAAGAGGCGAAAAGTGAAAATCGCGTTTAGCGCTGGTTCCGATGACGACCCAGCTTTAATTACCATCATCAAATTTGAGACGAGCCTGGGAACGCTTCAAAAATTTTCTGATAAAAATCAAATGTTTCTTCTTCGCTTCACGCCATTCCGACTAATGGAAGGCTGTTTGTGGAAAGGTGCTATTTTCGGATAGCAGGCGAACCTATTGAAGTAAATCTGACGAGAAAATGAAAACCACTATTCATATGTCTCAATCTTCTTATTTCTCCCTAAAGCTCACCCAAACACACAGGCACACTCGGAGATACACATGCACGAACACATACGGGCACTCAGTCACACACACCACCCACGCAAGCACAAAGACCCACACAAGTACAAACACACACATGTTCCACGCAAACACGAATGCACATACAGGAATATATCAAAATAGACACCATATGAAACAAATAGATGCTTACTCTTTGTAAGAGCATAAGCGATCTTTTTCGACTCCTTTTCACTTACGTATGAATTCCAGTTACTGAAGATTTTAAACACACAAGAGGAGCAATATCCATTTTTTTATAATCTCACTGACGTCAACATGGCTGAAGAGAAGCAGTGAGATCAGCGAATTCCGTATACATGTTTTAAACACACGGGCCTGAAGTTTTCATAAGAAAATTGATGAATCTCCGAGTGTGTTTAGTTGCACAGCTGGCAATTTTGCACTTTTCGCGCTAAATTCAGCAACGTATTTCTTACTTTGGCAATGGAAAAAGGCGCTAAATCAGCCCGGGCGTGATTAAGGATTTGTGCAATTTGCTGGTGTGTGAGCGTTTTTTTCTTTACTGCTAAGTTGGCAACACTACTAAGAAGACATGGTTTTATACCTGTGCTTGATCACCCTTAGAGCTATCATATGAGTCTCCATGTGTTCCCTAATACAGGGGTCAAGGAATCTTTTAGAACATCACTCAAAATCTATCTATGCAAAGTAATGTTACTCCATACATCAGTTGGAAGTTGATTTTAGAAATCAAATTCCATTACCATAAAGGTAAGATGCAAAGCTATAGAGAGCACTTAAATACGCTATTTCCAACGCCCAAAAAGAAGGTTGATTTCGTATATTAGCAAAGAACGTGGAAAACTCTTCATTAGGACGAATTTTCCAGTGCACTCAGCAGCTAATTGAGTACGTTCTAAACTATTCGAGTGGGTTGCAGATATCCCTACTATGGAGAGTGATCATGGACACTTGTAAGAATAAAGTCCAGGTCTTGACCAGGCTTAAAACTAAAGATCACTAAGCTTGTACATGTAAAGAAAACAGGCCAAATCTACTCCAATGAGGATTGCCTCTTGAGAGATGGGCGATGTTAGTTTTATTACTTCGCAATTAAATAAGAAATCACAAATCAAAATATCTGCACTTACTTGAAGTGAAATTACTACTGCACCATAGAGAACTTTGGTGCATAAAAAGTATTTAAGGATTTAGCCACATGAAGACAGTTACATACAATGTACACATCACATACGTATGAGAAAGTATATCTAAAATCTCAGGCGTTTTAAAGCAAACAGTATGCATATATTTTGAGATACATCATTAGCCACACCATTTTCATTTCTAATTCACCTCGGGTAATTTACTCTCCCCGACCGAGCCCAGACCCTAGCATGTCATCTTTGTAATGTCATTCCCAAGTTACTTAACATCTTCATTTGAATGAACGACATGGATTAAGTTGGTGCAAAAATGATGTTATCACCGTCAATTTCAAAACCGTATATCTCTAGCTTAGAATAATAGATATAAGAACCTGCACATTTTTGCCAACTAGAAACATATCCATTTATTCTTGGAGAATAGAATCCTTGGGTCCTGGAACCAATGAATCCTTCGAAGGCATTTTTAGCAGCTGCCTGATTGTGGAAAACCACTCTTTGAAAGACGTGGTCGAAATAGTCGAAAAAAATGGTGGTCAGTCGAAGAGAGGTCTGGTAAGAAACCTTTGAGAAGAATTCTGTTGCCTATTCCGTTCAATTACAGCAGGGTCATACGCACAACATGAAAGCTCTTATGTTTTTCGTTTACTTCCTCTGCAATCTCTCGAGTTGTACTGCGTGGCTCCCTCTCAACAATGGCCTTTAATTGGTTGTCTCCAGGCAAAGAAGAATGCCCATGTCTTTAGGGCTCTTGTCTCTGTTTCGGAAGGTTTGAAACCAATATTCAGCAGTACGTTCATAGACAGCCCCCTGGTTGATATTGCGAGCAGTTTCCGCAGATTTAAATCCCATTCTAACTCGTACAACAAAAGATTTTCTGATTTGACAGTCTCAAATACATCCAAATAAATAGTGACAAGAAAACGTTCAGCTTGAATGAAAAGAGTGAGATTTATGCTTAAAAATGGTATTTTCTATGAACATAGTTAAATGATATTCTATTCCATGAACATCAAAATTCAAAATAATAAAAGCAAGTTATTTTTGCACCAACCTGATATAATCGAAATTTTTTGTGCCCTAAAGTAAACTTTATCTGTGTATTTTCAGAGCCCTCATTAGCCACAATATGTTCATCTCTAATTCAATTTGGGGAATTTACTCCTGTTCCCGGACCTCAAACCTAAAAGGTCATCTTTTTCGGGTTATTTTCAAAATACTTATCACTTTTATGTGAATGGGTGCCATATATCTTATCTTCTTGTTCGACTGAGAGGAATGTTATCTCTTTTTTTATGAAGTTTGTGTTGCTTTTAGGAATAATATCCCTCCCTAGTATGAATTATCTAAAAAAAGTATATAGATGCATTAAAGAGAACGAAAATAATCTAGAATTATTTGAAAATGTATCTAAAATTATCTGAAAATAGATCTTTTGTCTAAAATTATCTTAAAGAATTGTCCAAAATGACCACAGAGACTCCCAAAGGTGTCCTAAAGATAAACTGACATTCGAAGAGGGAACAATCAGCCGGCCATTCGTCGGGCAACGATGATTCGATTATTATCTTTTTCCCGATCTGTGCTGCTTACTCGACAATCATTGGATGACGAATTAAGAGTTATATCAAAAAACAAGACCCGTAAGTTCATTGGAGTCAATTGATTCTCATACTTGTAAAATATTTCGATATGGAAATATTCTGCAAGTATTATATTCAATGATAATCGTAAATAGACATTTCGGTGGGGTTTCCTTTTGCCATTTTAGGCTTTTTTTTTAAAGACAAAATGTGGACCTCATATATTCTATCATGAAATCATTGCAACAGGTAAATACAGTTGACAGATGTTATTTTAATGACATCACACCTTTTAATGACATCACACCTTTCTTTTCCTTCTTCTTTCTGTTGTTTAATATAATCAGAACCAAAAGACCGATCGACCGACCGAATAGCGTTTTATTGAGATGCATGGACACTCTTAAAATGAGATTCTAACAAAAGTATTCGAACAGTTCAACTATAAAAATCAGGTAACCACAATATGCGTTGGGGTATCGATTTGTATCCTTTGCCCTTTTCGCCCTTTCTCAACATCCCCTACCATTCCCTTATCTCGAGGCCCCCACCCACCCCTGAATCTTCCAGCGCCTCAAATGGGACCTAAACACCCACTTCGGGAATCTCTTGGTTTCAGTAATAAGGGATTCCATTACTCTTTTCAAATGAACCACGACATCTGGCTTTCCCCAAATCTGAAACAGATCGTGTACGAGATCAGGGAGATGGCGATTCTGGATGAGGACTTTGCAAAATATTTTTGAAAGTGGTAGAGAAACTGAGACAAATACAGAGCAGGTACTTTCAAAGGAACTACGGTGTAATTGCCTCAGCCAGTTTCAGTTGTTATTGAATGGCTGGACACTTTCCGGCTTGACTTCATATATGAATAGTCCGAACACGTAAACAGGCTGATGTAGGAGGATAAATTGATAGTTAAGAGGATAGGTCTGGTTAGTCACTCAAAAGAAATCGTCTCATGACCAATTTTTTTGGCTACATGCTATGTTGGGGGTGATCAATAAAAATGCAAAAAGTGGAGATCAATGAATTCGTGACTTCTTTCGCCATCTGTTGGGCAGTGATAACTAAAAAGTCTGAATCAGCTAAAAAAAAAATAAGTGCGCACAAATTCGAGACTAATTTCGCATAAACACATTTTGCAGACTGAACACTACGACAAATGTTTATTAGCGATTGAAAAAAGGGTTTTGTAGACATAGTAAGGAGTACATGCAGAAACTTTCGGCCATCTAGCTCCATTAATGCAGCCTGTACGCGTGATACATAGTCGTTTGGACCAACTTGGAAACTGAAGTAACCTAATTTGACAGTTTTGGTTTACGGTTTCTAAAACGTAACAAAAAGAACTCATAGTTATAAAAGACAACTAAAAATGGTATTAAAGGAATGCGAACACCTCTTAAAATATGCTTGTTTCCACTCCGTAAGGAATATCTTGTGGCTCAGTTCCAAAATATGTAATCGCACTTGGTAAACTGACGACTTTTACTTGTCGGAAAAAGCATTTGTAAAATGCTTCTGCATAGGAACGATATACCCTCTCCAGTTCGAGGGTCTCTCATTCAAGGAACGTAATGGTGTATTAAGTGATTCTTGCCTGGCAGAAAGCCACAGGGGTAGGAATTTCAATAAGGATCGACTTCAATACAACTAGCCTGCAAGATTAGCTTGCAAACCATAGCTCCACGGCTAGGCATCCTCATGCTATGATGCTTATACGCTCACACGCATACACTCGTACACACACACGTATATACATTGGTAGAATTAGAAGAAAAATATGCAAAAAACTGTATACAATTTTTCGTAGTTTTTTTTTTCAACATTGTTCAGTTCTATGTGTAGAGACAATATAGCAATGTTTTATGGAAATTTAGTTTATTCTAAAAACTAAAAACCATAAAGCATAAGTATGTATATTGGAGTCAAAAGGCGTTGTTGTGTACAAACTAGATTTCATGGTTAATTTGACTATCGCCACTTTACCCAGAAGGAAAAGTTGATAGAGATACCATATGTACACAACAAAGAATTTTGAATTGTCATTTCATGCTAACATTGTCGGATAAATCCATATCAATACTCTGATCATATATATGTATATATATATAACAGAAACTGTTTCTGAACCGACGCTCACTTGGTGACGATAGGTCGATCTGCCTGGGTAGGGTAAATAGATAAAACAATAAAGAAGGGGTCGAACTAAGTAAGGCCATCTTAACGCGATTCCATTCCACCGACCAAACTTAGTGACCATTCGGTAATCGGAAGTTAAAATAAATGCTTCATACCCAATCTCAAGTTTATGCTGTTTCCGTAACGCAGACCATTATATTGTAGTAGAGAAATGGAAATAAATAAATAATGTCTTTTCGGTTATAAATAATCAATGCTCCAGCTAATCTCTTTGTTGTTTATCTATTTACGCTGCCTAGGTCGATCAGTATCTGTTTACTGTGCAAAAAAACTGTTGGTGTCGGTTCAAAAAGATTTTTAAGACCTCCGATGCATTTGATCAAAGATGGACAATCATGTATTAATATCTTTATAGTTGTGAAGGTCAAATGTGTAAAATGGGGGAAAGTGAGAGAAAACTGATCGGACTCATATAATGTGTGCACAAAATTCCAAGTTTCTGCCTTAGATGGTTAGAGCTGAGATGAGTAGAGAATAAAGAAAAAGAAAAAAAAAACAATCATAGTTCAGATGAAAATGAAAGAAAAAGTAATGAAGTCTAACTTTTAAAAATCTGATTAGATATACCAGATCTGGTGTCCACAGCTTTCAATATTCTTTTTCTCTCTCTCTCTGACTCTGTTTTCCATGCTAGTAACATTACCCTGCATTTCCTTTCCTGTCTCATTGTTAAGAACAATTTCTTTCACATCCTTGTTATTTTATAGCTATATTGTAGAGCAACCGCCAGAATGTCGTTGAGCCTTTTTTTTTTGTTATCACAAATGATTCTAATTAATGACGATTTGTAATGGCGACTTATTCAAACGGATATTCTCTCATGTATCGAGTATGTCTGCATTCACAGTCACGGGGGAGACGACCGCTTGAATATATTGGAATAGATTATCTTTTGGGGTTCCATTTCACCATGATGTGTGACTTATATTCGCCCCCGTGGAATATGAGAGATTTAGTGGGATCAGTGGTAATTTCTGATATTGAGTTTTTGAAGATAATCAACTCTATTACAGGACAGTGTCAAAAGTGAACCCTTTTTGAAATAACTCGATTCAGAAGATCGGCACCTGCATCATTTTATATACGAAGGTACATCTTTAGTCCGTCGCTTAACGATGAAAAATCATTTACTTTCACACAACAAGTTTTTATTATTCAATATATCTTCTTCCTTGTCAATGCACTTAATTCAGTGTGGAATATCATTGCATTCTTATGGAAAGACCTGAACATCTCTCTCCTTTTGTAAACCTGAATTTTCCAACGATATGCAATATGCCCATACTTGATGAATGTTATTCTGACGGGGACACCATAGGAATAATCCACCATTATGTAAAATGGCGCCAAAATATTTTTGCAACTGATCTCGTATATCCACCCAAGTTATTTTGACCTATTTCCTCCAGCATGTCACACTGATTTCATTTATCAACTAAAAAAATCCTACTGGGCTCTATCACAGCGCCAGGACTATATATATTAAGCCTCCCTCCGTTGTCCTTAGCCAGATGCGTTGTTATTAACTGGTTTTTAATCTAAACTTTTCACTCTAAAATTTTTGATCAAAGGTGTAACAATATAATAACAGGATATGTTTTTGCTATTGTACAATACCTATGCGATGAAAATACATGGTTTTATGAGTTCATGATGTTTTAAATGAGTAAGTTACGTCGTCACAGTACAATACAAGTAACTCAGTTTCTAACTTAACCATCCTACAGATGGACGTGGCTATGAAGCACGTAAAACATATAATACTCTATGTGTTTATAAAAGGCATTTGTACTGCAGAAGCAGTAAATATTCATGTTGTTTATGGGATAGACTTTCTGAACGAGAGAAATTGCTAAACGTTGTTTGAAAGTTTTAGAAAAGGGTAAATTCAGCATAAGAATTGTTCCACGCACTTGAGTTTAACAACGAAGAGGCGGAAATTATCCTCCCTACATTCTCCCCCCCCCCCGAACCAAAATACTTTTACAAAAATGGTGTTATGAAGTTTGTAAATCATTTATTTATATACCTATTTATAATGCCTTTACACACATTTCATTACAATGCATTGTTTTATCAACGTTTAGAAATCTTATTTCACGTCAACATCACCTCATTACTCATCGGATTGCTATACTGTATATTGATAACATAAATTCTTTTAAAGGTTTCCTCAAAGAGTTCCCAGTTCTGGCCATTTAATCAGTCTGCTGTGTCATAAAAATTTGTCAGTACTATTTTTAAAGCTAATACTTTTATTCTTCGCATATCCAGGCAATTTATTCCAATAGAGCACAACTTTTTAACTGAAGAAACCCATACACCTATCGAGACGTGCAATCAGATCATTAGTATTAGTAGTACATCATTAATATTGATATCATCGGGAGTGAATAGATAAATTCTAAATAAAAGTAAATGTTTGATTTTTTACTAATTTGAGATTCAGGCATTACATATGGGCTGATTTTCCTCGGAATGATATATTGACCGACCCTAGCCACCTTTCGATACCTTTGTTTGTGTGTTCCGCCCTTCTTGGTCATACCGTTTTTGTGTAAACACTTGAAAATTGGCATAAGAATATCACCAAAATCTTTCTAAAAATATTTTCTCATTTGGGAAGAAAAAAACTTTTCCAGCTATTTTTTGGTCTTATTTTGACGGGTTTTATAATGCCATCTACATTTTTCTAGATGTTTACTTTTACTTTTTTAGATTTTTTCCATAGGAAAACGCAAGTGATGTCATAACTAGAATCTATTCTAACCATATTTATTCTTCGATGGAATCTTTCTCATAGCTACAAATGAGTTAAACGAACGGAGAATTCTTGCATGTCATGTATGCCTGCACGCAGTATCATGGTAGGGGTCGACAGTTTGAATATATTAGAATAAATCATCTTTTTAGACGTCATTTCACCATGATTTGTGACTCATATTCACCCCAGTAGAATATGAGAGCACTAGAGAGATCAATGGTCATTTCCAATATCGAGCTATGGTAGATAAGCAACTCCATTACAGGATAGCGTCAAAAGTAAATCCTCGTTCCATATGCGCGAATGCTAATGTAACATCATTCCTACACCCTTGTCAATGCACTTAATTCTGTGTAGAATATTAATCGCATGCTTATAGAATGACCGGTAGGTCCTTCTTCTTGGATAACTGATCATAGGTAAATTTATATATTTGCAACTTCATCTGTTCTGGGAAAGGTGCCATTTACCCCAAACCCTTATCCCTAAACATACACTATATTGGGATAAGCCATCCCGTTTATTTTGAATAATCTCAAGATGAATATAATTCTTGTATTGTAAATGCTAAACAGACATACGTCTACATGTATATTGAGAGCGAGACACACACATACACACACTCATACACACATATATCTATAAATATTTATGAATGGCTTTGTCGAGGAGTTTTGACGGTTATGGCTTCCTTAGACAGCAGGGCCAAATAACTCTCCAATATTTTACGCAGTTATGTTTTAAGATGAAGTGCAACATGCTTACTGTCCACTATGTCCTTTAATCCAATGGACTCCGAGGTAGTATGAATAAGAATGAATCCCTCATGTCGTAAGTTTGACATGGATTTCCTTTTCCTGGCAAAGGTCTACCACACCTCTTGTTCTGATAGTCTTGAGTAACCCGACAATACGGATATATATATATATATATATATATATATATATATATATATATATATATATATATATATATATATATATATATTGAGGAGCATGCCTTTGTCACAAAGCTGGAATATATGCCCAGGCTGCAAGTAAAGGTCTACCTAATCTTTCAGCGAGATGACCCAACGGTACATCTACCTGTTTCCAGCTAAAAAATAACTTCAATTCAGTCTCTAGTTTTCGAAAAAAGACCCCAGTGAACTTTTGCACTTACTTAATATAAAGATTCTAAGATAGTTAACATGAATACACTGGGGTAATTCTTCCTTGGTGGAAAATTAGTTGCAGTTCTCCACCATCAACTCTAAAGCAGTATATCTCATCTTATGAAAAAGTTGTTAATCGAAATAAGAACTCCTGGGAATCTACAATTTTTGACAACTAGAAACAGGTTCATTCATTCATTTCGGAAGCACAGAATTCTGGAGCCCTAGGACCAATGAATTCCCCGAAAGGGTTTCGTGCTGCTGCTTGGTTGTTAAAGACCTTACCAAACAGCCTCTTTGGTTTTTCAATTTGGTGCAAATATCGAACAACTATTGAATGGTCAACGTTTAGTTCCTCTGCAACCTCTTCAATTCGTTTTGTGGGGGGTTTGCCTCAATAATGTCCCTCAATTGAATGTTGTTAAACACAGAAGGACGTCCATGTCTTCAAGGTGGCTGTCTCCGGTTTTCATTGGAACCAATGTTGAGCAGTACGTCCGATGACAGTCCTCGGGCCAAATACTTGGTTGGTATTGAGAGCAGCTTCCGCTGCTTTTCTGTCCCATTCTGAACTTATGCAAAAAATCGCTCGAATTTGCTTTTTCTTCATTTCTGATTTGACAGCCTCAAATAAACCAGAATAAACACTGAAAGAAAACGTTCAGCTTAAATGAACAAAGCGAAATCCCAGCATCGAAATGGGATATTATATGAACCTAAAATAACAGCTCATTCAAAAAAAGTTTAATTTTCGAAAAACTGCATTTATTTTTGCACCAACCTGATGTAAGCAATTTTTTCAAGTACTAATCTCCCATAATTTATTTCTAACCGGATGTTTTTTCATCTAGTACAGTCTTCTGTTTATGACCTCACTTCAACGTTTGCAACGACAATAATTCACAGAGACTTTCAGAGACATTCTGGGCTGTTTCAGCCCAGAATGTAATTCTTTCCCATTGCCATAGGCATCAACTTATTTTTTTCTGTTTATTGATCCGTGGACAGATCGATATATGCACTTCCTTTTTCTGATCGGTTCCTGGGACTATGAGACTTTGTCAAATCATATTCGCGTAGGAGAAGGAAATGTTTGACAGCCAGTTAATACCGGGTGAATGAAGTCTCTAAATAGAGATCGATGGATAGCATAACTTAGGTTTTAAATAGAAGCAACCATTGTAAAATTGAACAACCGTGGCCATGAAAGATTCTATCCATTTTTATATGTGTTTGCTTGTGTGTCCCAGCGCTCTTGGCCATACCGATTTGTCTGAGAACAGGGAAATAGGCATCAGTACTCTACTAGTTTTTTTTTGTTTTGTTTTTTTTCTTGGGATCTTATTTTGACTGGTTAATATCTACATTTTCAAGAATCAAGATAATACGCCTCTATTCTACTACATATGTTAACCAGTGCAAAACGCTAATGGTGTCATAAAGAGAATTCATTCTGGCCATATCTATTCTACAATTAATTTTTTTTTTATATGACTTGAGATTTTAACGCTTGGGTTATTCAATTATTGCCTTTGATTGAGAGTTTAATCATCTATTTAATCAGCTTCAATAAATACTTTCAGCGATCGGTCAGTCTTGCACTTTGAACAATCTGAAAGATAAAATTCATGTAAATGTCGGTTAGAAATGGTCAACTAAAACTGTCATCACAGAATTTGTATTTGTTATATTTATCTAATGGCTATAATGGGAGAACTGATGAAAATCGACCCCATTAACAAATGCCAACAAGATTGGCTTACTTTATTTAAACAAAAGTTCAAATCGAAAAAAAAGTCCTGTGAAAGGTAAACCCATACATCAACCTAGGACAACAAATCTCTATGAAGCTCTCAAAAAAGAAGAAATCAAGCGAATAATAACTCTAGGATGGTAAACACCCGATGGGGCCAGCTCAACCTTTAAAAGCAAAAAAAATCCCATTACTATTAAAAAGAACGATCTACAACTAATGCATCCTCCCGATAATCAACTATAGAGCTGAAAAATGAAACCTAAACAAAAGACTGATCCTCAAACATTCCCCAAGATTTCCTAGACCTCTATCATGGGCGTTGCAGAGCCAGCACCTTCTGAACTTGTTTAGTTCGTCACGCTTTTTTTGTATTTTACCGGCCAGTTTGGCATATGATCTCTGAGGATCTACGTTGTGAGTCGTGACCTCCAGCGGTTGTCTGACCTTCTTGCAACATGATCTGCTCATTGCTAGTTGATTTTTCTGATGGATTCCATGATATCCCCGGCTCCTGTCTTTCCTCTTATATACTGGACTGTCTTGTGATCTCATGTGAGGTTGAGTATGATTTTATCTTATATACTTGTATACGTTGCATGGTTCTCAGTTTAAGGGTCAATCTTCGAGTTAGGTTCCACGTTTCAGATCGATCAGTGACTATTAGTAGGATGCATCGGTTTTATATCCTTAATTTAGGACTAATGGGATTTTCTTGCCATGGAGGTTGAGCTGGCAACCCAAGGTTTGCTAACTTAAAGTGATTCTTTATCTCATTTCCTCCTACTTGTTTCCTAGGTAAATATAGTAAAGTACTTTCTTTAGAGTTTTTGATTCAGGTCACTGTGTCATTGTCCTCAGTATCCTTTTTAGTCTTGCATAAATCTATAGTCTCACATAAACCTGCTATATCGGAGGCCTTTTTCTACAAATAAAGTTAAAGATGTCTCATACAAGCCGGAGAAGCCACAATAGTTTTTTCTTTCTGGATATCTAACCAAACTAATTTAACGTCGTTTTGCAAACATTAGTTTATTTTCTTCGTCACAGGGGAGAAAGATTTGTGAGCTGCTCTCAGCCATGATAAAATGCTATCGCGTGTAAAATTGTATTCAGATACTTGACAGCACAAATCTAATATGGACGTTTTCTCTTTTTTCTTTTAAGATGCACGAGCATCTCTTGTAGCGATGACTGTCACTAAGTGATGGACTGACAAGCTGACACATATAACTCCAACCACTCGATTGTTTCTTCCCACTCCTTATATATATATATATATATATATATATATATATATGTGTGTGTGTGTGTGTGTGTGTGTGTGTGTGTAAGTAAGTGCAAGAGAGAGAAATCGCACATGTATAGTCTGATTTGTTTGTTCAATTCAAAAGAACTCTTGACCAATGCCGACTCTAATTTCACTCCTGGAGTTAATTTTGATATGACCGTTGTCATGGTGCAGGCATCAAGCCTTGTCTTACGAGGAAAAACCAACGTCTCAAATTCAAGAAATCGATAACACAGGAATAGGGTTGAACCAACCACATACGATGATTAAAATATCTCGTTATTATACGATGTTTGTCAGGAAGGTATATAGCTATTTTGAATATCTCGGGAAATGATTGTGCAGCGGTCGTGTAACTCGGCAACCAAACACAAGGGGCCTTAATGCGTATTTGTTGAGAGACGCTCCTCACTTGGGTTACGCAGTCGGCAATGAGAAACGATTAAGTGAGCTTCTGTGACATTCTCATTCATAATGACCGAACCTGCCTATTCTGGGCGTCTCTTGTTGCGTTTGCTGGCAAACTACTGTATCACATATGTCTGTCAGCCCCTGTACAATCGAAGTTTGGCTCTCTGTGACTTCTGGCTTTTTAGCCAGATTGTTGGGGAAATTGGAAAGGACGTTGGGATATGTGTGGGAGTTCTTTGAAGAGGACTAAGCAGTCATTGCCCTAGGTAGGATATTTTACCGTTATTACTGAATCGTTCGCTACTTTCCGGACAGACTTCGTATTGTCGTAAGCGGAAAAGCGTCTTTCCGTCACAGACAAGAAATCCTCAATACAAGGAACAAAGAAACAACCGATCACAATGATTGAAATATCTCTTTATTAAACACTGATTCATCCGAACATTACTTCTCATATTCGTTATGATAATCACAACGTTTCGGCTGCTGAACCTTCTGACCCTATTTAGGTTCTGTGGTATGCGTGAACGTTATAAGAATTCCGAACAAAACCCTCAGTTTAATTCACATAGACGGGCTGATCTAATCTCGTTGTCCATTCAACGAGATAACTTGTATTAGAGACCGTCAAAAAAAAAATCATTAAAACTAACAAATTTCTTTTGTTTTCAAGTTGGTCCGGTGGACTGGCTGTATCAGTGTGTGTATGAATCACACGTCCAGGCTGCACCAATGGAGCCAGATAGCTGAGATGTTTAACATTTATCCCTTATTATGTCTAAAAAAATATTGCTTTTGTTTATTGACCCTCTCCCCTCAAAAAAATGTTTCCAGTGGGTGGTTAATTTACAGTTCATACTAAATTGATCCCCTATTTTATACCCGTTTGTTTTGGGGGATGGAGGGATTCGGACAGTGATTACTATTTGAACGAAAGGCGAGAGAAGTAAATTATTCATTGGTCGCTCCTTTTCCCAGTTTCAATTGATCGTCCCCAACAAGGAATGCTGACGAGATGGTTTCTATTGAGTGACTAACCAGACGTGTTAATTGATTCTTCCGTTAATTCACCCAGTTGATGCTGCATCTACTCCTTGCACTGAGCCAGACAGTGTTGACTCAGCTGTCTCACCCATGAATCGGACTTACCCCCACGGGATAAACTGCACTGCTTAACCAACGATTTGAGCGTATTTTGGAGTTTCCAACCGAATTGAATTATCGTAACCACCAGAGGTTCTATCCCTTCTCATATGTGCGTGTGTTTGTGTATGTGTTCGTCTATGTGTTTGGCCAAATCGTTTCGTCCACGGACTTGAAAATTGGTTCAGTACTCCACTAAATCCCCTTCAAAAATGTTTCTGTATTATTGAAAAAAATGTTCCTTGACTTGTTTTGATAGGTTTATTAATAACATCTAGATTTTCCACAATCTTTATGTTTTTAGATGCCTTTTTTTTATTCTGTTCTAGATTTTAACCGGTGGTTCAAACTCCAGTGATATCATTAATGAAAATTTATTCTGACCATACTTATTCTTCTACGGAATTTTTTTATTTGACTTCAGGAGTTAATCAGAATCTAGCATTGCGCCAATTCTTCCAATCGTCTTATTCTCCAAATAACCACAACATGACAAGAGTTCGTATAAATTATCTCAGAAATACTGACTGAAATTAAAACATCTCGTCTAACAGAATTCAGACAAGAGATGGTAATCGTTATACCAAGTGAAGTTCAAAGTGTCGACGCCAATCTAATTTACCCCCAGACATACAACGAATAATAAGAGACGCTGAATATTGGTCTGTCACTCAATAGAAACCGTCTTCTTACCTACAACTTTAGGCACCATGCCATATTGAAGTGATTGATTAAAAGAAACGAAAAAAGGTTGATCAGTGGAGAAAAAAAACTACTTCTCTCCTTTCGGTGGGTAGTGAATTTTCTTGAAACTGGTTTAAACGCAACCGGACACAAACTAGCTGACCGATTCAGCATTTAACATTGTAAACTGAACGCCCCCACCTTAAAAATAACTGTCTGGATGTAATATGTTATAAATATCCATTTTCCGAGATCCGTTGGTGCATCCTGCATGCATGGCACGTATATACATAGCCAGCCAGTCAGAATCACTTAAAAACTGAAGAAACCTATCGTAACTCTGTTAACAGTTTCGGTAGACGGTTTCTAATGAACAGACCGACATTCTCACGATTCTGCTTACTAGGAACGTCAACCAAAACAGGCACCAAAACTTTCTAAATAGATTTCTCCAGTTTCCAAGTTGGTCTGTCAGTCTGTCTGTCTGTCTGCTATGTATAAATGTATGTATGTATGTATGTATGTATGTATCACGCGTTCAAAATGTACCAATGGAGTTAGAGGACGGAAGACTTGAGCATTTACTCTTTATTATATCAAGATTAAACAATTTTTTTTTGCTTTTTGAAAATCCCCTCCCAAAAAAGTATTCAGAGAGGTGGCATTTGCAATGTAAGTTAACGCTAAATTGATCCTTTGTTTGCGTTCTGCTGCATTCGAGTTTGTTTTTATGACAATTCAGACTTTTTTAGTGACCACTACCCAACAAAAGGCGATAGAGTTAACTTATCTATTGATCACATTTTTTTTATTTCTAATCGATCATTCCTATTACAGCATTTTGCCAAAAACGGCTTCTATTGAGTGACTGGTATACGTTAAATCGTTGTCTTTGCGAGCAAATATCTTTTTACAGAATAACGATCGATGACTAGCCAAGCAGACATTTCCATTTTACTTAGAATATTAACGCACAAACACATTCCTCTTTTATGTCTGTAGGTGGTAATACGAGTTCTGTCCGGAGATTACCCTGCTATTTGATACTAAAGAGAATATCTGAACCTCACATAGATGAATCACCGTAGCCTGTGCATGTTCCAGCTGAACTGATTGTCTAAATTATCTGAAACAATAAGACTTTTATTTGAAATTATGTAAACAATGCCAGCAAAAGATTTGATGCATTCTTTGGTTCAGAATGACCATACAAACCTAAAAACACCTTTTCGACAAAAAAAAAACCAACAAAAAGGGTTTCTAGATCGTATTTAGTGGTGTACTCATGCAAATTTTAAAGGTTGCCCCCCCCCCCAATGTTACCAGGAACGCCCCCTAAACACCCACATAGACATGTACACATAGACACACACACATATAAACACTCTCATAGACATAGACCTGCAGAGAGAGGAAAATCAGTTGCCCATTTGGCTGGTTGGTCGAGCAGGCTATTTGTGGAGCTACGATGATTCGAAAGTAGCCTACCTAAGTAATCCTCTTAGGATCCAACATACTCATCCCAGTGTCCTTTTTACTTTTGAAAGTTTTCAGAGTCCTCTTTCGAGATCACTATCAGCTGCCTCATTAGGTTCTCCTGTATGAGACTAGCAGTCGTGGATGATGGCACTTTCTGGACAAGCCTCGTAATGTATGATCGAACATTCCAATCGGAGGAATCTGTATGAAAGTAAACAACGTAGCTGTCCAATCGTCGTTTGATGTAACATCAGATTTTATTCATGACTGGAGGCAGAAATCAATTGACATAAAAAGTTACTATCCACATTTTGTTGCAAAGAGAAAAGATGAATGTAGTTGCCTGAGAATAGTTGTAATAAGCAGTGCGGTTGGGGTTCGAACCTGGATATAAGCAAAAATCTTGAAGACTGTCTTCAGAGCAGAACAAACCTCTTGATTCTGGATATTGGCGCTACACAGTACTCCTACTCTTTATTCCCCTCTTTGATTCGGTCTTGTGTTGTTCTTAGCTAAGCCGATTAGATATCGACCGTAATCCCCGAGATACGAGAGATATTTTATTTTGTATGAAAATTTTGGTGAGGTAAATATGTATACTGACGTCACTGAGTTTAGGAACACGAATATATCGGTTTCAAAATTTATGTTATTTCGTCTCATCTAATTTATATGTCCTTTGAATTAGACTTTTTTTTCGCTACAGACCTATCAAACAGGAATACCATACGAACAATTAGATAGAAATTCAATGATTGTTATTTCTGTCTATGGCTCTCTTCAAATATGCTCACGTCCGATTCACTAGAGGTTATATACCGGTCTGGAAGTGACTGCAAACTGTGCACTGTTTAAAACATTATTCTATTCTTTCAACCGTTGTGTAAATATAACGTGAATGATTTAGGTGCAGTAATGTAGTATTAAATTGCCGAAACTACCACGTCCAAATACTTTACGTACACTACAATCAGTAAACATTTTTATTGAAAAATGATTGAAAACAAATAAAGTAGCATTCCAAAGGAAATTATGAATCGCCATCACCCGTAAATGCTTCGAGTTGGGGTGATCAATTAAAAGGTTCGGAAATTGGGTGATCAAGGGAAAGATTTTCTCTTTCATTGTGAAAAATCTTCACTATCATGATGATGATGCTTTTCCAAAAAAATACACATAAACAAACCGAATACTTTGAATATCTGACAGATGAAAAATCAATTTTTCTTCCAAAGATCCGAAAATTCATGACTTTAAAATCTTCCCCCTACATCCATTGATATATGCGTGACATATCTGGCTGGGCTGCTTCCATGTTTGGTGGTTTCTATAGAGTGAAGGACAAACCCACAGTTGTCACTTATATGTATAATGAATGTACGTATGTAGGTAAGAATATTAATGTGTATGTATGTGTGTTTATATATAAAAAAGAAATATTGATGTATATCTATGCAAGCATGTATGGATTAATGTATGTATGTGCATGTATTTGGGTAGATATGTAGGTATGAATGTATGTAATATCATTGCTTGTGTTAAATGACTTGAATCCTCTGTGGGTGATAAGAGTTGGCAATATCTCTTCATCTAATTGCTTGTTCTCCGAAGCGAACGGCAATCTGTAAGTGGATAGATATTGAAAACCGGATATTTTCTTAAGATTCAAGAGCTCTAACCAAAGTAGGAAGCTGGCTATTTCCTATCAATCTATTAGCAGATAGATAGATAGATAGATAGGTGGGTAGGTAGATAGGTAGGTAGGTAGATAGATGCATAGCCACTCAATAAAAATGGTAACGTGACAAACATCTTTTGGTAGCATGCCTTGTTGGGGATGATCAATTAAAACGTTTGGGAAAAGGGATGATCATTGAATGAGTTACTTTTATTTTTTGTTTCAGCAGTGATCATTGATAAGTCTAAATTTTCAAGAAAAACTCACCAAGGGATCAGTTTAGTATAAACTTACATATCAAATTGAACCCACACTGGAAACTTTTCAAAAACGAAAAAAAAGTTTTAAGTAGACATTATAAGGAGTAAATATTTACATTTACAGCACTCTAGCTCCATTGGTGCGATACATACGTACATAGCCAGCTCCGTAGCCAACCAGTCAAACAAAAAAAAACTGAAGAAACCTCTTTCGACAGTTCTGGTGATAGTTTTTGTTTGCGGTTTCTGATATATATATATATATATATATATATATATATATATATATATATATATATATATATATATATATATATATATATATGGACAGAGAGAGAGATTTATATAATTCTTGATGGTTTTATAGCACCAATAAATAATCGGATTTTAGATTTCATCAGTAGAGCCTTTCTCTCTCATAATATCCCGGTTTATTTAAAAGCCACGAGCGCAAAATGATTTCCCAATTTCAATTTCAATGAATTATTTTTGTACTTAAAATAAACTGTAATTTACAATTCATATAAATGTCTTCTCTAAAGATTTAAAATTAGCTCGGCCAAAACTATTTTCAAGCAATTGCCTTCGAATAAAATCTGCGATATCAAAAAATACAATTTCATCATCATCATCATCATCATAAGTCTTTTAACGTTCGTCGTTGGACATAGATCTTCCCCTGGATTCGCCACAATTCTCTATCATAAGCGTCGCAGAGCCAGTATTTCCTCAATTTGTTCAGTTTATCTCTCCATCTTGTGTTCTGTCAGCCTTGGTTTCTCATGTGATCTGTGGGGATCCATGTTGCGAGTCGTGATGTCCATCGGTTGTCTTTCATTCTTGCAACATAGCCTGCCCATTGTCATTTTTGTTTTTTATAGTGTCTATGATGTCTCAGATTCCTGTTTTCTTCCTTATGTACTGTGCTGTCTTGTGATCTCTCATGCGCACACTGCATGCTTCTCAGTTTGTAGGTCTGTCTCTTGGTTGAGTTCCATATTTCAGCTCCATAAGTGACTATCAGGAGAATGCATTGGTTGTATACTCTTATTCTCAGGATTATTGGGATCGTCTAGTTTTTGAAAGTTGAGCTTGCTCTGCCGAAGGCTTGCCATCCCAGAGTGATTCTTCGCTTGATTTCCTCCTCTTTTGAGAATCTTGTGGAGATTCCTTGTCCTAAGTAGATGCAGTGGTCTACCTTGCCGACTTCCAATCGTAGTTAGTTACACAAAAGTTAGCAATACTCAAAGTCTTTACTAGTTTCGATAAATGTCAATGAAATATCACAGGCAGAAACATTTTACGGCTTCTGTTTTTTTTTCCCAGATTTCAAAAGCATATCTTCTGATTCATAGAGTTACAGCCCCCAACCACAAGACAGCAAATCGCGTGTTACTGGGTCGTGAGGAGACGATATAATCGTTTATTTTCTTGGTAAAAAACATCCTCTCCTAGGATCTTGATATCAAGTTCGTTAGATAGAAGCCCTTCAAAAACGAAATTGACAGCATCAACCTTTTGTAAAAGACTTATTTTTGACTTCCAGTCGTAATCAACATTCTCGCTCCGTCAATCGTTTTGCAAGAATATTGTCGATATCAAACCGTTCCACAGTGCAAAAAAATTGGTAGCCCCTGTTTCAGAGGTTAGTAAGATTTATGCAATTTATCTTTCAAATGTACCACACCTTCTCTGCATAATCCTTGTTGTTACATAGATCTATCTCTCTCTCTCTCTCTCTCTCTATATATATATATATATATATATATATATATATATATATGTTTATATATATAAATATATATATATATATGTTTATATATATAAATATATATATATATATGTTTATATATATAAATATATATATATATATATATATATATATATATATATATATATATATATATATATATATAAATATATGCCTACACTGGAAGAACCAATGAGAATCGAACCTACTAACAACGGCCAACAGGTTTGGCTTGATTTTGTTGAATTATATCAAACCGTCTCCCCTAGTTGATCTCTAGAAGGAGATAATGGAATAATCCAATAAGTAAACCTTACGGGTATTGAAGCACTAACATTGATCATTGCAATTTTTCAAGTTCTATTTTCAAGTTGAATGAAATGTTGTGCATGGTAAAGATTCCTTTTCTACCCCTACTTTCAAACACTGTCTGCCAGGACCAGGTGTAAACGTGCCACTACACCATTTACTAATCAGGCTCCATAGATTGACAATTATATTGATATTTGCAATCAATATCATTACGTATCGCCCAATGGAGAATCCCCTTGGTCTTTTCGCTAAATAAACAGCTATTTCTAATCTCTGATATTTGGACTAATCTTTGTATTTACTTGATAAATAAATAGTTAGATAGTTAGGTTGAAGAATATGTTACTTCTCTGACTTTTTGTTGGGTTGTGATCACTAAAAAAAGGCTAAATCTATAAAAACAAACGGACATAAAGTGAGTGATTAATCCAGCATAAACATGTATTTTAAATTGACCCTCCAAAATAAAAACCTATTTAAGGCGTGAATTTTCAAAAAATTTGACATAAGAAATAAATTGAGTTTTCTTGCTCCGTTGGTGTGGTCTCTACACGTGATGCATATATACAAACATGGTTAACCAGCCAACCGGACCAACTTGGAAACTGAAGATGTTTTGGTTGACGGTTTTTAATATATATGTATATATATGTTGATAGATAGATAGATAGATAGATAGATAGATAGATAGATAGATAGATAGATAGATAGATAGATAAGATAGATAGATAGATAGATAGATAGATAGATAGATAGATAGATAGATAGATAGATAGATAGATAGATAGATAGATAGATAGATAGATAGATAAGATAGATAGATAGATAGATAGATAGATAGATAGATAGATAGATAGATAGATAGATAGATAGATAGATAGATAGATAGATAGATAGATAGAATAAAAGGCAGGTAAGGGGACAGATATGGACTTGTTGGTTAGTTGCAACTTTAGCTTGATGCTTTATTTCTTAAGTTGTATCTGAGCTCATTTTAAATATGAAGAAAAAGCAGCTTGTTCATTGAACTATTCTCTCTCTCTTTCTCTCTCTCTCTCTCTCTCTCTCTCTCTCTCTCTCTCTCTCTCTCTCTCTCTCTCTCTACTCACAATGTGAATCTCCAGATTCATAAGCAACACTATGGCCAGCAAAATCAGATAGATATAATTTCTGTATTAGGCCCATGTGCAATTTAGATTTTCAATAAAGGTATCTGACCAAAAGTAAATGAGAGCAAATTAATCCAATATACCTCAATTGAACAAACCTACGCTATAACGAATTAATCAGAGGGATAGGGTGTTGGTTAAAACCGAAATTTCATTATACCCAAAGGTTGCCACTCGTTCGGTGAATAAAAAGTAGGTTCGATACTTCGCGACACTTGATAAACATTGTTTGGTTAATCCAAAGACTTTTTTTGTTGTCCATCGTTCTACTTTCGGGATGAATGGAAAGTTCTACCCAATAGCGTTTCTGAGGACTCAAATTTGATTCATCAAAAAAATTCCTTTTTGAGTGTTCGTCGCTTGCAAGTGTGAAACCTGCTATATTGAGTTTCGTATCTTTCCACAGACAATGAATAAATACATGATTTTTATTTGGTTAAAAATTAATTTAATGAAAACAAGGATGCCCTCAGCAAAATTTGGTAATCGTAGATAAGCAGGATAAGTTATGTTCACATTTATACTTCTGATAATATAGCAGAGTAAATGATTTGAACTTTTCAATATTATATATATATATATATATATATATATATATATATATATATAGATAGATAGATAGATAGATAGATAGATAGATACAACACAAAATATAATCATATCGGATCATATATTCATAATTGTCGCGTTGAATTAAACAATTACAGCAGATATAGACCGTGAATTAGCAAGGCGAGTGTTGAGACAGGGTTAGGGTTAGGTAAGATTTATCAGCTATCAATAATGTTGACTAGTATTTCCTTCCATCTTAATCTCAGTTGCTTCACATTACAACTACTCAAATCGTCGTCTACGGCAGTGAGTAGACTGACTGTGTGAGAAGTTACGATGGAAAACAACAAAAGTCAAGACGAAAGAAAAGTTTCTGTCGCCATAGAGTAGTGGTTTGCGAGCTGCTTCCATTACTATTGTGAGTCCGATCAATTAAGGATATAGTTAGTAGATCGATTCGATGAAGGATATTGTTGAAAAGCCCTTTGTGAGGATTGAACACATTATCAACATGCACTGAGCTTAGCTTAAAAAGCAAAATGAAAACTACAGAGAACCCAGGGATTATCGACCCCACTATTAATAAGGTTTGTAGAAAACGAAGCTTATTGGCCAATTTTGCCTATGTGACTGTCTAATGAAGTCTACTTGGAAGAATTTACTTTAGCGAACATATACGCACATACATATACAGACAAAGACAGACACAAGCACATACACACACTCATATGCATGTATGAGTATAAATAGATCTCAATCGTTGAATTGGTAATCATTCATCGACACGCTTCGTTTGATTATCAGTAGTGTTCGTTGAGTTCCATGGACCGAAACGAACTCCCTAATTACTTCCATTGATTTTTATTCAAACTTTAACTTAAGAACCGATAGGTTGTTCATTTTATCTTCCCTTTTGCTGTAATATGTTCCAAGACAGTATAAGTGCAAATCGGGAAGTAATGAACAAGGTAAACATAGATAGATAGATAGATAGATAGATAGATTGATAGATTGATAGATAGATAGATAGATAGATAGATAGAGTCTACAGAGCTTTCCAGCTTATAAATGTGAACTATAGGGAGTGAAACAGACTCAGGAGTAAAAGTATATAAAGACTATGTATATTAAATAATTAATCCATAGATTAATTAATTAGTATGCTATATATGTTTTGGGAGCGGTTCCCATCTTCAGTAGAGTCGCGTATTATGTGTGTACCTTTCAGTGGTTCATAGGTTTCTGTAGAAAATAAATTCAGCATCAGATGTTTTGGAAATCAAAGAAGGGGATTCCTTTTTTGGATCTTCATGATGCTTGTTATTTTGTTCTATCCATGGTGAAGTTTGTGTTCGTCAGTTCAAGGATATCCTTGTAGCAGCATTAGCAAGTCTTGGAGGAGATTTAGGTTGTCAAGGATACTAAGGAGTTATGCGCTGGTTTAGTATTAGACTATGTGGGTGCATGGTAGGTTGGATATAGTTCAGGTGGTAGGGTAATGGTATTAAAAAAAATTGTATTCCGTATCCTTGATGGTCATTGCGGATATAATGGGAAGTTTGATGGCTTTGGGGTGTACAAATGGAATATCATGCAAAGGTTTTTATAGGTAGGGGTCTTCATGACTACATTAAGTTCCCAATATTGGATATACATAGAGGCGGGTAGGGTTTTGTCGTGGGGTTGTTATCAGTGGGAGGATTCTAATGTTAGAGATTGGTGTGGTTAAGATTGTTAAGTGTAATGTTATGTTCGTTGGGGACAGAGTTTTGAGTTTGTTATTCTACATAGTTTCGTGTCATTCTAGATTTTTTGTCATGTCAGAAGGTGTATTTTTTTAATATTCTTTCGGTGATTATGGATCTAGCGTCTGTGCCAAAATTATGTCCGGCTTGCAGAAGTGTAGTTCTACGGGGACTAAGTTTGGATGTTCAGGTGATTTGATTCTATGCCTATAGTTATTAGGTCTAATGTTCTCTTTCCAGTATTTTTTCTCTTGGGTATATATCATTGAAGATATAAAACATTGCAAATTCAAGCAATTTTGTGTTAGAAATGGGACATGATTTACTGGAAAATGCTCGCAATACCAACCAAGTGGGGATTGGCAACGAACAGAACACTTTTGCAGATTTCAGTATTAACGACTCCCAAAGCTCTTAACACCTACAAGTAGCAAGGGATAACTGTGGTGATACATTTAGATAGATAGATAGATAGATAGATAGATAGATAGATATTTCTAAAACTCTGATTTTTATCTGTATGTGACTTCCAAGTTATCAAAACGTGCTTTGTAGCCGGAGGTATTGAATTAAGCCTCCCTTAAATGTGCCTACTCGCCTCCTGAACCGGGCGGTTTGTAACTGACTAATGATAGTGTGTACTTTGTGTTAATGTTCACGTTATCCTACAATATAAAGTCTTATTCATGAAGATGTACAGCTATGAAATGAATATTATAGAGTCGTCTTTATCTATTTATTTACCTATGCGTGAAAAATCGGGATCCATTACAGTCTCATTAGATTGCGCTGATCTTCTCTCAAACGTGTAAACAAACAAGGCACAGGGTTGTCTAGTATATACATATATCTATATATCTATATATATATGTATCTATATATATATATATATATAGATAGATAGATAGATAGATAGATTGATATAAGAGTGCGTGTGTGTTATAACGGTTGTACTGATGATAGCGAGCACTATATTCAATATATATATATATATATATATATATATATATATAGTCTAGAAAGCTTCACAGCTTTGAAAATTGAAGAACTTTTTTCAAAACCTTTTTGTGTCATTTCACACACTTATCTCCTAATATCTGTCAATGCAATTTACGTAATTTTTTATCCCTGTTTTTCACATACTCTGTTATTACAGTACTATATTTAATTTTTTTCTGTCGTTGGGATCATCAGCTGTTTACCATGCAAGTGTTATATTTTTTTCATATATTCAATATATGAAAATAAATTTCAATATATGAAAATTAAAGAGCGTTGCAGCAGAATAATACATGAATAGATTATAAGTGAAACCATTCAATCTCTTCAAATGAAAGATAGTCGAGCGAGAATTTTTCTACACTCAAGCGCCTCAGAAGTTTTGCCGATGGCTTCTGCAACGAAGACTTGAGATTATCTTGTGAGTTCGTTTTGTTTGTTTGGTTTTTTTTTGTTTTTTTGGTCCGTTTTTAAATCTGAAAATGTCAACAATACAAAGAGCTTGCCGATGATCGTGATTTGAAAGATGTCTCATCAATCTAAACACTAAAGAAGTTGTGCGCTGACACCAAAAGTTTTTTGTTATCATTGAAATTTCTCTTGCAAGACTTCTTGCTGAAAAAAACCTCACTCTGCTGACGTAGAAAGATTCATCAATGTCTACAACAAATTGAAGACAATAGATAAGTGCTCTCTGTCACTATCGACGTTGAAAGATTATATATATTTTTCCTAAAATATTTGTAACACAGTAGACTTCAATCCAAGGAAAGCTGCTTATAACTTCTTGTAAAACTAGACAAAATTCAAATCCTTCAAAATACAAACAACAAGAATGGTTTGAGGTGTTTTTTAAGTTAAGTTAAAGTTAAAGAAGATGGTGGCGATACAAATATTGAACACTTGAAAGTATCATTTTAACATGATGTAACTTTTTAAAATTCTGGCAACTGTACTGGAGGAGTTATTTTCTTGTGTTAACTCGTGTTAAAATAGCATTGCTTTTATCATAGCTTTATGCTTCGCCTTTACGTGTAGAATTTGATTATTTTTCCCTGTTTCCAGCTGAAGTGTGTGCGATGGTGATGTCAGTGGGAAAGGGTGGCACCAGATTTTGAGAAATGTGATTTTTTTTTTTTCCCGTTTTAGGCCCTACATTGGACACATCTAAAAATAGTAAAAAGCAACGATTCATGTGTGATGGTGGTCGTCTGCAAGAGATAAAATCAATAGAATAAAATTGTCAGTGTTCAGAATTGGATATCAGAGACTGGGTTGTTCAGTTGTATAATATCAATGTAGTAATACTATCTACATGTATTTTTCCATAATTCCAACTGATGAAACATCGTCAATCAGTTATTTTTTTTCACTAGTGATGAACAACCATAGTTGCAGTGAAGGGTTCTACTTTTTTTATTCGGTTTGTGTTTTTTTCATGTTTGATTGTGTGTTTAATCGGTCCTGGTCACACCGTTTTGTCTTAAGACTGAGAAATGCCATTAGCACTCCGCTAGGCATCATCTAAAAAAAATTTTTTTTTCATTTTTGGAAAGAACAATTTGTTGACCTTTTTGGACCTTATTTTGGCAGATTTAATAATAACATCTGTATCCTTAGAATCTAGACTTTTTTGATACTATCTTGATGATGTTTTCTAGTGAAAAACGACAATGATGTCATATATAGAACTTATTCTGACCAGATTTATTCTCCTGTGAAATTTTTTTCATGACTTCAAATTTTGACGCTATGGTTGTTCAAATATTGACAGTGGTGGTGAGTTTCCTCCATCTTTACTGAGAGGAAATAAATTCTTGTGAAACAAATCAATGGTCAATTTCAGTGCGCTCGTAATTTTGGTAAGACACAGTTTATCACTCCAATGAGTTGACTCAAAAACTATTTGAGTAACCTTTTGCATAACATATAGGACAGGCCGTGGATAGTTGAGCGATGGGGCAGGTTGAGCCTCTTGCGTTAATGTTTGTTTCCATCACTTGATGGCGCCGCTGTCAGCCTCATTTTGAGAGGAAAAGTAATTCCCCACTAAATTTTTAGTTATATGTGTTGTAAGCACATTAAGTTCTGCATGAAAACGTTTCTTCATCCTGGTAAGTGATTTGTTCACTTTGAAAAATGGGTACGTAGTTCTTGCTGTATTGTGAGGTTGATGCCAACGTAGTCTTTGCTTATGAGAAATGGCAATAAACAGTATATATACTACATTTAAGGAGCTTTTGTCAGAACTTTTTCTCGGGATAAAATGTAAAGAAAACCATGTGTGCTGGGCTACTTGGTACTTTGTATTTTATACAATTGAGGCGTGGGAGAAACATGAAGCCGGCAAAATAAAATTAGAAAATACAAACTTAAAAATTAAAACATCATTATTTTTCTTGTTCTTTTTCCATCTTTCTTCTTATTACAATGCACCATTGGGGTTTACTTAGATAGAATTCTTCTTATCCTCCCAGGCGTTCACAAAATCTTCCTTTTTACTCAAATAAATTCTTTAGGCTGGTTTAAAATGTTACATTTCTCTGTTACAAACATATATAAACCACATCTGTACATACTAGCGAGAGAGGATCCATTCAAATGGAGTCACTTTTCCTCAGGAATCTTTGGTCATATTTACGTGATTATTAGCCCCTGACGCTATATATATATATATATATATATATATATATATATATATATATATATATATATCTACTTATGCATTTATTTATATATATTTTTCATGTATTTTCATGACTAAAAAAGTAATAAGAGCTTCCATCCTGGACAAGACAGCAGCCGACAAGACAGTCTGTGAGGATTTCTTCAAATCTTTTCTCAATGGAATCTTTCCCAAAAGATATGAATAGAAACCACTCAATCTCAGATGACGAAAAGTTGCACAGAAATAAGCCCCACGAATTTCCCTCCAAAATTAAATCAGAGAAAATATCCAAAAATTGAATATTGGATATATTTACGAATATTTGACCAATCACGAGCCAGCTTTCGCCAAGCACAATATACTAACATCTATGAGAATTGACGAAGTATGATATGACCTTAATCGCGGACTCTTTTGAACGTAGACTAAATATGATAACCCACACAATCATCCTTGGTGTTATTCTTATAGGATGCTTGTGTATATATATTCACCTCTTTGTCCAATGATTTATTTGAACTCTTTTCAGAATTATAAATGTGTATGTTATTGTACGTAACTTATGCGTATCTACCTCCCCCGTATGTCAATATTTGTAACTAAATAGCCGTGAAAACATTTCTAGAATCTTTAATGAATAGATAAGAAGTCAACTAAAACGATAGTGGGGTGTAAGCTGTTCTTATTCAGCCATTTGTTCTAAAATTACTTTGCTTTTTTTTCTCTTCTAAGTTTCCTAAATACATTTTTGTGGTTTGCCAAATTATAAGCTCGGCAATAAATTCCACTGATCTAACTTTAAATTATGATAGATATGAAACAACATGCACAAGGTATCAGCCTCCTGAATCAAGCTTTAACTTCACTATCTGAAGATACAACTGACTTCTAAGAAAGATTTATCCTGCACCAACTTTTCAAAAATTGTTTGTTTGTGCCTGACTAATTTCTCTCTCTCTCTCTCTCTCTCTCTCTCTCTCTCTCTCTCTCTCTCTCTCTCTCTCTCTCTCTTCAACAAAATGTCTGAAGTCCATTTTGATCGCCTGTATTTATATTTTATTTGTCTGTTACAATCGCTGGTATACTATTAAAAGCGTCATCCCAGTTACAGGTATACTGAACAACTTTTTAATTGCTACTAAGCACCCTTTTACACATCTACTTGTTGGTTCTTCGAATCCAAAATCTATGAAAGCCAAGTTCATAACTAACATCAAGTTTAATGACATTTGCCTGGACAAAGTTATCATGGAGGCAAATGGCTAAAGAATCATTTATTGCATTATAATTGTTTTATAATCTTCGGTGATATAATGTAGAGCTGAGTAGCACGTTGGAGTAACAAATTGCATATCATCCACTTGTCGTGTAAAGTACAGGTTGCTTTCAGCTTTCTCAGACATTAAACTTTGTCTCTTTAAAAACAAATCATGTCTTGAATATCATTACCATGCACTTAATGTTCCTCTTTTTGCACTATTGAATATGGTTACTATATGGTTGGCAACTTTTCCGGGAAGTTTTTCATTTTGTTTGGAAAGTGATCCGAGCATTGCGTCCTTTTCAACTGTTTACTGTGTTTCATTGTGTTTGAGCGAACTATTGTTCTTGATTGTTTAAGCAAATTAGAATTAGAATGATCAGCAATATATTTCTGCCGAACCGCAGAGTCTCCCTCCTTACAGATACGTGGTTTTTGATCGCAATCTTCAAACACTTGAACTGTTCTTCTCTGTTTTTGTAACATACTTTGCATCTTACTTCCTATCTTTCCTCATCTCGAACTCTTACAAAACTGATGGAATACTATTTCTTTATTTTGAGTTTTTGCTACTTCCACTTTAACCCGTCTTCTATTCCCCCAATGATTCTTCTTCTTTCCTGTAATTACTTCCATATTTGTGATCTAATTTAGGAATTCTTCGGTGTCGTTTTGCCATTTTTGCTAAGCTGGCTTCACTATTAAAATATAGTTACGTCCCTTTAATTCAAACTATTCTTGCTTTGATTCTTATCTTCGTTTTACTTGATGTTTTCAGGATGCAGCATATTGTGCATTCATTTGGTTAACAAAATGAAAACATACTTTGAGTTTTATGATCAGTTTTGGTCATAAGATTTCAGAATTCTTTCTCTGTCTACTCTTCCTTTTTGCCAGACCACACTTTATCATTTACAAAACCTCACTTTCAATTTCCAAGACGACACTGTGCAGCAAAACACCCCTTATTTAGAGCCTGGTCCAACATCACTATAAGTTACTTTGTCTGTCCCGTGTTAGCTGACGTCAATTATCTGTTTTTAATCAATTCTCACGATAGGAAAAACATTTGCACTTCCCCTTTAAGTGGCATATTCTGTTTTTGTCATCAAAGAACCATCATTAATTTTTCTATTAATCCTTTCAATTGATATCAATGTACATCATCAGCGTTCACAGGCATCGGATAATCGATCTAAATTGTTATTTTAGATATAGTTCATAGTTTCTTTTCTAGGAATCACCCTTATTTGCGATTCCTCTTTCAGTGGTCTCCTTATCTGCGGTTCTAGAAGAGATTTGATTGTTAAAAACAGGGCTAGCAAAAAAAAACATTTTTTCTCAACATAACATGATGTTTATTCAGTCATTTAGGGCATTAGGGTAAATTGTGCACTCTGCAGCTAATGTGGTACACTCTAAGCTATATGATGAGAGTGGAAGTATCTCTATGGTGGAATTGCATACTGCCAAGGGGCTGGTCATAAAGACTTGTTGGTATCAAGCGTTGGTCTCAAAGGAATCAATATTGAAATGGTCGTTTATTTCAAGTAACAATATAGATCGATATCATAACGGCAAGTATTTAAATTTCATTTGTAATTGCCACTGTGATATAACCAAAGGGTCAGACATGTTAGTAGAATAAATTCGATTCAAACAACTATTTTTCCTTACCGTCAACTTGATATATATTGTCTGATATATCGTATCCACAGCCTAATCATACACACACACACAAACACAAACACAAACACACACACACACACACACACACACACACATATATATATATATATATATATATATATATATATATATATATATGGAAGGAAACGAAGGAAACCTTTGTCTATCAGTATATTTAAAACGGATGCTGATAATGATGACGATGATGATGTATATGATTTATTTGTTCCGAGTCTGTCTCTTGAGAACCCAATTACAGATTAATCCCTGGCGCATATTCTATTCTATTATCTTCCTGGACAGGAGGAGACCAACAAAGACTACGAACCGAAAATAAGTTCACAAACTCAAATACACAACATCATTCTCATTTTTTCTCTCTCAATCTGAACTGCTTGACCACCTTCTGTGCGACGAGTCAACTCAATCATTGCACAGTAATTTATGTCCATCAACTGATTCAAGCGTAAACTTTTTATCTCCTATCTCCCTTCGAACGGTCATCCATTAGACACAGACGCTAATCCTATGCCAATGTAATCGTCATATCTTTAATAGTTAAAACCGATGACTGTGACTCAATGGTAGAGTGTTCGCTTCGGGTGCTGTAGGTTGTGGGTTAATTGCATGTCTGAATTAAGCTAAGAACTTTCAAAACCGCCCCCCATGACCTCTTCGCTGAACACATAGCATATTCAGGTAGGATTTATGTGGCATGAAGAGGAAGGGGCCCCATGAGGAAATCTTGGTCAAGACACACCTTTGGAAATACGGTTGCTCCCACGACACGATTGATGAAGAAGACGTAAAGATGCGAGCAAGGTTTGAAACAGTTGCCAAAAGTGTCATGATTAATGACAATTTATCGACGTTTTTTGAAGAAAAAAAAAGGAATCTCGATCCCAAATCCCCAAAATATTGTTAGATGGGCATATATATATATATATATATATATATATATATATATATATATATATATATATATATATATATATATATATATATATGGGAGGTATTGTTTTATACGATAGAGTAAAAAAAAAAAAAGACCTTGAAATATTTTCCAGAATCTAGATGTTATCAATAAACCGTGCAAAGTAAGGCCTAAAAAAGGTGAAGAAAAAATTTTTTTTTAAATCAAGAAAAATATTTTAGGGAGAGTCTTGTAGAGTACTGATGCCAATTTTCAAGTCTGCAAACAAAACAGTATAGACAGGGGCTCGGGAACAAAGAAACTCACAAATATTTACGTACATATAAAAAGGGATAGAACCTTCCGTCACCTTTGGTTGCTACGGTTTTTCAATATTCTGTTCAATATGTTCTCACTGATTACGTTGATTTTGAAATTCTGTTGTATTTTTTTTTTTTTTTTGTAATGTTTTGTTATTATTACACATGATTCACGTTAACTGAACGGGCAAATACAATCATTGCAACAAATTGTTTGTCAAACTGTGCAGAATTTCATCACTAGAATCTCTGAGAGAGAATCGAAAACGCAGAACAGGAAAAAAATAGACCACTACATCTACCTTAAACAACGAATCTCCATGATATCCTCAAAAAAGAGAAATCAAGCAAATAATCACTTTAGGGTGGCTAGCCTTCGGCTGAGCAAGCTCAACTTTCAAGAACAGAAAAATCCCATCAGTCCTAAGGAGGAGAGTGTACAACCAATGCATCCTCCCGATAGCCACCTATGGAGCTGAAACACAGAACCTAACCAAGAGACTTGCCTTCAAACTGAGAACCGTGCAACAGGCACGTGAAAGAATCATGCCCACATGGAACAATCACAAGACAGAACAATATATCAGGAGAAAAATAGGGGCCCGATACATAAAATCCATTAGAAAACTCAAATGGCAATGGACTGGTAATGTTGCACGAATGGCAGACAACCGATGGACATCATGGCTCATGGATCGCCAGAGATCACATTCGCAATCGAGGCTAGCAGAATACGAGATAGAGAGACGAACCAGACAAGTTCAGAAAGTATTGGCTCTGCAGCGCCCATGATAGAGAGGTCTAACAACGGACATTAATAGTCTGATGATGACGATGATTAAAACATTTGCATTTAAACGATACACACGCACCTATCAACTCGATAAGAAGTCTGTTATGCATTTTTTTATGGAGAGGGGGACTCCAGTGTCGTTCAATCGTCCATAGAGTCAGAATGTTAGCCGTTAATTTAGCTGAACAGTCTTTCTCAATTTCCTGAACGTAACTGTGCTTTTTATGACTCGGCAATGTTGGTATGTGAGTATTCTCGAGGAAACGCATTAGGTAAATCAGTTCTTGTCAGAAATGGTCTCGTACCAGTGAGTAAGAAGTGATGCTCACTTTGAGAAGATAGATACATGCACAAATGCAGACGAGCGTACACACACACACACACACACACATGCAAGCACACATACAAACGCACACACAATGAGCTTCTGTTATATTGATATTTCAGTGTTTGTTTTCATCATCGTTTGAAAAATTAAAATTTACAAAATCCAGGTCAGTAATGCTCGGGGTAATATGGAGAAATAATGTTTTACGCAGTTTGACTCTCTGCGTGTTACATTCAGGTAATTCTAAACTTCGAAATTTCCAGTGTATTGGTTTTACTAGACTTGACCAAATCTAATCTTAGTATTTTGTTAGTGTAATTTCGCAGCGGGGGTTTCCGTCGAAGGAATATCAAAAATGATATTTAAACAACTCTATTATTACAATGGAGCAGGTTGGCCATAGATTGAGTGATTGTATCAGAATGTTTATCAGTACTGTGTTGAACATCTTTTGACGTCAAAATACGTCGTGTCATTTAAGAAACCAGCTGGGGGCTCAATTCAGCTGTGATGGATGCTTATGTGGACTCGGTAGTAGCATGGGAATCTGCCCGATTGCAAGGACACAAGCTTGTCATCTTTTTAACTGTGCCCCATAAATTTTTGATGAGGTTCAAATCCTGTGACTCACCAGGCCATGGAAGCACATTAATGTGACGATCAGCAGACCAACCAGTGCTTGATTGTGCGATATGTCCAGGAGCAAAATTATGTTGGAACATGAATTACGAATCACCAAGATGTATTTCTACTGATGGTATCGTGAAGTGCTTCAAGGTCACATCATTGGCTGTGGGACCTGACACAGGCCTTCAAACAACTGGGGTTTTGTTATTCTCTAGACTTTCTCAAAACTCTGCAACCTTATTTTCTGAAAGAGATACAAAACTCGTACTCATCATAAAGCAGTACATTGAACTACTAAGCAACTCTCTCTGTGGCCCACAGGAGCCGGTTGCAACGTTGCCTATCTTTGGAAAGAGACTTGGTTCTAGATATGCAGCTCCATTACCAGATATCATCTATGCGTGGTAGCTCTTGATTCACTCTCTCCTGCTCTAGTCCACTCTTTTATGGATCTCATCTAGATTGTTAAATCGGATCTTTTAGGCGGTTGTCTTGAGGCTGTGGTCGTTCCTCTTGCTGGTGCATCTCCTTTGGCCACACCTTGCTCGTCTAGATGATGTCTTTAGATGTTCTAGATCATTCGACGACAACAGTCTTTTCAATTATCCTAGGACCAGATTTGTTTCTGAAATGGATTATATAAATTCATTGATTATATTTTGGTTGTAAGAATTATTCTAATATTATGAGATGGTTAATTTTCAAGAATCCATCAATAAAAACCAATGTTGCTAAGCTGCAACAACATATTACTAAGAATAAATCGGTTTACGTCTAGTGAGTCTAATGCAATTGAAATTTCGAAATACAGAATTACCTGATGACAGCTATCCTGTGCTTTTCATAATATTCTGATTTTTTGTAAAAAGAAAAATAAGCTATTTGTTTTATAATGGGCTTTCATCATTCTTCTATATATATTAACTCATTCTTGTCAACAAAGATCCGTTGTAACCGCTTTATTCTCGTAGAAAATACCTAATTCCATCAATCAACACACTCTAGAAACCCAGAATAATTCAACAAGTAAAATAATTAATTCCATAAGGCTTCTTTAATCAATAATAATGATAATTATGTTCTTGTAAAGTAAATTCTATTTCTGCATTAGTTACATTTGGACGTGTTTTTTCATTATCATTTCCTCTCCAAAATGCGACTCTACTTATCGAACAAACTAATACTAATCGTTCCACACAGAACAAGGTAATGGGGGGATGCCAGAGATCTGTGTTACTCAAACACACAGCAAGTTTCAAATGATCAACCTATTAGCAATAACACTTGGAATAAACGGTACATTCTTAATGATGTCAGCTGTGTGCAGATTAGATTTTCTCGTGAGAGGTGTAAATGTTAATTAAGTCTCACGTGTTGATAACCCTTCCACTGACTGGCTTGATCGTGCCAGGGGTCCATAAAAACAGAACAAATTGGTCAACGGGGGGAGGAAGGCGTAAAAGGATATGTTCGACCAAGACAAAGATAGCAATGTGTATTGGACAGTTTGGTAATTGAATAAACCACCACTGTTTGTTTGTTAACAGATGAAAGCTGGGTATTTGCTAGACGGTCTTGAAGAAATCATGTGATGAACAGAGGTGACACGATGTGTGAGACGTCAGCGACAAAGTACAAGGTTTTAAAAATAAGATGTAACGTTCTTGACTATTTGTGTTTGCCATATTTTACAGTATATAAGACGCATTTTTGTTCTAATTCTTGACTTAACGAACGCTTTATCGGTTGTTTACTAACGTTACTACGCTATGAATATTATGTAAACAGCAAGCCACTGCGGGGGCTAATATCGATTTGAATAGCTAAGGGCAAAATAGAATAACCCGGTGGTAGGGAGGGCTATGAAGATCAGTAAAAAAGAAAGGGTGATTTTTTTACGGCAGTGTATCATATGTGGGAAAATGCAGTAGTATATCTTAAATCCGAAAGATGTTCTTAAAAGACACGAATTACTTAAAATAATGCTCGTTGTGAATAGAAAAAGCAAAATCTTTGCCAAATAATGGTTGTATTCAACTTGAAAATAGGACTTGGGGAAAATTACAATAATAAGCGTTAGTGTTTTAATCTCCTTAGATTAGACGTATCGGATTATTCCATTATTTTCTCCTTGAGATCACCTAGGGGGGACTGTTTAGTAAAGTTCACCAAAAGCAAGCCAATTTTTCTGGCCGTTGTTAGTGGGTTCGATCCTCACAGGATCTCCCTGTATAAGTATGAAATAATATGATATATACAACAATGCTAATTACACATACGTTTCAACTTTACAAGAGATGCTGAAAGTTTTTTTTTCCTTTGATCTGGATGCATTTACATTACATTGGAAAATGACATATCTCACACTAAACAACACAATGGATGCTCGAATGAGACTAGCGCATGATGAAATCATTTTAATTCCGAAATACAGTTGTCTCTGAGTACAGTGTTAATATATTACTAATATTGCAGCATAAAATTTACATTCCAAGGGTTGTGTCCTTTATAAAATATCCTGTTTATGAACAAGGAGTAGATATTACGCTAGAAAAGAGTTTTTTGACTGAAAGCTATTGTGAAAGAGTTTATTGATTTCATTCAACAGCTATCAAGCAGATACCTTGATGTACAAGGGATGTTCCCGAAGCTTTGAGCCGAACTATGATCCCTTTGACAGTGATCCTATCAGAATACCCTATTGTGACACGTTGTTTATATATATTGTTTTCACAAAATTCAAATATTCACATAACTCACTATATCAGGAATCGTCAACCAAAACTGTAAATGCAGGTTTCCCCAGTTTATAAGTTGGTCTGGCTGTCTGCCTATGTATGTATGTATCACGTGTAGAGTCCTCACAAGCTAGAGGGATGGAATTTTCAACATCCACTCCTTATTATACCTAGAAAAATATTTTAATTCGCCCACCAATTTTTTTTTTTTTGGGGGGGAGGTCTTTCTGCAATGTAATTTTATGCTAAATTAATCACTTAGTGTGTGTCTGCACTTCATGGCCTAACAAAAGTTGAGAAAAGTAACAAGCCCATTGATCGCCACTTTCTTATTTTTTTAATTGATCACCCCTACACAGCATGCTTCTAAAAGTTGTTTTTCACGAGACGGTTCCTAATGCGAGACTAACCAGACCTGTCTCCTTGCTATTTACATTTCAGAAGTGATAAAAGGACGCAGAAGCGATGAACGATGACCGACAAAAATCAAGATCGGAAATTCGATTATAATGCTGTTATTGAATTTCTGTCTCTGGAAGAAATCAATGATTGCACACAGAATGTGTACCATAGGAACTGCTCTTCATATGCAACGGTCAAATGTTGGACTACTGAGTGTCAGGGAGGAGACCCTTTGAAGTTTGGGAGGTTCCGTGGAAGAAGCATCCTCCAAGGAAAACGTAATTTGTTGTGAAGTGTCTCATCAAGGAAGACCGTCGACTGACGTTGTGTGAGCGTACACACTGGGAATTGGTTTGGTGGCGATTTCTCAACATCACATGGAGAGATCACAAGATAGCAAAGTAAATAAGAGAGAAAAAAAACGGAAACCAGAGATATCAGAGGATCCATTAGAAAACTAAAATTACAATGGGAGGGTCATCTTGTAAGAAAGTCAGACAACCGCTGAGCATCACGACTTACAACGTGGATTGCCAGATATTATATGCAAAACTGTGCCAGGTAGAAAATATTATGGCATGACGAACTAGACAAGTACTGGTTCCATGACGCTCATGATAGAGATATCTGAGGAAACTTGAGGCCTGTGTCCTATGAAGAGCTCTAAAAGGCTGATGATAATGATAATGACGATAATCGAATCTTTCATGAACATTTGAACATGTGAAAGGTGTCTGCTCGTTGGGTGCCCAGAATCCCGACTCCGGAAATAAAGAGGTGGAGGATGCAATGCTCTGGGGAAAATCATATTAACTGTGATCTGTTCAAGCGTCGATTAATGACCGGGGTTGGGGCGACGTGGATCCAACACTGCGACCCTCCGAGACGAAAGAACAATCAAAGCAACGGACTCAACAACCAGATAATTCGATGTTTAACCCATTGCAGACAAGATCATACGCACGCACAATCATCTACGAGTCCGTGGGGTGTGGTGGTAATTGACTTCATGCTGCACGAGACAACAATCACAAGTGCCTATTACGCTGATTTGCTCTGATGGCTACCATATTGTATCAAGGCAGAATGATAAATACCGTTGCCCTGCTAGTTCACGCTGATACACGAGCTCACACGGCTCAGATGTCAAAGACTGGTATTCATGAATGTGGCCTAAACAGAAATACCTTATTCAACCTATTCAGCATACCTTGCTCTCGAAAAGCAGAGATGGGATGAAGAACTGCAGTCGGCTACAGAATATTACTTGGATGAGCAGGTCAAATAGTTTTCCCTTTTAAATGACTTTGATTACCAGCGCAAACTATACAAAAAGAGATAACGTTGACTTTGCTGAAAAAAAAATTAAAGTTCGTTTTTTTTCAAAAAGCATTATTTTCCTGCTTGCGCGTTAATGGTAAGTATCTTGGGCTCAAAACCTTGGGAACACACATCGTAATGGAAATTTGCTTAGTTTGACAAGGGGTCATAACAGTAGAACTCCAAGTGAGGATTGAACTCAGTACAGTATTAATTGGCCTCCGTGCCCAGTTTTCTAATAATGATTAAATGACAAAAAGTCCAGTGTAGCGATGTGTTTGTTTTGTTTTGTTAAGAGTATTTGAAGACAGACATAAGCGAATAGAATAAAATATGTCAAGTAGACAACCAAGCAGAGATTAACCTCTAGCAGCACATCGAACTTTCATGATTGTTCTCGAATAAAAATAAACCATGATTACAAAAAAGTGTTTCAGCGTACTAATTCCCGGTTAAGTGATATTATCACCAGGTAAAAGCTAATTTCACTACTTTGAAAACTGCTAAAAGTGGAAAAGAGATTTACAAAGTTTAGCTTTGTCTGGTAATGGCCACAACAGCTTTCCATTCACTGAAGATTGAACTCAGATAATAATAATAATGGTCTACTATACCATCGAGCTTGAAGGGTTGGATAAGTTCATTTGGTACGTTTAGTGGTTGCAGTTTGGTGTGGAACATTTTTCCGCGTTCTTTATTGATGTTCACTTGCATCTTACACCTTACAATTCTATGGTCGCTTCCTATGTTTACTTGGTTTAGAATTCAGTGAAACGAAAGCCAAGTGCAACAATCACATCGAGATTAAGGACATAACTGTCAAAATCGAAGATGCAAAACTGGGGAAAGTAGACCACTACATCTACCTAGGACAATGAACCTCTATTACACCCGCAAAAGAAGTAGAAATCAAGCGAAGAATCACCCTAAGATAGCAAACTTTTGGCTGAATAAGCTCAACCTTCAAAAACATGACGATCCCAATAATCCTAAAAAGAATATTATACAACCAATGAATCCTCTCAATAGTCACTTATGGAGCTGAAACATGGAACATAACCAAGAGACAGACCTACAAACTGAGAAGCATGCAACGTGTGCATGAGAGAATCATGCTCAACCTCACATGCAGAGGTTGCAAGACAGCACAGTAAATCAGGGGAAAAACAAGAGGAATCATGAAATCTGCACTCTGAAATGAAAACTCAAATGGCAATGGGCAGGTCATGTTGCGAGAATGACAGACAACCGATGGACATCACGACTCACAACATGGATCCCCAGAGACCATAGATGACACCGAAGCTGACAAAATACAAGATGGAGAGATAAAGTAGACAAATTTAAAAAATACAGACTCTGCGACGCCCATGATAGAGAAATGTGGCACATCCTAGGAAAGTCTACGTCCAATGATGGAATGTTTGAAGACTGATGATACCATTGAGGTGCCAAAGCCAGACGAGAATTGACCAGAAACAATCATTTGAAGGATATCTTTTTTAAACATTTCGCTGAAAATAATTCTTTTTTCAATTTCGTCGCTAATGGGTTAATCCAGACTGCTGCAAACAATGATATGTGGGTAGACCAATGGTTATCAACTTCATTACCATGCACCCTTTCACTGAAATGTTTATTCCAACTAACTTTGAAACGGGCAACTCAACGACCCAACGGACTGCAGGCTTTCAAAAGTTCCGCCTACTTGACAAACTTTGCGGACCCCTGCAGGGGCTGTTGGTCCAAGGCTGGGATCCGCTGGTGTATACAAAAAACAAGGTAAAAGGATATACACATAATCCTAAGTATTCCCAATTCTATTCTGGTTTAGACTGTTGTCAATGTAAACTCTTAAATTCTTATGTCGAAAGGTTTGCTGTTTATTTTCACCCGTTGGAATGAATTCATCATCTCTTCAACGCAGTTATTCTAGAAAATTGGAAGGCCAAATCCGTACTCTGGAAATAGAAGCTGACAAATCATCAAACGATTGTCAATCAGAAATAGTAAAGTTTCTACTCTTCTTGCCAAAGTGCCAAAACAGATCGATAGATGGATAGTGGTTGATACAAAAATACAGATAGCAATTATGAAGATTGAGATTCATTCACACACTCATACATGCGTACATATACCAATCGTTAACTATAAGATTGAAAAACGACACACACGACAAATAAGTAGAAAACGCTTCACAAGGACGTTGAGGCAACTGTCAGATCTGCACCACCGTCATGAAACTCAGAGTTAGAACTTGATTTTCTATGTACACACACACATACATGTATATATGTGTGTGTGCATTGAAAATTAATATATGTATGTATGTGTGTGTATGTATTTGTGTGTGTGTATAAAATCTTTATTCATGCCTTCTTATTCATTAATATAAGCTTTATTAAAGACTATAGATGAAAAAATTTCTTTTAATTCCTCAACTGTTCTTATTTACTTGCAAGAGAATGTATGGATAGGTTTGAGGAATATAGGAGGTATCCAAACACATGCTGTTTGCCATTATAATTGGACAATTTTTAATTATGTTCATTAGATCCAGACATGTCATTTTTTGTAAACATAAAGATTAATCTAAAGATTTTTTTAAATATTCTCTATCTATCGTCTTTAATCCATTAACAGTGGCTGACGAAAATCTCTGTCCGTAGGCTGTTCAAAAACATTGAAATTCTATTCGTATTCTTCTGAGCAAACTGTATTGTATTTAGATGTAATGAATATTAACTTTGGGGGGTCTGATAGTATCCAATGAGTTTGACATTGTCATGAAGAAGCGTAAAAGGGAATGTTTGGTATCAACAGATTTAGGCATCGTAGCAAAGCCATCATGGTCTGAGGCTGGATGAGGTCTAATTGCACAGTGAGAAATAATAAAATCCTGGTATGAATGTTTTTGAAAAAAATTAACTTTTTATTAGAAAAATGGATGTGGTGTACTTATATATAGGCGATTCTGAAACGTCTGTTTGTTCACCTCAATGAGTTGTCTAATGACTCATCTTGCGTAAACTGTATGTAAGCAAAGCTTAGTATGGACGATTTCATATGCAGAACCATGGGTAATTTGCATATGATTCGACATATCATCGATTATAACTCGTCAGACTCATGATGCTAAACTCGATGTTGCTGTCAGTGGGGGATATTGCTGGGCGTCCAGGTCCTTTGTTGTGCTAAATGGATCCATTCATAAATACTCTGCTATGGTAAAACACGGCTCCCACATTGTAGTGAAGCCTTCCATGGACTTCAATCCTTGGTACACCCTCAGCCCAATGGATCAGTGCTCGTTATTCTCCCCGCGTACAAAATGAGAGTGGAGGGGACACATTTACGCTAGGGTATCACAAAAACAACTGACTGATCAACCACGAATTTTCTCTCTTGGCGATGACAGATGCAGCACATCACATCTGTAAGCACAGCTCAGATGGCTCAACCAGGGAAAGATATAAGAAAAGTGGGTATATATATATATATATATCATGCAAGGCTCTGTTGCTTGTCATTATGATCAGCGGCTCAGGTGCATTATTAGTACATTTTTCGTCTTTTTAATTTGATCTCAAATTGTCTGTGGGTATTTTTGTGTTGTTATTCATTTATTTCACCTACTCTCTCTAAAAAGATTTCCAAAGGATCATTCCTTTGAAAAAAAATTCCTTTTGAAATTCGTCTAAGTGAAACGGAATGGACAATCTGTAATGAAACAGGAAAAATCTTCATTCATATATATTTATATATGTGCGTGCGTGTGTCTATGTGTCTGTGTCTGTGTGTGTCTGTGTGTGTCTGTGTTTTGATGTGTGTGTGTGTGTAAAGACAAATGATGTGTAGCGTACATTCTTACCAGCATATGTGTGTATATATATATATATATATATATATATATATATATATATATATATATATAGATAGATAGATAGATAGATAGATAGATAGATGTACATATGTTCAATACATACAGCAAGGGCAGTTGGTATTTGTGTGTTTTTTCAAATATTGTTACATAGCTCTTTAAATGGAAAACGTTTTTACTTTGTCATACAAATGCGAATACTTACTTCTCCCACTGTACAAGGCTTTAACATCAACCTCAGAGGATGCTACCTTCTTCGTACGATTCATGTTGATTCAAGTACGCGTGAAAGAGAGAGAGAGGGGGGGGACAAGGAGATTAGTACTGCAACAACATGCCGCAAATAATTGAATATTTGGATCTCTTGTGAATTCTTTATGTTCAATTATCTTTGCCAAACGTAAACCCTTCATATTTTTTGTTCAACATTGCCAATGTAGGTAGCATCTAAGTTGTGGCGTAATTTGATCTTAGAAGAGCATGCACGAAGAAAGTTATTGGATGAAATATTCAAATTCTCATACAGTACGATTACCTCCTGTCCCTCACTGTATCTGGTACAAAGCAATAACCTTTATAATGGATTACTAAGTGAAACAAGCCAGTGAATAGAAAGAAAGAGATAACATTAAAAATATGAAAGCACAAAGGGTTATTTTGGTCGGCAGCCAAAATGAAGACATTAAGCTTTTCATTGTACCGTCCGTTCGGCAACAAGGTTTCAGTTATTACTAATAAACTCAACCTTTCATGACTCCATATCCAAAGCCAGTGCACTTGTGGATATTGGAAGAAAATGTTATTCTTTTATCTTGGCATTAAAAATGTATTAAGAAATTTGCTGTAAAAAAAAGCAATTCAAGAGGTTATGAACAACGAATCACGAAAGATTTATTATTATTATAATAATGATAATAATAATAATAATAATAATAATAATAATAATAATAATAATAATAATAGTAATAATAATAATAATAATAATAATAATAATAATGATGATGATGATGATGATGATAATAATAATAATGATAATAATGATAAAAAGAAGAAGAAGAAGAAGGAGGAGGAGGAGGAGGAGAAAAAATTCGCCATCACCGTCGGTAATTGAATAACCGTAGCGTAAAAATTTGAAGTAATGTGAAAAAAAATTCCATCAATGAATAAATATGGGTTGGATGAATTCTTTTCGTGACATCGCTGATGTTTTCCACAGGGAAACATCTCAAATAAAGTAAAAGGAACATTTAACTTCTGGAAAATATAGATGTTATCAATAAACCCGTCAAAATGAAGCTCCCAAACGATAAAAGATTTTTAAAATTTCCGAAAATCTAGAAAATCTGTGGAAATTGTGATGCCAATTTTCAAGTCTGTAGATAAAACTGTATGGCCAAGAGCTCTGGAATACAAAAACACATAACCAAACACGCATGCGCAGAAAAGATAGGACCAAAGCAGAAAAAAGAATAGCATAAACTTACATAGCAAACTGAACCCCGCCACTAAAAACCGGGAGGGGGGGTGAAAAAACATTTTTTGTTGACATGACAAGGAATAAATGTTAGAATATTTAGCCTTCTAGCTCCATTGGTGCAGCCTGATTCATACATACCCAACAGGCAGAACAAACAGAAAAACTGAGGGAAACCTATGCTGACAGTTTTGGTTTATGGTCTCTAATTATTGTGTGTTTCCGATATGATAGTTTTGGCGGAATTATCTTCAGCGTGGCTTTTGTTTTGGCTAACACCGGTATATATCACATAAGGTTTCTTTCGCTTTTATCTCAACCAACAGAATCGGAAAGTAACCTTTTTTTAAAATATCATATCCTTGGCGAGTTGTTCAGGGATAGAATAATTAGAGATGACCCACAATGCTTGTATCAACAGATTCACCAACACAAATTTTGGCAATGATATCAAGTCTCTGGCAAAACTCTGTATAACAGAATATATATCTACTCTGATGTATGAAAGTGGGAATTGTTTTTGACAATCATGTGTCGATCAAACTAGAAATGACTCCTGCCAACAAATTCTTTCTCACCTTTCCTGACCCTCGAATTCACGAAGCGCAATCGCCAACGGATCTATGGTAAAGTAAGTAAATGTAAAAGGGTGAGTAT
>OY735215.1:54712629-54717629 GCA_963457665.1 Thysanoteuthis rhombus
CTTTACCCTAGGATGAACATAGGATAGGGGGCCCTGTGTGCAAAGTCTGACCGAGAAAATAAAACTTTTTTTTTGCTTTCTATCTATTTGATTTCCCAAGTTTTCAGTTGTGAGGAAATAATCTTTCAAGTTTTTAGAGCTGGGGTTCAATAATATATAATTGATGCTAAACTGGGCCCTTATTTTCTGTTCGTCATAAGAGAAATCCACTGGATGTGAATATCTCTTTCTCTCGGTGCTTATGCCAGTTTTTGCAATGACTTTTTTTAAGGAATCTAATCCTAACCCGATGATGAAACACGTTTTCCTTTTAACTAAAAAGCCTAACCTTATCCCCAACACGACAGTAAAACATGAACACTGTTCGGATCCAATGATCTGCTTCGACATGTGAACTGTTAACGCAAAAAGCGAGCAAAACAGAATTCGTTACGAGAAAAATGATTTGTTTTGGAAAAAATAATCTTGCCCGAGGTTGCGCGTGAGTCTGCCTGGTAGTCTGTGCGGACCCGATTGGGGACGCTAGAGCAATCTTCACCCCCCCCCCTTTAATTTTATGAATAAAAAGAAATCGGTTAAACCTCATTTGCCTTCTTTTGTTGTTATATTCGAAGGTAATTGGGGGCGGGGATGGGTATCTGGGTTATTTGAGAGCAAAGGCGGGTATCCGAGATATTTTCGGGCAATGCCGGATACCCTAGTCATTATACGTTTATTCCCTCAATTTTTTTTCGATATTTACCGCTTTTGTTGTTTATATCATCCTTCATCTTATAATACAAAAAAAAACATTTTATAACTATGATTCCTCTTGATCTGTTTTCTGATGTTTTATGACTGGACTTCAGTCGCTCGGTAGCAATGTTTGTCAACACTGTGGGTGCAAAAAGTACCTGAAACATTTTAAAAAGTTGTATTCATCATAATTGGACCAAAGATTTCTGATGTTTGTACATTATCTTCCGATGATCAGTTACATTTTGTCATCATCATCATCATCATCATCATCATCATCATCATCATCATCATCATCATCAGTCTTTAAACGTCCGTTGTTGGACATATACCTTCCTTGGGATTCGCTGCACTTCTCTATCATGGGTGTCACGGAGCCAGTACTCTCTGAATTTGTCTAGCTCTTCTCCCCATCTAATATTCTGCCGGCTTCGGTCGTGCATGTGATCTCCGGGAATCCATGTCGTGGGTCGCGATGTCCATCCTCATTCTGTCAGTTTGGGAGCTATTTAAGGGCTTTGCACTCACTTTATACCTTTTTCAACTTTATTGGCAGAGGTAAAAGCATATTTGCAGTGTTATTTCCATGCCATCTAAAATCAAAAATGCTTTTCCCCTTGAAGGGTGAAAGCCGGTTTGCATTGAATTTTTTTTTTTCAATTTGATCTTCTATGTAAAAACTGTGATGTCTTCTCAAATATCTTTCGTTTTGAATTGATAAATATGCAACTGCTTTGGCTTTATTTTTATCGTCATTTTGAAATATACTGGATACTTTTTGCTCTCACTGTATATCAAATGAAAATAAACAATCTATTTTGAATTGGAAAATCGGCTGGGACCATCTTCGTAGAGGAATAGATGTTTAACTTTGTGAGTTTCCATCCATCGACTCAATTCCCAACAGCCAATAATACACCAGTGACGTGCTGGCTGCCAGCTCCATGGTGTTCTTCATTACATTGTATGAGATTCCATTCAAAAAGCACCATGACTCCAATAGCTGGATCAAAATGTTGGCTGTTAGTATTAGCCGTCGGTATGAAGCCTGTTGCAACTAAATAACTCTGGGCGCAGATCAATTACTTTTAATGATACTGCATTAACAAATGTGACTTGTTCGTTTCTTTTTACGCTCAATTTTGTGTCAATGATCGCTGGGGAAAAAAAGACGATTTTATTCGTGATCTTTTTTTTCTATTCCACTTGCTGGTTTTGTTTTTCGTCTCAGAGTAGAGCTATTTTTATGGAGTATCGTCATTCGATTGCTCTGATAAAAATTAATTCGGTAGCTTCAATGTGCAATTGTTGTAATACTGTAGCATCAATGAGCAATTGTTGTAATATGGTAGCTTCAATATGCCAGTATTGTATTACGGTAGCTCCAATGTGCCATTGTTGTAATACGGTATCTTAAAGTGCCATTGTTTTAATACGATAGCTTCAATGTGTCATTGCTGTAATACGGTAGCTGCAATGTGGTATCGTTGTTATACAAACAAAGGGATGACAAATGTAATTCTGAAAACCAAGCTGAGCTACAACTGATTGCTGACTTTTAAAAAAAGTTCCAGGTTCGAAAATATTATATATGCAGAGAGTGCCATTGCTTGAAATGGATTGGGGTTTCTGCTTGTGTTTATGTTCAGAGAAAGAAGGACGTATGTGTACATTATCGACCGTGTTAATGCAATCAAATTAACGCCAACAAATAGGTGTATGCTTCTCTGTGTAACTTTCACTGGTTGTGTGAGAGTGTAAATGCCGACGGTGCATTAGATTCTCCTTTGGGGCTGAGTCTCGTAGTTTCGTTGCTACTCCAGCATCCTAGATATCTGAGGTTAACAAGAATAAAACAGAAATTCATTACAAAGCATCAGATACGGGCTGAGACTGTGCACTTAGACATGACAAGCATATTTTGAGACAGATACCATAGTGATTGGTGGCTAGCACGTTGCTAGGATGAAGTTGATTCTTTCGAAATATTCATCCTAGCTTTTAAATCAACGAATACTTCCCGCCCGAAAAGAAAGTCAGCCTTCCTATGAACTTCAGCAAAGCAAAGATCATGTACAATAATCACAACAATCAAAATCGAAAAGACAGAACTGGAGAAAGTAAACCACTACATCTACCTAGGACAATGGATCTTCATGAAATCCTCAAAAAGAACAAGAAATCAAGCAAAGAGTCACTCTAGGATGGCAAACCTTCGGCAGAAAAAGCTCAACATTCAAGATCAAGAAAATCTCATTAGTCCTGAAAGAAGATTATAAAACCAGTGCATTCTCCTCTTAGTTGTCTATGGAGTTGAAACGTGGAACCTAACCTAGACACTGACACCTAAACTGAGAACCATACAACATGCACATGGAAGAATCATGCTCAACCTCACATGGAGGTATCGCAAGCACAATATATCAGGGGGGGTCAAAAGTCTGAGACATCATAGAATCCATTAAAAAAAAACTCAAATGGCAAAGGGCAGGTCATGTTGCAAGAATGGCAAACAATCAATGGACATCACGACTTACAACTTGGATCCCCATAGACCACATATATACCCGAGGCCGGCAAAATACAAGATGGAGAGACGAACTAGATAAGTTCATAAAGTATTGGCCACGTGACGCCCATGATAGAGTGGTGTGACGAATTTTGGGGAAGGTCTATGTCCAAAGACAGACGATAAAAGACATGATGATGATGATGATGATGATAGCTAAGTCACTACTTGAAGGCTCTCGGTATAAGCGGATTAGAACGCTTGACTGATGACTGTAAAACCTTAAACCTTCAGCTCAGATGACTTTGAAATACTTAATTATCCCCAGAAAAAGTAGAGAGAGTTCAAAGGTCAACATTCTAATCCTTGTAAAACTTTCAAAACTCTCGATGAATCAGTCTCAATACTTGAGTTAGCTCAACAAATTAGCTGAGAAAAAATATGAGAGTCTCTCCAAATATTCTGCCACATTGTTTAATAATGAGAGAGGAAGAAATAGAGATTTATAATCATGAAGTCAAATCATATTATATGATAATTCTAACAACGGACGGTAAAAGTTTAATGATAATGATTATTATCATCATAATAGCTAAGTCATTATATGAAGGCAACTCGGTATGAACGGATTAGAACACTAGACTGATGAGTGTGAAATCCCAAACTCTCAATTCAGATGACTGTTTGAAAATTGTTAATTACCCTCAGGAAAAAGTCGGCAGCCTAAAGATGAAAAAATAATCTATTTTCACAGCAAATATCTTTTCAACATGTTCTCTTTCCTTGCCCAAGCAATTAATTCAGTGGTAAATATGAATCACGTGAGTCGATCATTTTACGGTGAAAAATTCAGATGGAATATCGTTTATTAATTGCTTGCCAGATTATGGACTTATTGATCCACCCTAATATGCCTAGGTATATTAGAGTTGCCAATGTAGATGTGATTTTTTCAATTTTTCAGGAAATTTCTCCCTAATTCGGAGAATGAAAAAAAAAAGATTTTGATTGATAACACTGAACATCAGAAGATGGAAAAAGTATTTTTTTAAATCGAGTATTTTCAACACTGGTCTCACAAATTCGAAAAAAAAAAGCCTGAATCAGAAATAGCATCGAAATCGACAAACCCTGAAAGTCTAGAATCTAATGATGAAAAAACCATTTTTTTTCCACTCCACCAATATTCATATTTCGGCTTATTTTACTTCCTTGTCAATGCACATAACTCAACGCTTATCAATTAATCACATAGATTGAACATTATACAATGAACTTTTCGGATCGAAATTCAGTTGATAAATATGTATCAGGCTACAGACTTATTGATCAAGCCTCGTGTTTGTTTGTGTGTGTGTGTTTGTGCATGTGTGTGTGTGTGTGTGTTTGTGCATGTGTGTGTGTGTGTGTGTGTGTGTGTGTGTGTGTGTGTGTGTGTGTGTGTGTGTGTGTGACAGAAAGGGGGGAGAGAGGGAGAGAAAGAGAGAGAGAGAGAAAAAAGAAATTGTATCAGAAAAAGTAGGGAGAATCTTTTAAAAAAATGTAGTTATAAATATATGAAGAATTAGCTGAAGAAATATCTGAACCGCCCGATCGAGCGATTTTCAGCTAGCCTCACCTCCCACTACTCACTCCGAGGGGGGGACGCTATCGAATGGAAGTAAGGTTGTTCAAAATTATTGTTACTTTATAAATTGAAACCCTTCTGAGACCTTTGAGATTTTTTGTCCAAATTTTTCTCCGAGAACCCAAAGTA
>OY735215.1:54722629-54782629 GCA_963457665.1 Thysanoteuthis rhombus
TGCAGTTAAGCAATTCTTAACCGTCTAGTTTCGTAAGTTTGGTTCGTGATTTCGGTTTTCATTAGATGCCTCAAAATATGTGCTTGGGCAGAAGTTGACTTGAATTTTTAAACACTCGCCATTTGATAACTTTGAATGGTGAAGGTTGGCCTCTCAATAACATCTCCACAAATATCGATCATTTACAATATACTCTAGTATGCTATTGTTGTTTACGGATGTGTATCTAGGTGGGTTGACTTCGATCTGCTAAAGGAATCTTCCCAGAGAAGTCTTAAAGCTCACTGGTTTTGTTATTAAAAATAGTCTTGGCGAGAATACAGATCAGAAGTGTTGGCCCAAACACTGAATTTAGTGTATTATGAACTCGTACATATCTCAGTCTATCTACGCTGTAAAAAAACTTTAAAGGACCAAAATCCTGAACTGAAGGGCCAAACTTTACGACCAAACCTTACGGACTGGATACGTTTTTGCAAGCATCATTTAGTGTAATTTTTACATACGAAATTCAGAAAATGCATGATAATGGTTATTTATATTGTCATTCTGCATAAAACCTGGTTTTCTCAATGAAAACCAACATCTGAAGTCTGGTACATAATATTCCATTCGAAATTGTGAACGGTTTATTTGACAGAATCGGTTAAGGGTCCAAAAATCTATAATGCGGAAAACAAGAATGTGAAGTATCCAAAATTTTTCTTTCTTTCCTTCCCTCTGCCTGCACCATTCTCTTCCTCCTTATCCCACATTCTCTTTCTTCCATCTCACTTCCAATATACCCCATCTCTCTCTCTATCTCTGTCTCTCTCTCTCTCTCTCTCTCCCTCTTTCTCAAATTCTCTCTTGTCTCTCCAATTTTTTCTCTCCCCCTTCCTCCCTCACCATTTTTCTGACTATCTGTCTCCCTTTCCTTCTTTCTTTATTCCTCTACTCCCTATCCTTCCCCTAGGTGCGTATATGAGTGTATGTGTGCGACTGAATGGATATTAGAAACTGCCAACCAAAACTGTCAGCATAGGTTTCGTCAGTTTTCAAGTTGGCCTGTCTGTCTGGCTGACTGGTTGTCTGACTAGCTGGCTATGTATGTATTTATGTATGTATCATGCGCGCAGACTGCAAAATGGCTAGAGGGTTGAAAATTTCAAAATTTACACCATATCATGTCTATATAAAACTTTTCTTGTTTTTTGAAAATGCCTCCTAACAGGCTTTTAGTGGAGATGGGTCAATTTGCGATGTAATTTTACGCTAAATTGATCCTTAGTCTATGCCCGTTTGAGTTTTGAAAATTCTGACACTTCAGTTATTACTGCCCAAGAAAAGACAAGAGAAGTTACTTATTCATTGGTCATCCCTTTTTTACAATTTTTTGATTAATTATCCCCACCACAGCAAGTTGCCAAATGACGTTGGTCACTTAACAGTTTCTAATGAGTGACCAGACCTATTTTGGTAAAAGTTGATGCGTCTAAAATGTCTATGCAGTTCATTAACTGATATTGTTTTATAATTAGTTCTAGCTATTCCCGTAAAAAATCATTGATATATTTGAATTTCTACGTGATGATTCATTTCAGAAGAAGAAATATCTGAAAATGTTTGATGAGTCAAAATGAAGATAGAAGATACTTTATATTTAGAAGTATTACTTCCAAGGGGGAGAATCCATTATCACGAACGGGGAAACCAAAAGGAAAGTCCCGCTTTTTATTGATAACGTAGATGTGACCAACGTTCCTTTATTTGCCCGAAGGCAAGTTGCTAATTTAAAAGATTCATAGATACAGGCACCTTTAGTCATTCACTATAAACCGTCTCGTGCTCGACGTCTTTTAGCAGCATGTTGAGGGTGTTCAAATACTTTTTTTGAATGGTTTTATCAATCTATGTAACTTCTCTAACTATTTGTTGGGTCGCTAGAAAGTCCGAATTTTCAAAAAATCGGACACAAAGTAGGGACAAATTTAGCAAAAACTTACTTTGCAAATTGAATTCCCCCAAATCAAAACCTATTCTGGGGATCTTTTGAAAATTTTTAAGACATAATAAGGGGTTCAATATTTTAATAGGTCTCTAGGTTCATTGGTGTGCCACGTATACATTATACATAAATGAGTACATAGCCAGCCAGCCGGACTAATTTGAAAACTGGAGAAACGTATGTCGACAGATTTTGTGATCGTCCAGGTTTATGGTTTCTAACTAGTTGATACCCATCAACTGGGGTAGGTAAATAGTTTTCGCTAATGAATAGACTGAGAAAGTAAGAAATTACGAGAATATGTTGACTTCATAGTGAAGATGTGGGGGTGCTATCACCAAGGACATGCTATTTATTTTTGTTGAAAATAAATGGCTTGAATAGTATAATGTTTAGTACGTCTGTCTCACAGGGAGAATGTTCTAGGTTCGATTCCTGGTAGGAGCGTGGAAAGCTCTCAATTAGGGCACTCTGCAGATAACTGAGTACACTCTAAGCAGTGTGATTATGGTAAAGACATCTCTTCGCTGGACTTATTCATCCTGTGATGATGATGGTCTCAACCAGACATTGACACTTTCAAGGATCAGGCGTTGTCTCTTACCTCGTTTACTTTCCAAATCTATTGAATGATTTAAACGGGAAATGAGTCATTTCTTGGATTACCAGAAATAATGAAAAAAGGAATGTGGGGAAAAGAAGAGGAACAGGAAGAGAAGGAATATAAAGACTAAAGGCAAGAAAATAGATTTGCTAGTTATATATCGGGGAGTTATATCATATTTTCAAGGAGAGACAATTAGGGTAAAGTTAACAAACCAGTGATTTCTCATGTTCTGTAATAATCCGGCGAATAAATGAAAAGTTCCGTTATTCGACCTGCAACTGCAAGTTGATTATAATGGTATGATGTTCCACACGATTCTTGGGTGGCATTTGATGAGAAACATAGAGATTTCCTTTCATACATAATTCACTGTGAGGGGTTGTTAAGTCTCTGGTGTCTTAACTTTTTCAAGCCTCTTAGGACGTACATATCCTGAGGCTTCTATAACTGCTAAGCTGAAAAGAGAATTCTTCAAAGTATCTGTTGAATCTGTTTTGCTTCAGGACTCCACAGCTTGAACATTAGGCAACAGAAAACCACTTTGAATGGTACATGAAATAATCTGTGCTGTACTCAATATCAGCCGAAAAAGAACACTAGACAAAGAAACGTCTATACAGACATCCCTTTCAAATTTCAACCTCTATGAGGAAGAGAATGCTCCACCTTGCAGGCTATCCTTGGCGCAACGAGGATGAACTTGAGTGGTATGCTTCAACGGCTCCCATCATATGGAACTACCTCAGATGGCAGACCCCGACGTGCGTACATTTATCAACTGTCTTATGTGATTAGATGCCTTCCGGACCTTCTTTCTGTAATGGGGGGACCGAGCAGGATGAAGGAAGCAAGTCAGACGCACCCAAGAACACCTCTCGACCTGATGATGAAGATGATACGTCACATAGATCTCTGTCAGAAGTCCACAGCTACATTTTAATTCAAGGATTAAGCATCTCAATAGGTTATTCTTGGATGGGCCGACGTTGATATGCTTCGAAAATACCTTCAAATTCTCGAATTGGTTGGTGAGAGATGTGCATCCTGGAAAAAATCGTAATTGAACTTTTTTCAAACGCGCTCAAAAATCGCTAGCAATTGCACACGGTCACTGCAGCTGGAGATAGGGCACAGATATTCTCCATTATCTGTGTTGCTTTACTGCTTTTCATGACATTCAGGTAGCATCCAATGGTGATATCACTCACGTTTGTCTCCCTTCAATTTTTTTCTATTCATCTATTGCTTGTCTCACCAGACAGCCAGTCACTGTAGTGTAGTTTGGTTGAATGGGACGGTGTCGACCAGATCAGGTGGGAGTTGATAGTTTCTCAGAACGTTTCTGATGCTCTGCATTGTCCTAACACACTGGATCCATTGTTACCCAAACCCCACTAATTGTCTCCAGGCAAATAGACTCCCGCTCTCGCTATGTTGAGAGTGCACAACTGGCGTCTGCCAAGCAGTGCTCAATCAACCAGCATTTGCACGGGGTCTTGCACTGCATTACTCAGTGGGCTTCTTGCTCACTTTCCAAACTATGTGTCACGACACGTTAGTGCGTCGCCGACGATATCTAAGGACGATTCTATATTTGTTTCAAAAGATAATTTTCCTGAATCAGTTTACGCTTGGTTGACATTATATATATTTGCTTGGCTCACAAAACTTGAGGGATTTGTTGCGAAAAATGTATTCTTAAAGAATGTGTCGCCCAAAAAGCAATTGACAGTCGAAGCCTGTTTGGCACAATACGGAAAGGTAGTATCGATTATAGAAATGAGAGAATTAATTGAAAATAAGATAAATAAAGATTAAACACGATTATCAGTGGATGATTGAGTCTAATCCAAATTTTGATTTCTTCCTTTGATCCTCTTATTCCGTTTATTTGTTCGCCATTTGTAACATCGATTTGTTACCATCAAATATGAATGACGCTCAACTTGACAAAATAGGCATCAATGTGAATCTAAGTGCTTTATATACTACTTAACCTTCGCAGTAGTTGAGGGGTTCTAAATAGCAATCAACATAATAGTTTCCAATATATCTTTATCTGTTTCATGTGTGCGTTTTATCAAAGAAAAGAAAAGGAAAACAGAGGCGTTTATATTGATGGTACAATTAAGGTTGTATTCATTGCTATGTGGGACCAGCTGCTCTCTGTAATCTGTAAATCAACCCAGCGGCCAATATTTGAAGCTGACACGCCAGCTCACTTGATCTGAACTCGCTTGGAACTTGACGTTCATTCGCTGCTTTAACGAATCGGAGTATTTACAGCTGGTTGTCACTTCCACTAATATCGCAGAATGCTGGCTGCCTCTGTAGTTGCAAACATGATCTTATCTCTGTGTGTGCTCATGAATCTAGAGATGAGCAGAAATTCATCTGTATGTGATAAATCTAGATAATGTAACGTACTTTTTTTATTGGTGGTGGGAGATTCCATTGTATGAATATCCCAAGGGGCACAAAATTGGATATATCTGTCACAAATAGATAATTGATCAAACCATCTTGAACAAGTTTAAACAATCACATTGATGAGCTGCAAAAGTCCCAGAGAAAATTCTTCACAGCCTCCATATGTACTAAATTCATACCTTTCCATTAACAAAAACCTTTTAAAATTACTGTAGGTAATGATTACTGATCAATGAAAGGAACAAGCGAAGCATTGTCTCCATTTGGTAACCAATACTTGTTGCCGTCCACGTTACTATGCTAAATTCTGGCCTTCCCCTAGACAAGGGGTCACCAAAGTGGTCGATATCGATCCCTTGTGGTCTTCGAAACTTTTCAAATGACTGAAATGGATAAATGCCAAGGTATCAAAAAGGGATCAAGTGATGAAAAATAAAAATAAAATTTTAGTGTTAAAATCTGACTTTTTGATAAAAACTAAATTCATAAAATACAACTTGCTGATTCAGATTTCAGATTTAAATAGAATTATGGCCGAACCCGCTCTAAAAGCAAATCATCCGACATACGAAACTATGGCTTCGAATAATTTGGATACCTTATATCTAAATCTAGATCAATTGCCAATTTAGATATTTAATATCTAAATTTAGAGCAATAATTTTAGATAAAAGATTCTAAGTCTGTAGATAAATAACCGTAGCCATTAAAGGGTTCTATCCTTTCTTCATGCTTACGTTTGTTTGTTTGCGTGGTCCAACGCTCCTGGCCAAACAGCTTTGTCTACAAGCTTGAAAATTTGCACCAGTACTCTTCTAGATTTCTTCCAATCAATTTTTTTTTTTTTTAATTTTGGAAAAAAGGTATTTTACCTTGGAGGTTCTTATTTTGACTTCATAAATATGTAGATTTTCTAGAATGTAGGAGTTTTTTTTTAAATGTTGATGACCGTATTTCAAATGTTTTTCAGGGGAAATGACATCCAGATTCAGGAGAATGCTTCTGGGTGTTTTTCTTTTAATTTAATTTAATTTAGATGTTTCCCAGAGGTAAACGCTAGTGATGCTATAAATATATTTTATTCTTACAATATTTATTCTTCGATGAAATCTTTTTACATGACTTTAAATTTTGACGCAACGGTTGTTCAATTATTAACTGTAATGCGAGTTTTTTTCTCCACTTCTATTGGGTTTCTCGAGAACCACTAATGCAAACAACTTTGAATTCGACACTGCAACGCCTGGTGTAATGACTAATATAAATGGCGATTATCAACTTCGTGCAGTGGCTGTTTCCTGAGTTGCTGAGCTATTCCAAAAGCAAGATTAGTTTTTATTGGCTATTTGAGATTCCATTTACTGAAACATACTTCTTCTGAGAGAAGAGAGAGTGAAGCTAGCAAGTGTTTAATCAAAGGGATATTTATTTGTATTCTGGTTCATGATATCTATCGTATGATTTGATATGTATTTAATACGTTTTCGGAAGATTTCGGTTGCGATATTAGTATGTTTGATGAATATCTTTCGGCAGCTTAACCACAGGGTCGAGGAAGCATTAAGGAGTCAATGGAGGGTTTGGTGATCTAGATAGTTTGGTGACCTCGATGGAAATAGTTACTGCAAGTCCTGCTGTTGCCAAAGGGCTATGTTTTAAATGCTAATAGGCGTGGCACTACAGAATGTTTATAGTGAACTTGTGGTGTAGGATCGACAGCTGAGATGTAAATAAACACGAAACCAGAACAAGGAGAGATCAATAGAAACGTCTGCTTAAGGAAAATGACACGAGCTTTGATTTTCCGCTGTCATCTTATAGCAAACTTAGAATGCCAGGTGACTCCCAAGAGGAAAGAAGCAGTAAAAATTGCAACAGCTTTGTTATTGAATCGCAGGAGATGATTGATTTCTCGGTTGAGATATCACGTATCAACGAGAAATGGTCGAAGCGTGAGCAGAAAGGTCGAGGCAGGAAGGTTTCTTTACGACCAACCAAGACAATCAATCATTGAAAAGAGTTGAGAAATCAGGTCGGACCGAAATCCCAGAGCGCAGAATAAGCATCTATGGTTTCAATCGTTTGGAGAAAATAATTGTATTTTGGTGCAGATAAGTGATAGCTGAGACAGTTATACCATTATGTTCCGGCCATCTCTCATTAAATGCATCGTTTTATTTCACCAGTGGAGGATTGGCCTTCAAACAGTGAACCATGCAACGAGCACTAGAGAAAACCATGTTCAACATTACATGGAGAGCTCACAAGATAGCACAGTATATCACAGAAGAAACATGAATCAGAGATGTCACAGAAACCATAAGGAAATTTGAACGGCAATGGGCTTGTTATGCTGCAAAAATGTCACACAACCTTTTGACATCAGTAATCACACTGTGAATCCACTGAGATCATATACGAAACTGTGGCTGGCAAAAGAATAAGTAGACGTGACGAAGTAGACGAGTTGAGAAAGTACTGGCTCTTTGACACATGATAGAGAGGTCTTGCCAATCTTTGAAAAGGTCTATCTCTATCATCATCATCATCATGCTTTTTTATCCGTTGTTGGACATAGATCTTCCCTAGGATTCGCCACACTTCTTTATCATGGGCGTCACGGAGCAAATATTTTCTGGACCTGTCCAATTCGTTCGCCATCTTGTTTTTAGTCGACCTCAACTCCGCATTTGATCTCTGTATTTGAGGATGACGCGGACAGTAAAAATCTCATCATAATCATCATCATCTAATTAGATTATAGTATCTTCAATATATAAAATTATTTGGATTTTATGACACACACACACACACACACACACACACACAAACATACAATTTAATTACGGGGGTATCTCTCGGTTCTCGAAAGTTCGCTTTACACCACTGCACTTTTACGAGATATCTTCATTAGTACAGGTTGGACTGCTATGTGAAATATTCGATGGGTTCATACATGGCTATCTTGCGGTATTTTGTGTATCACAGCAAGTTTTAATTCAAAATCTATTGACTTTCAGAGCAGAACTTTATAAGAAGAAAAATCAGTACAAAGTTTCCTTTCCATTGACCATGGAGAAACATTTTCTGTCAATTTGGGGGCTGGGGATATTAACCCTTTTATTAATTGTACCCCCTATAGAGATTGACCAGCATATGAGGAATTTTACCCTCGATTTTCTGGCAAAGTAAGTAGCCTAGAAACATGTCAGAAAGATTTCGTGTCAACTCTATAATTCTTACGAGTTCTTGTTACTGCCTGGGTTGAAACGCACCTTCACGGGAACCAATGGGAAATACGTAACTATTTCAGTCACCTGGCAGACCAAAACAGCATTGTATGGTACAAGGCTACAATTAAGGGTCACAATGAGGACTGAATTACCAACTGTAGCAATGGTCAGCGACACTAGCTTGTCAGCCTCTAATTCACAGCGCGGTGCCCTTCTATCATTTTTCACGCACTTTCATTGTTTTACTTTCTTTTTCAGATGCACAAGTATCTCTAGTACCGATAACTGTCACTGACTGACTGACAAACTGATATGCAGGAACATACCACCACCTCTCGATTCCTCTCTGTCTTTCTATATAAGTCTGAAAGTGAATGGGGGAGAATTTGCGGTAACGGTGTTTTTGAAAAGCCTTGGCGGAGCAAATTCAACCTGCAAGAACAAGAAAATCCCATTAGTGCTAAAAAGAAGAGTATAAAACCAATGCACCCTCCCGATAGTCACCTATGGAGCTGAAACATAGAAGCTAACCAAGAGACAGGCCCGTAGACTGAGAATCATGCAACTAGCACATTGAAGAATCATGCTCAACCTCATATCGAGGGATCACAAGACAGCACTATATATCAGGAAGAAAACAAGAATCAGAGACATCATAGAATCCATTAAAGAAACTCAAATGACAATGAGCTGGTCAGAGTGGCAGACAACCGATGGACATCATGACTCACAATATGGATTCCTAAAGATCACATGCTAAGCCGAAGCAAGATGGAGAGACGAACTATACAAGTTCAAAAAGAATTAGCTCCGCGACGCTCACAATAGAAAAGTGTGGTGAATCCTGAGGAAGGTCTATATCCAACGACAGACGTTAAAAGAATGATGATGATGATGATGATGATGATGATAATGACGATGATGATGACGATGATGATGATGATGATGACGATGAATAGATCTTCATACAAAATATTTCGACTGTTTCCGTCTGTTAGTATAGTCTATAAAGAAAAACGAAGAACAATTTCAAATTATTATGCACTATTTATTCGAAAGAAAAATACCCGTGGACATTTTAAGATCATCGAACAAGTGGATCTATGGTCTGATTTGTTTCTTCCTTGTGGGTGAACCTGTAAACCGAGTCACGCAAACGAATTCTACAGAACATCTTTCTTTTATCTGTTTGTTTACACTTAGCTTTTATCTAATAAAACTCATTTATTTGTCTCGTAAAAATGCTTTTCGCGAGGATGCGACAACTGCGTGATATGACGCCACCATTAACGGTGACATTTCTGCAAAACTAAGATTGTCTTTTTCTCCGTTTTGTAATAATCGACAAGGAATCTTTTAGCTAGAATATTCGTGTTATCATAACCTTCCAGGCTTCGTTGTCGAGCTTAAAAGTCTCAGTTCATTCAGTAACGAAAGAGATGCGTGTGTTTCTTGGCAGTCAGTTTTCTTCCAGAGCTATCTCCCAATCTTTCTCTTTCCCCCACTCTCTCTCTCTCTCTCTCTCTCTCTCTCTCTCTCTTTCTCTCGAAATAATGAGCAACATTTTTTAAATTAGATATTTTTTATCTGAAAAACTGTTTCTTTATTCCTTTTTATGTATTTTTTGTTTTGTTTCTGTTTTTTCGTTGGTGGAGAATAATCCAAGATGGTGAGAAGATAAAATGAGATGAGTTTTCCAGGAATGGAAAGAAATAATTATCTCCAAGCGAGAAAAAAAAGAACGGCTATCTTTGCAGTCTCACTTTTATTGATTGTTCCATCATAAAAAAAGTAAGATCTTTCGGCAATAAAGCGATTATTGAATCAAACACAAGGGAGCAGCTCATCTTGAAATAAGAACAGCCACGTTCACAGCAGGACTGTTCTCCTTAAGTTAGAATGATATACAAGAGATTCCCAAAATAGAAGCAGACCCCCTCTCCTACCCCCTACCCCAACACCCTGGGTGGGTAGAGAATACTCAACGATAGCGTTTGGGTGGTGAGAGGGCAAGGGAAGGAAAGCAAATCGACAAGTGGGACTGTTTGGAGTTCACATAGTTTTAGATACTTTATTCAATAGAAATCTGATCTTGAAATAAATCATCAAATGATTAGATTCAAAGAGAATATTTTGATTTAATGTTTAATGAATCATTTTTGGTCGGCTTCACGGACAGCCATGATGAAATATTTGCTCTGAACGGCAGCAATAAAGTTTAGAAATACTATGCTATACCAATACCGTATTCACTGTCACTATGGTAGAGTATTACCGTATATCCCTATGTATAATCATCAACCATAGATAATCTACGCCCACGATTGAGCTACGATTTCGAATGAAAAACGAATTATCCTATACATATAATTATTTCCAGACATTTATGCATGACAATTATTTTCCATGAATAATACACGTCTGTTTTTTTTTAGTTCAGAATTTTCGGAAACTAATGCGTGTTATTTATGATGAAACACGGTAGTTAAAATTGAACTCAAAGTAGGAAATCGCGACTGGATTGGATTCCGATTCAGGAAAGAATGGTCAGAATTGTTGGCTGGCTGATATTTCGAATGTGCACCGAAAATGCCACCAGGTTCTCGTCAAACACGGGGGTCGTATTCAGAGAGTGTGCCGAACAAATAAAAAATTTTGGTAGATTTCCAATAAGACTGCGAAAATGAAATACGTATGTTTCAAAAGGCAAAGTTGTCTCTTGTGTTACACAACACAGAAGGCAATGATTTTGTCTCGATTTCTCGAATTATCCGTGAAAAGCCAGGCATTGTTAGTCGCATTTGTACGGGTTTTTTATGCTGCTGGGTTATTGGGACGACACCGAAGGTGGACTGCCTTCCAGCGCTAAAAGGCTCCTATTCCCCGGTTATTTATCCATAGCTAGAGAAGTGAACTTCAGAAAATTGAAAGCCATCTGCGACAATCAAGTCGGAAATAAAAATACAACGATCAAAATCGAAAAAACAAAACTGGAGGAGATAGACTACTACTTTTACCTATAACAATGAATCTTCATGAAATACTCAAAGGGGGAAATCAAACGAAGAATCACTCAAGGATGGCATGTCTTCAGTAAAGGGAGCTCTACCTTCAAAAACAAGAAAATCTTATTAGTTCTAAAGAGAAGACTATACAACCAATAATTCTCCTGATTGTCACCTCTGGAGCTGAAACGTTGGACCTAACCAAGAGACTGGCCTACAAACTGAGAACCATGCAATGCACACACGAAAGAATCATGCTCGACTTCACATGGAGGGGTCACAAGACAGCACAATATATCAGGAAGAAAACAAGAGTCAGAGACATCATAGAATCCATAAGAAAACTCAATTGACAATGGGCTGGTCAGAGGGGCAGACAACCGATGGACATCACGACTTACAACATGGATCCCTAGAGATCACATGCGAAACCTAGGCCGGCAGAATACAAGATGGAGAAATGAACTAGACAAGTTCAGAAGATCTAAGCTCCGCTACGATTAAGATAGACAGGTGTGATGAATCCTGGGGAAGGTCTATGTCCAACGAGAGATAATAAAAGATGGATGATGATGATGATGATAATGATGATGATGATGATGATGATGATGATGATGATGATGATGATGGAGTTTAAATTTGGTAGGTCGATATCATCATCCATGCTTCCAATTGTTAGGGCACCCACACCCCGCTCACACAATCTAAGAATAGAGAATACTTATCGATTGGCTTCGCTCATAGACTGTTCCAGAGTGTATCCAAGATTTCAGAAGGACTAGCCACTTTGCTCAAGCAAATGCGTATTTTACATGATCAAACACGGTAGTTAAAATTGAAAACAACGCAAGAAAAGAACGGCTGGATAAGATTAGAATAGATTAGAGAATTTCTATCGATCGGCTTCAATTTCGAATGAAAAATGCATAATCCCATGTATACAATTGCTTAGAATATAGGAAAGGGTGTCAAGCTGACAATAGAGTCGTGAAAATATTTAAGTATTTTAACAGTCGCGGCGCTAGTTCCAACTGCCTCTGGGCACCCTCGATTCCTTTTTAGATTTTTTGACATTCGTTTTTAGATTGTTTTGGGTGTTTTGTTTTTTTTGTTTTTTTTTAAAGATTTTTCAGGGTTCTCCAGATATATTGCGTCTTTAAAGCTCTGTGGTTTTGCCTCCAAGTTTATTTTATCAACGCTTCGCGCTCGGATAGTTATTGATTTACACGTCTGCCTCACAAGTGAAAGGACCCGGGTTTGATTCCCGGTGTGAGTAAAAAGTGTGTACAACTTTCCATTCGGACAAATTTCTCGTTGCACTCAGCTCCTAATAGAGTACACCCTAAGCGTGATTAGGGTGGAACAGTATTCATTTGTTGGACTTGCACTTTGCCACGGAGGTTGTAAAAAAACTAGTAACAGTAAAGTCCTGGTCTCGACCTGACATGAAACTTGTAAGAATCGCAAAACTAACGCATGCCTCAGAAACTGAGATTTCGTCACCGACGGTTTACTCCACTGGGAGTTGTCTCTTAAAGGACGGACGTTTTACTTCATAGGGTGTCACTAACACCTGTCTCATCCTGACTAGACAAACGAAAATTGTTTTCTATATCGGAATATTTTTGTCCTTTTTTCTTTCTGTGATGTCATTATGGCACAACATAATCGAACTGATATCTATCTGAAAATGCACATATTCAGAAAACCTTACACAACAGATTGATTCGATTTTCTTTAGCCAGTATGAGAGGGCGGTAACAGTTGTATACGTGTGTTGGTTTGGAATAGGAAACGAACTAGTGCGTGCAAAATCTCACAGATGAGTTGCCTGCCTGGGCCAGATAATGCTGTGTGCGGTGTACGTTGTAAAAAAACTATTCTAGGCGTTGACTGGTCACCATTTTTTTCCTGTGAACATATTCTGTATCCGATTGATACCGTAACACGAACATCTGGTTACTTGAACCATAACTGTCTTCCACTATGTGTCACGCACAATAATAAATCGTCACTCAACCGAAGTATAATCATACACCCTGCCTTGCAGCCGAACAGAAGTGATCTTCATTCAATTATCTAACATTGTCATAGATTTTATGAGTCCTTTTCCAATGGTTTCTAGTTGTATATGTGGGTAGCTTAGCTTTATGGTTCAACGTCACTTAAATGGAGAGTGATTGAAATCTGCTAAATTTCTCGAAGAGGCCCTGTCTTCCGGCTTTGAAAACCAGCATTCAATATCCCAGTTTCTACCTGTACTACAAAATGCAGATATCGAGAGAATACCTTGATCCTACTCTTCTTACAGTAATTGGGAAGGATCCTTGGTGCCAAGACTTGAATGAATAAAATATCTGTTACTCACCCGGTGCTTAAAGATTAGAAAAGAATTTCATAACAAAGTTTCAAGTCGAAAAGTCTCTACATATTGAGCTGAAGAAAGAATCAACATTTCACGTGAAGATTATGGTTCCTTCTAAACTGTGCACGTGCACATACGTTTAGCAACCAGCACACAAAGGGAATAAATGTATGCACAAAATATTCTGAATTCTGTAGATAACTTACTGAGTTTTTATGGGAAAATATTGATTCCTTCTGTCGAATTCAAAAGTGCACTCGTAGTTTTGCTTCGTGAAAAAAAAATGCCCAGCATAAGATTTTTTTCTTCCACTGACAACAAAGAATTAGAGGGAGTCTTGGTGAGTATATGACAACAATAAAATCGCAAATGTCAGGTATTAATAACATTTTGAGGATGTTAAAGAAATTCGATTAAAAGCCAGGGTCGAGATATTGATCTCTTCAAGTATCAGTCTTTATAAACAAATTTCCGGACTCAGAAAAAGGATCTAAATTGAACCAAAATAGGAAGCATTTTATCATACCGGACGATAAGAACATGATTTTTTTAAATTAAAAGAGGAAGTAATTAGTCTGATATAAATAGAATTTCTTGCGTGATACGATTATTGATGTACTGTCCAAAGTTTTTGTGAAAATCTCTTCTGCCAGGATAAATCATTTCTTTCTCATGAACGAATCAGGACACTGCCATTAGCCAGTAAGTTTATTATTGGAAACAAAAGTAAATTATAAACAAAAGAGAAGACATAGGAGTCAGTGCAATAAGCGCAGTGAGTGGAAACCATTATAAATAAACGGAGAGATAGATAAAAAAAAAAAGAAAAAGAGACAACAAATATAAGAAATAAGAAATAGGAAAAGACGTACAGGCCATGCTTAGAACGCACTAATCTTCATAGATTTAAAAGACGCCCACTCGATACGTATCCTACTTTGAAAAATTAAGCCTCTCCTCGAATGTCTTCTGCAGAATCTCAACAATCCTTATGGAACCTTCTGCTTGCACACTCTAGAGACATGAGAGAATTGAATGATCTTGTAATGGGAAAAATAGCAGCAGCGATTCGGAGTGCGCTGCTGAGTAGTGTTGGGGGAAGGTATGATATAGTTGAAGCAATTAACCAGATGTTGTTAGTATGACGGAAGGCAGTCTGGTACACTCGAAACGGACTGATACTTTACATTTGAAAGAAAATTCAAAGATACCCCTGACAAGACATATGGGCTGCTACATGTTTATTTCAAAGAATATACTTTATCTCAGGCTCTCCTATGTTTACAAGTTGTAAAACTAACTACCAATGTTTTTATTGGCATTTGATAGTACTGACACTCGTTCAATTTACAGGCAAAGGAACATTTTTTTTTGTAAGTTGATCTAAGGTTCTGCGAGGAATCTACTGTCACATTGAGATTGCTGACAGCACATGGTTCAAGTAATGAATCGATTTACATGCAGATAGAAATGTAAACCAGGCTTACCGTAAACTCAGACTCCTCACATTACGTTTGGTTATTTGTTCGGACAGAGCAATGTACACTAGTGCACAATTTCGCGTTCATGCGTGTACTAGAAGAGATGCAGGTAAGTTAACGGTTCAGAGCACGGAAATGGGATTGGCGAACCGAATTCAAACGCCAGCTGTGATTTCGCACAAATGCCTTTGGGAAAAGCATGAATCCTTATCTTCTCTCTCAAACTAAGTAAATATCAGATAAGACTTGGTTCTTCAGCTTGAGTTAGAAACCTAACTAGGAGATCGACAATTCTGATTCCAAGTCGTAAAGGGTGGGCTGAGAAGGGAACGTGATCCTGAAAATTTGTAGTCCTATGGACAGTTATACCAGTCTTTACAGTGGAACTCTCCAGCTCCTTTACGGTTATCTTCAGTCTCGTTTATGCCTCCCTGATTAATGCCCTCCTTGCTGGTTCCCTGAGTTTTGATGAGCAACCGTTTTTTGATAGGCTTGTTGTGGTGCCATAGTCTTTTCATATTGTGATAATGGATTTGATAGTGCTCTACGGGATGCCTAAGTTTATGCATCTCTACAAGATTGTCCTTGATCTGTTTGGAGAGTCCCTTGTCTTCTTACTCGTTGGTGCTCTTTGCTTATTCGTATTGAAGACTCTTGGGTCTTCTAAACCAAGTGTATACATTTACTGAGATCATGTGAATGAACATGTGACACTCATTGCACAAATGTGGGCTTTATCTAACTAATTATGATTTAAGAGGTTTATAGTGAAGAAGTACAATACATATGCAGCACCACTTTTCAAATTTTTTTTTTCCTCAAAATTTTTAGAACAAGATTTTTCAAAAAAATCCCCTTCATTAATTTGGATTTTTTTTAGCTACCTACAATAATTTTGTTCGAAACTATTCAGATTCCATATTGCAGTGTGACGAAATAGAGGAAAATACAAGGGAATCGAATATTTTTTGCTTACTGCCGCATACATATACACTACCCTGAGTCAACAGTTATTCAGGATATCAGAGCCGGTTGATTCTGGAAATTCAATATAAACCTCTAATAGAATCCATTGGAACATTTCCACTTGAGATTGTCGATTCGATATAGGTTGGAGGAAAGCTACTTAGAGGATATCACTGATCCAGATTTTGCAATATTTTACCTCAAATATCTTGGAGAACATTTATTGCCAACATTCTAGATTGGATTTTTTCAATGTGACCTGACAGGATACGGGAAACTGTAAAAAGTCAATCCAATTCAAATCTCTTTATACAAGATATTTTTAAAAATCTAGATCCATGGATATTTTTCCTTTATACTTACATGTGAAAATTGATTTTTTTTTCATTCAAACCCCCAAAACATCAAGAAACGTTTAACATTCACTAGTGTCGCGAATCGTCAATTGGACCAGTTACGGTAATAACAAATATGGTTGCTACAAGGTGAAACTCCACTCCAACTTCTATTACAACTGAAGATGATTACTGCATCTTTTGTACGTACATGATAATTATGTATGTATATATTAGAGTGAAATAAAACCCTTGTTTATTTGTAAAATAAATTACCGTACATATGTAAGTTTTGTAGTTTTATTGCAGTCGGTAAGATATCCGCCTACTGATTATCTGGTCTTGATTTCAAATCATGTTCGAAAAATGTTTAGAGAAAACTTCATATATCGGTTTGGTTCAACGAGACCGGACAGATACATAGGGGGAAGTTCAGTCTCCCCTAATTATTTGAGGACAATAGTTGTTGCTGCTGTTGATGTCAACTCTATTTTTAGACTTGGACGGGAGTTGGACAACACTTTTAGATACACTTCGGACACACTGTATAATTCAACCTATTCAAATATTCTTTGGACACACTGTATAATTCAACCTATTCAAATACTCTTCGGACACACTGTATAATTCAACCTATTCAAATATTCTTTGGACACACTGTATAATTCAACCTATTCAAATACTCTTCGGACACACTGTATAATTCAACCTATTCAAATATTCTTTGGACACACTGTATAATTCAACCTATTCAAATACTCTTCGGACACACTGTATAATTCAACCTATTCAAATACTCTTCGGACACACTGTATAATTCAACCTATTCAAATACTCTTCGGACACACTGTATAATTCAACCTATTCAAATATTCTTTGGACACACTGTATAATTCAACCTATTCAAATACTCTTCGGACACACTGTATAATTCAACCTATTCAAATACTCTTCGGACACACTGTATAATTCAACCTATTCAAATACTCTTCGGACACACTGTATAATTCAACCTATTCAAATACAATTTGGACACACTGTATAATTTAAACTATTTATTCGTTGATTCCTTCCTTTGAATAGCGGAATCAAAATGGAACTTGGAAACGAGTGGTACGTCCTCAGATGGTTTGTGTATTTAAATAGCAGTCTTCATTATTAGATGGTTTGATTGGCTGGGTTGACTTTCAATTAAATCTAAACTCAAAGATTAGTGTGAATCCACCCACACGTATACGAGAAATCCAATAATCTATAATACCAAGAAAAGGTCAAGATTACATGAGTGTTTTTTGCAACAATAAAGTGGATTTTCAACAGTTTTCATTCTCTAATTGAAAATGGATTTTTATTCATTGAGCTATTTTTCATCTTGGAGTAGGAGATTGCAGCTAATTCCTCTGTTCGCATATTGCAATATTGTCCTCCTTCTTTTCTGACAAACCAACAGGAAATACAATTCATCAATTAATTAACCAATCATTTTTACAGGATAAAGTCGATTTTTCTTTCTTCAAACTCAGAAGACATTAGAACAAGTCTCTTGGAGGATCCAGCGCTGGCGAAAAGGAATTTTTTTTTCGGAAACCCAGTTGAACTGATTTTTTTTTTTACATTTTTTTTTTCAGAAAAAGCTTTTCAGGATTGGAATCGAATTAGAAACTGTCAACCAAACTGTCACCAAAACTGTCAAAATAGGTTTCTTTCAGTTTCTAAACTGAACTGGTTTGTATGTATCACGCGTACAGGCCGCATCAAGGGAGTTAGGAAATTTAAATATTCACTCGTTATCATGTCTAGAAAAAACGTTTTTTTTATTGTTGTTGTTTTTTTAAACCCCCCCCCCATCCCCAATATGTCTCTTGATGGGGAATTCAATTTGCAATGTAAGTTCATGCTAAATTTATCACTAGTTTGTGTCTATGCTTTCTTTTGAAAATCAGACTTCTTTGTAATCATGGCCTAAAAAAATGAGGGAAGTGGGTTATTCATTGATCACATTTTTTTCCAATTTTTTTCATTGATCGTCCCAACACAGCTGCCATAAAACGTTGGTCATGTAACAGTTTCTATTAAGTAACGAACTAAAACAGTTCGTGTTATTTTGTATCCTTTTTCTTCTTGTATTCCATTTTCCTATCTTTGTACAGCTTAAATTTCATCTTGTCTATCATTCATCTTCTTTCATGTTTTTGTTCGATTTTATTTACATCTTCGTCCTTTGTTTATTTTCTATTATCCAGTTTTCATTTCATTCGCTCCGAACCGAAGGCGACGTAAGGTCTTACTTTAATGTAGACTACGAAAGTAATTATAAAAGATATCGGGTAGCAAGGAAGTAATGAATGGGGAATGGATACTAGAGGACCAGGAAAGTTACTTCGTGACTGGAATTGTTAATACATCAGTTCTATAATATTCCTTTCTTTATTGTCAAATAATTGGTTTTGAAAATCGAAAATAAGACGAAAATATTTGTGGGATTATAGAAAAATCGATATAATTACAAATCATCGATAATATAGGCCCTATCAAGACAAGTCAAACCCAAAGACGGATAGAGTTCCAATAGGTATTTTGAATGTTGTAGATTCCTGGTCGCTAAAATGCTAAATTCCACGTATCCATAATTGGGCTTTTTTGAGTTCCACTGAGATCTCTTGAATTTGCTTTCAGTAAACAAAATAATTGATTAGTAGTAACTGATTACAATATTGAATGCATCCCTCCTGAGTCCCTTACTAGAAATAAGTGGTGGCAGATATACTGGTCGGACCAGACTACTTACAGAAACTCATGTAATACATACGATTCCATGTTTTAGATGCAGATCGCTCTGTTTTGTTTTTAGTAGTAGTTGTCGTCTAACTACCCGACATATCTATTAAGCTTAGCTGCATCTTGCACAGTGCCATGTGTGGGGCAGCTGTGAGCATCGAATGCCTGTAGTAGTAATGGTTTGCGAAACTTGCGTGGTAACCATTGTTCAGCGGGTATTCACCCAATTATATTATGCTTGGCTTAGTCTGGCAAGAGGTCACAATAGAGCTACTCCTTGGAGAGCTATTACACTATACCTGAGAATTGCGTGCCAAGACTGACTTTCAAGCCACCTCTAAATGCCAGGCGTACATAATGGAGTATCAGTGAGTTTCAATTTCTGATTGATCAATAATTCTAATCACATTAGAAAGATTTGATGGCACACATAGAGTGCATACCTCTGCCTAACTGAATTCTGCGAAAACCAAATGAAAATCATTTTATGAATAGCTACAAGGTAACGAAAAGGACAACAATTCCTTATCAATTCTTCCTTAGCCCATGGCTCACTCTTCCACAGTAAGTCTTTGAAATTAAGTGAGAACTTTTGGAGGTGTTTTGTAGACGATAATTAGTGAATGCATAAATACATATGAAAAAAAAATTAAAGATATTTCTCAAATGAGAAAAATCTTGTATTCACTGAAAAATTTCGAAAGATTCTTTTTTTTTTTCACGCTATGACTGCCCTTCAGGAAAGAGTCATTGAAATTTATCGTAAGATTTGGGGAATATTGTGTAGAGACACAGACAAAAGATAGACACGAGTGAATACATACATTAAATGCAAAAAGTATTCGATACATTTCAAAGGGTAAAGGTGTTGACCCCGTATATGTCAAAGTACTGCAACATATTTATCAACACAGCAGTTCCTTCCTCAGGCTACATAAAGAGAGTGTGCCCTTCTAATTAGAAAAAGGAGAGGAATAAAATGATATCAAGTCACCCAAACTTTTCACCGCTTGCTTCAAGATGATCTTCCGAAACTTACAATGGGAAGACAAAGGAATCAGGATAGACAGCGCATTTATAAGTAACTTCAGATTTGCTGACGACATCGTCCTTTTGCTAAGAAACTTCTCGATCTCCAAATAATGTCTAACGAACTAAATGAAGAAAGCAAGAAAGTAGGCCTCCACATGAATTTCGGCCAAACAAATGTCATGTACAACAAACATGTTGAGGACAAGGACACAACGATTAGAATCAAAAATGCAAAACTGGAGAAAGTAGACCACTACATCTACCTAGGACAGCGAGTAACGGGAGAGCAAACTACAACTCCAGAAACAGTAAAATCCCTCTAGTCCAAATGAATCCTACTGATAGTCACTTATGGAGCTGAAACATGGAACATAACCAAAAGAGAACTACGCAACATACACATGAGAGAATCGTGCTCAACCTTACGTGGAGAGATCAGAAGACAGCACAGGTAATTAGAGAAAGAACCGGGGCCAGGGTTATCATAGAAACTGATAGGAAACTTAAATGACAAAGGACTGGTCATGTTAAAAGAATGTCAGACAAACTCTGGACATCACATCTCACAAGGTGGATCCCCAGTGACCATATGCGAAACTGAGGCCGGCAGAAAACAAGATAGCGTGACAAGCTAAATAAATTCAGAAAGTACTGGCTCCACGATTCCCATGATAGAGAGGGCTAGACCGACGGGATGATGATGATGATGATGATGATGATCATTCATCTTCAAAATTGGCAGAAATAGGACCTAGGATCCCCAATCAGCGTACATAACTTTTAAATGCTCTATCTTATTTTAATGTTTTCTTAGTTCAGGTTTTTTGTTGTAGTACTAATGATCTTTGGTCCGAATTTTGTCATTTTTGAAGCTCCGTGAGGATGTTAAGATGAACTTTTTGAAGTGTATCAGATGCTTTTTTGAACTCACCGGATATATCGTTCAATTTAGTTGGCAGAGGTAAAAAAAAGAATATTCACAATGTTATTTTAACGTCATCTAAAATTAACAACGCTTCTCTCCTTGAAGCGTGAAAGCCGGTCGGTATTGAATATTTTTTTTCTTTTATTTGATCTTTTATGCAGAAACTTTGATGTCTCCTGAAATCTCTTTGGCCATGAATTCATGAATAAGCCATCGCCTCGACGGGATTTTTTTTTATCGCCTCCTCCATTAATGCAAGCAAAGCTCGGTTCTATTATTCATGACGGAAGAGCAATAGCCATGTATAAATAAGAAAGAAATGTGCGTTTGCCTGTCACATTATAGAAACCACCTAAACATAAGCGTAGCCAAAACAAATTTTGTAGGCGTACTTAGTGGACATTCATTTGAAGATGTTGGGGGATATTTGTTTTTCAACTAAATCTAGGGGGGGTTCAATCTGTAATGTAACTTTGATGTCAAACCCGACCCTAACTTTCTGTTTGAAATACACACACACACACACACACACACACGCACATATATATATATATATATATATATATACATATATATATATATATATATATATACATATATATATATTTATAAATACATATATATATATATATATATATATATATATATATATATATATATATATATATATATATATATATATGTATAAAGAGACATACTAGGCTTAGTTTGGCACAAGCAACGTCCTATTCCATTTCCTTTTCTTCTTTGTCTTCTTTCAAATCCTTTAAGATCTTCTTCATTCCTCCAACTTCTTTTTCATCACCTACTTTTCAACTTTCTTTTACTTGTTTAGAATGTTTATTTATAATTATTCTTTTCTGTTCTGATGTATGCGGTTCGCTTTGTTATCTGTCCTTAAGCATGTTCTCTTCTACATAAAGATGAGAATTTTTTGATAAAAAAAAATATTCCATACTTACCATTCGAAACAATGGACTCGTTGACTAAAGAGGCTTCGTCGACGGAAAGCCTCCCAAATTTATTATGACAATAGGTGTAACAGCTTTTTAAGGTTTGTACTGCTTGGGAAACGTGAGTTCATTTTTTTATTCTCCTTGATCAATTCTAAAGATTTTAGAAGGATGGAAACAAAAAAATTCACATTTTTTCATTTAACAATCTACTTTCAATAAAAAAAAATTCTGGATATTTAGCATTCAGAACCACAAAACATGACTAAATGCATGCCTTGTTACTTTGATTGCAAAATATTTGGTTCTTCTTGAATAATGTTTTAAACTCTCGAAACCAACCGATTAGAAGTAAAATGTATGTTTGCCTAAATACTTATATGTATTGTATGCACGGAGATTGATCAATAAATCCGTAGCCTGACAAGTAGTCATTAGCTTAATTTCAATTTCAAAATTTTGCTGTGTAATGAATGCCCTATCTGTGTAGTTTCCATCATTGATTTAAGAGAGAGAAGGAGATTATGTTGAAAAATGAATATTTGTTGTGATAGGTAATTTCTCTCCCCAGGCCCCGTTGGCTGCCAGATATTTCAGAGTTGTCAACTAAGTTTTTTTTCTTTCGCACGCCAACCGGGGCGCACCGACCGACAACACCAAGGGGATGATTTTCCTTGAGGCGATCCATCTTCCATGTGTCGACGGAACTTCCTCGCGGTCTCACACACAATGGTTTCGGACGACTGATAAGAGTCATGTTAAGAAGCCCCTCAGGTGGTAGCAGTATGGTATTATTATTTTCCTTTTTTTTGTTTTCCTAATCCTTCTTTTTCCAGGAAGATTTCGTTCGCCTTCCTTCCATCGAATATTTGCCTCATCTATTATTCACAGCACTGGTTTCATCCAGGTGACACAAAAAATAATCGATAAATCGCTCACGTGAGCTTGTAGTTGAATCTGCTTTTTTATTTACCTCCGTCGACGAGGTTGAAAGGAGGTATGTGTTTTTGGTCATATTGAATGGGTTTCAATGAAACGTTGTGGAAGGTTTGGCAATCGGTATTAGAAAAGGGGGGTGAAATTCTGGATTCCCTGATTTGGAGATATTTCCCCAATTTCTTGTTTTTTGATATTGTTGATTTTTTTTGTTGGTTTGTTTTTTGTTTTGTTTTTTTTTTTTTGTTTTTTTTAATTACATTTCTGAATACGTTCATTACTGCCCACACGATATTTCAAAATGTTCGCAATGAGTTTCCATGAAATTCGGTGAAAAGGCCTCAGGCGCAGTAATCAAATTTTCGAGTGGATCCATGCGTGATTACCTTCCCTACACCGTATTTACATGTCCATACTACATAATTCTGGAAGAATTTCATGATAGTCCGCACGATATCTTCAAAAGTACTCACGCATTTCCTTTTCTATCTTGTGGAATGGTAGACAGGAGGAACTGTTAAAATTAGGGGGGGGGGCTACAGAGGAACTGTTCAAATTTTGAGCAGATCCATGTGTAATTATTTGCCCTCCGTCGCAGTTATAAATCAGAACCCCTGTGGGATCTCCAAAACTTCTCAATTAGTTCCAATTATATTTGATGGATGATTGAACAATAAACTACAAAAGAACTGATTACATTCTGAAGCGGATCCATGCTCTTTTCCCCCCTCCCTTCTCCCGATGTCATTATTTTATGTCCCAGCCAGATGATATCGCCAAAATATCTTCCCAATCTTCTCTGAAAGTAATGAATACATTTCTATGGAATTTTGTGGAATGGTGATTGACAGATATTTTCCCGTTTTTTTCTATTTTCGTTTTTTTTTTTTTCATTCCATTGTTAATGATATTTGATAGCGCTCAATATTAATCAAAACAAGTAGAGCTATTAACAAACCAATAAAATTTAGGATATTTACTCGGTGTATGTCAACGTGACGATATTCAATCATAGTGCTCATAAAACAGATTATAAATGTATCTAGAATTTGTAATGTTAAGATAGATAGGGAAAAAACCCAGAGCGAATCAAGGAATTTTCATCTTATTGACAGATATTTTCTCGTTCTTTCTTGTTTTATTTTTCAATTCCATTAATATAATCGCTCATGGCTTTCCACGCAATATCTCCGAAAGTTATCAATGGATTTAGAAGACATGTTTCAGAAGGATGAACAATAGGCTACGAGAGAACTGATTAAATTTTAGGATGGATTCATGCACAATTACATCCCCTGACAATTACATTGATAAAGGTATGGGCTCTCTGAATACTATTTAGTTTATTGACTGATCAATTCCTGTGAAAACATTCATGGAGATAGTAAATTTTTTACTTCTACTACTGAAGTGGCATTATCTATTTTTGATTAGTATATTTCTCCATCGAAGTTTGTATTTATTATCGAAACTTTACGGAGACTGTCGATTTACGGTAGTGAGTAAACGGTGAGAATTTGAAATGAAGAATTAAATCTGAATAAGAAAAATTACTGAAGCTTTAGTGAAAGAGTCCATTGTTTCCATTGATAAGAATGACTTTTTATCAACGAAATACTGCGTTTAAGTTGATGAGTCCATGGTTATGAAGAGAGAACTAAGAGAACCAAACCGTTCATGATGTAAATAGACTTTTCGTGAAACTGACATTTATTTTCCTGTTAACGAAGTTAGTAAAAGGTATAGGTATTTGGTGATGTCTGTTCGTCTGTTCGCAGATAATCTCAGAAAGTAATGAACAAATTCCAATGAAATATGTGGAAAGCTGAGCAAAGGGGTAAGGAAAAGGTGGTAAAATTTTGAGGCGGATCCAGGAATCTTTTCTCTGATTGAGACATATTTTTACGTTGTATTTTTTTGTTTTATTTTGTTTTGTTTTGGTTTTGTTTTTTTTTAATTACGTCCATGTACAAGCTCATGGCTATCCCCACGATATCTCAAAAAGCAGGCAATATGCTACGGTAGAACTGACTAAATTTTTGGGCGGATACATGCATTTTTATCATCCATTCGTCACAGTCTAACGGTAGATTATCGCCAAAATTCCGTGTTCATCCACACGACATCTCCAAAAGTTCCCAATGAATTTCGATAAGATTTTGAGCGAAAATGGTCCATAAGATAGGGGATAACTGATTTGATTCATATACAATAACCTCTGCTCCGTTCCCCCAACAATGCCATTGGCAGAAGTATGCACTCTCTGGAGTGCTTTCTAGTTCATTATTATTTCATTTCTCCCTGGCGTCTTATCAGTGAATTTTCCTCTCGGGGATTAATCAGTTCTCAAAACAGGTCTGGTTAGTCACTCAATAGAAACCGTCACACAACGAATGTTTTAGCAACAAGGCATGTTGAGGGTAATCAATTAGAAAAATTGCATACAAGAATTGATCAATGAATAAGTTACTTCTCTCACCCATTGGAGTAATGGTCACTAAAAAGGTATATATATATATATATATATATATATATATATATATATATATATATATATATATATATATATATATATATATATATATATATATATATAAATATAAATACAAATATAATACGGGGTAAATATTCGAATTTTCAGTCCTCTAGCTTCATTGGGGTGCACTGCGGGCGTGGTACATACATAGCCAGCCGGAGCAACTTGAAAACTGTGTTGAGAGTTAGGTGACAGTTTTGATTGACGTTTTTTAACATAAATTCAATAAGACATTGTAGTCATTATTATGGAAGACGAAGTATTTGTCACTTATATTTCACCTCCTCCTCATTATATCGATCGAGGTTCTGCGGAACACTAAACTCCCCGAAGCTTTATTGGGGCTTCTCTGAAATATTCATATATAACTGATTTACATTGAACTACCTTTTGGGGACTCATTTGACAGGTTTATTAATAACATGAAAATTCTTAAGAATCTACGTGTTTCTTGGTGGGTTTTTTTTATTGTTTTGTTTTTTTTAAAACTCCATTTTAGATGTTTTCCAGTGGAAAATGCCAGTATGTCATAAACTTATTCTGATCATTTATCCTCTGATGGGATTTTTATTATAAGACATCAAATTTTTGTTTGGTTGTTCAATTATTTAAAGTGTTGGTGAGTTTTTGTTTAGATTGCTTATTCATGTCCGATACCACATTTTTATTAATCAAGACTCGACCTTAAGAATTGTTTCTGTCAATAAAAATTTTATAACGCTTTTGCTATTCGGTTTGAAAATGCCGTCGAACAGCAAAGCTAAAATATCACCAATAAAGATAAAATAAAATAGTACGTTCGCAGAGACACACATACACACACACACACACATATATATATATATATATATATATATATATATATATATATATATATATATATATATATATATATATTGTTGTTGTTGTTGTGTCATCCACAGACAGCTTTTTCGTTGTATTACAACTCTTCAGTGTGGCTATAGACAATCCCTTCTCCCATCCAGTACCACGAGGCAGGATCGAAACCTCAGCTTCAGACCCGGAGGCCGAAATCCCGCCTCTGCTCCACGCAACTAGACGGTCAGTTAGGTTGAACTTAAGCGATATATTTATTTTGTTAATTTCCCCATCCACCAGAGTCCTCTATTCCTATGGAAGAGCATTGCATAACCTTACAATGAATGAGTTACCTCACTTAAAGTATTACTATGCTGCTAAGGATGCCATTAAAACAATAATAATGCGTGTACATTTTTTAACGGAATGATTTTCTGAGATCCGCAACGTGCACGTGAAAGAATTACTCAGTACATCCGAGAAGAGACAAAAGTAAGGGACATCATAGAATCCATTAAAAATCTCAAATGGCAATGGGTTGGCCATGTGGCTAGAATGGCAGACAACTGATGGACATCACGACTCACGACATGGATCCCCCGAGATCACATGCGCAAACGAGGCTAGCAGGATATTAGATGGAAGAACGAGCTAGACAAGTTCAAAAAGTACTGGCTCTGCGACGCCCATGATAGAGAAATGTGGCGAATCGTGGACAAGGTCTATGTTAAACGAAGGACTTTAAGAGACTGATGATGATGATTTTCTGTTGGTTATGTATATGATATTTCTATGGAAGGCTTCCTCCAGATGTCGGAGTAATATCAATGTTCCTCCGGTGTAAAAAAAAACTTTATTTATCTTTCCTTCACTCATATTTACTTCCTTCCTTCATTTTCACCTTTATTTTTCTGCTTCATTAAATTATCATACTCTTATTGCTGTAGTTGTTGTTGTCGTCATCTTCTTCTTTTGATGTTGTATTATCGATGTGACTATAAAGATTTTAGTATGATTAATAGCACTAAGAACGTCGATATCCACCTTTTGTTGTCATCTTTCTGATTTAGTACGTTGTTATCTATTTGACCGTTTTTTACTTGTTCTTTAACATCTTTTGCCTTTCCTATCTCGTCTGAGTTCTCTCTCTCGCTCGCTCTCTCTCTCTCTCACACACACACACACACACACATATATATAAATATATATATATATATATATATATATATATATATATATATGTATGTATATATATATATATATATATATTGCTTGTTCTTTGAAATCTTTTGCCTTTTCTATCTTGTCTTTGTTCTCTTTCTCCATCTCTCGCTCCTTCTCTCTCTCTCACACACACACACACACACACACACACACACACACACATATATATATATATATATATATATATATATATATATATATATATATATATATATATACATATACAAACCAGTAATCCAGTATCCGATGTGCAAATCAGTAAATAAATACCCGATGTGCTAAACCGGTAATACAATATCCAATGTATGTTTGGTTTATATAAATCTATAAATAGAAGAAGTTTTACACCCAGAAAACAGACATCCCCACTCCATAAAGTCTTAGACGGAGATCCGAATAAATTCGAATCATTTGCCTGCAGAAGCTCAAAAAGGGCAAAAAAATATCTGTTTGTATATATTAAATCCCTTTATATATATATATATATATAGATATATATATATATATATATATATATATATATATATATATATATATGTATGTTTTGGCAATTTGTAAAAATACAAAAAAAACGGATTTTTGGTGACATTGAATCAAAGCGCTCGATATTTATCAGAACAAACAGAGCTATTGATATACCAATTAATACATTTACAAAGATAAGGTGTATGTCAACAGGATGATATTTAATCTCAGAGCTCATAATATATACAATAAAAGTATCTAGAATTTGTAATATGGATAGAAAAAATAAACTCGAGAAAAAGAAGACGAATAAATTGGTGAAAAAGAACGCATATTTTTATCATCAGAGAAAAGAGAGAAAATCCTGAAGGATCATCCTCAAACATTGTACTAATCATTCGAACTGTTATTTAAAAGATATAAATAAATCTAATAAGAATGTTTTCGTTAAATAAAAATTTATTTTTCACATATTATCACAAAACATATTGTGGAAAACACGAAATGTTGATATACACCGGGTAAATATCCTTGTAAATCTTATTACACACACACACACACATATATATATATATATATATATATATATATATATATATATATGCAACTATCTGCCAACAACATCAAGCACAGTCTCACTCGACTTACAACATAAATAACTCCATCACTGAGAGGCTTTAAGTTCATTTTTATCACTTTGCCAAAGAAGTAGTGTCACTCCCTCTGAAAATGTCCGAGAATAAATATCTTTCCATCCGATCTATGATTTCCTCATTGTTTTCAAGAAAAATTCTCAATATATATATATATATAAAACAGGAACATCACGCAAGAGGTGCCAATTATTTTGCGATCAACACAATGTATTCATTCAGTTATCTTTTGACTACACACATCAAAGCAAGTTCACAAAGCTACGCGAAAAGAGATATCAACATTAAAAATATGCAGAAAATAGTCTGTTATCAGACAGGCTATGAAGTGCAAAGATTTGTTCAGTATTATTCACAAGAGTTTGAGAAAGATAAGATGACTGAGAGAGTATTTAGCATTAAGTTCAAGAATTCGTGAAGTAAATGTCTAGAGCAGTGGTTTCGAAAGCTCAAGACACTCTTATTTTCAGCATTTAGTTTTTAGGCTAATTAATGGACTGCAACAATAGAAATGAAAAATGATTTTTGACAAACGAAAATTATATTCATTCAAAATAGATTTTCATTAATTCAAATTCTTGGTACAAGTCTGTGTACAATTATAATGTTTTGGGTTTTTTATAGCTGTTCAATAGATTATATTACTCGTTTGCAGACATCAGATTCAGAGGGAACACTGCTATGGATCCCCTAGGACATTGTTTGACGGATCCCAATGATCCACGGACCCCAGTTTCGAAATAACTGGTCTGAAGGATATTCAGTGGACAATGCAATCGAGACAGAAAAAGGATGCAAGTCCCAAACATTTTATATCCTGATATTTGCAGGGAGACTTCACTTGACTGTGGCTGACTGACGAGTGAGCTATCTTTGCATGTCACATTATTATAATCAAGACGCAGACGTAGGATAAAAACAGATCCCTAACACAAATTATCCCCAACAGGTTCTCTATTTTGCGTTTCCTTCTGATTCTGATTTGACTTGTATGAGCTTCCTAAAGAACTCATCCAGTTATAACGCGGTGGAAATGTAACATATATATATATATATATATATATATATATATATATATATATATATATATATATATGACAGCAGTTGTTGAAAAGCCTTTCCCACCTCCAAGGTACAAGTACCTTTTTCCATTACGTATTGTTAGTTTACATTGACCGGGCGAATTGAATGTTGTTAAGGCCGCTAAAACATCATGTAGTATGCGTATGTGAATTACTTTAATTATGATAAACAAAGTAAGTAATTGGTTGCTAAATTCAATTAAGAGACTGATGAAGATAATTTTTAAATTCATTAATTTTTTTTCAATTTGTCAGATTTTTGGCGATCACAGATTTTTATCGGGTGATTTGGAAAAAAGTCAGCCAGATCTAAGCGTGAAATGGCTAATTTGGCAACAATGACGTGATTTTTTTGGCATTGTAGGTCAAGCTGCATTCTAATTAGTTTATAACTGCAATCCTCTTTCATCTGACTTGTGCTGACACTAGTTAACTTGAACTTTTCTTAATGTGCCGAATCCTGGGGAAAGTCTATGTCCAACGACGAACGTTAAAAGACTACTGATGATGATGATGATGATGATGATGGTGGTGGTGGTGGTGATGATGATGATGATGATGAAATTACTTGACGATATCTGATCGTTACATTATTCTTTTCTGGTATAAGCAATAAAATTTCGAAAGATTTAATAAAGGGTTGAATGATAGCAAGAATATTTCCATTCTGTGCAGAGCTCTTGGGATTCACCATGGTCGAGAATCTCATCATATCTCGTTAGGGTGACGATTTCTTTGGTCTGTAGAGGAAAATATAGCTCTGATCAAAAAGAGCCCCAGGTGTGGCTCGGCTCCATGGAATATTCTCTTCTTGCTATTACAAAACTCATCGAAAGTTATACCGAAGTTGATTCAAGTCACAACAATTCCAATCAAATCATTCAGCCCAGATATCTGCCATGAAGCTTTATGGAAATGTCATTATGTTTTTAATTGAAGCTTCTGTGTGTTGGGGACTCGAGAATATTTCAGTAATTGCTTTCGCGATCTACAAATCCGCGGACACTTTCTTCAGAAAACTAATTTACTAAGTTGCTTTGAAAGGGAAAATTGACTTTTCAAATTATGCAGCATTCTGGTACAATAACCGAACGTCTTTTCGCTGTCTGTGATGAATATTTAAAGCCACTAAACCGAGTTTATTACTTTATTGAAGGCAATTTATTCTGTTCCCTTTTAACACATACAATATGTCATTTCTCTCACTTACACTCTCTGGCTCTACATCCACACACACGCACACACACACACACATACATTCAGATATATGTGTATGTATATATGCGTGTGTTCATATTCACGTGTGTAGGCATATATACATATGTCTACGTATATCTGTGAGCGTGAAAATATCTGAATATATATATATATATATATATATATATATATATATATATATATATATAATGCTCTTCCATAGGAATACAGCACTCTGGTGGATGGGGAATTTAAAGTTTAAAATATATATCGCTTAAATTCAGCCTTATTGACCGTCTAGTTCCGAAGCTCAGCGGTAGGATACCTGCCTCCGGTCTGAAGCGAAGGTTTCAATCCTGCCTCATGGTACTGGATGGGATAATGGATTGTCTGAAGAGTTTTAATACAACGAAACAGCTGTCTGTGGATGATACAATATATATATGTATGTATGTATGTATGTATATGCGTGTGTAATGAAGTACAAATCAGTAATTCAATATCCTATGTGTGGTGGTCTTATTTCATAATGGGTTCGATACTTTATTTCAGTATATATATATATGGAGAGAGACAGATAGAGACAGAGGAAGGAAGGGGGGAGAGAGAGAACAAAAATGAAAAAAATGCCCCATGCCATCAGCAGAGCAGATAGAAAATGAGAGAACTTTTCTTCCTATGGTTCATTAAAGATTTTACATTGTTAAAAAAAAATTCAAAGTCAAAGAACTTTTTACGCCCATTCAGAAATACCAACTTCTTCTAGCTATTTTACTTAAATTTTTTATCATGTCACACCAAAATTAGTACTTCATTTTCCTTGGCACGACGCTTAAAAATGATTATATCCTAAAAGGCAACATTAGATTTACAAAATTTCTAACAAAGACAAAATTATCCACCATCTTCAATGGAAGCAGGAATTGAGAAAGCCTAAAGATGGCTGAACCATAATTATTTGCAGAAACACAAAATCAAACACAACAACCCTTATCCTCTTTTTTGGCACTCACAACCCTTTAAACCCAGAAGTAATGAAACAAAACATCCACCAATCAAATAGAGACCATAGATAAGAACAGGGAAAAGAAATTTCCCCTGGATTTCGCCACGAAGGTGGAAAATAAAACTTCCCTACATGTAATCGACATAACCTCTGATCCCGAAAATTCGTGCCTTAGAAAAAAGCATCTTAACCGATCTACATCAAAACATGCACTGATAAAATATCCACTATTCAAGGTATCCATGATATGAGATACGGTAAAAAATGTTTTTGCTTCTTTCTTAATGAAGAATGCGATCTGTGACACATTGTAATAACCGAGAATTGAGTCGAGAAAAAAAAGAACAAAAAAAAATATTCATTTATTACGTCACATCTGAAATATATGTATGATGATTTTCCTTGATGTCTAAAACCTGTCAATTCAGTAAAGTCAATAAGTTAGTCTCCTGGAAATTTGCTGGTCAGAAGTTCAAATCACTGCTACCATCTACGCTGGTTTTAAAAAATAGAGATCAGCTCATGCATACCGAATACACTTGAATTCTCTAGAATTATATATATATATATATATATATATATATATATATATATATATATATATATATATATATCATTCAAGCATAACAAGCAACCAACTAGTAAAGAAAAGATATATAAATAGAATGAAAGGAAGATCCTACCACCAAAAAACACACACACACACACCCAAATGTCGTCAGTCGGAATCTAAAATAAACTGGATCATTTGCCCGAAGAAGCCCAAACAGGGCAGAAACATAAAAGAGTTCGTGTAGTGAATCCTTTACTTCATCATAATGCATGCTCTACTCTAAATCAACTTAATGTTTAATGTTGAAAGTATCGATCACTTTATGAAATAAACCCTTCACACATCGGGTATTGTATTATATTGTATTCCTGATTTGTATCATATATATATATGAGAGAGAGAGATAAAATGAATAACAGAATAAATACAAATGACATGGTTAACAACTGAATGAAAATCATTCCATATATAGCTGTGATACAGGGAAGGTGCATGTAAAATAATCCCTGGATACGCTCCCCTATTCAATTTACTTTCTTAGCCAATGGTCCACCCTTGAAAATCAGAGAAATTCTTTGAGATCTTTTCGATGTATTGTTAGGACGGTTAGAAACAATCAAGAGTGAATGCATATAAATCTCCTATCTCCATTGTTAGGGGTAGATAAATAATGATTGCATCCACTGAAACCCTTATTTTCTTCGAAAATGACATTTGGCAAATAAATGATAACCATTTGGGTCTAGTTAGTCACTCAATAGAAACCGTCACAGGATCAACGTCTTTCGGCTGCATGTCGCGTTGGGAGTGATCAATTAGTCATTGATCACCCTCTCTTTCAATTTTTCTAACTTTACTTCTCTCGCATTTGGTTGGGCAGTGATCACTAAAAAAGTTTGAATTTTCAACAAAAAAACATTACATTGCAAACTGAAACCCCTCCTAAATAGTATTTTGGGGGGGATTTTCAAGAAGAAAAGGTTTTTTTAGACACAGTAGGGAGTAGATGTTCTAATTTCCGACCTCCTAGCTCCATCGATGCAGCCTGTACGCGTAGTATATACGATCACTTTTTGAATAAACAATCGATTTTGATTGCTGATGTTTTTCCACCTATGATCTTGAATGATCCTGTGTATTATCTGCCGAATAAGACTTAGTTTCATGTCCCAGCACCATTATCTAAAATGTCTATACATGTTATAATACTTGTAAGATTCATACTTTTATTCCCCTTCCCCTTGGGCAGTTTCTTCATTGAGAAAGAAGAGAAGGTTCAATTCATTCTTTTTCCGTTTATTTGACATTCGACAAATCAAGTTCAAATAAAAGTATATATCATACAAAGTTCAACATGTATTTGTGGTTTTGATAATGGTGTCGGAGCTTGCAACTATCGAGGTATGATATTAAATAATCAATTTTTGATTGCATCCGTCCCTAATCGGATTTTTTTCTTCATAGAAATTCTTAAAGACGATCGTTTTTATTTGATTCTCAGACTTCGGAAAATAAGAAGATATTATTGTTGCATATATCCTCAGAATTTTACACGCCATCTTTTTCTCTCAAGTTATTTGTGTCAATTTGATTGATTTACTCTTTGATTTTCCTTAATGTCGGCTGCCATTTATTTTCTTTGCGACTGGAAGTGGTTGGGGAATAACGACGTCGGTGTCACCAGGATGAAACTGTATTTATTGATTGATCGGACCAATCAGAATATTTGAATGCGGAATAAATGGAAGGAAATTGAAGCCAGAAGAATCCAAGCGGAGGATGCGATACAAAATTAATGAATAATTTCCTAATTTTAGAATGATGTAGCTTCCATTTCTTTTTAAAAAAGGGGGGGTTGCGCTAATTAGATAGAGAGGAACGGATTTGGGGATAAACCTGGGGGCGATCGGTTAAGAAAAGGGCTGTTACAGAAAGTGCGTGAGATAATTAAAGATAATTGATGATGACTCTCTGTGTGTATATGCAAATTGGTGTTTTAACGATTCGCATGTCTAAGGTGTTGAAAAGCATGTGCGAGAGATAATTGAAGCCAATTGATGGTGTGAGTGTGAGTGTGAATTTATGCCTTGGTGGTTTTCAGATCGATAAGGTTTAGCGATCGATCTTGTGTTGTAACACCATTCTACATATAGGATAGAAAAAGAAGGGTCTACGACCAATGCAATCTCCTTATAGTCACCTATGGAGCTGGAACATAAAATCTAATCATGAGAACCATGCAACATAAGAGAACCATGCTCAACATCAGATGGAAAGATCACAAGACAGCACGGCATGAAACCATTAGAAAACTCATATGGTAATAGGCTGGCCATGTTGCAAGAATGTCAGTCAGAAATTTATGTCTCCTCAAATCTTAAAGCTGATGTGAAAACTGGCATTTCTTTCCAGAGAACCATGCGCTCAGAAATCCATCAATCATTTGATAACTTATTTCCTGGTTCAGTTTTATGCACCAGAATATCCCTCTGATGTCTTCGCACACAACCCGGCCTAGTCCTAATCTAAGCTTGATTATTTATTATTATTTTTGATCACCATGAGACTAAATAACCACACCTTTTCATGTATTCTCCATTATACCTTCCTTAAAAACCGGTACGTACCGGCGAAACGTTGAAATAAATAAAAAAAAATTCATTTGCACACCAGATTGTCATCTGAAATTTTCATTTCATTTCACTCTAATATTATCGGATAAATCATGATCCATATGGATACACTGTTCACACATACCCACACGCATATATATATATATATATATATATATATATATATATATATATATATATCCGACACAACAGATTTAATATTCACATGGGTGAACATTCAACCGAAATAACACAAACAACAAAGTGACGTCCATTGTCATACTTACCGATCCCTCGTCGTTAAATACGGTTTTTGAGTAACCTACGTAAGAAAGCCCTGTTTCAAAAAAAAATGGTTGTAGTATAAAATGATATCAATATACAACACACATAATACCCTACATAAGATAACAAACTACATGTATGACGTAAGCTATATAGTAAGAAAGGGAGATGGTGTCTTATCAATACTGCCATGTTGATATGAGTGTTTTGTTCTTAAGATCCCTGAAACGGTTATATGATAAACAACTGATGATCCCAACAAGGGAAAATTTACAAATTATAATATAATACCAAAATGTATGAAAAACGGGGAAAAACAGAAGAAAATTACATAAATTGCATCGATAGATGGAAAATAAGTGATTGAAGTAAGAAAGTGTTGGTTTTTTTTTCATGTGCACTGTTTAATGCAGTAAAGCTTTCAAGACTTTACACATATCACTTGTAAATATGACATTACGCAAGAAGAACTACCTTTATGTAGTCAACATAACAAGGCATACATTTAGTTATGTTTTGTTGCTCTGCATATTAAATTTCGGGGAATAAAGAAAATCAAGTTTTTTTTAATTTTTTCTAAAATCTTCAGAATTGATCAAAGAAAGTTAAAAGGTCGGTACAGGCCGCCAGACGTCATTTTGGGATTAAACTGATCATTTTCAGTCAATTGAAAGGAGTTTGATGACTAAAACCCTTGACTTTCATGATTTGTCAGCAGAAAGTTGTGCAACCCTGAAAAACATTTTCAGAAATGAATTTTAAGATTGTAACAAGGCACAAGGCTAATTTCTCAATATCTCTGACATAAAGTAAACATCCCCGTGTTTTTCGTTTGTTTGTTTTTTCAATAGCCAGCTTTATATTGGTTGTTTTTAGGTTGGGTGCCCAAACAATTTCCACACCCTGGTACTTGATGAGGAAAGCACTATGTTATGTATCCAGGAGCCCTATTGAATTGAGAGACAACATCACTGGTTATATTTTATGCATCAGACGTTTTTTTTTTTCGCTAATACCTACTGTTTCCTGTGTAAATAATATAAATAATCGTTTTTACATATGTTGTGTTGCCTTAGAAGTATCGCTTTATTTGAAGTTATTATTCCTCTGGGTATTTCTGCTTATATATATATATATATATATATATATATATGCTTGTATGTGTGGGGGTGCACTTGTAACATTTTGTTGTAAATAACTTACTTCTCACTGTCTAAGATTATCTTGAAAATGCCAAAAGGTCAGATCAAGAACCTGGATAGAAATATTTCGTTAGAAAGAGGTGTGATATCTTTAAAAGGTATGATGTCGTGAAAAAGTGTGACGTCATTTATAGTTGTAACATCTATTCCAATCAATTGTTTAGGCCAGTTATTTTAATGATGTCATGATAGAATATTCAAGGTCCGTATAAAAGCCAAAAAAAATGGCTGAAAATGACAAAAATCGCTGTTTGCAGTTTTTATTGAAAATAACACTGGCATGATATTTCCAAATCCCAAGTACTTTTACTCGTATCAGAATCAATTGACTCAAAAAAAGACCTCTTCCTCCTCATCCTCTCCCAGCTACTACTACTGGATGGTGAACGCATCGTTAAACTTATAGTTCTTGTTCATTTTAGGAGTTTATACCTACATAAACTTTTATGTACTATCAAACTTTGAGAACTATGAAATTATTTTTGAGGGAACAAAATATTGTCAAATCCAACCAACTATATAAATAAAACAGGAGTTCGCAGTACTAAATCGTTCAGCTGTAATAACTTCGATTCACTTGAGGCAATCATAAAATTGATACTTGGCTCAATTTTTCCGATACTGAGTGTTATTGTTCGTTAACCAAATACAAAGAATACAAGGATTTTTGTGTGTGTGCAACGTCATATATATAATGAAGTCGGTGGTTTTAATCTGTCAGTCTGACCCCTGCGATTGAGACACAGACGTTGTTGAAGGACTTACTATTTACACTAATAGAGTGAAATGTTGACATTTGCGTAACGTATAAATCTTGCTGTTTGATCCCAAAGAAACAATCAGGAGAAAATCCTGATTTAAACATCAACTGCAAATTACCCATCAAATGGTATTGGTACATAAGATTTCAGTCATTGCAGTTCAACTACGAATGTCAGAAATTTCCATCAGTCATACTATGAGCCCTTCCACTTGGATTTATGGGAGACTGTTTCTGCTTGTATCTATATGTTTCTGTTCGTAACTCCAGGTGGAGAGTCATCTGATCTCAGAGAAACCAAACTGTTTAGTTTATTTCACACCACTTTGTATAATCAAAGTTACTGCCGTGTTTAGAACATAGCAACTGAGTTGCTCTTGTAACAGGTAATGGGTTAATGATGTCTGCAATGAGAAACCACCAATAGACCTGAGTGGGGTTAAAACCAAAATTAAAGAAGAAATTAACCTGAATTAATCGAGAACACGATAATTAGTGCCTCGCTGATTGAAGGACAATGATGGGCTTTCGCTTCTGAGGATGACCTGTCACAGATATACCACACTTTTCTTTTGTTTTTGTTTTTGTTTTCGTCTCATTTTTGTCACTTTCATTGCAAGACGCAAGTCTTTTTCACACTGTTCGACAATTAGGTTAGCAACATGATCATCGGATAAGGAAGAATGTGTCGAGATGTCAAAGAAGAAATATGTCAACGAACGTATAAATCGAAATGCATACGAGGTGCAAGCCAAAGATTTGGATAAATTGAGTGCAAAATTGTTTCTTCAAAGAAAAAAGATAAAAAAACAAGCTTCTTCGTTTACACGTGGAGTGATTTCGCAATAAATATATGATTCCGGTGAGATATGGGAGACACTGGGTATCTCAACAGATGAATAGATTCACCAATCTCTGTACTCACCAATTTTTATACATATCACTCGATATCATTTCACCAGAAAATAATTTTCAACCAGTAACTACTTTTTTTGTGGATTCTATTATCCACTTCAAACCCCCTAAACTTTTGCGAAGCACGAAGTATATATAACTTGTTTAATCACTTTTCTTGGCCCCCGTTAACGACCAGTACTGTTCTAAACATTCTTCTACAAGTGGAAGGGCGTCTATACCTACAGCGCACAAGCAACTTGCCATGCATACTTACTCGACAATGTACACAAAAATAGACAACTCCACACTAAACGATGAATATACTTAATCTTCTGTATGTCGTACACATAAGTGTGTTATACCTTAACTGTGAATAGATAAAAATCAACCTGGGGGCTTTTACATGAATCTCTATTGATTCAAAATGTAAACAAATTATACCATATATCTACCATAAGATTTTCTTTAATTACTCCCAATTTATCTCTGATTTTCTTAATGTTACAAAATTTCCACAAATCCTAACGACCTCAAAAAGTGGAAACATCTTCGCGTTGTTCGAACATTTTCACAAATATTCAATACTCATGATCTAGGGGACATAACTCTGCTTTTTGTCAGTTCCACCATTGATATGTCCTTTGGAGTTATTTCCCTTCAAAATTTGGTCATTTGGAAGATGACAGTTATCGCTCTTGAATTTAATGAATAAATTAGTAACTAAATAAATAGAATAAAATGACTGTAAGTTTGAAATATGTTTAAATTTGGATGAAGGTAGAGCGCAAATAGTTAGATATTATTCTTATTATTGTACAAAGTATTATAGCACAATATTTTATTGATTATTTTGACTTATTTTTACCTTCATCGTATTTAGCAATTTTATTACATTGAACTTTTTATGCCTCGTGTAACAAATACTTTCTAAAGCTTTTGGAACTGTGGTTTATCATAATACAAAGTTGTTATTTCTTCAAATAGGAAAGACTTTGACACTGTAGACATTTATTGTTGCTATAACGCTATAATAACGATTTTCAGCCAAGTTTTGAGAGATGAGAAGTATGGGATTTGTTTTGTATTTTTTTTTTTTGTCTTTCTTTTCATTTCAACTCGGTAAAACTTTTGACTTTTCAGAAAACAAAACATGTGGTTGTCTCAAGTTGTCCGGATTTCTTAGGTAAAGCCTTTCGATTATTTATTTTTGACTACTTAGAAACTGTCGACCAAAACTGTCAACCAAAACTGTCAAACATCAACATAGATTAATTCAGTTTTCAGGTGGGTCTTGCTGGCTATCTATGTACGTATGTATATCTCATAAAGGCCCTACCAAAGGAACCAGATGGTTTGGAATATGGACATCTATCACTGATTATGTCTAAAAACAAGTTTTTGATGTATCTCCCCCCCCCTCCTGAGTAGGGTTTTATTTTGGAGAATGGCAATTTACAATGTGTGTTTATGCTAAATTAATCCCGTAGTTTCTGTATGGCAGCATTCCTGCGTGTTTGTTTTGTTATTTTATTTAATCGGGCAGTTTAAGTAATCACTGTTCCCCTCAAGGCGACATAAGTAACAAATTCGTTGATCATCCCTTTTTCTATTTTTGGTCACGTGACAAACCAGACCTGATTTTTTTTTTCTCCTGAAGAGGTATCTTCCCGGGATCTTAAAAAAGTTGCATAATTCAAATTAGATATTTGCTTGGGGGGGCGGTAGGAGGTGATAGATTCGTGCAACATTTTTAACACCGAATGAACGAAGGTGTGAAACTTTACAATTTGCAATCTCGACTATTCTTCTATTCTGCTGATACATTGGGTGCAGAAGTAGTATAACACCACATACTATTACACTTTGGTGCATCCATAGTCAATTATGACAATGGTTGAAAGTTAGATGGATGCAAAACGAAAGAGGTTGAGTTTTAAAATTCTTGTAAATATTAAAAGTGCACAGCATCGATTGAAATTTTAACTATTACCAAATGGCCTAATCTTTCCAAAGGTAAATTTTCATAAGTTGGCATACTTTCGGTAGAACCAGCTCAACTTTCAAAAACAAAGAAATCCCACTAGTCCTAAAATGAAGGGTCTACAACTGACGCATAGTCACCTATGGAACTGAGGCATGGAATCTAACCAAAAGATTGACCAGCAAACTGAGAACCAGGTGATGTGTACGGGAGAGGTTCATGCTCAACATTAGGATCGCGGCTCACAACGTGGATCACGAGATGCAAATCTGTGGCCGACAAAAATAAGATGGCGTGACGAAGTAGAGAGGTTCAGAGAGTGTTGACTCCACGAAAGCCATGATAGAGATGTCGAGCAAATCTTACATGTTCATAGATAGTCTATCGGATTATATATCCATTCCTCAATAATACATGGATATATTTTATTTATTTGATAGTTTTATTACAAAATAACTATGAATTTTGCGATCTCTCGTCTCATGTCGATAAATTCAAGAAATGAGGGTAATCTATCCTAGGTGAATTAAAACAGATCGCTAGCAGTTGACATCTTTTCACTAATATATCAATACCAAAAAAAAGATATGCATTCTAAAGATAAAAATAAAAGCAGCAAGTTACAAAAATCAATTTATTGATAGTTATAAATTGTTTACTGTGGATGGTAGTATTTGATCTATTTATTGATATTCATAAACAAAATCTCAACAAAATCCGGGCGAAAAACAAACCGTTGTCTTCCATATACAATTCCACGTGCCATTCGTGTTTCAAGTTTTAAAGTTGGAATAATTGCTTCAACCGGTATTCCTATGCACAGTTATGTCAGTAGAGCTACTGTTATTACATTAGGATATGGGGTTTAGTGTTATCACAATAATATTTGAAGTGTTTAGAATTGATCAACATTGTGGCCGAAATGAGGACATGGTTGCCATTGTAGGGTTAGTAGGTCATGTATTGTTTTAGAGCCTGGACCACGTGGCAGACAGAATATTTTAGTTTTCACGCAGCCCGATTGTGAGAGACTTAATAACATGGTAATAAAATATGGCAACACAACCTTATGGAAATTAATTCATTCATTTTGCTACAAACAAAATACAGATTTTGTTAAATATCTTGGAATGTAAGTTGTCTGAAATAGTTTTCGCGTGATTTTCTGACAATAAAAGCTTACCGATATCTGTGTAAGGTAATATATATATATATATATATATATATATATATATATATATATATATATATAATCTTTATTTTTAATTTTTTACTAGTTTTTTTTATTCATGTTTATGTTTATTTGTCGTAGTCGACGTAATATCCGAACTTTTTGTCTAGATTTTCCATCATTCCTGTCAAAATGTTTTAGCGGAGATGATGTAAGATGCTGTCTCCGTATGTTAGGTTCCCAAGGATGAGGGATTCTTGACGAAAGTTTCATCTTTATTTTCAGCCCCTGCTGATTAATTAGTAGCCGTAGACGGTAAATACGGGTGCTTGCATCCCTTTTTCCTCGGTATACTTGACAACTGCTCTATCGCTTGGGCTACAAAAGTTAACGTTTATAGAAGATCATATCTTACTATACGGCCTAATACTTTGTTTCGTCCAAACAATTAGAACCGCCATCTTTGATGTTTAATTTACATACACTCTTAGTAATAGTAGTAATATTATTTCAAAATCATTTCCGATCCGTGCATTTTGCTTATGAAAGTGGTCTAAATAAATAAAAAGGCAACTGGAATGAAGATGATGGAAAATTTTCCTAAAAAAAATTTAGAAAAAAAAAAATTGAAACCAATATTTTTTGGGCTGCATGCCGTGTTTGGGGTGATCAATTACGTCGACTACTACAATTCAATGAGAAAAGGAGGGATCAATTGATAATTTTTTTTTTTTACTTCTCTTGTTTTTGTTCGGCGGTAATAACAGGAAAATTCAAATTTGAATAAAATGTGAACGCTGCTGATCACAAATTAAGGTACCAATTAAGCATAAACTTACACTGCAAATTGTACCTTCCACTAAATATCTATGATGGGAGGATTTTCAAAGAAGAAAAAAAAATTATTTTCTATACATGATAAGGGGTAAATGTCGATTTTTTCAACCATCTAGCTCCATTGGTGCAGCCGGAAGCTGTGACACATACACAACCAGCAAGCCAGCCAGAATCACCTGAAACAGAAGAAACCTATGTTGACAGTTTTGGTTGGCGATTTCGTTCAAGCTGATATTCTGAGAAGTTACGGGGAAAAAATGAAGTAAGATATCACACGACTTTCCGAAGAGGAAAAATCTCATGAGAAATAACTGAACGGAAACGATCCATCATAAATCATGAAGATATTCGCAACAACCACCGAGAACATCTCTGTCAGACAATCTAAAGATAGATGCTATCAAGGGAGATGTTAAGGATACTCTTGTAGTTAATAATAATAAATATTCACTTCGTGCGACAAACGAATTTCCTTGATAATTCAATGCGGTGGTTCTGCCACGTTTTTCTTTCTTCTGCCTCTGCACCATTTTCATCGTATTTCAGAATGACGTTCCCACACTCTCAAAGATTGTCTGACTCAAAAGTTGCATTCTATACTAACAGTGCTAAAAAGATTACTATTCCAACAGTCTTAATCTACCAATCTGTGGTCCCGATTTCCAACATTCTTGAAACCCCAAAGTTCCTACCAGAGGATAAATTTTCCTTAGATGAAAACCCGATTTATTGTCCATAAAGCCGCGTCGAGGACATATCCAGATAGAAGAAAACCTGATTGTTTTTCTTCGAAAAAGGAAAAAAGAAGTTTGTCTTTTTTTAACCATTTAAAACGATGAACACTTCCACTGAGACGAGTTCAGTGGTTTCTTTTCTCGTGAAAATCATCTCAAAGTCAAATGTATCCGTAAAGTTGTTTCCCAGCGATTAACCAGTAAAAAAACAGGTCTGGTTAGTCAACCTATATAAACTGTCACTTGACAAATGTCTTTTGACAGTAAGCCGTATTGGCAGTGATGAATTAAAAAAGATTACGTTTCCGACTTTTATTGAGCAGTATTCAGTAAAGAAGTTTGAATGTTCAAAAAAACAAGCAAACACACACAAAGGGATCAATTTAGCATAAACTCACCTAGCAAACTGAATCCTACTCCTAAAAAGTATGGGGGTTGAGAAAAACGTTTTTTCTTGACATAAGGAGCAAACATTCAAATATTCAGCCCTCTAGCCCCATCAGAGCGGCCTGTGTGCGTCATACATAGCCATTCAGCCAACAAGCTCAACTCAAAAACTGAAGAAACCTTTGTTGACAGTTTTGGTGACAGTTTTAGTTGACGGTTTCTAACAAACATAAGGAAGGTGAGCAACTCTAAGCGATTATTCGGTTTCATTGATCCTTGATCAGGGTAAAGTGGAGAAAATGAAGAGAGTTGAGAAAGCTGATGGATCAGCAAAGGTCAGTCGGCTCACCTCGTGGCCGAGATAGTTGTGCATTCCACAACAATGGCAGTGACCAATGCCCGGAACTAGGATTTCAAATGTTCATTCTTAAGGTAGACAGAACCTTATCTCTAAAAAAAACGGTATAGCACCCCCAACCAATACCTCCCGATAACCGATTACAATCATCTTTCGCATTTCGAAATTTCGCTTTACGCCATTTTTACGAAAAAGACGAAAATAACACCCAACGTTTTTTTTTCTTGCAGCAAGCCTTCAAAGAAGCATTCCCTCTCATTTCTCTCTCTCTCTCTCTCTCTCTCTCTCTTTCTCTCTCTCTCTCTCTCTCTCTCTCTCTCTCTCTCTGTCATGACTCCAACCACCCTAATTTGCGTCGATTCAGCCCAACGTACCAATAAAAGCCTGGGAACACTCAATTTCGTTCTACATAAATTGATTGTAATTCTTTTTTTGTCTTTACATCATTACAAAATGTTTTCATAGGGCTGTTCTAATTTCGGGTAATAGGGGACACCTGTGCCTCCAATCCGGCTTTCAGTCAAACTAAGTTAAGCTTAGTACATACACAAAGTCCAATGCCACATATTAGCCTCACGGGCAAATCAATAAAATAGGATCTCCGAGTTTCACGTTCTTTGTTTTCCCAGAGACAGTTTAGTATTGCAAGCAGATCATGAAACTACAAGAAATCAATGGCAATGGTCGATAAAAAGATATCTTGCATTGTTTGGTGAGCAAATTTCTCAGAGACGTTTATACTGAATCCAGTTTGTCATTGTGAGGAGCGAAAAGTCGAAACCTTGCGGTCAATTCTTTTTATAACGTGCTTAAATGCGTTGATCTCTCAAAGGAGGGCTTAGTGTCATTGAGTATTGGGAATAGCCAGCCATTCAATTTCTATGTTCAATGCATTAACAAATCCGTGATTGATCAGAGTGACTAGAATATATAATTATAGATTTGATATCAGGAAGGCTGGAAGGGAGCGAGAGGTTGGCCTTCTGTATGATGAGAGGCAAATTTTCTTTAAATGCCTTTATAATAAGATCAACAAAAATTTCAATGGAAAAAATGGCAAGTCTTTTTCATTTGGGATTTAAAGCCAGCTCTGAAACTTCATTCCGAATACGAGGCCAGAATTGGATTTTAAAGCAAACAAAGACCACTCATGTTGTTGTTCTTGTGTTTGTTTGTTGTTTTTTTTGTTTTTTAACTCAGAAATACGCAATGTCTATGACAAACAAACACACATATATATAAATATATATAATTTTTGTGTCGTCCAGCTGTTTCGTTGTAATACATCTCTTCAGTGTGGCTATAGACTTTCCATTATCCCATCCAGTACCACGAGGCAAGATTGAAACCTTCACTTCAAACCTGGACGATCAGTTAGGCTGAATTTAAGCGATATATTTATTTACACAGAAATTCCTCATCCACCAGAGTGCTCTATTCTTCTATGGAAGAATATATGTATATAAAGATATGCATTCTAAAGATAAAAATAAAAGTAGCAAGTTACAAAAATCAATTTATTGATAGTTATAAATTATTTACAGTAGAGTTTATATATATATATATATATATATATATATATATATATATATATATATATATCGCACTCTCCATTCATAGATAAGTCTATCCTCCAAAAAGTGCCAACAGTATATATATATATATATATATATAGTCGTACAAAAAGAAATTCATTTTACTCGAAAAAATTCACATATTCCATCAGCCGCTGCTTTCACGTGACCTTGAACATCCTAAATATAGGAAGCGCCTTAGCAGGTGGTAGTAGACGGTCTGACGATTGCACTGGCATGAAACTTGGAATCACCGCGAAAAACAAAGACTTTATTTATTTATATATATATATATATATATATATATATATATATATATATATATATATATATATATATATGTACGTATAATCCGGTAGAAATATTTATAAATGCATTTTCTTATTTTGAAACTCTATGTGAAATGATCCTCTGTTATTACACATTGATAGTATCATTTAGTCTAGACAGCATAAATAGAATAAATAATTAAAGAAAATTGGGCTGCTGCAGGCATCGAAACTACCACCGATAGGGTACCTGCTTGATGTGGCGTTGCTCTCACCATTGAGCTAAACAGGCACGGGTAATTCAAAGGCCCAAATAACTGTTTTGACTCCTAACTCGCATTTTGTTCATTCATTGTCTATATCTGCTTCATTTGTTTCTCAATGCAGGCAATCATATTTTAAGATATGGATATATAACCTGACAGAAATAATTTAGAATGTGTTTTTTACATTGAAACTCTATTTGAAATAATCTCCTGTAATTCACCGTGTAATAACGGGAAATCATTTAGAATAGAGTTTCAAAGTAATAAAACATACTTATAATAACAATTAAATATATATATGTGTGTGTGTGTGTGTGTGTGTAATTATTAGTATATATACGTATAGTCTAGAAAGCTTTACAGCTTTAAACACTAAACACGTTAAAAGGAATTCAAAACTTTCTTTCTGTCACTTCAGTCATTTGTAATGTTGTGCATTTTTTTCATCATAATTTGCACAATAAATATTTTTGACATTTTTCTACATAACATCCCTCCTAGTCGATGACATTTAATTTGAACTTCGACCGAATATTATGCAGTGAAAAATAAGTGTCTGTATGTAATAATGTGTGTGCAAATATGTATATCGAATCTTCGTAGCCCAACATATCACCCTGCAAACCAGCCTAGGGGGTTACGGATTCTTCTCTATTTGCTCGTGTGTGTGTGTCTGTCTATCAGTCAGTATGTGTGTGCGAGTGTGTGTGTCCGGACGCTCCTAGTCATATTTTGGGGGCTACAACCTTGAAAATCTGCATGAGTAGACACTGTCTGAAATCACTTTTGGAGAGTGACGCTGAGGTATTTTCAACCAACAATAAACAATTTTGTACTGGTATTTTTTAGATAGATTCGAATAAGAGATCTATTTTTTTAGATGATTAAAATGAGAGATCTCTTTTTGTGGATAATTCTAAGTGAAAGATCTATTTTTTGACAATTTTGAATCAGACATCTATCTTTTAGATAATTCAAATGAGAGATCTATTTTTTGGATAATGTTTTTTTTCAAATCTGTTGTTTTTTGTTTTTTTTATAATTTTAAATAAGAGTCCTATTTTGTAGATAACTTTGAATATGATATCTAATTTTAGATGATTTAAAGAGATCTATTTTTTTAAATTTTGGATATGAGATCAATTAATAGATGATTTTAAGTAAAAGACTCATTTTTTAGAAAATTTCAAATAAGAAACCCATTTTTCCGATAATTTTGAATAAGAAATCTATTTTTTAGATAATTTTGATAATTTTGAATACAAGATCTGTTTTTTAGATGAGAGGTCTATTTTTTTAGATAATTTTATATGAGAGATCTGTTTTTTTGATAATCTCAAATAAAACATCTATTTTTCATAATTTTGAATAAAATATCTATTTTTCAGATAATTTTGAATAAAATATATAGTTTTAGATTATTTTTATTTGATGATCTATTTTAGATGACTCGAGCGATCTATTTTTTAGATAATTCTAAATAAGATATATATTTTTAGATGATTTTAGATAAGAGATCTATTTTTCGATAATTTTAAATAAGAGATGTATATCTATATAGATAAGAAATATATTTTGAGATAATTTCAAATGAGAGATTTACTTTTTAGATATTTTTTTAAAGATGTTTTTTTAAATATTTTTAAATAAAAGATCTATTTTAAACAGTATTGAATAAAAGATCTATTGTTTATATAATTCCGAAGAAGAGGTCTTTTTTCTAAAAAATTTTAAATAGAAAAATCTATTTTCGAGATGATATTGAGTGGAAAAACGACATTCGATAAAAGATTTATTTTTTAAATAATTTAGAATTAAAAAAATCAATTTTTTTAGATAATTTAAAAAGAGATCTATCTTTTAGATAATTTTAAATAAGATAAATATTTTCCAGGTAATTTTTCATAAGAGATCTCTTTTCGAGTTAATTTTGAATAAGTGATCTATATTTAGATAATTTCCGATAAGCCACCTATTTCATAGATAATTTTTAATGAAAGATCTAATTTTTAGATTATTTTGAATAAGTGATCTTTTTTGTTTTTTGATAATTCCAAATAAAATGTCAACCTTTGAGGTAATCCTAAAAAGGGATCATTTTTCAGATAATTCTAGATAAAACATCTATTTTTATTGATAATTTTGAATGGGAGATCTATTTTCAGACAATTCAAATGTGATATTGGTATTTTGAATAATTCTAAATAAAAGATCAAATTTCAAATAATTTTGGATAAAAGATCTTTTTAGATGATTTTAAATAAGAAATTTACTTTTATTCATAATCTAAAAAAAGATATCAATTTTTAGATGATTAAAAAGATCTACTCATTTAATAATTTTTCAAGATCTTTTTTACATGATTTTTAATGAGACATCTCAGATAAGAGATTTTAGATAATCTTAAATAAAAGATCTATCTTTTATATAATTTTCACAAAGAGATTTTTTAGCTATTTTTTAATAGAAAAAGCCATTTTTTAGATGATTTTGAGTAAAAAATCTATTATAATTTTTGGTGAGAGATCCATTTTCTAGATAATTTTAGATGGAAAATCAATTTATCAAATAATTTTAAATAAGTTATATGCTTCAAATAATTTCAAATAAGAGATGCACTTTTGTTGATAATCTCAAACAAGATATTTATTTTTCAAATAATTTTAGATAAATAAATCTTTTTTAGATAATTCTCAATAAGACATCTATGTTTAAGTTTTGATTTTTCTTTCAAATAATTTTGAATAAGAAATCTATTTTTAGGTAATTTTGAGTATGAGATCGATTTTTTAGATAATTTTGAATAAAAGATCTACTTTTTAAGATGGATATCTATTTTTTGGCTAATTTTAGATAAAATATCTATTTTCTGATGATTTTCAATGAGTGATATATTTCTCATATAATCTTTATAAAAGATCTAATTTTTCGATTATTTTTTTTCAAAGATGTCTATTTTTTGAATAATTTCAAAAAAGAGATCTATTTTTTAGATAATTTTGAATAAGAAATATATTTTCATGTAAATTCAAATAGAGATCTATTTCTTAGATAATCTTGAATAAAAGATCTATTTTTCTTGATAATTTTAGATAAAAGACCTAATTTTTAGATAATTTCAGGTAATCTTTCAGATAATGAATTCTGATTCATTTATGCAAGGTACGAATATCTTTTTGCTTATCTTCCAATACCCATCCAATCCCCTTATTTTTCCCCTTTCTTCCTAATATTTGATTCCTGTCGAATTGTGAAACCACGTGATATTTCACTCTCTCTCTCTCTCCCTGAATCTGTCTTCTCTTCCCTCCCTCCCATCTATCGCTACTTTCGATTTCATTCTCCTTGACAATATCTCAGTACTAAATAGTATTACCACTTCATACAAAAGACTCTTTCTCTGCCTGCAATAAGCCTAATCCAACGTTGGACATCGGGGAAGGGGTGCCAACTGATATTCCAGTCGATAATTAAGCAAGTAAAATAGGTTGAAAAGGACGCGAATCAAGTCTCTTTAGTCATTCAACAAAAGCCACCACCAAATGGACGCCTTTTTGGCAGCATTCCGTGTCGGAGGTGATCAATTAAAAAATTGGAAAAACTCAATGAATGAGTTAATTTTCTCGCCTTTTGTTGGGTAGTGATCAATAAAAAAAAATTGAATTCAAAAAAACAAACGTGAGTGCTGCTGGACACAACCAAAGTGATCAATCAAACATACACTTACATTGCAAATTGAACCCCCAACCAAAAATCTATTCAGGGAAAGAATTATTCAAAAAACAAAAAAAAATGTTTTTGTAGACGTAATAAGGAGTGAGTGCTTAAATTTGCAGTCCTCTAGCTCCATTGCTACGACTTGTATGCGTTATACATACATTCGACCAACTTGTCTTTTGTTGGTCGTTGATCACGGGAAAAGTTCGAATTTTAAAGATACAAGCGTAAACACTGTCGGACACAAATAAAGGAAACAATTTAGCAAAAACTTACAATGTAAACTGAACCCATACTAAAAATATATTTTGAATGAAAATTTCAAAAACCAAAAAAAATCCAGGCATAATGAGGAGTAAATTTTGAAAATTTTAGCCCTCTAGCTCCATTAGTTTAGCCTATACGCCCAATACATGCATACATAGCCAACCAGAATAACTTGAAAACTGAAAGAAACCTATATAGACATTTTCGGTTGACTGTTTCTCATATGAACAAGCAAATGAACGATGTAACAATGAGAAGTGGATGTCGATGTAAATAAATGGTTTCTTCTTCATGAAAGAAATGGTGTTTGTTGTTAGATGGAACCTTTTGAGGTGGTTGGTATTGAATACTGTGTTTATTAGTCTGTTGGCAACACCTTGGGAGGCTCACTTTCAAATGAGTCTGGGTTAGGATGAAAGAATAGAGTAGAATTCGGAAAACAAGGAAGAATGGGTTGGAAAGAAGACATACCAAAAATTATACATATATATGTGTAAATGTGTGTGTGTGTGTGTGTGTGTGTGTGTGTGTGTGTGTGTGTGGGTGTGTGTGTGTGTGTGTGTGTGTGTGTGTGTGTGTGTGTACGTGTGTACGTGTCTGTGTCTGTGTCTGGGTGTAATAAAGAAATTCCGACAGAACAATTATGAATAGGTTGTTTTTATTTGGAACTCCCAAAAAGAAGAACGAATGAGGGAACAGAGGCGAAAGAAAGAAAGAGATGAAAGAAACAGACAAACAAAAAGGGAAAGAAGAAAGGGATAAATGGGGGAGAGAATAGATTAATGAATGAAAGGAGGAAGAATTAGGATGAGAGAAGATATAACAAAGAAGATGTGCAGAAGAAAAAGGGAAAGAAAAGAGGGGAAAAATAATTAGATATGAATGAAGGAGAGTAAGAAAGAAGAGGTCGATAAGGAAGAAAAAAGAAAGACAGATAGAAAGGAAAAAGAATAAAAATGAAGAAAGAACAGATAACATATGCACAAAAGACAGAAAGAAAGAAGGAAAGAAAGAAAGAAAGACAGACAGAGAGAAAGAAAGGAAGGAAAGAAGGAAGAAAGAAAGAATGGGGCTTAAAACTTTGATAAGAAAGGAAGGAAGAAAGAAAGAAGGAAAGGAGTAGAAATTCTGAAAAGAAAGAAAGAGGGTTAAAACTTTGGTAAGAAAGAAAGAAAGAAAAAAAGAAGGAAGGAAGAAAGAAAGGAAGGAAAGGAGTTGAAACTCTGAAAAGAAAGAAAGAAAGGGGGCTAGAAGGCAAGGGAGAAAAGAGGAGAAAGAAGGAATTATAAGGGGACAAAGAACGTATCAGAAGAAAGACTGGCTATAATTGAAAGGAAGGGGGAAAGAATGAGAAATGAAAAGAACTAAAGATTATCATGAAAATAATGGATACTGAAGTAGAGAAAAATGTTTTATTTTTGTGATGATAGTGTTTGTTTCTATGGGGATATTTGTGGAAGTTTCTTTTCAAAATAAATCTTTCAACAATGGAAGGTAAGCAATATAAAAATAATCCATTGAAACTGAACTCGTTTATCAATGCACGCCGATGAACGAGAAGATAAATATGTCTTTTTGTTTCATCGTTATCTTCACACATCACCTTACTTACCGGGGTAATATTTTCTTTATGGTTGGTGATGACCGAATTATAAGTAAAAAATATAAGAATAAAAAAACACACACATGTGAGTGCTTTGCTGAAAATATTCATTGCTCTCTCTAATGAAGCTACAGTCGTAATAGAAGCAACAGACTTGTCTGCATCCATCAGAACAAAAAAACGGTTTTTAGGTTACCGACAGGCGTGCGAATCCATTCAGATTTGGTCGGGATGGCTGGTGCAAAGAAATTATCTGAGCAGCGAAGATTTGTGTGTTCAGAAATATATGCATACACACAGGCATACAAGCCAATACACAATGAGCGAATAATTGGGGGTTTTATGTTCTGCGTTCAAATACATGCAGTGGCTTTTTAAAACGACTGTGGATAGATACATACATGCATAGATAAATAGATATGAATACATTGATAGATGGATGTTGAATATATAAAGATTGGCTTCTAAAATGTTATATAAGATGATATATGGATACATATATGTGTGTGCTCGTGAACACACACACATACGTGCGCACCAACTGACACATACACACATATATATACACACACAGAGACATATATATATATATATATATATATATATAGTAGAATGGGGATTTGCTACACAAATATGATTTAAATATAATAAAAATGTGAAATCTAATTGCAAAAAACAAAGCAACAATAAAAAAAAAAAAAAAGAGAGGTAAAAAAATTAATCTGGTATACTCCACCGTTTAATCTACAAGTAAAAACTAACTAAGGTGAAATATTCATCCAATTAATAGAAAAATACTTCCCCCAAGCAACCCACAAAGTAAGATATTCATCAAGAAACTGAAAATTAGCTTTAGTTGTACTGAAAATTTTTTAATGCTCATCACAAAACATAACAATAGAGTAATTAGAGTTAATACTAAGAAAACATTTTTTTAAGCTGCAAACGTACAAAAAATAGCTGCAAAACAAATTTCTCAAATCAAATATCTTATACCAAGCTGAAATATCAACCCAAGACAAACCTCTAGAAGTGAAACATCATGTAGAAATATCGAAAACTCCCTCTAAAATTATATTAACCAACCATATATCATCCTTCATAATTAAAAATGTTCTGAAAAAATAGTACATCGATATCTACATACCACTGGAAAATGTGTGTAAAATTTTTCAAACTAATCGTAGAATGGAAAATATCAAAACAGACCTACATATGCCTAAATACTGAAACTCTATGCCACTTATGCCTACATGAGAAATTTGAAATATTAAATTTTGCCAAAAATAAAAAAATAAAAAAACTTGGAACAGATTTTTTAAACTGAAAAAATAAAATAGCCTTAAAATGCCAGCACTGCTCAAATCTTTTATTAACAAATATAACCTAATAACCCAAACATGAACTCACTAACAATAACTAATATAGATATCTTATTCACAAAGCCATCTCAGAGAACCACTCAATCAAAATAGTCTAATTCCTCTTATCTAAAGTAATTAAGAATCACACAACCCACCATAATCATGAAGAATCTTGGTATGGAGAATAATTCTAAGATATCTAAGTAAAAATGAAACATTCCTATATAGAGCACACAGAACCAGCGACCACTTACTGATAACTCCAACACCTATACCATACCCCCCGGCATGTAATTTATAACCACAAGCAAAAACTGATAAACTACAAATCTGATAAAGTAAAAAAACAAAAAACTCCTCCCACCAAATAACACCCACAAAAATTTCCAAAAATTTCCCAAACAGGAATCTAAAAAATATCTAATCATTCACCTAAAGAGGCCTAGAAAGGGCAGAAACATAAACGTGATGGAGTAACAAATCTCCACTATATTTCTAACTCTACTCTAAACCAATTTAACATTTCATGTTGGTTGTGTCGAGCACTCTATGAAATAAACCCATCATACATCGGACATTGCATTATATTATCATATATTGCTTCCCTGATTTGTACAATATATATATTCTGCCTTTTAGTGGATCTGGCACTCTTCCAATACGACGGTGAACCAGCAAAGGCTGCTGGTATCGCGAGGTACTGCTGCAGAGCCAAGGGAAAATGGTAATCAGGCTTCCATCCCGAAACCATGACTGATGCTAGTGTCATCATCTGATGAAGGCTTTATGAGAGGCACTGCTGCTGTTTTTTTCAGCAATCCTTGTATGATATATCTAATCATGAATGTGCTTTCCAACGTAGGAATAGAGCAATCTGGTGGATGGGGAATTCATGCAGGAGTAAATATATCGCTTAAATTCAACCTTACTGACCCTCCAGTTTTGCGTAGAGTAGAGATAAGATGCCAGCCTCTGAGTCTGGAGCGAATGTTTCGATCCTACCTCGGGGTACTGGATGGTATTATAGATAGTCTATAGCCACACAAGAGTTTTAATACAACAAAACAGCTGTCTGTGGATGACACACTTATTATTCTATTATCATTATAATATCATAATTATATATATATATATATATATATATATATATATATATATATATATATATATATATATATATATGCAAAAGTTGGATTTAAGAGCATGGACAAACATACAACGCTTCAAAGTATTTAAAACGTAAAAATTGATAGCATCCACAAATGCTAAAATGACCGAAAATACGCTAAACATTGGCCAAAATGTTCTGAAAAATATACGATTTTTCGCACCGACAAAACAAGAAACGCTCTGATTTCAGCGCAAAAAGCGCTAAATTAGCAACACTGCTTGGTGTAGGGCTGCTCTTGTGTTATATTCGTCATCCAAACACGAAAATCATTTTAGAGAGTAAGGTTTTGCTGAGTTAATTAACATTTCACATGTTTTGATGGAAAAAATCCTGCAGATATTCATGAGATAGCTATTTGAAAGTGTTAGGCTCTTCGTTCTCTCTGCATGGAGTAAGATAATTCTTCTTTCCCTATGATACGACCTGTGTGTTTGCAGAGCTGTCACTCAGTATTATAAAAAGTGCGAAAAGTTCTCTTTCATCATCGTTCAACAAGTTAAGTACTGATTATCTTGAACATCTAAGAGAAAGGCTCTGATTGAATGATTACGATAACGATAAAACGTTGAGATCTCAATTGGAATAGGAAGATGGCTTCTACGTTAGCTTATGTAGATAGAAAATCTTCGTTCGTGTGAGTATGTGAGTGTGTGTGTTTGTCTGTCTGTTTGTCTTTCCGTGTCTATTTGCGTGTGTTTTCGATCCGACAGTGATAACTCATTTCAACGAATACCTGGATTAGGATAGAAAGATGGCAACTCTGTCAGCTTTGTTTCTGTCTAATGTCAACATTTCAACTGAACAACCTGTAAGCCTCTTAAGATAGATAGATCGATAGACTGACAGACAGACAGGTCGCTCAATAGAAACCATCACGCAACAAACGTCTTTTGGTAGCATGCTGTGTTGGGCGTGATCAACTAAAAAATTGAAAGAATGTGTGATCTATGATTAAGTTACTTCTGTCGCTTTTTGTTGGGTAGTAATTGCTTAAATGTCTGAATTTACCAAAAGCAAGCGGACACAAACTAGGAATCAATTTAGCATAAAATTACATTGCAAATCGAACCCCCGAACCCTTTTAAAGGAGGAATTTAAAAACACTTTATTCGAGATATAATGAGTAAATGTTGGAATTCTCAGCGCTCTATCTCCATTGGTGCGGCCTGTATGTGTGATACATAGCCATCTGGACTAACTTGAAAACTGAGAGAAACCTATGTTGATAGTTTTGGTTGACAATTTCTGACAAATAGATAGATTTAAAGAACAGCAGTGTGTTACATGTGTTTATGTGTGATTAAAATCGCTTCCTGGAATGGTATCTCAATGGAAACAAAGTAAGATTTTTTATATCTACTTAGCATGGCCTAATGGGACTCTCCAGATGGCAAAGCTTCTTGAGGGCGTGAGCCTACATTCATGATGATCTTCTAAAAACATCCCTTCACGTTTTCATGGGAATTTTTGAGCAGCCGATTATGATTTTTATACGTGTATTCTACAAAATATGTTATGGAGACAGAGGACGAAATGCTTGAAAGCTGGATCGGTGAAAAATCATAACTATCTCAGCCACGAAGCATATCAGACACTATCAGGATCTTATGAAAGTCACACTTCAACTACTGCTTCATCGTCGTAATGTTGAAAGTTTGGAGAATTTCTACTGTTTATTCCATGTAAGGTGTTCAAACGAACTAAATTTCTTTGTCCCTCCTGTCCGGCAATTTTCAAATAAAAGTTGGTCTTCAGTCAAGATCCATATCTTCAAGACAAATCAAGGACTCGCCACAATTTTCATGCAGATAGCTACACCTCAAAAAATCTGCTATGTGAAATGAACTCCTTCCTGGATTTTTTCCCGACGGGAACATTTACGACATTTCAAAATCTAGAATGAACAAGTGCCTTACCCAATGTTAGTTTTTGAGTAAACATGACATGTTTCAATGTTTCTAACTTTACAATTTTAACATCAATAAGCTATTTTTCATTTCATTTTACTTTTTTTACTATTCCTAATTCCGTGGCATAGATAATCCTCTTCTTACTAACACTGTAATGCATGAAGTGTCCAAAAGGCCTTGTTTAAGGGGACTAAAAGTTTTGGAAAAACACAAAAAATAAACAATCACGGAAAAATACAAGAGTTGTTTATATCACAACTTAAATCAAAGAATGTGTTCTTGTCCGGTCATCATTTCATCATCACAAAACGTGATTAAAATCATAAATTGGACTTACAAATTCAATATCAATTTATTTGCTCGGTTTGAGATCAGAATAATTCCTAAAAAGTATAATACGTCTGCTCGACTGTTTCACCAGCCAACAATTAATTATTCACCTCTGCCAACGAAGTCGGATATATATATATATATATATATATATATATATATATATATATATATATATATATATATATATATTACCCTGTATCAGTCTTTGCGTCTGTCTGTCCACACAATATCTCCAAAGGTTCTGAAGGAATTCCCACGAGGTTTGGCGGAAGGTCGGGAAATAGGCTTAGAAAGAATCGGTCAAATCTTGGGTTGGAACAAGGTATATGTTCTCGATTGATAGATATTTTCAATTTTTTTCTCCATACATTTACGTATACCTCTTTTCCGTCTTGTCTGTTCACACGACAGCTCCAAAAGTCCTGAATGAATTTCAATGAACTTTCAATGTGGGAGCGTGGTCCATAATATAAAAACGGGATGATTGAAATTTGGGGCAGATGCAGGGATTTGTTTCTGAGTGGGGGATATCTTATTACTATCTATATTATCCTGCACATACTGAGGTTGAAAACGAACAGTAGACAATTTAGATTTGAATTTCAAGGGAAGGAACTTAATATTTGCAAGAATTGCATTCTCTCTCCTGGTAGAAACCGTCAATCAAAACTGTCACCGAAACTCTCCACACAAGTTTTTTCAGTTTTCAATTTTGTCTGGTTGGCTGTATGTATCACGCGTAAGGGCAGTACCAATGGAGCTACAGGGCTGAAAATTTGCACATTTATTCCTTATTCTGCCTTGGAAAACATTTCTATTTTTATTCTTATTTTCAAAATCCTCCCTACATACTTTTTAGAGGGGCATCAAGTTTACAATGTAAGTTCATGCTAAATTAATCCCTTTATTGGTATGCGCTTGTCTATTGAAAATTCAAACTTTCAAGTGAAAACTATCCAAACAAAAGGCAAGAGAAGTAATTTATCAATTGGTTACCCTTTTTTCCAAACTTTTAATTGATCACCCATAACAGAGCAAAAGACGTTGGCAACGTGGTAGTTTCTTTTGCGTGACCAACCAGACTTATTTTATTTTAATTCAGTTTCAGTTGGTGTAGTGGTAGTGTTGTGCGTTCTCTGGGTGCTTTTTCTATTTGTTGCTGAACAAGTGGGAAGGCTGATGAGAAATAAATATTTCTGATCGACTCGAAAGCCGTTGAACTGTTAACACAATCTTCAAACTATTCGGACTATTAATCTCATTTTGTTGCTTTCAATCGGAATGGAGGGAAGATCTATTCACAGAACCCATTTGGCAAGGGGGTGGGGTTGCAACATTTGCAGTCTCTTCCAACGAAGTTGTGTTATAGATTGTTGGATTGAGCTGAAATTTGGTCCCAGGGATTTTTGAACTAAGATGCAACTTTTGTAAACATTGAACAATAGAAAGTACTCTTATGCTGGCTACGGTTCCAGTCGTTCCTGCTTAGAAAACTAACCCTCGACCATTTTGAGTGTACGGCTCTGAAACAGTCCAAACCGGTTCTGAGTACGCTAAAAATATGGATGGATAGGGATAATAAAAAAATATTCCCTTTAAAACTTAAAGGCACTAGAAATTAAATGAATGCAAATCAGTTGACTCCGTCCCTTTGATATAAATTGAACAGATTTCTCTAACAATGTGGGCACATGATTTTAAAACAAAATGTCGGTCTCTGCGTTCTCTGGCCTTTTTATCAGGAGTCAAGAAAAAGAAATATGTTGATCATATCAACAAAGATGAGAGCTTAGCTACCTGAAGGGATCATGCAATAATGACAATGTGTCACTTAGAATATTTTGACCCCTCTACAGAAGCCCGGGGGATCGTGCCAATCAAAACAACAAACATGATATTATTCAGAATAATACAAGTAGATAGGTTCAGGGAAATTAAATGGGTGTTGAAAACTATGATTATCCATGATATTGTGCCCTGCTTTTCTCTCGTCCATAGCCTGTATCTTCTCGTTCCCTTCCTCAGCCTTTCCGATCTCCGTCGCTGTGTCTTTTGGGATTTTTTATCTGAAAGTCATAAAACGTGAATGGGTTTCAAATGCTTTTGTTATGAAGTTGGTTTAATGTAATTCTGTGTGTCTCTGTGTATAAGGAATTAAGTCTGACCAGCAGATGAATAAAGGAGGCTGAAATGTCAGTATTGTGGAAGGAGAATTATAGAGTTGCATTGAAAACCAAGAAGGAGAGGATTTCTAGTGGTCACGAATCAAGGCAAGCGTGACTGACTAAATAATATAAATATATGATTATAAATTGTGTTGTATGATATTGAAACTCTACTCGAAATGATCTCCGTTATTACATGGCGAACGTAATATTTGGCCTCAACAATGTAAGCAGAAAAATAATTTAGGAAAATGGGTTTGCTGCAGGAATCGAACCTGTGACCGATAGGGTAGCCGCTTCAATGTAGCGTTTTTCTTATCATAGTGCTAAAAAGTTGTCGGTAATGCAAAGGCCCAAATAACTGTTCTAACTCCAAATTCTCATTTTGTTTATTCACGGTCTTCATCTATTCTATTTGTTTCTTCCAACGCAGTCAATTATGTTATTAAGATACAGATATATGATCCAACAGGACGGTAATGAATTTAATTGAATTATATCATATATTTTCATGAGTCGATTTTAGTTATCCTAGTACTTTCGACCATTTGTAACTTGAAAATCGGGCCTTGAGAAAGACCAGCGATGGTCGAAAGTACTAGGATAACTCAAAACGACACATGCAACATGAGTTTTAGAAAATTCATACACTCTTTCAAATCAGCGATCAAGAACAACATAGGAGAATTGGAGAAGCTTACTAGAAGACAACAGAATACAGCCGGAAAAGACAGGAGTCAGAGACATCATAGAATCCATAAACAAACTCAAATGGCAATGGGCTGGTTATGTTTGCTAGAATGGCAGACAGCCCATGGACATCACGCGTCACGAGATGGATTCCCAGAGATCACATGCGCAACTGAAGCCGGCAGAGTTCTAGATGGAGAAATAAGCTAAACAAATTCAGAAAATACTGGCTCCGTGACACCCACGATAGAGAAGTGAATCCTGACGAAGGTCTATGTCTAACGACGGACGTTGAGAAACTGATGATGATGATGATGATGATATGAATGTTGATTCGACAAGAAATGTCGACATTGTTTAATGAAACAGAACTGTTGTCTAAATACGATACATATATACACACAAGCACACACACACACACAAACATATATATATATATATATATATATATATATATATATATATATATATATGGGCTGGGTATGTTTGCTAGAATGGCAGACAACCCATGGACATCACAACTCACGTGATGGATTCCCAGAGATCACAGACTTTCCAAAACTCAGGTTGCATGTGTCGTTTTGAGTTATCCTAGTACTTTCGACCATCGCTCGCACCTACATCTAAGACACATTCAATAATGGAAGCTTCAAAGTCACCCAGACTCAGAGGAAAAACTTCCCCTTAGCTTGTTATAACCCCTGTCCAAATCATAGCAAAAACATTTTCAATATCTCTTAAGGTTGATACCTATGTATCTCCTTGACCTAACCACCCCTCCTTCTACACTACCCCAAACGTACCAAAAAATCCAACTCCACATCACTACCCCCTACCTTGACACACTCTGCCCTCCCCTAGACCAACTGCTGCTGCTGC
>OY735215.1:54787629-54790129 GCA_963457665.1 Thysanoteuthis rhombus
GCTGATGATGATGATGATGATCATGATGATCAGGATGATGATTTTCTGAGATATCCACTAGCCTGTGCTGGAACTATTTGTCGAATCTCGGTCGTTTGCATTGTTTCCAGTGTATAATCGTTTCTACCCTGTCGTGTCTGTTTTTGTGCTAGTTTAGTCCATTGTTGCACACTTGAAGGTGCTTCTCCCATCCCATTTTTTTTGTTTGTTTTGTTTTTGTTTTTGTTTTTATTTTTTGTCATTAGTGATAGTAGTTGTGGTCGAAGGTGTACTGATCATACAGGTAAATGTAATCTGACTAAAAGTAGTGTTGGTGGTGGCCAGAGTCAACATAATTTTTCAGTTATTTCTAAGGTAACCAATGAATTAAATATGTTATTCTCATAATGAATTAATAATTGATCTCATATTTGAGGGAGATGTCGTTAAGAGAGAATCATTATCATTATTGTTCTGTCGCTGCTGTAGCTAATATTTGTAGAGATTGTATGAGAGAAAAGATTATTAAAGGATAATCATTATTTGTCATAGTTGAAGTTTTAGCAATACTGATAATTGAAAATGATTTTATTATTATTATTATCATTATTATTATTATTATTATTATTATTATTATTTTGATTTATATTCTTTACAATTCATTGCCAAGTTGTTTCCAACAACTTAGGATAGAAGAAAAATCAAAGTGAAGTACAATCTCTCCCTCTGTTTTATTTTGTGTGTTGATGTTTTTTGTATTACTGTCTTTTGTTTTTTTTTTAATGTTGATGTTTTTTATGTTGATGTTTTTTATGTTGATGTTTTTTGCCTTGCTGTTACTGTGTCACTGCTTTCTGTGTTGACGTTTTATCAAGACACGCGTTTATATTAAGATGCGCGTGTTTGTGCGTTTGTATTAAGTCGTCAGCAAAGGTATAACAGCTAGAATGAACAAAACATAAGTGTTATAAAAATTCTGCTTTCTTTCTTGTGTATATTTTTCCCTTTGCAGTTGCACTTGACATTAGTATACGACAGATGATAGTGCTCTTCTCTTTATACAGGCAGTGCCTACAAGCACTATTCTCTGGATTTCACAAAGAAAAAGGTCAGCAGGGATATTGGCGAGATATTCCTCGGAGTCTTTTGTGATCAACCCTAGTGTCACGACAATAGTTTGTTTTCAAGTGCCACATTATTATTATCATTATTATTATTATTATTATTATTATTATTATTATCATTATCATTATTATTATTATTATTATTATTATTATTAATGTCTTATTATTATTATTATTATTATTATTATTATTTCTATTAATAATAATAATAATAATAAGACAGTTTACACGTACTAAACTATCTTCACTTCGCTATATGTGGGGAGAAATGGAACTTAGATAACGTTGCACCAGTTTATTTAAAGTAAGGAGTATAGCCTTGAAAACCATCATTTAAAATCTAGGCTCTTACTTGGGATCGAACACCAACTAATAACAACGGTGATAAGCATGGAACTTTTTCATTCACTACACTAGGCCCGAATGCTAGTATGCCTTCCTATTTTTGTAGATAACATCAACCGTTACGTTATTTACCGAAAATATCTGTGCTGTTGGTAAATTTGGTAGTAACAGCAGCAAATACAGTCGTTGCGAGGCTGCAGGGTGGACTTTCGACAGTTAGTAGTAACACTAATAGTCGTTCTGTTCAGCATCAGAAGCACCTGCTTTAATTCAATGGAAACCAACTAACTTGACTTTCTAGTCAACAAATAAACAGCTTTCAAGCATACCTATTCATCTACCTATCCTACCTTATCTCTCTATGTATTTTATCTGATGATTTTGTATTCTCTCTCTCTCTCTTTCTCTCTCTCTCTCTCTCTCTCTCTCTCTCTCTCTCTCTCTCTCTATCTCTCTTTATATATATATATATATATATATATATATATATATATATATATATAACATTAATAAAGATACAAGTGCATGTAAATGTATTAAGTAGTTTATTTATTAAGAAAATGCTCGATACCGTCGGCAGGGCGGTTATAAAATGAGTGAAGATTTTTTCAATTGTCCATTACAGTTTGTACATTGTTTCCCTTTAAAACGATTTTCAAATGAACCGTTTTTGGGGGGTTTTTTGTTTGCTTTTTTTTTTAATGAAATAGAATATACAATCTGTAATGAACCATTGAGAAAATCTTTACTTTTTATACAACACAAACACGTCGGTATTCCAGCCAGGGAAAGAATATAAAAGTGTTCTACAAAGAATAAGGGTATTCCGACGGAGTGCGTCTCCGTGGCCTTTTAGGATTCTTGTGTGATAGTCTCAGCGCTACCGGACATTCTACAATGATTCACTTAATGGGTAGTGTGGAGTGTCCATTTATTCATTTTCTTAACTCCATCTATTTAGATAGATTGATGGATAGCTTGTACCACCTAGACATCCAATGTTACCCCACATAATAATAATGTCAAATGAATTTTTCGAAAATATATTTTTA
>OY735215.1:54800129-54850129 GCA_963457665.1 Thysanoteuthis rhombus
GATGGAAACCTTGTGTGTGTGTGTGTGTGTGTGTGTGTTGTGTATTTTCTTCATTTTTTTTCTTTCTTTTTTTTTTGTAGCTCCTGGTTAGTTTAGGTTGTATCCTCCTCTATATTTATCTATCTCTGGATCTTTCTCTGGATCTATCAATCGATCGATCTATCTCAGTATGTTCGCATATATATATATATATATATATATATATATATATATATATATATATATATATATATATATTTAAGAATTTGACATACTTGGTCTGACAGAATGAATTATGGATTGCATAATATTATATAGATACTTATTTGAAATGATCTCCCGTCGTTACACTGTCAATAAATAATTCGATTTAGACAGCGTAAATAATGTGCTAGTCTATCCATACTAAGATCGCATTCTTACCTCTACTTCCTGCGTAGTCATTCCACCGCCATAGAAATGCCATAGAAATATAAACAAAACTTATCATCTCCGTGTAACACACCTGTTCATTGAAATTTCACAAAAGAGCTGTTCTGCTTTGCAATCAAATCAATGTTCGATAATCCAATCGTTATTCTAATCTTCGCTAGTCAAATCACTGCCGACTTTTAAGGTCCTAATCTTTCATTCTACCTGGCCTATCCTGATGTCTATTCTTCTGCGAATGTTCAAACCTTTTGTCCGCTACACTTCGAAGAGTACTCTTGAATGAATGCGCATCTCAGTGGGTGTACATCTTAGCGAATATATTTGTATTTGCAGATATGATTATAAATTACGTTGTATTATATTGGAACCGTATTTGAAATGATTTTCTGTTATTGCGCCGTGAATGTATCATTTGGCCTAGATAACGTAAATAAAATAAACAAATTAAAGGAAATGGAACTGCAGGAAGAAATTTCTCTAATTCGTTCATTCTATTTACGCTGTCTAGACCAAATGGTACATTCACCCTGTGATGACGGTAGATCATTTCAAATACAGTTTCAATATGATACAACGCAGTTTATAATCATTCTGCTGGATCATGAGTCCATTTCTCAATAACATATGTAGATATATATGTTTAACTATGTGTATTTTCATTGTAATTATTCTCGTTGCTCCTGATAATTATTTAACGCCTCTTCATCGAATGTGAAGCAAATATTAGGATGAATTAATCGCATGAAACTTGGCCTGCCTGTATATATAGACATAGGATTTGGTTTTATGTTTTTGGAATGTGTGCATGGCTATACAAGCATTTCACAAACTTGCTTTCATAGTCAATAGTTGAACAATCTAAGGGTCACTTCCACTGGAAAACATCTAAAATGGAACAAAAAATAATCTCCAGAATCCAGATGCTAATAAAAAAAACCTGTCAGATTAAGGCCCGAAAATGGTCAAGACCGCTTTTTTTTTAAAAAAACAAAATGAATTTGTTTCCAAAGAAATTTAGTTGAGTACCCATTTTTAATTCTGTAGACAAAACGGTATTGCCAGGAGCGCTGGAACACACAAATGCATAAACGCTTGTACAAATGAAATAAAAATTGAAGAAAAGATAGAACCATTCTCCACTTTTGGTGTTATTCAACATGTTAGGTACTAATGATCATTTTGGTGCAATGAAGTGGTAGTGGTAGCAGTGGGGATGACTATTCCTGGAACCAAGTGCCTCGGTATATGTTATGCCTATGGGCCTGCAACAGACGTCGAACCCCACCACTTGAATAGTCATTTGCTAATCCAAGCCACGATGCTTTCTCCCTCTTATACTAAAGATCCCCTTGTCTCAGTTGGGATCTTCTCTTGACATCTTCATAAACTCTTAGCTGCAATCTGCCCTGTCACCGTATTTACTGACCCTCGAGTTGATTCCTGTACTTCACTCTGTCCTGTCTGACCTATGCTGATATTTTTACTTCGTGTAGCTTTAAAACTAACCTATCATTTGAAATCGATTACGATGCATTTACGAATAAGACTATTAGTCTATCTCTCTGTCAGTTTATTAACTTGTACGAGTATCTGAAATTTTCCCGCCTGTCTGTCTCTATGCAAAAACACACGCAGGAAATACATACATATATTCATACACATTTTGCGATCAAGATACCTGTTTATAAACATATATATTTGTAAAAGTGTGTTCACCCAAACATATATTTTTGTAAGAGTGTGCTGGTTAGCAGCAACGTATCCGTGTATCGATTATAATATTCCATCTATAACTTACCTTTGAATATTTTGGACCAACAATGCCCGAATCTTGGGTTGGAAATTTTTTTCCAGATGCTTTTAGATAAAAGATCAATTTTTAGATATGTTTTTTTTTAATGAATCTTTGGCAGTTCCAGAGCATCTTACGATGTTATGTAAAAGGAATCATTTATTTTCCGACCGCTCTTAATGTACTGTATTCAGAGTATTCTAGGCATTTCATAGAATTTGATTTTATTGCTGTTATTTAAGCTTGGATCCAAATGTTATAAACTTTATCCTATTGTGAATGATTATCGGTTATTTTACCATGGATTTGGTATTGCAAACATAGTTATCTATCTATTACAAATATACATGAACATATATACTTTCTTATCAGTATATCAGTTAACAAAAACACATATATACGAGACATATATCGGCTTCAGAATCAACGTACATTCGTATGGATCAATTATCTCTCAACGAAAACGGACTTAGTCCGCAAATGAACCAAACAAATAACAGGTCTGGTTAGTCACTCAATAGAAACTGTCACGTGACCATCGTCTTTTGGTAGCATGCTGTGTTGGCGAGTAATCAACAAAAAAATTGGTCCAAGGACCAATTTTGCACAAACTTACATTGCAAACTGGGCCACCCACTAAAAGCAAAACGAAAAAAGGTTGTCTTTTTTTAGTGGGGGGGTCATAATTAGGTGTAAATGTTGAAATTTTCCGCCCTCTTGGTTCAGCCTTCTTGTTGCAGCGAGTAAGATAGTTGGGAAGCCAGACCACCTTAAACATTGAGAGAAATCTAGTTTTGGTGACAGTTTTTGTTGTCAGTTTCGAATAAAAATGAATACCTGTGCTTAAATACATACACGCATAATTATATCATTTGCTTTCTGTCCTCCCCTCTTCAAACCAACATACTACGTACTCACTGAGAGAGATTCAAAAGTATCGACTGATTCTATTAATTACCTGTTTCACATATTTAAACACACCTATTTAATCCCCCCGTTGCTCATGGCAACTGCATCTTCTCTCCTCCGTTTTCATTCATCTCTTGAAGCGCACGGCCTTTGCCTCATCCCCACAGCAACCCCCCTACACCACCCAACACAGATCCAATTGGCAATTGAATACTTTTAAATGTTCACCTACTTTCAGCCTTCATCTAATTTTCATTGCCAAGAAGAAAGCCATCGTTATTAAATCTGATATCCAAATAACAGGATATCAGATATGGTTAGTCAATCAAGAGATACCGTAAAAATGACCAACGCCCTCTGGTAGCATGTCGTGTTGGTGGCAATCAATCAAAAAAATTGTAGAAGGGGTGATCAATAAATAAGTTCTCTCACCTTAATCAGTAATCATTAAAAAATCTGAATTTAAAAAAAAAAAAAAAAAAAAAACTTGTGCATACAAGCAGGGGACTAGTCGAGCATAAATCTACACTGTAAATTGAACCCGACACTAAAAACCAAATCAGGAGGAGGATTTTTTCAAAAAACAAAAAAATTAGTACGGCCTAAACGCGTGATACATGTATGCATAGCCAGTCGGACCGGTTTGAAAACTGAAGAAACCTATTTTCACTGTTTTGGAGTCAGTTTAGGTGACAGTTTTAGTTTACTGTTTCTAATAGCATGTAAATAGTTTTGTATGTATCGTCGTTCTCTTCTCATACTCCATATTGAAGGTGTTGGGGATTAGGTAAACGCGAGCAATCGTTAATAAGACCCACTTCACACTTCATATATTTGGATGTTTTCTTCAAACAGAAAAAAATACTGAATTCATGTCAGTTTATAGTTTCAAATGGTTGGTAGGGGATATTTTTATTAGAAATTCTTTTTAACTCTACGTGGCTGAGTACAGTGTTACGGATAGAGAACCAAGAAAATCACAGGCAATAGAATTGTTGCAACGTGTGTATTTCTTCAAGATCTGCAAAACTCGTTATCAAGTACGCACATATATTCCGAAGATTGAACTTTTCGTTATCGAGACATTTTTGTCTTCATGTGTCTACACATCTCTATTTCACACTTTTTGTCGGTCGGTCGGTCGGTCGGTCGGTCGGTCGGTCGGTCAGTCAGTCGGTCGGTCGGTCCCAGTTATGTTAAACAACAGGAATTGAAAGGAAGGAAAAAGTGGGATGTCATTAAAAAGTGTGACATCATTAAAAAACGATAATCCGATCAATTTTTTCACCAGGTATATACGAACTGCGCATTTTTGTATCAATAAAAAGCCAAAAATGGACCCCAGTAACGCCGAAAATTACTATAAACGATTTTTACTGAAAATAATACTTGCTGGATATTTCCATATCACAATATTTTACAAGTGAGAGAATCAATCGGCTCAAAGAAAGACTACTTGTTCTTCTTCCACCTCCTCGTTCTCCTCATCTTCCTACGTGTGTTACTACTACTACGGACGGTGGACGCGTCGTTGAACTTATAGTTCTTGTCAAAATTAAAATCAAAATCGAACTAACTGGATTTAGGATTCGACAAATGTCATCAGCATAGATCAAGGACTGCCCGGAAAGTCATCATCATCATCAGCAGCAGCAGCAGCAGTCTTTGGATGTAGACCTTTCACAGGATTCTCTGCAACTTTCTATCATGGGCGTCGTGGAGCCAATACTTTCTGAATTTATCGAGTGCATAACGCCATCTTATATTTTGCTGGCCTCATTTTTGCGTATGATCTCTGGGGATCCATGTTGTGAGTTATGATGTCCATTGGTTGTCTACCATTCTTACAACATGACCAGCCCTTTGCCATTTGGGTTTTCAAATGGATTCTACTGTATCCCTGATTCCTGCTTTTTTGTTTCGTCTTGTTTTTTTTGTTTTTTTCTCTTAATCAATAATATAATCATTTCGTACACTTTTAACCTAAGTATTTCCCCTATGCATTAAACTACCGGAACAATTAAAATCAGATATTTCAATCGATCATCGAGAGTTTTTTCTAAATCTATATTGTCTCCTATTTATTGATTTATGTCAATCGACAATGCACCCCCCTCTTTATCGATCCCTCGAATTGAGTTTAATGTCAATAGATATGGTTCGCGCTTTACCTGTCTTTTTATCGATCTAATTCATTACCAAGTTGTGTGTCCGTTTCTGTGTTGACTGCTCGACGTCCAACGACTAACGAATTCTCCTTCGGTCAAACTTAGAACTGAATTACAATCAAGAAGACGTATATGCCTGCCTCTTCAATTGTTTTTAGCTACGTTATTCTATCTCACATGGGCCAATCTAGTATAAAATTTAGGTTATAACAGGTAATCGGAAAGTACAATCATACAACTAATTATTAAACATAGTAATTTGCATACATGACTCTTATTCATCATCCATCATCATCAGTCTTTTAGCGTCCGTCGTTGGACATAGACCTTCCCCAGGATTTGCCACACTTCTCTATCATGAGCGTCACGGAGCCAGTACTTCCTGAACTTGTCTAGCTCGTCTCTCCATCTAACATTTTGCCGGCCTCGGTTGCGCATGTGGTCTCGGGGGATCCATGTTGTGAGTTGTGATGTCCATCGATTGTCTGCCATTCTTGCAACATGGCCAGCCCACCACGAATTGAGATTTTTTATGGATTCTATGATGTCTCTAACTCTTGTCTTTTCCCGAATGTACTGTGCTGTTTTGTGGTCTCTCCATGTGAGGCCCAGCATTATTCTTTCATGCACACGTTGCATGGTTCTCAGCTTACGGGTCTGTCTCTTGGTTAGGTTCCATGTTTCAGCTCCATAAGTGACTATTGGGAGGATGCATTGGTTATAAACCCTTCACTTTAGGATTAATGGGATCTTATTATTTTTGAAGGTTGAGCTAGCTCTGCCAAAGGCTTGCCATCCTAGTGTGATTCTTCGCTTGATTTCTTCTTCTTTTGAGGGTCTCATGGAGATTCGTTGCCCTAGGGCAACATGGCTCTTAAAGATAGATGCAAATACTGTTGAATTTGCGATAGAGAGATGCCCCGCGGCAAAATTATCCTGAAATAATTTACACTTGCACAAACCTTCGGTGCGTGTATACTTTAGTTGCAAGGATAGAATATGCAATGTTTCTGTGCATACTGACAACTAAAATTCAGAGGGAACATTGCCCATTCGCTTACCTTGAGACTAAAAATAACTCCTAAACTGAAGATCCAGGGATAAGAAGGGAGAAGAGTTTTGCAAGAAAATTAGATTTCACGCTTCTCAGTTAGTTCGTTTCCTTCTGACAACCTGTGTTTCTTCTTCTCCCCTGTTCTACCAAATTCACGCGCTTGAATATCAGTGGCGAACGGTGCTTCGAGCTACGGATGAACAAAAATGCAAAAATATTTTAGTTTCTGTAAAAAAGCAACAGACAGTAAAGGGCCTTTGTGTTCAATGTAGGTGATACAGGTTGTAAATTGTAAAATTTTCGGATGGGTCATCCTTTGATGAGTGTCAGTCGAAAGAAGCTTTTTAGGATTTTTTTTACATATAGAAATAAAAATAAAGGCTCTTCGATACACTATGCATCTGATTATTACGGAAATTTTAAAATTCTATATCTCTTGCAGACTTTTCATTAATGTCCCTATTTCTTCATTTTTTTTTTTTTTTTTTTCGCCATTTGTAATTTCGAATGGGCGAAGGTGTAAAAGTTTACTATTTACTGCCGGGAACAACTTCTCGGCCTTGCACTAAAAAGGCTTTTGCTGTCCATTGCTTTTTACGGACGTTTTTGTGCATCCGTAGCTCAGAAAACACTCAAGATAAAAAGCACCATACGCCCCTGTTGAATACATACCTGTGTTCTGTTTTTTTCTCTCTCGTGTACGTGAGGCAACTGGTAGCACATCATAGCAGAAACATTGCTGGAATTCATTTCTGGCTATGAAAACGAAAATATTACACATTTAGAAACCATCATCTAAAACTGTCACAGCAGGTTTCTTCAATTTTCCAGTTGGTCCGACAGGCTTCCTAGCTGACTGACTGGCTGATTGGCTTACTAGCTGGCTGGCTATGTAGGTATATATCACGCGTACAGGCCGCACCAACTGAGCTACAAGGCTGAACATCCCAGTTTATGCCACGCTGATCCCTTATTGTATGTCTAATAATATTCAGGTCTTTGAAAATTCATACTTTTTAGTGATCACTTACCAGCAAAAGGCGAGAAAAGTAACTCATTGATCAGCCCCTTTTCAAATTCTTTGATTGATCACCTCCAACACAGCATTTTGCCAAAAGATGTTGGTCATGTGACAGTTTCTATTGAGTGACTAACTTGACCAGTTTATGTTGAAATTAACAATACTAGTTGACTTTGTGGTGTTGGATGTATTTTACCTTGAAACTTTCCCTTAGGTCCATTCGGTATGGTTGCCAAGATCGGTTGAGTAAATCAGACTTAGTATTGAATGAAGATACATGGAAATTAGATCATTATTAGTGGGATGAGAGCGAACGTTGACCCTACATTTTTGCGAAGGGGAAAACCATATGTGAGCTCTGCACACATATACTACCTATTTGGGGCCCACAGGAACCGTTTTAAGCATTGGATAGAGTCAGAAGCTCAAAAAAAGAAGTGGTTCAACCGATAATCGAGCCTTGTAAAATAATATAATATGATAGATAGATAGATTGATAGATAGATAGATGACACTGGAAGTGTTTACTTGTATCTTTAATCTATCACGACTTACGCTTGTTAACGGTACGTACTGGGTTTACATAGAATTTATCCATGTTTAATTCAAACAAGCAAGTCCCAAGTCATTACGCTTGGATTTTTTGAACGTAGCTTATTTTTCACGGGGTAATATTCTATGGGTACCGTATTTGGCAGCAAAAAAGAACCACTTTTTCTCCTAAATGTCAAAAATACCCCATTGGTCTTATATGCAAAGTTGAAATGTTCTGCTATTTGTACGCTGCTCTTTTTTCTTTTGCGAATTAGAGAAAAGATTTTTCCTGCCAATTTAGTAGAGTGTTTTGTCTTTATTCAAATTTTCTTTTGCTACACTATTGAAGAAATCTGTTTGTGCATGTGTGCATGTGTGTATGCTCTGAGATGACCGGACTTTTGACCATTGTACGAAGTTGATATTCACCATACATATCTGTCGGCATACCAGGCATTGCAGAGTCAGATTTGAAGTTGCTTGGATCAAGAGTTCTCGAGAAATCAGATCGAAATAAATTTTAATAATTGCTGATTATAGATCTTTTATCTAAAATCATAGATCTTAATTTGGATATGAAAGTATCTAGATTAGCAGCACTGAAGAGAAGCAACTGAAATACTTCGAAAACGTAGTTTTTGTACGACAGACGGGACTTCATTTGACATGATTATTATGGTAGACTGTTCTACACACCGTAGAGTTTCAATAATGTTATATGCTTCCTAGTAAAATACTAATTGAAAAGGCTGGTGTGATTGGACATAGACCTTCCCAAGGATTCACCACATCTCAACATCGTGAGCGTCACGGAGCCAGTACTTCCTGAATATGTCTAGCTTGTCTTTCCATCTAATACTCTGCCTAACTCGGTTCCGCATGTGGTATCTAGGGATCCATGTCGTGAGTCGCGATGTCCATCGGTTGTCTGCCATTCTTCCAACATGGCCAGCTCATTGCCATTTGAGTTTCTTAATAGTTTCCATGATGTCACTGACTCCTGTCTTCTTCCGGATATATCAAGAATAGATATTGAACGAAATAATTATATATATATATATATATATATATATATATATATATATATATATATATATATATATATATATATATATATATATCGCTGAGTAAACTGGTCAGAAAAATGTAAATATCTCCGTAGAATAGACACCACAGATTCTCAAGAAAGGCGAAGATAATGACAAATCTTGATATAGGGAGATAGTTTAGTGTCAACATCTGCCACATAAATCGCTTGTTGGCTTGAATCCCAAATTACAGATTTTGTTTGGAGCTGATACTAACTGTCATCCGAACGCTAGAGTTAAGCCCTCTACTTTTGAGTTGAAGGAATTAGGCCATTGATATGGTTAAATTGAGATTGATTAATCGGTTGACAGACAGTGGAATAGATCAATAGTTATCGAAACGAATATATGAATGGGATTCATATATAACGTATGCTAATGCTCTCAAACTAATACACGCTAGAGTACAAATATGCAAAACCGATATATGCTAATGAGAATACATATATATATATATATATATATATATATACATATGCATATCGGATTGTAAGGTCATCAGTATGGTTACAAACATTACATGCACGTGTACATCCGGATTATGAGGCTATCAATATGGTTATACATTACCATACATTATACATTATTACGCACTCAAATACATTAGATATGTATGATAATGAAAGTATATATATATATATATATATATATATATAGTATTGTGAGTATATATATATATACGGAAAGAGAGAGAGGGGGAGATATGCTTACATTAGCATAAATTTATTTATATACTTTTTCTAATTATGTATATACATATATATATATATATATATATATATATATATATATATATATATATATATATATGTATATATATAAATTGTGACATATTGGATGGAAACTCCTATTTGAAATGATTTCCCGTCGTTATACGCTTGATGTATCACTAGAACTAGACAATGTAAATAGAATAAACAATTAAAGGAAATGGGGCTGCAGGAATTGAATCTGCCACCGATAGGGTAGCCGCTTCAACGTAGCATTGCTCGTACCATTGTGCTAAACTACCGCCGGTAATGCAAAGGTCTAAATAACTGTGTTCAACCCAAATTCCCATTTCCATTATCCTCAGTCTATTCTTTTTTTTTCAATGCGACAGTCATGTATTAACATGTATATACATATATATATATATATATATGTGTGTGTGTGTGTGTGTGTGCGTATGGCTTTTTCATATTTAAACTCCTATTTGTATGAATGTGTGAATAACTTACTATAATCATGACAAAAAACCTGTACAGATCTACCGAGATAAGCCGATAAAAGTTAACCTGTTAATAGACACAAACTGAACTTTGCACTGTGCAGACCTTTCAAGAAATGGTCAATAAAAAAGATCGATTTTTTTAATCGGAAGTGAATCAAAAGCTAAAAGTAAATAAGTCCGTAAATCGAATCGATTTAACGGTACATTTAGAATGTTGTCGTTAAATTAATTTATCTATCGTTTGAGCTGTCGATATTTGTGTGATCTCGTATTTTGATTAAACACCGTATTCTTTTGAACAGGAACTAACTTTTCTCGCATTTGTTCTTAATTTGTTTTATAAAAAGCAATATTAGAATTTTAATAAAATGAATGAAAAATATGTCGACCATATTTTTATTTATTTAATTATTTACTTTAAGGTTTATACGAAATACATTCTATTCTTATTATTGGATAAATCTGTAAATTAGGAAGGAGGTAAAAACTATGTATAAATAAATTGTCATTTTGTGAATAAATAATCAAATAAGTATATTATGAACTTACATTTCATATTGATATGGTACACAAAGAAATTCATACTACATGATGTGTGTTGTTTTATATAAGGTTGTATTATTATAATGTATTGCATATGGATGTTATTTTGTATTACACATTTTTTCAATTTTTCGAAACACAGGGTTAAATTACGTAGGTTAGGGATCAACAAATTTAAGAACAGACATGACAACAAATTTAAGAACAGACATGACTAGGTTTTCGTGTCACTTCTATTGAGTGTTCACCCATGTGAATATTTAATCCGTCGGTTTTGATTTCGGACTGCATGCAAACCAACTTATGATATCATCTTTAAGAATATTACTCAAACATAAAATCCCCGAAACAAATACATGGTATTAAATCAATAATATCAAGATCCAAATTTAATAGTAATAAAATCAAATTCTGCGGAAAACATGGGAAACTCGATACATTAACAACGATTGGAAAATAACTGACTTGCATGACATGGCAGATGCTTTAGGAATGAGTAAATTTCCTAAAAGAAGGTTTTTAAGACTATATATATATATATATATATATATTCAAGTCCCAAAAGCATGTCTTCTTAATCATTTAAAAGTTTTACATTATTACAAGCCAGAAACTTCCCCCAGATAAATCATTGCATTCGAATATATGCTGCTTCATCACGCAAACGAATGCTTATTTATTTAGAAAGGAATTGGCCCCGATTCACTCCGTCACAACGCCAAATGTGGGGGAAATACACTTGGGTAAGAAGAAATTGTGTGGATTTAATGCTAACATTCAAGTGCAAACCATTACTACTATGGAAATGGTATCTTACCATGGGTTGATGGTCGATGAGCTTGATTTGAAGACTAATAAAACTGTGGGATGATATCGATCATCATTAGATGCCTCAAGAATGAGATCTCGTCACAGGCTGAGCTTGATCTTTTTGCCTTGGGGTAAAGGTCGACCAACTAGTGTAATAGACCATAATTACTTTGGAATAAGATCGTTCCTCATTGGGCACCTCATAATTTTGGTCTTGTGCTGGACTTAACCTAGTTTCGTTTATATATATTGTTGAACGAGGGTACTGTGCGATAGGGGAACGATCGACCAGTCAGAGTAGAAGGCCATTGCTACTATGGAATGTGATTGATCCTCATTGGGTACATCATAATAATGGTCTTGTGCTGTAAATATACATACCTTTAAGCATGGGTGCCTCGCCATATGCCAACGATTCACCAACAACCGTGGAATCAGATCGATCCTATGTATACTGACGTTTGTTAATTGTGTAGTATTTTCTAGTAAATGAATTTCATTTTCATTTTGTTTCAGATACTTGAATTAACATGAATAAGTGATTTTCAATATGTGGCCTAGTGTAGCACTAAACGAAGCTTAGTAAATATCCATTCATAACATCATGTGGATACTTTCGATGATTATATTCCTCCTCTCTCCCTCTCTCTCCCTCACCCTCTCTCTCTCTCTCTCCATATATATATATATATATATATATATATATATATATGTTCTACAAATACTTTGTTATTATGGTACAGTGAGCAAATTTTCTCTTGTTAGGATAATCAGTTGTTTACCATTTAACCGTTCTGGGGATTTGAATGAAATTGAATTAATCATAAATGATATGAGGAGACAGATCACTCTCCACATTGTTTTCTTATCTTATTAATCATGACTTCAGTTCCCAGTGGATATTCTCTTGGCGACATCTACTGCTTTACAAATCATTTTGAACTCCAACAACAAAATTGCTGGAATTTGCTCTTTTCCATCATCATCATCATCATCATCATCATCATCATCAGTCTTTTAACGTCTATCGTTGGACATGGACCTTCGCAATATTTCTCTATCGTGAGCGTTGCAAAGCCAGTATTTTCTGAATTTGTCTAGTTCATCTCTCCATCTTGTATTCTGTCGGCCTCGGTTTCCCAAGTGATCTCTGGGGATCAATGTTGTGAGTCGTGATGTCCATGGGTTGTCTGTCATTCTTGCAACATGGCCTGCCCATTGCCATTTAAGTTTTTTGATAGATTCTATGATGTCTCTGATTCCCGTTTTCTTCCTGATATACTGTGCTGTCTTGTAATCTCTACATGTAAGGTTGAGCATGATTCTCTCATGCGCACATTGCATGCTTCTCAGTTTGGGGATCTGTTTTTTGGTTAGGTTCCATGTTTCAGCTCCATAAGTGACTATCGGGAGGATGTATTGGTTATATACTCTTCTTTTTAGGATTATTGGGATCGTCTGGTGGGATAAATAGTGAAATCCACACTTTGAAATTGCATATTCCATGAACATTGTTGAATAATATTTCAATCCAGACATAAGCATCAAAATTCAAAAATAACAAAAACTGCAATTATTTTTGCACCAACCTTATAGTAACATCAGCCAGTTAAGGTTTCGTAATAGGATATCTACCCACAGTCCGTCGGCATTTTGTCATACCAATAATCATTAACAACTTTGCATTGGGTTACCAATCACAGTGGGCCCAACCGTGAAGTGCTCGTTCCCAATTCGTTAAGCCATGGTTCAATTCACCGAAGACTTTAAAAATGGTACTCAATACCTCTGTGCTCAGCACTCAGCACAAAGACAAGGACAATGGGTTACGGCCAAATTGCGTTTGATGCACTAATACTCGTGATATCTCTGAAGTTAAGCAACGCCAAGCCCGTTCAGTACCTAGATGGATAACGATTCGGGAATACTAGGTGCCATAAGCTGAACCAAGTTTCAAAAGGCTGAGTAAGCTGGTATAGGGTCTTACTTACAATAGCCCGATTTTACCTAACCCTTCGACACCTTCAATGAGGTATAAGCGGAGAACGATAGTACCTACATACCTGGGATTGGGATATTACTTTACTTTGATGAAAAATGATATTTTCCCTTGAAAACCCCAGACGAAGCTGCTTATTATAGTCACAGATAACGTTATGAAACGGTTATTGTTATCAAAATCAGACGACTCCAGACCCTTCATTCAAAACAGATTAGAGTTATTTTGAAATATTTATATTGATCATATCAAGTTTTTATAACGTGAAGTATATCAATGAATATAATGACATAATGAACTATTAATGAATTTTATTTGTTCTAGATTTTGTATCCCTTGCACAATGTTTTCAGTCCGTTTTTGTTCTCTGAAAGACCCTATCCCAAAATGATCATAATAAAAGGCTCCTTCTTTACTATCGATCTCTCTGCGTAACGCAAGATGATTTATCCAGGATAATCCTTATTTTCCCAGTCATCATCTTCTACAAATAATCTTCATTTTCAAAATAACTCTCCCAAAAAAGATGCCCAAGAAGAGAAGAATTTCCCACAACATGATTTCTAAGCCGCCCCAGGATAATCACTGCTTTAGATGCCTTCGTCACCATCTGAAAATGTTCTTTAATTACTATCCTATTCACATCCAGAATGGCAAGACCAAGGAAGAAAGTTTCTGGCGAGACATCTTCTCAGTAGCCCCAGGACAGTCATTGCTTTCGCAGCTTCCATCACCATCTACGACATTGTCTTCAATCACAATCAAATTCTCATTTATCAGCGCTAGGCATAAATGTAGCTACTTTGTGAAGATATATAGAACAGAAGTTCGTTATCAGGAAGAGAAAATAAAATTGCACTATTTTTAGTACATCATAAGTACTGATAGTCATAGCGAAATATCTCATTATTTGTTCAAGAACAAAGAATTCTCTAGAGTGATATCTCATCAGCCAGTTCTGATAATGAAGACCCAAGCTATTTGAACTCACTCCGAAAAGGCCTTTCAGGGATTTTTTTGTGATTGCATTCAATAATATAGAGTGGCAATACATTTAGAGGTTTATTTGCTACGGTCTCGTGGAGTTAGATATTGGGTGGCCAAGAAAGTCGTTCTGTTATGAAGTAAACATAAAAGAAAGTTTCTTTTTTTTTATTTTCAATGTGAACTATTTTGAAGAACATATCTACCGTTTGGTTTCACAGTGGCCTGTCATCTTTTAGGCAACGTTGTAATCCTCTCATCTTTGAACTTTTCATCTTTCTCAATAAAAAGAAAACTGCTCACTGTCTTTCGAAATCTTCCATGAAAGTGATTTTTTTATTAAGACGATTCTTCAAAGTCTGGAATCGATGCTTATCCGAAAGTGCAATACTTGGTTAAGACTGTGGAGGAATGAAAATTTCCCAGCTAAGCTGGTCACTGAGTTTACCGTTAATTCAGCACTCTTTCGCTTGGATTTAGTCATATTCCTTGCTAACAAAGTAAATATTTCTAGTTGTAGGGATAGTAAATAGGTAATCAAACAGGTCTTGTCAGTAACTCTATAGAAACTCTCACGTGACCAACACCTTTTCACAGCATACTCTGTTGGGGATTATCAATCAAAACATTGAGAAAAGGGGAAAAAATTACTTTGCAAATTCAGCCTTCTTTAAAACATATTTAGGTGGTGGGATTTAAAAACAAAACGAAACGTTTCCAGACATGATAAAGAGGAAATTATGAAAACTTCAGCCCTTTAGCTCCATTTGTGCGACCGGTACGTGTGGTGCATACATCCATAGCCAGCCAGCCAACGACATTTTTGAAATTTTTATAACTCATTTTCATTTTGTTAGAAACCGACAACCAAAACTTTCAATATAGGTTTCTTCAGTCTTCAAGTTGGTTGACTGGCTATCGATGTATGTATCATGTGTACAAGGCAAACCAATTGAGCTAAAGGGCTGAAAATCTAAACATTTACTCCCTATCATGTTTTGAGAAATCAGTTTTCATCAGTTTTTTTTTTCAATCACCCCAACAAAAAAAAAAGATTTTCAAGAGGGGGGGTCAAATTGCAATGTGCATTTATTGTAAATTGGCCCTTGATTTGTTCTCAACTGTTTGCTCTCGTCTTTTGAATAATCTGAATTTTGTTTGCGATCCAACAAAAGGCAAAAAAAGTAACTTATTCAATGATCAACCCTTTTTCCAATGTTTTAATTGATCTCCCCCAACACGACATGGTACCAAAAGAGTGAGTGACTAACCCAACCTGTTTTCATATTGTGCTCCTGATCTTTCTTTTTTTTCCCCTTTTTTTTTTCCATCTTTTATCCTCCTGCGGTGTGGTTCCGGGTCGTTTTTGATAACTAATGTCTTCGAAAAAGGTGGGAGATTCATTCTTAGGGCGGGGAGTGACGCAGAGATTCAAAATAGTGTGCTACACCTGCAGAGAGATGCGTGTGATGCCTATGGCTTCGTTTCAAATGAGTTTTTCGTTGCGATATTCTAATAGATGAACTTCAAACAGATGTTCTGTGTTGTATTTGCGTATTCACTGTCTTACGGTAGTTCAAACGCTTTTGAGTGAATGTGTTTGTTTATACACATACAACTCACACACACACACACACACACACACACACACACATATATATATATATATATATATATATATATATATATATATATATATATATATATATATATATATATGCACACACACACGTCGGGGGTTGAGTATATGGATAAACAAACACGTTGGCTAGACAACTGGTATGACAGCTAGTGTAATGAGTTGAATCCCTACGAGTACCCTTTCGTTGTGTTTTTGTGCAAGACTAAGCTAAGTCTGATAAAATATTTATCACTGTCTGACAGTGTCTATCTGTCAATCGATTCTTCTTCCATTAATTCTTTCATGTGGTGAAAATGGTCTGCTCAGCCTCATTTCCACGAATGTTCGCCACACACAGTATACTCTAGTGTGCTATTGCTCTCGGGTGCATATCCTGGTGTTGTCTCAGATCTGCTGAAGGAACTTTCCATGAAAAGTCTCAACAGTTTTAGATGGCCTCGGCAGAAATACAGTTTGCTCTGTCTGTTGGCTCACAGTCTGATTATATATATATATATATATATATATATATATATATATATATATATAAATATATATATAAATATATATATATATATATATATATATATATATATATATATATATATATCAGTGTGATCATTTTCATCTATGTATCCATCTACCTACCTATCCAATTCTGATATATATCACTTTGCTTATTATCTATCTTCCACAGTTAGATTCTATCTATCTACCTATCTATCTACCTATCTATCTACCTATCTATCTGTACTTGTCCATGTAATAATTTGATGAATGTGATCTCCATATTTTTCCGCCCTTTACATATGATAAATTTCAACTTGCATACCATACACATATGACAGAACACTTATCTATTTTCTCACCTGATCCTTACCTCACAGGGGAACTACGAATCCCACCAGTGATATTTAGGCCTGCTTTCATTAGAATTTCCTGAGCGTAATTTAGGAAGCGAAAATTCTTTTCCTTTCACAGCGCGGGAAAGAACATCTCTTGACGTCGGCGACTTCCCTTCTTCAGCGCTGAAATCAGATAGGCTCTGTCGATGTTCACGTTTCTTCCTAAAGGCCTGTACACATTCAATCTCAGCCATGAATTAAACTAGGGCTTCTCAAAGCAGACGTAGGAATCCCTCTAGGTATTGCTCAGAAATTATTGGGGTCATAAAAATATTTGAGAATCTTTCAAAGAATGATTATGTAACCAGTTTATGGGGGGGGTCCAGAGGTTTCAGTTTGCAATATTAGTTTATACTAAATTGATCACTTACTTTCTGTCCATTTGTTTTTTTTTTAAATTCAGTCTTTTTTATTGATCATTTCCCAACAAAAGGTGAGGGAAGTAACTTATTCATTATTCACCTCCTTTCCAATTTTCTAATTGTTTACCCCCAACATGTTATCAAAATATGTTGGTTTTGTGACGGTTTCTATTAAGAGACTAACCAGATCTGATTTTTTTAACTTCATAAAAATGTATTCTTTCTGTTTCTTCTAGTAAAAGGGCTCAACACTAATCACTAAGATTTTTGAATGAATTTTGTTTTCGTCAAGTAAAACGTGATATACAATATAAACACGCCGTAAAATTTGAGAATTTCTTTGATAGTTAGTAGTTTCTATTTAGTGAGTATTAGATCGCGGCTAATTATGTATTTGTGCAACTATAGATAGTACCAATTACTCTTATGACAACTAGTGAGGTGTTGCAAAATTTCCATCAAAACAGACTGCGAAATTCAAGACGTGTTTGAGAAGCCCTAAATTGAAAAACAGTTTCTTTGTTTTCTTTTAGTTCATTAATATTCAACCTAGAAGCTAAAAACCAGATGAAATGGAGACACCTCTTGCGGGCAAAAGGTTATGAAAGCTATCTGAATCCGTGGAAATTCCCCGGATGTTGACAACTTTATCTCACGCATTCTTTCACGATCATTATCTTTACATCCACTTGATTATCTCCTCCAATCTTCGTTGGCCGTCCATGTTTTATCTAAATCTTATACAAAGGTGGATTAGTTTCATACGTACAAATGTTCCTACTCTCTCAGTAACCAAGATACTTTTTCTTTTCTCTCTTCTTCCTCCTACCCTCCTATTAAACTATGCATCCCTCCCCCCCCTCTCTCTCTCTCTCGCTCTTTCTCTCTCTGTTCCTACGATCTATTCAAGAATGTCTTCGTATTTTCCCCTCTCTCTTCTCTCTCCCTCTCTCTCTGTCTCTCTCTCTGTCTCTCTCTGTCTCTCTGTCTCTCTGTCTCTCTCTCTGGTCCCATGATCTTTTCAAAAATGTCTTGGTATTTTTCCTCTCTCTCTCTCTCTCTCTGTGTGTCTGTGTGTCTGTCTGTCTGTCTGTCTGTCTGTCTGTCTGTCTGTCTGTCTCTCTCTCTCTCTCTCTCTCTCTCTCTCTCTCTCTCTCTCTCTCTCTCTCTCTCTCTCTCTCTCTCTCTCTCTCTCTCTCTGGTCCCACGATCTTTTCAAAAATGTCTTGGTATTTTTCCTCTCTCTCTCTCTCTGTTCCTACGATCTATTCTAGAATGTCTCAGTATTTCCCCCCTCTCTTTCTCTCTTTGTTCTACGATACATTCGAGAATGTCTTAGTATTTTCCCTCTCTCTGTCTCTCTGTCTCTGTCTCAGTCTCTGTATGTTCCTACGATACAGTCGAGAATGTCTCTGTACTTTTTCCTTTCTTTTTCTTTTTTAATGGTAGGGTACGCGGAAAGGAAATCGGGAAAGTGAAGGTCACCTGTGAGTTGTTTCCTAGCATTGATGATGTTACCCGATAATGTATTCAAGACCCAGTTAAAAAAAAAGTTTATATATATATATATATATATATATATATATATATATATATATATATATATATCCCAGAGTAGAAAAGAAAACAAGCTCGCACGCGTAGACAGACAGATATGAACACACACACACACACACACACACATAACTAATGCATGCGAAAACAGATATTTAAAACGCACAAAGGAGCGAGAACACAGCAACAGGCATTACTACCCAAGTATACATATTGATAAAAATGATCAACGCTAAAAACGTAAATCTCTTTACAGAGAATCATTCAATAAAAACATTTCTCCCAAGAGAGAGTCTCCCCTAACCCTGAACTCTGTGAATATACTATTCAGCAATTACTCTGATGCAAAACAGGATCTGTTTTATGGTTTGACGTTGCCAGAAATAACTGGCTTCCTCTTTGCTGGTAGAAAACATCCGGGTTTGTCCGTAACTCTGTGCCTCTTAATTCAATGTGGTGGTACTATTTGGAGGGCTGATCTCCGGAAATCAGGCTACAATCTGATTCCCTGCTTCATCGCAGAATGTAATCAGATATTTATCAAGCTTAGCATTTTCTGACGTAAAGTCACAGGAGCCGAGTACCTCGTAAGAATCGAACTCACTACGCCAAGCAACTGGACTAGCAAGCCTAACTTGCTTACCTATCCGTCAACGCTGGGCGCTCATCATCATCATCATCCTTTTAACGCCATGGTTTGGCATATACCTTCCCCAGGATATGCCAGACCTCTCTATCACGGTTGTCGCGGAGCCAGTACTTTCTTTTTTAACTTTTCCTGTTTGTCCTGCTATCTTACTTTATGTCGGCCACATGATCTCCAGGGATCCACGTTGAGAGTGGTGATGTTCAACGGTTGTCTGACATTCTTGCAACATGATCAGCCCATTGCCACTTGAGTTTTTTGATGGATTCTATCACATACCGGGCTCTTTTTTCTCTCAAGTATGATGTTCTGCCTTGTGATACTGAGAATGATTCTTTTTCGTGCGCGTTACAAGGTTCCCAGTTTGACTATTAATCTTTTGATCGGGTTCCATGTTTCGGCTCTATGGCATGTTCATGGAGCTGATGGTTGGGCTAACTCTACCGAAAACTAGCAAAGCTTATTTACAAAGTTTCTTCGGGTGCAGGGGGAAAATTGTAGGGTACCACTTCACTGGTGAATAATTTACATGACTTGCTTAGGTCAGCTTGACATAGCATAAACTCATCGTTGTGGAGCAACCAGTGAGGGGTAACCACTAGCGAAAGTAGCTTGTTAACCATTGCTTTACTGCAAGGGCATTTTTTCCCCTATTTTTAATATTTAATGTTTGAATCGTTCCAAAATCATTTTTGAAAGAAGAAAATGGGTCTGCAGCAGGGATCGAACCTGCGATCGATGGCGTTGCTCGTACGATTGAGCCGGCCCTGAACCCCAAATGACTGTTTTCAACTTCAAATTCTCATTTTGTTTATTCATAGTCTATATCTATGTAAAGCTGTAGCAGCCCTGTATTCTCTCTCACTCCCCCCCTCTCTCTCTCTCTCTCTCTCTCTCTCTCTCTCTCTCTACATATATATATATATATATATATATATATATATATATATATATATATCGAAACACAAATCTGTAATTCAATATATGATGGGTTTATTCCATGCTCGAGTAGAGCTTCAAATATGGTGAAATAAGAGGTTTGCTATACAGGCATACATGTGTCCCTGCCCTTCGAGCTTCTTCAGGCGAATGATTCGATTTATTCAAATTCCTATTTTTGAAACGTTATTGAGAGGTGCGTATTTTTCTGGGTGGAAAATTCCGTCCTATTATATCTGTACTCGATACACGCATGTAAACATGTATGTGAATGAGTGGGTTAGTTTGTGGATGTTTGTGAGTGTGTTTCTGTGTGTGTTTCTGTGTGTGTTAGCGTGCACGGCTGTAGGTAAGTGTGTGCAACATGTCATGTCATATAATTCGACTCGATGTAGGGATCTATTTTGTTTATCTATCAAAACAGCTGTCGTTTCCAACGCTCACTTCAATAACAATGTGTCTTGGTATTCTATTACTATACAACGCTTCCTATACATTTTGGTACTTCGTTTATCGCACTAATACGATGCACAAACTTTGTGCTTCTCGTTTATGTTTATATTCTTTCCAAAATGTGTTTAGATTAAGACTAATCGACTACAGTACTGTCAAAATTAATGTGTACATCTTTTTTTTAAGAAAACATGCTTGTTCATCTGGGGTCAGTCACCATCCTAGGGTATGGAGAGTTTGAGTCTTCTTGGGGTCACTTGAGGTCAGCCATAGTTAAAATTCTCCTTGTATGAAATGCTAGAGTGAAAGTTGAATTCAAAATACATACTGTTTATATCTTCGTAATTCAAAGGTTTTATAATGAAATCTGTCAATTTTGGAAAAAAAGTTCGCAGTAATTTTGCAGTACTATAATTAGTTTGTTAATTCTTTCAACTAGCAATGATAGTTAGCCTTTTCAATCTCCTGGGTCGATTTTGAACAACATTTTAGCAAGATATAAAAATACTTGATTTGATTCGTTTAACAGTGTAATACAATAAAAAGAACTTTCCAGAAATTTAGCATTTAGAACCACAAAACATGACTAAATGCATGACTAGTTGTCCTATCTGAAATTTTAAAAAAATGAATAAACAAATAGAATTTTTTTTTTAAATGGATCTTCTCGCGTGAAATTTCTATTTTTAACACTCGAAACCAATTCAACCAAGCAAGAGTTCTTCTGTTCGGATTTGAATGATTTTTTTCCAAATATGTCGTTCATCGTCGTAATGGGGATCACGTGATATCAAGTTACAGCAGCGTCATTCGGTGTTTGTTCTTGAATACGCCACCGAAATGTGATATCATCAACTAGTCTACTCGTCTATGAGGCATCGTTTACTAAGAAATCCTCTGCAAAAACTTCACAAACCACTTCTGACATACCTCATCATTCACAGAACCTTATTGATGCCACGAATCCCTTTCTGCATTTATCCGTCTGAAAGATGTCGAAAACGTTACTTATTTTCTTCCATCGTCGAAATTAAAATCAATAAACAAAGAGGCACCAATTGTGACAAAATTTTAATGCGCACTGGTATAAAAGTTTTCACAACACAGTCAAAGGCGATCTTTCTGAATCATCATCGTGAAAACTAAACTCTCCTAATGCTATCTGACAACAAAAACACAACTTACCAATGGTCAAACTTACCACAGTTAGAACTGGAAAGCACCCAGAGAGCGTATGCCTCAGCCAATGTCACTATCGGGGGAAGTAATTTTGCATTGATCCACCTCTAAATTCAATCACTTCTTTCATGGCCGATTGTCTACCCTTCCTCAGAATGTCAGTGAAATTAATCCAGAACTTTTGAAGATATCCTGTGGACGGACAAGAACTTTTTGCAATATCGTGTGGTATGAATATTCTTCAAGCTTCAACGTTGGGGAGGTAATCGTACATGGATTCTCCCCTAAAATCTAACAAAGTCTTCCTTTCCCCATTAGCTAATGTCCCACGTGATTTCATTGAAATTGATTGAGTACTTTGGGAGATATCTTGTGGACAGACAGACAGATAAACGGGAAGACAGACGGAAAGACATGACCGAATACATGCACCTCTCTAACTTAGTAGTAATGAAAACCTTCTCTTGAACAAATGCCGATATAAATCTCTAAACACTCGACCTATCTCCCGTGCGAAACTTCACAAACACTCCCGATGCTATCTAACGAAACAAAACAAACTTTACGAAAGCTAAAATGGTTAGCATGTCTGTCGCGTGTGTAGAAGGTCCCGGGTTCGATTCCTGCGAGGAGTGGGAGAAGAACTCTTTCTTGGGACAAATTTTCTCATGTACTCAGCATCTAATTGAGTTTGCAATCAGTGTAGAAGTATCCCTTCAATGTATTTGCTCCCTGCAAAGTAGGCATTCATAAAATATCGTTAAAAAAAAAGTCCTGGTCTCGACAAGACTTGAACACTCTGAGGATCACTGAACTGGCACATGCAAAGGCAACCGGACTTCTTCAACGGTCGTTTATTTCATAAAAGTAAACACTCCTAATGCCATCGAACAAAACAAACTTTTTAGACAATCAAGTACGTCAAACTTTCCACAGATAAAAATTAATAACCTCTCTCGAACAAATGCCGATATGAAACTCTGGACACTTAATCCATCAATAGTCTAATCGCTTTCTCAAAAGGTGATATATAGTTTTCTGTCAGCTGCTTCCGATAAATTGTAATTGATACTCGAATGAATAATTGGATCCATTAACAAATTAGTTACGACTGTTGGATCTTATCCTCGGCAAGAGGAAACAATGAATAATTACCTTTATGTCTGACCTATCCGGCCCTCCAATTGTCCGACCATAGTAATCACCTATCAGTTGCTGTGAGCGTAAATAAGGAAGTAGTTCACTGAAATTAACAAGTCTTGTTGGTAAATCAATAAAAACCTTCACGTGACCAATGCCTTTTGGCTGCATGTCTTGTTGGGGATGATGAACTAGGATATTGAGAAAAAAAGGATGATCCATTCTTCTCTTACCTTTCGTTGTATCACTAAAAAGTCTGAATTTTCCAAAAGAAAATATGAACGCAACCGGACACAAAATTAGGAATCAATTTGACATGAACTTACATTGCACATTGCACCCCCTCTAAAAATCAATGGGAGGTTAAAAAAACAACAAAAAGCCGTTTCAATATATATATATATATATATATATATATATATATATATATATATATATATATATATATATATATATATATATATATATGATAGTAAAGGATTCTCTACACAATCATGTTTATGTTTCTGCACAGACTTGGCTTCTTCGGGCGAATATCCGAAATACCACGCTTCGTTTAAAGAAGCCCAAACAGGACAAAAACATACACCTGTTTGTGTAGTGAATCCTTTACTTCATATTGCAAGCTCTACTCTTACTCAACTTAATGTTTAATGTTGAAAGTATCGACCTGTTTATGAAATAAACCCATCACACATCGTCGTATATTGTATTATATATTTTATTCCTGATTTGTATTATATGTATATATGGACTGTAGAGAGTGAGACAGACTCGGGAGTGAAGTGTTTTGAAGTTAGGTTAATTTATCCGTAAATGTTTTTGTTAAACACACAAACACACACACACACACACACACACACACACACATATATATATATATATATATATATATATATATATATTACGCCAGCGTATTGGAAGTCTTTGGTTAAGGAGGGGAAAAGGGCTTGATTTTTCCAAAAATTCACCCCTGGCTCGTACGCCTGTGACCACACCTATTTAAAAAGACTCAGTGATTAAGAAGCATAACCACATTGACAGACAGGCACAAACAAGAGGCCATGGAATTACATTGCAAATCCCCTTCTAAAAACTTATTTGCTATGGGAGATTTTCAAAAAAATGAAAAAAAATAGCTTGTACGGAACGTATCGAGGCGCAAATATTTTAATTTACAGCCCATTAGCTCCACTGCCAATACACGTAATGCATATAGGCAGCAAACCGGAGCAACTTGAAAACTGAAGAAACCAATTTCGACAGTTTTGGTGACAGTGTTTGTCGGCGGTTTCTAATAACTGACGCAGGCCTTAGGGGATACCCAGTCAGTGCAAGATTTTTTCTGTTGCGCCATACAATACCTTTTGATCACGTGATGTTACATGTAACCAAACATGGCGTTTGGATTTCCCTGGGGGCACCACCGGAAATGAATTCTGGTCGAAATCACTTTGTTCCTCGAGAGTGAACTAAGACACCGAAAGAGGATCGAAATCACCAAAGTAAGTCTGCAAGTCAAGCTTTCTAACCATTCCCCCATGACTAGTAGTATTGATAATTACTGATTTTCGCTCACTACGACAAAAAGCTACGAGCTTGAATCATCTTATGAGACTCTAACTCATCACAGTCGTGATAAGTTGCTAACTGAAAAACCAATGATTCAGGACGGAATGGGCCTCTGGTACAGAATTATCGAATCAGTTGTTCGAAAATAAGATACAGATTCTTCTCTGTTTGCTCGACTGTGTGTGTGTGTGTGTTTTCCGATTACTCCTGGTCATAACTCTGGGGCTAAAACCTTGAAAATTTGCATGAGTACACTAAGCATAATCTAAAAAAAAGTACTTTTTTTAGTAATTTTGTTGCTCTCTATGGTCATTTTAGACTAACAATGCGCAAAACATGTATTTTTTTTAGATAATTTTAGATATTTTTTTAGACAAATATTTCTGGTACATGTGTGGGCCACAGTGAATCATTCCTGCGAGGTATACATTTGGAATTCGATTATAATCGAATGCAGCGGACCAAATGATAGATTTAGAGGCAAATCTGTGATGACGTAAAAAGTGGCGAAATGAAGACAGTTCTAGAAAGCGAACTTCTAAGCTATCCTCATTGAGTAAAACTGATAATGGTGTAAATATAACACTGAAATATATGGTTATCACGCAGCTTTAATATATTTCGTATTACAAATATTGCTCCTAGGCAAAAATGCATTATGAAACTGTGGAAGGTAGAATCTTTAAGATAAGACAATTTGAATGTTTAATACTTTTTCACAGGAATATGATTTTTTTGCGATCTACTGTTCATGATGATTATAAACAATACAAGCATATAGCCATAAAAATGTTATTAATTTATGGATTGGCTGTAATGAGCAAGAATCTAATTTAGAAGGGAATTCATTTTTAATAAGCCAAGAATTTTAATTTTAGAAAAAATTCTAATTTTTTTCTGTCCCTTAACAACGCGCTTTGTCTTGAAGGATGATCGTACAAAAATCTTCAGTGTAACGTTAAACAGGCATTAAACATTAAACACTTCTTTCAGTCACTCACACATTTTTTTTCATTTTCTCCTAGTTTCCAACGATTAGCGTTTCTATGACGTAATCTTAGTTGTTATGTCAACTGACTGTCACATTTTACAACCCTTTTATTGATTTTTAGCTCTGTTAATCTATTTCCCCAAAACCAATCAATTATAACTTAGCTTTTAACATGACGACAGACAACCAACCAAATAAATATACTAATCTCAAGTATGGCTTTTATATAGATAGATTGACATTGGGATTGAAAACATTCAATAAGTCCTCCATCATTCAGTTTCATTCGGCGCAGATCCTAATCCCAAAAGTCGCAATCCCAAATGCCATAATCCCGAATGCTGGAATCCCGAAAGATCAAAACACTGTGAAGCTGAAATCCCGAAAGATCAAAACACTGTGAGGCTGAAATCCCGAAAGATCAATATACCGTGAGGCTATATTCCGAAAGATCAAAATGCCGTGAGGCTGAAATCTCGAAAGATCAAAATACCGTGAGGCTGAAATACCAGAAAATCAAAATCCCGTAAGTGGAAATCTCGAAATCTGTAATTGCTAAAAAAAAAAATGGTACATAAGAGATGTGGGTTCTCTGATAGCAGATAGTTACCGTTCTTTGCATGGTACTGTGTTTTTGATAACTTTTCCCTGAATCATATTTTCAGGAATTTTTAACTTTCAAGGTTGCTACCTTAAGAGATTCTGATCTTTTAGGAATCAACACTCGGAATTATGATATTCTGGGTTGTGTCTATAGAAATTATGATACAGACCAAGTTTTACCTTCCAATACAATTCATAATCTTGAAAAGTCAGAGGTAGTCACCGAATATTCCCCCATAAATTTTCCACCATCGTTCGATCCCCACTGTTTTTAATCCTCTCCTAGATCGAACACAAGTCTCCGTTTCGTTCTATTGTTGCCTATTGCACTTTCTAATCTGCTCTTTTTAGCTAGTTAACACTGGAGGCTTCTTTTTTTGTGTTTGTGTGATCGCCCCTGCCACGCTGAAAAGACAATTTTGATTGGTTTTTCAAAAATAGTTTTTGGCATGACGACTCAGAAAACATCCAGCTGTTACATAAGCAACGAGATGTTTGAACACACTAATGATTGGGTGGATAAAACCAAATTCGATTTCTGAGTTCAACGTGGGTAGGATACGTTTGTGGGCTTCGTGGTCTGTATTTCAGCCAAACAATTACATTTGTACACGGTGAGTTACTTACAGAGAAAAAGGTGATAAGATAGTTGGTAATGACCTGGAGACCTCAGAAAGTCAACTTTTGATTAGAATAAGTTGTTTTGTTTTTTGTTGTTTTTTTATACCGCTAAATAAGAACCCAAAGGGCTAAAGAAATTGATTTTTTTTTACCTCTGTTAACGAAGTTGAAAAGTGGTAGATGTATTCGATTGTGTCTGTTCGTTCGTCTGTACATTCATCTGTTTGTTTGTTTGTCAACACGACATCTCCGAAAGTACTGAATTAATTTTTGTGGAAGGGTGGACAATTGGGTAAGAAAGAGGTGGAGAATTCTATTTTTCTATTGAGATCTTTTTTAGAAATTATATTTATTCGTTCTGGTTGTCTACACGATATCTCAAAAAGTATTATCTATGATTTTCAATGACATTTCGCGGAAGACTGGGAAATAGGATTGAGTTATATGTCCAAACCCAAATATTTGTATTTTTCCTCGCGATATCTCCAAAAGTTCTGATGAATTTCAATAATATTTTGTGGATGAGTGTATGATAGGCCATAGAATAGCTGATCAAATTTTGCACACTTACTCCTCCTGACAATGATGTTCGTAGAGGTATGCATTTTCTAAGAAACTGCATCATTTGTTTTGTTTTGCGCATATTCTTTCTATAACAGCTACCCTTTCAAGTGTAAAAGAGTAAATAATCTTTTTTTTTCAGTTATATTATATATATTTCAGTCAGTTATATTGTGTAAGAATGAATATATAAAAGAACTTATTTTGTTACGTGTTAAGACTGCAGTTTTCCCCGGGCAAAGTTGGGTATCTTTGCTGGTAAACATCTATTTTCCTAGATGTTGCTGGTCACAGATGGCTTCAAGCAGAATCAAGCTCTCCGTGCGCACAGGTAACTGAAATAATAAATCTTGATGTATTTTGTGATGACCTTCAATGGCGTGCATTGAGAATTGCCGACAGGGGGTTCAGCATGTTCACTTGAATTCAACATTCGAGTCAAGTAAGAAAAAAAACACATGGTGCTATATGTCACCGAACATTCGTAGGCCAAGTGCAGCATACAGAGGCACTTGCGTAGACAACATTCACACACACACACACATATATATATATACATATATAACACGGTATATACGAAGGTTCTCTCTCGCTCTCTTTCAAACATTCACATATGCATACATATATAACACCATATTGACACAGTCTTTCTCTCTATATATATATATATATGAAATTTACATATGTATGTACAATATATATATATATATAAATATATATATATATATATATATATATATGCAACTTCCTGTAGACGCAGGCTCTATCAAATATTTACATATATCTACAACATCCTATAGACGCAGGTTCTCTCTCTCTCTCTCTCTCTCTCTCTCTCTCTCTCTCTCTCTCTCTCTCTCTCGAATATTCACATGTATATATGAATTATAAATTGTGTTATGTTATATAAAAACTTGTTTGAAATGATTTTCTGTCGTTATCACTCAATGTATATACATATGTACACACAACATCCTTCGGACGCAAGTTGGTACAAAATCAAAATTATGTGTGTATGTACATGTAGAGCTTTCTGGATTATATATGTATATATATGCATGTGTGTGTGTGTGTGTGTGTGTATGTGTGTGTGTGTGCTTGCGTATGAGTGTGTCTACGATTTATTAATTCGGCAATTTCGAAAAACGACAAAATTATAGATTTTTCATGTATTTCATCTTTTTTTTATTCCCGATAATGCATTTCGCAGTCTGATTTCTAAGTTGTCATATTAATAAATTAAACATTACCGAAAAATATTTCCATAGATTTTTCCACATATATTATTTCCTTTTTCATTTTTATTGTTTCACAGTTTATATTGAGGCCTTTTCTGCAATTAATATAACAATGTATGCATTTAGTTCACTTAGAAGCAAAATATCTCTTTGTTCAAATATTTATGACAAGGATATATACACAAACATATATATAAATATATACTTATGAGTAGTACTATATATATATATATATATATATATATATATATATATATATATATATATATATATATATATATATCCCAAATGCATATAGAGCATCGAGTTCTACTGCTTACTTCAGCATTGAATAACAACAGAAATGAGAACCTCTTTAGTTGTATATCATCCAGCGATCTACCTTTGATATTTCTTTGATGTCAAAGACCTTTATACATGTTCCTTCTTGTTTCACTTTCCTTTGATTCTGGTGAAGGTATAGTGAGGATTAAATGCGGCCAGTCAGAAAATATCAGGGTGTGTCCGCTGGGACGTTAAGGAGGAACCAACTAACAGCTGCGAAATGAAAACAAATTGCATAATTCAGATCAACAAAGATTTGCTACGGGGGGGCAGCAATGAACGTTTGACTTATAAAGACGTCTCCCGAAGAAAAAATGTACTTCTGAAAACAATACCGTCAAATGTAATGATGAAATGTTACCCCCTTAATAAGAACAGTATGTAGGTATGTAAAAACACCCCAAAGAATTCAGTGTCCCTGCTGTGCTCAGTTCCAGGTCACAATGGGCAAGTTTTAGCATGTGTTAGCCTCCCGCAGACAGTTGGATGTAACACTAATCCAACGACGAAGTAGGCGGAGAAGAGCAATGTTGAGCTGACTCACTAATCAGCCGGGACTGAAGACCACACCCTGAGTCAACAACAGTCCGTTGCCATCTCATCACCTGATCTTGCATGTCCTATGGCGCATATGCCGCTGAGGATGTTCCTGGGATCATAGTGCGTGGGTCACTCCCTGGTAAGTTGGGACCCACCATAAACAAATCCTCGCCATTGGTACTTCTTAGACAAGAAGCAACGTACTCAGAAACGAATAAATAAAAACAGTGACTTTTCGATTCCATACCAAGATGAAGTCATTCTCAACGCACCAAAAGCCCGCTTTAGCCAGCCTTTCATATTATTTGAGTACACGGACCAAGCAGAGGGTATGCTGTGGATAGGTTAGCTTCAATGTTGCAGGTTCAACCATTATTATTAATAATAATTTGGGATAAAGTATTTTTCTTTCACCTTGATTTTTGTTGCTTTTCATCACTACTCTCAATCGAATCACCCTTGGAGATTTGATATATACAATCTGACAGTTATTTTTACAGGTATATACCATCTGAAGAACAAAGATGGATAAGAAAAAACTTTCGTGATTTCCCAAATATCAGCCAAGCAAAACCAACAAGACGAAAAGGTGTGAGAAGTCAGCGTAGGGCGTACAGGCTGGGGTCTCAAATGGTACGGTGTTATATAAACATCGCATAGAAACAACTTGGTTGAACATGGACTGCGGTTATTATTGTTTAAACAGAACACGAGTTCGGAAAATTTCATTAGATTAACTGCCAAGCTGTATGTCTTTTGGATAGTGTTTTTTTCTCTCTTGGAGTAACCTCTTCTTACGTGAATTGCCTTACGGGTTTAAAGGGCTGCAAGTACCTCACTATCCAACCATATGTGGGAGAGAAATGAATCCATTCCTTTCCCAAGGGCATTGGCATGAAATGAACGTGGATAGCCTTGATTCTGTTTTCTGAGTCAGTGAACGTTACGCGATACAGAACCTCCTTAGATACTTTTAAGAACAAGAAATACTTCGCATTGCAAACGAAGTCGGTCAGTGCATGGAAAAATGATCAGATAACACTTGCAATTGTTGATATTGCAATATTCTGGAATAGTATTCTACTACTCCAGAGTCAGATCAATTTTTCCTGTTGTACCAAATCGGTACCATGAGCAGAGATGAGTCAGTTCCTGCAGGGAGAATGGCACGTCTCAATCTCTGGGTCACAATGAAATCAGTAACCTCAATTTCAATTATTTTTTTTAGCTCCACACGACATTAAGGTTAGTTAATTCTTGAACCGTATTGAGATGGAATCTTCATCTGATTGTCTCCTTTTTCAAATAAAACATTACAGACTTTACTGATATTTCATTTTTAATCTCGTCGTCATCGTTTTTTTAACATATCGTATCTGCTTCATTTTCATGACTACCAAGCTGATAATTTAGTTCCTTTATGTTTTTTCATCCAGTTTATGTTGTAAATATGAGAAGTAATGACTAATAAGATTTTTATACAGGACAAATATATCGTCATTTGTAGTGCTTTCTAGTACTACCGAGCGTTTCGCCCTGGTGATTATCTAGGTGTTTTCAGATCCTAGTTGTGTTGAATACTCATCCAGCAAAACCGCTCTATGGTAGTAGAAAATCAATAAAAATTGGAATACTGTTCCGAAAAAAAATTGCAAGCTATCATCAAAGATCACCAAAAACTACAACCGATTCAAACTAATATTCTTTTGAATTCACTCATTGTTTTCTGTACAACCGAATTTGCTTTGTGCTTATATATGTAGTAATCCTTCAAATGTTTTGAGAATATCCGTGTGTGTGTGTGTATGTGTGTGTGCACCGAGTTAACTCTATAACTTGCCATCGTACGAAGTTGATATTCACCAGATATACTGGTCTGTGTATTGGATATTGAAGTGTAAGGTTAAAGTTGTTTGAATTTAGAGTTCTCGATAAGAGGTGAGCGCTCGATTTACAAAAAAAAAAATCCTGAAGAAAGTAAATTATTCTTGTTTTGATTGTTGCTGTCAACGACATCATTTCTTCAGAACGGGTATGCCAAAGTTAGAATGAAAGTTTTGACGTATTTGTTTATCGAATTGCATGCGTGATATTATGGGTTTTATAAACGGCTATAGTGTGTGTGTGAGTGTGTGTGCGCGCGCGCGTGCTTTCAGGTTTTACCTGGATAGAAATGGTGAAAACTAGGAGTGCTGCTCGCAATGGGCAACGGCAAAATTTTATACAACGTACGTTTCGTCCTTGCACTTCAAATTCTCCGAATCGAATATTTGGTTTACTTCCCGTATGTATTTAGCGTTTTCTCGTTTACTCATATCGTTTCACCGTAGTCCCACAAAAGGCCAGCCCGAACAAACCAACCAAGTGGGCTACAGATTCTTCTCTCTTTGTTCGCCAGTAACTATCTGCGTGTGTCTCCGGGCGCTTCTGCTCACACCATTAGGCACCATCTACGTTTCTTCTGTTGCTTTTTTTTTCAAAAAGGTGCTTTTTAGGGTATCTAAGGTCATTTCAGACAAACAATGTCCAAATCTGGTATTTATTTTTAAGATAATTTTAGATAGATCTATTTTTTAAGGTTACTTTTTAGATAATTAGTTCTGGAACACGTCTGGGCAACGGTGATTCAATTATGCGAGTTGCAGATATTTATTATCATTTTAATAATCTGTGAGACCAATAATCACACCTCCACAAGCCATTCAATGACTATTATTGTACGTCCATTGGGGTACACAGAATTTGCATCGATGTACCTGACTCACTTCTTTGCATCTAGTCGTTTTATGATATTCTATTTATCTAATAGCTTAAAACAGGCTATTTGCACCACTGTCTTCCAAATCATAATCAGTAGTAACATAGATATCTTTTGACTGGGTCGTTATTTTACATTCGATATCGTGTTAATAAGATAATCACGCTTATAATGTAGATAAAAGTGAGATTTATTTGATAATGCCGGCAATGAAACAGTTGGCAATGTACAGATATCTTCACCGATGATTTATGCTGGTTTCATTCATCTCACTCCGAGCGGTGGTTTTCTCTGTTCGACTGAGGAAAGGACCAGCGGGGTCTTCTGGAACAGAACACGGTTTCAAAGAAAGAAATTAAGAGAGAAAGAACGAAAGATGAATCCGCTGGAGCGAAAAAGGTACCAGCGTCTAGGAAGCTGAACGATTTGCCCCCAAATCCTACAAAAAAATTCCTGTAGTAGCCAACTTCTGTTATAATCAAACACAAGCAGGGATATCCGGTGTTTTTCGGGAAAAACAGTACATCAAAGTAGACAACACATTGAAAGAAGGTACTCTATATCTTCTTTCGTGGAAAACTCTTATTCACACAGACACCTTCACATCTTTACATCCTATCTGCTCTGTTCACTCACTGTCATAGATTGGTGGCCTTACTTGAGTTATTCTTCAAAAATCATCCAAAAATTAATGAGAGTTTAATGATGGTTGAAATATTTCATAAAAAAAGTAATTGAATTATCAATTTCAATTTTATCATAAAAAATGACCTGGTCTAGTAGTATAAAAGAGTCAATGTCCCTACGCATCACCCTTCCACCACCCTTATTTCAACTCAATGTTTGTCATTGGAACAGGAGAAAGGGTAGAGGAAGAAACCATAATATCACTGTATTAATTTTACCGTTGCAGCCATGAGTTTTTATATTGGCCCCAAACTTATTTAAGAATTAATTCCACTGAAATAAATATGTTGATTTTTGTAACAAGAATGACTGACGAAAATTCTGGTATAAACGTATAATTCCTGGTGTTCAGAAGATTGACTACGGAATGATATCTGTTGACCTAGAATTACCTCACAAGTTAACCTATATTGGAAGTATATCCTTATTGATAAATATCAGGCCAATTGACCGTGTAGTTTTGTCGGAGAAGAGGTACGAACGAACAAACAAACAAAAGCCTCAAATATCAGTATAGATACAAACAGAATTTACTTCTTCTTGAACCAGTGTGTTACAATTGTATCATCTGTCAGTGTTAGGACTGCTATTTCTGGTGCTATTTACTCGGAATAGCTCATAATATCTGACCAGTTTTTCTAATCGAACCAGGTAATGTGAAATCCGACGTGTTAACTTCAATCCATACCTGCAACGTTCTGAACAAAGTCATTATTGCCAATACAGTGCCCTTTCATCGTACGTTCAACAAGACCATCAATCTAAGACGTTTATTCTTGTCAAAGGAGAGAAGGAATCTGCAGATGTCATTTTGATAAATGGTAACTGAACGCGAGGCAACAGCGCCTCCGGACTATGGATGGCCGTTGGATTGAGAACTTGAAATCAATTGATATGTGGGACTCTTCAAGTCAAACATTGATTGAGGGACAAAAATCGATAGTTCAGGGAACTGGCAGGCTATTGTGACGCTTGATTTTCTGTTCAAGCGGGCGAGTAAGTGATCACTTTTGTTCCTTCAAGACAGGAGAGTAACTATTCCGGGAGGCGAACTGATCCGTAAGCAAGGCTATTGCCAGTCGTCAGGGGTGGGGTGAGATCGATAAAAGCAATTCTGTTCGTGGGATGAGAGGCCTGGCTGGATGGGAGAAAGGCTATTGTCGGCGCTAAATGACTTGAAATTGAAGAAACAAGACCGAAGCAGTGTTTAGCCGACTGAGATCACTGAAAGACTAGCAAGAAAATGAAAAGTGAAAGAACGAAGTAACAGATAAAGATAAAGAGAAATTTACAGACAAAAAATAAAATGCAAAAGAAGCAAAGAAAAAAATGACAAATAAGGATTATTATCTGATACACCACAAATTAACATGTAGGAGCATATACTTATATATATATATATATATATATATATATATATATATATATATATATATATATATATACCATTAGGAAATGGATATATAATCCGAAACAATGAATTATAAATTGCATTATATTACTATGAATCTCCATTTGAAATGATCTCCCGTTATCACTCGGTAAAAGTATCATTTGACCTACGCAACATAATAAAGAACAAACAATATAAGAAGATGGAATTGCTGCAGGAATCGAACCGGTGACGCTTAGGGTAGCCGCTCTAATGTAGCGTTGCTCTTTCGATTGATTAAAATAACTGCCGGTTATGCAAAGGCCCAAATAACTGCTTTAACCCCAATTTCTCATTTTGTTCCTCCACTATCTATATCTGCTCTGTTTGTTTCTTTCAACGTGGGCAATTATATTGTTAAGAAATGGATATAATACACATATTCATATTCATGAAAAATTTGAAAACCAAGAGTTGATAAATGTGAGTGCAGGTTCGAGTGGGTCTATGTGTAGTTGGTATGTTAACTGAGTTGGATACACACACTTGGTCATTAAACACGCCCTCACACATACACACACATACACACAATAACTCAGGCGCATAACAGAATTGTCACCACTCACGTATTGACAAACACGCAGTCATCCACAAACTATCCAGCTCGACTAACATACACCACGACATAATCACACATACATGGACCAACGAAAACCTGCACTCACACACCTTCAAACTCACACAAATACACTCCTACACACATAGAATTACCATTTCCAGTGCACACGAAAGCTTCAGAATCACACGCACAGGCATACGTATATATGGAATCATTTACTATAAGCTGACAGCGACTCTGGCCTCCAACAGAGACAAATGCACATACGCACTCACACATTAACATACACGTGTAGACTCCTAACTAACTTTGCACATCTCAAGCAGAGACAAACACATACACACGAAATTAGTCTACGAAGTCACACCCTGGCTACCTCTTTCTTTCTCCCCACATCCTTGACCTTGACAAATCTTGACTTTTTCTACAACAGCATATAAGTAAAATATCTTCCCTGTCCTCAGTTCTTTTTTTTTTCCTGGGTTTGTGCCATCATTTACCTATCTTTGGTCTGATGAAACCGGTTCATGGCGAAATTTTCAATACGAATGTGTACAAACAATAATACATTTGTATTTATAATTGGTTTTCAAATTTTTTCTTCACCATAATGTCGGATACACCCAATCATACACCACACACATATATGTGTGTGTGTGTGTGTGTGTGCGTTTGTGTGTATATATATATATATATGTGTGTGTGTGTGTGTGTGTGTGAAAATAAATACTATGTATAAGAATATGTACAAATATTCATAAAGTTTATATGTATATATATGTGTGTGTGTGTGCGTTTGTGTGTATATATATATGTATGTATGTGAAGATAAATATTATGCATAAGAATATGAACAAATGTTCATAAATAGTTTATATATATATATATGTATGTGTATGTGTGTTTATAATCCAATTCTAGTCAGTGATGGTCATGGGAGGAGATCAGAAAGGCGTTGGTCAAGCTATGGACTTATAACAGCTGATTCGCTTGATCGATGGTCTCTTGCATTCCATGTTATTCTAGAATATCCATTTTTCGACGTCCGGTCACAATTTGTTTCCAAAACAAAAATGTTCTATGGATGGCCCAATAGGTTTCTTTTGCTTCACTGGTTTGAAAGTCCAACACCAAAGAGGAAGAAATAATCAAACAGATAGGAATAGAAACGTCGATATGCACATAGCCCCTACACTTATGTATTCACGCAAAGCTTTGAACAAGACATGAACAGTGAAATTGAACAGCGAATACGAGAGAAGCAAGAACGGAGAGACTAAAATAGGGAAACGCCACTGAAAGAAGAAGAAAAAAAGAAGAGACGGGGGTGAACAGCCGGTTTTGTGCAGTCAAGAACCGACATGAAATGACGTTTGTACTTCTTTTGTTGACAATCTTCAATACGAATAGTTGAACAGTAGAGGTTGTTTACTAATACTGAGAGGAAAGAGGCCAAGAGACAAATTTAGCAACGCTCGCCCGAATGCAACTGTATCACACAGGCGTGTGCTGCGGCCCTCCTGATTCACGTTTTCAGTTATCCGTTGTCAGACCCAGAAAAAAAAACAGTTCATAAGCTTCACTTGATAATGTTTCCAAATGTTGGCAATTCATACGTGCCGAAAAACAGCCGTAAAGTACTCCCTCTGAGTGAAATCAGGAGAGAACAAAATTCTGTGCTGAAGTTACCAAGAACTACTTTTATTACGCGGATAATCGAGGACTGATGTATGCACAAATCGATGCGCAGGCTCACGCAAGAGCTAATGTGTACACAGAGGCATGCCTTGGAGACAAACGAAAATAGTGTTTGATGCAGAGAGCCGTTATAGAAGCAACTCACACTCTCTTCTTCTATCTCTCATACACCCCCAGTTTCCTTTACCATAACGATTCAGTCTTACAAACCTTCATCACCATTTAGGGAGTCTGAGAACACGCCATTTCTGTTAACGAAAGGTTTTTACTTGAACCCTCAACTTTCGGATAATGGAGGGGGATCTATATATACAAATAACCGTTATGCTAACTCGCACCTCCACAGTTATCTTCAATTTGATACAATTCATATATATATATATATATATATATATATATATATATATATATATATATATATATATATATATATATATATATATATATATATATATAACAGTTTTATAACGTACGGGCACATGATCTATCTCTTTTTTTTCTCTTCTCTCTTTTTGATGTTTCTTCTTCTTTTTCTTCTTCTTTTTCTGGTAGTTCCCCCCCTCTCTCTCTCTCTCTCTCGCTCTCTCTCTCTCTCTCTCTCTCTCTCTCTCTCTTTTACACACTGAAACACACACATGCACGCATGCAAACACGTACATATATATAAAATGGAGATGGGATGGACACTTGGCTAGCAAATATGACAAAATGAAGTAAAAGGATCAACCGATTCGTGCCCGTACAGTGACCACCAGAGGAATAGACTATATACGAAATGGAAGGATAAGATAAAAATGTCTGCCGGTAAGACGTGGCAGAGGTGAGCACAATTGCGGTCGTCATGGGAAGAGATTGGAAAGAGGACATGATTGATGATGATGATATATATATATATATATATATATATACATATATATATATATATATATATATATATATATATATATATATATATATATATATATATATATATATATATATATATATATATATATATATATATATCCTTAAGTACGATGTCACGTTTGCACAGATATCAAATTACATTTACTCGGGTACTAATAAAGGCAAGTTGAGTTGGTATTTTTCAAGTAAATGTCACTGATAGTTACAAGCTGACAACATAGTGAATATGACAAGATGACTAATAACTTTAGTGCAATTGGTAAGGTCATAGAATGATCACCGTGGCCCAGTGGTAGAACGCACACCTCTGATTCGGTAGGCCATGTTCCAATCAACGTCAAACTGAAGACTTTTAAAATGGTACTCAATGCCTCTCCGTAAAACACTATGATCGGGAATGAGGAACTTTTTTCTGGGGCTAAGAGGTTCCAGCCAAATCACATTGGATATACTGAATCTCATGCGATTACCGAAGTTGAGCAACGAGGAGCCTGATCAGCACCTATACGGGTGACCATTAGAGAATACCCGGTGCTGTGAGCAGAATGAGAGCGGTTTACTCTGGGCGGATCCCAATGTTTGTAATAAGGGTATCTAATTTGGAAAAAAAATCCGTTAAAATTATTTAAATAGTGAAATAATGAAAAAGCTTCATCTATAAAATTCGGATAATATCTTAATGAAGCATTGAAGATGATATACACCAGCTTGGTTATATTTGTGTGTGTGTGTGAGTGTGTGCGCGCGCGCGCGCTGAGGTGCTTGCTTCTGGGAATTCACGTTAAACCCATTTTCCAGCTTTTAAATTTTTCAAGAAACACTTCTTAGATTTTCCAAACATTCTACAAAAGACGACACAGGGAATTCGAGCATCAACCTATTAAGTCATTTGTTGTAGATTTCGGGTTTCTTAAAATTGACCAATACTTTGAAAAGCAGTCAAACATTATTATCGATCGTTATCATAATCGGTTGTCCCACAAGAAATGGCCGTTTGTTTGCATTTGTTCCTATGATTGTAATTTCGACGAATTCTGAAGCATAGAACGTAGTATATAGTTATGCATATTCAACTATTCATGCAACGTTAGCTTCTATTGGAATTTTTGACTCATAATTCGTCATGGGAGTTTTAATGAGATAATCCCACTCTCTTGAATATGCATATGATGTCTTCAAAGGAAATCAATCTTTTGCTTTTGTATGAGTTCAAAATCGGTAGAAAATACCATTCAAGCTCTCAAGAACATCAATTTTGCATTTGTAATGGGAACTCCGAAAGTACCGTGTGAGGTTGGTTTTACAAATTTCGTCCGTCGATATGAGAGTGGATAATCACCCTCGGGGACACCCTCAATCAGTTGTTGATGCTGAGAATTCAAAGGATGTTAATGAAACTGGTACGAGCTTTTGTCCAAGATTACAGATTTCAAAACAATTTTAGGATGTCATCTAGCGGATATTTCCTTTCATGAACGACAAATTCATGTGGGACAACTTATCACTAAGCAAATGCTTGTAAGGCTTTGACAGAATCACGTCGATGAGAGAACCCAAGGCAGGGGTGACTGATAGTCGCGTCAAGTGTACGGACACTAATTAACCAATTTGAATTGCCACCCACGAAAGAGATGGTAAGATCACGAGATAAGAAAGAAATTATTTGACGGACCATCAATCTTGTTCATGCACTTAAATATGGCGAACACGACACACCTTACAAGTTTGGCGTAACACTCTTGTGAATATCAATCAAGAAGTTGTTATGAGCTGTCATGTCTTTTTGGCGAGAAGGGTTTGATGCGTCGGTGATTCAATTGTGGAATCTGTTTCTTCTTATCCTTGTCAAGTGCCAAGTATTATGTCAGTGTCGCAGTTTCTTGAATATCTCATCCTGACTCTCTACATAGACCCTTGGGCCCTATCTTTGATTTGTTTTACCCCCATTCTCTCTCTCTCTCTCTCTCTCTCTCTCTCTCTCTCTCTCTCTCTCTCTCTCTCTCTCTCTCTCTCAATATATATATGTGTGTGTGTGTGTGTGTGTGTTTTTCTGTACATCAATAAAATATATTTTTTTATATAAATGATAGAAGTGAGATGGCGTAAGACGTGAATGATTCTGTCTAAGGTCAGTGATCTTGGAATATTTTGTTAAACTCTTCGGTTGGATATATTTGTAGAAAATCGACGAGAAGAATTTTTTCCTGAATAACTTGTATTATTGAAGATGATATCATAAGTTGATTTGAATGCAGTCCGAAATTAAATCTGACATGATGGAATAAATATTCAAACGAACAAACAATCAACAGAAGAGACACGAACAACGATTCTCATCCATTGGTATACTTACTGATCCCTCATCTTCAAATAAATTTTTGGATAAACGATATGTTGTATAAAATAGTATCTATACACGATTCATTTTATAATACCCTAAACAGAAGAACTAATTACCTTTATTATGACACGGTCCTGAAATAATTAAAAAGGTAGATATTAAAATAATAGCATAACAGGGAATGGTGTCAACACTGCTGAGGAGCCATGTTAATATAACTGTTTTGTTTTAAAATCCCAAAAGCCATTACATGGTAACCATCGGATGATTCCAACAAGAGATATTCACACATGGTAGGATAATACCTCATTCTGTGTAAAGCATATAACCTTTTGATAGGCTTACATAAATTGCATTAACAGATATTTAGAAATTTTAGATTAAAATAACACAGATTTTGAAAAGTTCTTTAACATCATTGTTGATGTATATATATATATATATATATATATATATATAGAGAGAGAGAGAGAGAGAGAGACTGAGAGGGCGACTGAGAGGGCGACTGATAGATTGATAGATAGACGTAGGTGTATTAATACCACCCAGTGAATGTAAATTCATTTTATACAACAATTCTTTTCTCTTTTTTTTTCAATATAATATCCTTCCTATTTATATAATTGCGAGAGTGGATGAATAAGTCTGGGACCTCACACCTAATTTTGAAATGAATTATGGTCTGATATTTTCTCGGTGAAATGTTCGGTTTATGTGATTATCATTCTTCACTGAATCGAGTGCACTGACAAGGAAAAATATTATTTGGTGTAAAATGAGTGTTTTTACAATGATTAGGCTACAGACTTCACTTATATATATATATATATATATATATATAAATATATATATATATATGTGTGTGTGTGTGTGTGCGTGTGTGTGTGTGTGTGTATGTGTGTGTGTGTGTATACGTGTCTGTGTGCGTGTGCATGTGTGCCTGTGTGTTCACGAAGTATCTTTTCCGTGACCTTTGTGATTTATTTACACAAATGTTTTCCCTTCCTATTCGAAACTGTCAACCTAATCTATAAACATTGTTTTTTTATCAGTTTCTAAAAGTTGTTAAGTTGGCCCGCCTGGCGATTTACGAATGTATCACGTGACAGGCCGCATCAATGTAGCGAGAGGGCTGAACAATAAAACATTTCACTTTTTATCATGTCAACCAAAAACGTTTTTGCTTTTTTAGTAAATCCCTCCCCTAAATAGGATTTTAAAGTCGGGGGCACTCAATTTGCTTCATGCTAAATTGATCAGTTAGTTTGTGCCCACTACTTTTGCTTTTTTTGTTTGTTTTTGTTTTTTGCTTTTTTGATTCAGACTTTTTTAGTGACCATTGTCTAACGAAAGGCGAGGGAAGTAACTTATCCATTAATAACCCCATTTTCTAATTTTTTAATTGGTTAATCCCCACACAAGACGTGCTGCCGAAGAAACGTTGGTTGCGTGACGGTTTCTATCTAGTGACTAACCAGATTTGTTTGTTTTATAATTTGATAACATTAAACAAACATTTCAGCAGCATCTCGATCGTTATCTTCACCCTGGGGCCCGGAGTGAAATCTATCAACTTATCGCTTGTTTCCGTCCCAACAGTGTTGCCAACTCGAAAAATTATTTCGCGCTAAAAGGCGCTAAAAAGTGCTAAGTTAGGTGAAAAGAAGCCAAAAAAAAACGCAAAAGATGGCCAAAATACAATGTACTTCTGATACAACCCTTTTTTAGCAATACTCATTTTAAGTTTGCAGTGTGCGCGCTCAGATGGAAAACTTTGAAGGATATGTGGGAAACTAGGTGTTAGAGTAAATAATTTCTTTCGTTGGCTAACCAACCAAACATCTGCTAAGCTCATCATATGTTCACGACCTTTCAAAATTGCTTAATACTTTTTTTATGTCCTCTGCAATAACCCCGCAGAACGTTAGTTATACTATTAGAAACTATCAATTAAAGCTGTCAGCAATACTGTCAAAATTATTTGTTTTCTCAGTTTTCAGGTAGGTTTGGCTTACTAGCTGGTTATGTATGTATGTATCACGTGTATAGTTCATTCCAATGAAATTAGAAGGTTGAAATTAAATTTCTTTTTGTACTCTTCATTATGTCTAAAAAAAACTTTTTTGTTTATCCAGCCTCCAAAGATTTTTAGTGGTTAAATTTACAATGTAATTTTATGCTGGATTCATGCTTCTTTATGAGTAGCAGCATTCACGTTTAGTTTTTGAAAATTCAGACCTTTTTAGTGATCACTACCTAAAAAAGGCGAGAGAAGTAACGTATCCATTAATCACTCCTCTCTCCAATTTTTAATTGATCATCCCCAACACTGTATGTTGTCAAAGATCGTTGGTCCCGTAACGTTTTCTACTGAATACCTAAGCAGGCCTGCCCTTGTTGGGTATGAGAAAAAAAAACTGAGCAATTTCTGTAGACTACCAAACACCATAAATAATAAATTACCTACATAGAGAAATAGATGAAATTGTTACTCCTATAATAGATGAATGCAGCTCATTTGACCCAAGAATTGAACAAGAATTGGCATGCCTTGAGGAGAGTCTGTGCAAGCGACTCTGATTTGATCATGGAAATAAATGGTACCTTATATAATGAAAAAAAGTAAAATTCTATATTGCTAGAGGTCTGGGAAAATGTATATAACATGAAGATGAGAATTGTTCCAATCATAATGGACACCCTTCGAACTGTCCCGAAGAATCTTACTACAAGTTAGGCATTGGAAACCCGAGGTAGGACTGGAACCTGCCAGGCAAAAGCATTACACCCAAATTCCAAAGACAATAATGACAACATTTGAGCGTACTTACTGTCTCTTGATCTCCAATGAAAGCCAACAGATACTTCCAGCGAGAAAACTCAACGAGTACAAAATAATAATCATTCCATCATTTATGTGAATTTGCAGGTTTGGTTGGTTTTTTGGTTGTCCGGCTGAGCTCCGTCATAACCTGAAAGTTATGATAGATTGGTCCATATGAAAGGCATTAACATGTCTAATCTTATCATACAAAAGCCAAATATGTTAATTTGTTTCTTTGGTTGGTCAGTTGTCTGGTCAGACCCTTCTCATAATCGAAATGGTGTGATGGATTAGTCCAAGCAAAATACATTAACAGGGCTAATCTTATGACTAAAATGTAGATTAGTATGTTTCTTTCGTTGTTTGGTTGGTTGTCTATCCGGTCTGAGTCCTGCCATGATCTCATATTTACAATGGCTAGGTCAATGTGAAATACATTAACAGAGCTAATATATATACATATAATAAATCAAGCAAGAGGATGATCGAAGAACGACTGGAAGAATGCCGATCCATACACAAAATAACCCCATCATTTTCTATGGGTATATGTTGGTTATTCATATGATATCCATATTCTGCCAGCAACGTTTGATTTTATTTCTGTCACAGACAATCACTTTCTTCTTGATTTCCAATGTGCAATATGCATATTGAGAGCCGAAACACGCTCAAAGAATTCACGTTCAATATTGCAATATTTAATGTATAATTATCATGGAAAGATGAGTGAGGGAGTGAAATCAGTGGGTGATATCTTTCAAAAAGCTGAGATGTAATTGCATATACCGGAACCAACAATCTATTTATCAATCTGGTCGGCAATGATTACAACTGTGATTATTCTTCAATCTTCTTTCTTTTCCCTATATTTCTATAATCGTTAGAATGAATGAAAATTTTGACGTATTTGTTAATCAGATCTTACGTGTGATATCACATAAATAAATAAAAATGAATAAGATAAACAGTTAATGCACGATTATAGACTTATTGAAATAAATATGATGACGCCTCAATATGATATATTTTGCCGGTAACTAATATTTAAAGGAACAATGAGATCATTGTGTGCACCAAAATCTCTCTGTAGAAGGTGATCATTAATGATCAGTGGTCGAAGATATGCTTCATCTAGACATGAACAATGCATTTTGTTCTCAAGACAAAGCTTGTATAGATAGATGGATAAGAACAGACTGATTGATAGATAGATAGACACTAAGCTTGGTTTTATCAGGCACAGGGTCATAATTGTAGGCATCTATTTCACTATACTGAGAGATCTGCAAGTGCAAGACAAGCTTGCTAAGCAACACTCTATGATAGGTGCCCAATTATACCATCCTCGACCTAGACCGAGCTACACTCAGTATCACATGCATAGATAAATAGATAGATGAATAGATATGAACGTAGATAGAATTACTCTGGCATCTGTCTTAGGCCAAGATGGATTCTATGAGAACGGCGTTTTGTTAATCTATTCTGGTTTGACCTTAGTTTAATTAAAATACGATTTTCTAATGGAACTCTGAATAGTCGATTCTAATTTCCGGCATTTCTTTGAAAGAGATCGAAAGCCAAACACCAGTAGTTCGTTTGGATTAATTACAGTTTGATTTTCATCATCACCATCTGGTGTCGACTTTGTAAGGCGAATGAATGTTGCTTTGATATTTAATTCGTGTTCACATCGACGTCACGTACACATCTCTCATTTAACTTCAATGTACACATCTCTCATTTAACTCCAATTCTTGAATTTTCGAACTGCAGACTAATTTAGCATGAGCTTACGTTGCAAACTTAGCCCCCAATAAAATCTCATATAAAGTGGGTAAAAAACAAATAAATGTATGTCTGAGTGTTTATGTGTGTATGTGAACTGAATGCCATGAAGGAATTGTCAACTTCGGAAAATCTTGCATTCACCACCTAAAATATATAAATTCTAGATCTAATGTACCAGTTGCGTCAGCTATCCATCTAGTCACTCATACACAAAAATAAAAACTAAGAAAAAACTTCTAAACTGAACTGACTGTTGAGCCATCATACGTCGAAATTGACGGAATAGTCCATCAGATATAAGTGTGCGTGTGCGTGTTCATTAGTGTATGTGTGGGTATGTGTGTGTTAGTATATGTATATGAGGTACTACCCAAAAGTTTGAGGAATATAAAACACTGCTTGCGAACCGTTCTTACCTGTGATTGGTGAAATTCAAAGAGATTGGTTTGCATCATAAATTTATTGTTTGAATAGGGAAACACTGTTATTGTTTGGCGTTGCAGTGAGCAATTTGAACCTTTGAATGATGATGCATTGAACAAATCTTTCTTTCCAAGACAAAAGAGTCTATTTGGTTATTTTTCAGCATGAAAGCGTCAATACTGACATTGCAAATGCGATGCAGTAAACGATATGGGGCCAGGATTGGAAGTTCCTCCACATATGGAGTAATTTCGAAATTTGCTCTCTAAGCTTTTACTAGCTCCGCTTTCTGCTACACGGGTTGTCTGGTCAGGTTCCAACAATTTTATGATATCACGAATTCATCAAAGTAAAACTGGAATCGTTCTTTCATAATTTAGCTTTATGATGGTGTAAGAAAATAGAAAGCTAGGAAAAATACTTTATTACTGAATAATGATGCTATGAATTTATGAGACATATTTAGCTAAAAAATAAACGCTGGAAATTTTTATATTTAATCATAAATACCCAGACATGACTACCAATCCCTAAACCTAGGAGTTTATAATCTTTGTGCTGACAGGACCTGCTACAAAACGTCAGACCAGAATTAATTACCTCGTCTGAGATATTATCTTTCTCCTTTATTCTTAGTTTTATCTTATATTATTTTTCAACGTTTATTCTACTTATATTTTCTATTCTGCCAGAAACCGCCAACCAAAACTGTCATCATGAATATTATCAAATCTAATGTAGATTTCTCTAGTTTTCAAGTTGGTTTGGCTGGCTGGCTGGCTGGCTTGCTGGTTATGTATGTATGAATATATGTTAAGGTTGCCAATTTTTTGTTTTGTTTTTTCGAATTTTTGTTGACAAAGATTTTTTGAGAGTTTGAGAGAGAATTCCAGGATCAAAAAACTGAAAAATCACATCTAAATTGACAAATGTATGTATGTATATACGTATGTATGTATGTGTCACCCTTAAAGTCCATACCAAAAGAGCTAGAGGACTGAAAATGTAAACATTTGCTCCGTGCTATGTCTAGAAAATATGTTTGTTTATTTTGTTTTGTTTTTTGTTTTTTTGTTTTTGAAAATCCTTCTTAAATAGGTTTTTAGTACAGGAGTTAATTATTCAATAATCACCCCTTTTGAAGAAAAAAAAATTACTCACCCCCAACATGACTGGCTGCAAAAAGGAGCTTGCCACGTAACGGTTTCTATCGTGTGACAAACAAGACCTGCTTTTACATTAAGCTGGTCTTTAAAATCGATATTTCCTTCCTAGCGCCCGCCCATTCGGGACATTATATAGGATCCGATTAGCATCGTTTGCCAATTGTCTTTCCTGAAGGCGTTAATGACAGGAAGATGACTGTGTTGTCTTGGAGACGACAAACCCAATCCAGAGAGAGAGAGACAGAGATAGAGCGCCGAAAAGAGTAGATCCTAATGATGATATACCTTACATAGAAACAAACTTACTCCAGATGAGCTGAACTTGTTAACGATAAAATGGTAATACAGTTATCCCCTGTCAAACGCAGGTTTTCCATTTGTGGTTTCGATATTTCCTGATCAAGTCTTGAATAATTTAATGGGAATATTTGGAGGAGTTTTGTGGCGTACTTCGAAACGCAGCGTCATTGAAAAGACGTTATACAGTATGAACAAAACTTAAAAAGTTTAGAAACCCATAAATGTGTATATATTTATTTCATAGCAACGAACACTAACCTTTGACAAAAAATAACATGAATCAATGAAAATGAAACTGATGATCAAACATGTTGAAGACAAAGACACAACGATCAAAATCGAAGATGCAGAGCTGACGAAAATAGACAACTATATCTGCTCCGAACAACGAAATAAAATGAAATTTTCTAAAGAAGAAATCAAGTGAGGAATCATACTAAGTCTTCAAGCTTTCGTTAGAGCAAGCTCAACCTTCAAGAACAAAAACAAAAATCCCATTCGTTATTTTTAAAAAAGCAGTATACAACTAATGCATCCAACTATACTTACCAATGGAGCTGAAATATGGAACCCAACCAAAAGATTGAACCTAAAACTTGGAAACATGCAACGGGCAAAGGAGAGAATCATGCTCAATATCACACGGAGAGAATGCAAGACAGGCACAGTATGTTAGAGAAAAAACAGGAATCAGAGATATCATAGAATCCATTAGAAAACTGAAATGTCAATGGGCTGGACATGTTGCAAGAATGACAGGGAACTGCTGGACATCACGACTCACAACGTGGATCCCTAGAGATCATATCTGGAAACTGACCGACAAAAATAAGATGATATGACAAAAAATACAAGATCAGAGAACATTGGCTCCGAGGTGTTCATGATAAATAGTGCTGCAAATCTTGGGGAAGGTGTTTGTCCACTGATGGATAATAATGATGACGTGTTGATCATAATCAAATATGACGGTCAGATCTAAGGATTATTCCTATCGACAACTGAGTATAATTCATAATCTCAGGAATTTGGACTGGAGTTTCGTTTTCTGTATAAACCTCAGACCAGAATGACTTTCTTTGGTGAAGGGATGAATTTATTCTAACAATGCGTACGACCCGATTTTTTTCTTCTCAAGAACATCTTATCTCCCGACACCGAATGCCTGATGGTGCCAGCGATGTGCATTTTGACAATCCTACAGCATAAATACCATTCGTTCTGTGAATTTTCTCACTTCCCTTTCTCATAGCGTACCTGTGCACTCGGCCTGAAGATGTAATATAATATTATGAGAACAGCAACCAGCTGGATGTGTTGTGTATTGGGGCATTCAGATTAACTTATGGTTTCAGCTGAGAAGCGAGTTCCAATTAACAATATGCGAAGATGTCAACGCGTGCTGAGAACACGAAAAGGGAAAATGTGGAAGGTGCTATGTGGATGTGTATGAGTTTCAGGAAAGTAATAGATTTTTGATAGAGGGAAACAGGTTAATAGTTTGACATATATATAACTATATATATAGAGAGAGAGAAAGAGAGAAAGTGAGGGAGAGAGGTAGGATAAACATAGATAGATAGAGATAGGAAGACATAGATAGATAGATAGATAGATAGATAGATAGATAGATAGATAGATAGATAGATATCGATAAACATAGCTTTTGTGCATAAAGTGTAGTATATGTTTGTATTAAAAGGTCCCGGATATCTTTTTTCCTACTGCTTATTGTATCCAGAAATGCTATCCGGTAATTACAATGAAAGGGCAAACAGAACAGACTTTCAACAGAACGTTTTAAAAAAGTAATTTGATGAAAAATAAATACCCAAACCAGTCAGCATGAACTTTTTAGAAAGTATAAATTCAGTATAACATGAGAAGGTCGAAATACAAGAAAATATAAACAAGAGTGGTCCGGGATCGGTTGGCATTTAACACTGTGCAAATGTCAAGAAGAGTTTGCCCATCTCATCTGATCTCATCCATCATTGTAAAGAGTGATTAAACAGAGAACAGACGATCAGAATCACTGGACATAGAAAAATAAATGAATTGCTGAAAAATAAAAGAATTGAATAATACGTCCGATTAGTCTTTCAATAGAAAGCGCCACGTAAACAATGTCTCTTGGCAGCAGGCTGTGTTGAGGGTCATCAATTAAAGTATTTGTCTTTTTTGTGCAAAGGGCGATAAGAAAGCATGATTTTCAAAAAATCAAACGGGAACAAACTAGCGGCCAATTTAGCATAAACTTATATTGCAAACTGAACCCCCACCAACACAACTATAGAAAATCTTCTGGGGATTTTAAAAAATGACAATGAATGAATATTGAAATTTTCAGCCATTTGGCTCGATTGATATGTCTGAACGCGTTATATATATATAGCCAGCCTACCTACGTTTAATGTCTAGAATAATCCTTTTTCTTTCTTTTTTCTTTTTTGAAAATCCCTCCCAAATAGGTTTTAAGGGAGCAATTCAGTTTGCAATCTATGTTTATGCTAAATTGGTCCCTTAATCCATGACCAGCAGCATTCATGCCTGTTCTTTTTTGTATTCAGACATTTTAGTGACCCAGTGCAGGGTCGTTGGGGCTCCACAGAGGATTCCATCATAAGTGTATCTAGGACGAGATAGCCAGGTGGTACCTGTCTTTTTTCAGGTTGGGAATACGAATTTCAAATCTCCTAGACTGGTTGCCATCAATGGCTAGAAATCTAACTCTACTGAGCTTCTTTTTTTTTTTTTTTACTCATGAATTGATTCATGCCCTTTCGAAAGGCATTCGTGAGAAGTTGTCTCAGCTGGAGTTTGAACCTGGCGAACTGATTCCATTCCTCATGCCGTTAACTACTTGATCACCTCAATACTTCAAAAGTGTGCAAAGGCAATTTTACCTGCGTATTCCGTTTCTTTTTTTGCACACTCTTCGTGTTTTATCAGTTGAAACAGGGTGTTTAAGGGTGATTTTGTCAAACTACAAAACTGAATATTGAAATATATTCACTTTTATGAAAGCATTTTCCTTCAAATCTGGCCATTGAAAGGGGTTTTAAAAATAGTATTTAGATGTTTTTCTAGATAGATGAACTGAAAATCTAGATAATTTTTTATGCAAGAATCTCTCTCTCTCTCTCTCTCTCTCTCTCTCTCTCTCTCTCTCTCTCTCTCTCTCTCTCTCTCTCTCTCTCTCATCCATCATTTTTAATTTTCATTTTTGTCTTGACGGACGGGAAATCTGAAATTGAGAGAAATAAAGTAAAAACTAAGAAGAAGACAAGAACAATCCTCGCTAAAATGAAGGGTGTAAACAGAAAGGGAAAATAAG
>OY735215.1:54855129-54865129 GCA_963457665.1 Thysanoteuthis rhombus
CTCGTAATACGAAACCTGATGCTTGAATAAAGTATCTTATGTGTATCGGTGGTGAGAGCAAAATTAGTTTACCGGATTTTGCAAGTAAACAAAGGTACTGACCACAAGGAGTGGGGAGTGTGTTGAGTCAGAAGTTGGTGATCAAGCCAAGATTCAAATCCCGCTTTTCAAAGCTGACCGGCAAAGCTGGCTCAACGCCATTTCCTGATTGTCAAATCTTTTCGTTCAACCTTATATCGTACTAATCTCAGTAAATATCAAACATAAGGAATAACTGAAAACCTTTGAGAATTATTTTTAATTCACTTGTGTCAACAAAGCTGAAAAGATGTTTATTTATTCGGTTGCATCCTTTCATTTGTCTGTTGTAGAGATATTTTCTCGTTTTTTTTTGGGGGGGGGGTCTCAATTAAATGTAAGTGTACGCTCATGACTTGTACACCAATGACTTCCAAGGGTTGTGTTTCAATGACATTTTGTGGAAGGTTGGACAACGGGCTATGGAAGTGATAATCATTAAATTTTGTAGCGGATGGATGCACAATTATCTCCCTTACTTGGTAGTTATATGTCCAAACCGCATATCGACAAAATTGCATGTTTCTCTACACGATATCTCAAAAAGTTATCAATGAATTTGAATGATATTCTTTGGGAGGGTGGACATTAGACTATGTAAGAACTGATTAAACTTTACGGGCCAATCCATGCACATCTACTCTCTATGACAATGGCTTTGGCAAAGGTTTGTACTTTCGATGCACTTTCTAGTTTTTTACATGTGTTTCTTTCCTCTTATTTTGCAAGTGCTACGTTGTCAGTCTACAATCATCAAATTAGCCGTGTAAAACAAGAAAAATCTGAAGTTGCATGCAATATCTTTTAGAGTTTGTCTTTCGGTGATACTGATTAAGCCACGGGGGTAATCATTAAAAGTTAGCCTTTCAGCTATATTCTTAAATTCTCCGAACACTATGCTGCCATTTCCGTTGGCGTTATACAATATCAGAATTAGAAACGACTGTCTTCGAACTTCTCAAATGAAGCATTGTCAATTATCATTAATTTTTACTGTTAGTACTGTCAACATTCTTCTGTTTCTTTTTATTACCCTAGTAATATTAGAGTTGATTGCATTGTAATTTTGAAGTGTAGCTATTTTTACTAATATTGCTCTCATCCCATTTCTGACACCATTTATTACATTGTTAGTAATATTAGATTTAATTGTATTCGTACTTTTTGATGAAGCTTTGTCAAGTATTATTGCTATTCTACTATTCGTACTTCCGTTGCTTTTTATAACACCGTGAGTAATAATACCAATATTATTTGGATTTCTCTGGTGAGGCATTGACAATCACAATAGCATTGTTAGATGTAATATCATTGTATTCCATTAGATGAAACATTGTCACTTATTAATCATTTTTACTAACGGAAATTTGTTGATTTCTATCATAACTCTCAAATGAAAGAAGATTAAAGAAATACTAGTCAAAATCAATAATAATTGAGCGCGTTTCATCTTCCATTCATAAAATTCGAATACTACTGAAATTGTGAATTCTATCTATGGCGCCCCATCATTTATAGTTGGTGTATTATATTTGCTGAGAAGGCCAATACTTATGTTGAATCATTATCATACGTTAATTCGAATGCGTTGAAATTCCCGTCATACAGGGAATGCAAATTAACAGACATTCATCATCATCATCATCATCATCATCGTCGTCGTCATTCTTTTAACGTCCATCGTTGGACATAGACCTTTCCTGGGATTCGCCACAATTCTCTATCGTGGGCGTTGCAATATGGTCAGCCCAATGCTATTTGGATTTTTTAATGGATTTTATCATATCCTTTTCGGATTTACTCCGCTGTCTTGCGGTCTCTCCATGTGAGGACCAGCATAATTCTTTCATCTGCACGTTGCATGCTTCTCAATTTGTAGATCTGTTTCTTGGTTAGGTTCCATGTTTCAGCTCCATAAGTGACAATCGGGAGAATGCATTGGTTATACACTTTTCTTTTTAGGACAGAAGCAAATAACAGAAATTAAGTGCTTATAAATTGAACAGATTCATTCACTGCCACTGGCCCAGTGCCCTAGAAGCTCCTTCTACTATTCACACGCGGATAAAACTGTTAATTTTGTGAAAGCATTCAGCCTCTTAACCCGCTTTTCTGTTTCTTGGCTTGTCTTCAAAGAAGCCACTAATAAGTAGCTAAAAACTGTTTCAAGTGGAAAAAAACTCAGGTTTGTTGTGTGATTCATGCGGCTCACTAACAGGGCAGAATATGAGACAAGGTTGTGTTTCGTGTTGGGAGACAAAGACAAAATTCCCTCGGCGTTTGCCTTTTGGTACGCCTTTGGAAGCAGGGATTACCACTAAGCCCACCCAACGTGATGGAATGAGAATTTTCAACCTGGAGGAGCAGGTCCCTTGGAACCAACTATTTCTGTAGAGTAAAAAAGCATTTGGTGTTTTATCTACTTCCTTTTATCTATTTCCCTAAACAGTAAAATGATATCCACATCATAGGTTGTTGTTTTTTTCTTCTTCTCAATCTCTCCTGTATTTAATCTGGAAGCGATGATGAAGACATTTATATAAGTCTTTGTAAAACGTCTGTCTCTTGGGAGAAAATTCCCATTGTATAAACGACCAGTGACGAAGCCTCTGTTTCCATTGCATATGTCAGCTTCGGGATTCTTGCAAATCTCAAGTCTGGTCGAGACTAGGACTTTATTCTTACATGTTTTTATGAAAACCTTCTTAGCAGGATCCAAGTCCACTCTAATTACACTGTTTAGAGAGTATGGGAATTTTTCCCCAATGGAGAGTTTTCTGCACTGTTCCCTCATACCAGGAATCGAACCCGGGACCTTGCTTAATCCAGCAGTGGATCATAACTGTGAAGCACCTGGTAAGAACCAATCCCACTTCAGACGTCTTCAAGTGTAAAACTACTACGTTAAGCATTGCTGTATCATATATATATATATATATATATATATATAAGGTAAAAAAAACAATGTATGTCAACATTTCGTGCATCACGCACTCACTACCTAATATATATCATTTAAATTTTGATCCTGATGTTGAACGTTTCTTTCTCTTTCTCTCTCTCTCCCTCTCTCTCTCTCTCTCTCTCTATATATATATATATATATATATATATATATATATATATATATATATATACATTAAAAACATTAAGATCCAAATTTAAATAATAGTAACAAAATCAAATTCTGTATATAATTCAGAATACTCTAAACACAATACATCAACAGCGATCAGAAAATAAATGACTCGAATGACATACCATCGTACGAAGATTTGGAACATTTATGAAATTTTCGAAAGAAAATAGCAACATTCATAAGACTTAGAGTCCCAAAATAATTTGAGTTATTAGAATAACCTATGTTTCAACAGAAAGCCAAAAATAGTTTTCACCGCATTGACGTCCTCATGAAAATCAATTTCTCAGATATTCATCTCAATGAACGAAACTAAACAAAAATGGCGTCTTATTTTTATCCCATAATTCTTCCATGAAGCTTTATGTATGATGAAGAGTAAAGTGGGTCCAAAAAATTCTGACTCTCTCAGATTGACCTGAGGAACTTTCAAAAGTTGCCAATTTACTCACAATTAACAACACAAGAAAAAACTTGCGATCCATTAATTTTTAAGGGTCCTAAAAGCGTACATATGGTGACGGCCACGCAAAGACCAGGAGTATTACTTCCATTCCTATTCACTTTTTCTTGGTTATGAAATTTCTTTCTGGCAGACTGTGGCATTTTGCATGTATCGATATATATATATATATATATATATATATATATATATATATATATATATATATATAATTTAGATATGATTAAACAGACTCTGAACATTTTGGGATGATGAGCCGGGGGTGATCCTACAGGGAAAATTTCTGATACGTTTCACCAAAAAATATCAGCAGTCACGCCAAAAGAGAATTTGATAATTTGTACATGAGTAAACACAGAATTAGCTGTTGACTTTGCACGTGGCCTATACACTAATTTTATGTTATTTTTATTTACTTGGAAAAGTTAAACTTGAATTTAAGAAAGTTGAACTGCAATTTCAAAAAGTTGAACAGCAATTTGGAAAGCTGAACTGCAACTTACAAAAGTTAAACTGATTTTTAGGAAAAGTTGAATAGCAATTCATGAAAGTTGAACGTCAATTTAAAAAGTTGAACTGTAATCTAAAAAAGTTGAACTGTAATTTACAAAAGTTGGACTTCAATTTGATAAAGTTAAACGGCTATTGAGAGAAAGATGAACTTCAATTTTAAAAAGTTGAACTCCAGTTTTTAAAATTTGGAGATTTTTGGACCTACCCTAATAAACAGTATGCTTCTTCTGTTCGTTTCTCTGTCCGTAACGGTGGACTTCTCTGCTAAAAGATAACAATTTTGCTAACAAACTATCTCTTACCCACATACAATGGATACACTGGACTCTTCCACTTTAACCGATTCAGTAGTTTCTCTTTCACAGAAAGATCACGAAACTCGCATAATTTTGATTTTTTGATTTTTTTTCAATTCGCACCGGTCATAAATTGTCTTACTTATCCACAAACATTTGAAGTTGCTGATTGCTGGAATATAAGTAAAAGATAGCATTATGCAAGATAGAAGGTCTTGTATAACACGATTACTTGCTTGCTCAGCGATACGGGTAGAAGAGGTTATCGGTCAGCCGAGCTAAACGAGTACGTGGTTTCAAGGGATACCCATTTCTTTTACTTCACACCACGTTACAGAGTTAACAATCGCCCTGGAAAACCACCTTACTCAGCTCTGCCAGAAAAATACATTTTTCTTGCCGTCTTTGGCAATAGGCCAACATCTGTTAATTGTAAATATGCCAAAGAAACTGACTAGTTGCCGACATGAGTTGCCGGCACTTTCCTACAAGTAAAAGTGGGTTCGGCTGAGCGACGGGCGACTTCGAGGAAGACAGCAGCTTTCTTACGGGAGGAATCTTGAGTGAATTTAGATACTTAGCACCGGTCACAAATTGTCTTACTTATACGCAAACACTTCAAATTACCGATTGCAGGTATATAAGTGGAAGATAACATTCTTCAAAATCTAAAAAACTGAATCATGGGGAGAATATCTTGAATTTTTCATTTCGAAATCTTCTTGTTAATAAGTACGTGTCTCAACACAATTTTAAGTTAATTCTTAATAAACGCGTAAGTACATCAATATGTCTGTCGCCTGCAGAGAAGAGAGCATTCATTTTACATTTTTAGGTTTTAAGCTTGTCTGTCTGTCAGGCTATGAATCATGCATACAGGCCACAGAAATGACGCTAGAGTGATAATAAATCAAATCTATACTCCTTATTATGTCTAGGAAAACCTCTTTTTTTAAATTGCCCCGCTAAATGAGTTTTCATTTGGGTATTCAATTTGAAATCTAAATTCATATTAAATTGGTCCCTTAGTTTGTGTCACGTTTATGTTTGTTTGGGTTTTTTTATATTTGGACTTTCTAGGATTCTCAGCCTAACAAAAAGCGAAATAAGTAACTTTTTTCATAGGGGCATTCAATTTGAAATCTAAATTCATGTTAAATTGGTCCCTTAGTTTGTATCACGCTTGTGTTTTTGTTTTTCCATTTATTTTGACTTTCTAGGATTCACTACCTAACAAAAAGTGATGAGTAACTTATTCATTGATCCCCCTTTTCCCAATTACTCAACTGATCACCTCCAACAAGGCATGCTGCCAAAAGACATTGATTACATGATGGCTTCTATCGATTGAGTGACCAGACCAGTTTGACAAAGTTTTCCCTTCTCAGTGCTAACAATGATCAGATCTGCTCTTTAGATCTAAATTAGATGATCCGTTTGAATCTCAAAGTGTCTGAGGATCTTTGATGCTTTTTTAAATCTCTTGGACATATTCTGTTTGGTGAATGTTTTTGTTTATATGGTTTGATCCTTGTCGTTTGCACAGTCAGTCCTCAGAGGATCGTTTTCCCCCGCACAGTTCTGCCTATCTTTGTTCTCCTTCTGGGCCAACTTTTTGTATTCGCTCATTTTACAAAGGGTGCCGAAATATTCTCGGCTTTATATACGAAGTCAATTCTAGCCACGATCCACTCAACAAAAGAGCGTTATTTTATCACTGTAGCCAGAGTGTTCTGCATATATGGTAAAGAGCAAATTTGCATCGTCCTTATGTTTGTTTGCTTTATTTCTAGATCGTTCCCTTCAGGGATCGAGAAACTTTTAGCACCAGCTAGTACAGGGTGTCCATAAATTCTCTATCTGTTTCATCAGAGTTCAAAAACAAATGAGCACCCTGTATTATTGACAGACTCATCTCTGCTTTCACTTAGTTTGTATTTCCAGTTTTGCTGTCTATATTTATAGACGTTGTTATTTTTGTGTTTTAAGCAATGAAGATTATTTTATTCTTGTCGTATCTAAATTATGTTTCTTTTCTTTTTCAGGTAAGTTATTTTCGTTTTTTCTTCATCCACATCTTTTCGAATATTTCCCGATGATTCCTGGATTAAAGCCTCGAATTCGGAAATTAAAAGTCTACAATTCGATGTCTGGTCTCAGGTAGGTGTGGACAGTTATGTATCAGTCATATGAAAACTTTCGAAAATATCTAAATCGAAAGTCAGGACAATTGACACTCACTGGCAATGAATTATGCATGTGTATATAGTAAGATATTCCTTAATGTCTGCAGTGATTCCTGGCTATTGACAAACCATGGAAATCTTACAGGGAAAGCATCTATCTATCTCAATCTGATCTTATCTATCCATCAATTCCTGTCTATTCATATCTATCTTTCTATACCAGTCTGTTCATATCTATCTATCTATCTATCTATCTAATGCCTCGTGCGTATTGTGCATTCTTTGCCGAGAAACGAGTATTATTGCATAATCATATTCCATATAATTGGAGAATTATCATCGATCAGTGGCGTATATTACTGTTTACTTTCGTCCCAAATTAATCTTATTCGTAAATCTTATTGATTTTTCGATTTTTTTTTCATTTTTTTTCAAGAAATTCTTTGACACCAAACTCGAATCAATAACTAGTTTTCGTCCTTTTGAAGACGAAATTAAAAGTTAAATTGTGACTCAATTATCTCCCCTCATCTTGCAATCAAAATTATTGAATCAAATTTTAATCTAGTCAGTTGATTCTCATTCTCTGTCTCTCTCTCTCTCTCTCTCTCTCTCTATATATATATATATATATATATATATATATATATATATATATATATATGCGTGCGTGTGCGGCTGTGTAATCATGGACCCGTGGGTCATATTTGATTCTAAAAACACCGTACCATAACAAAATCCAAATTCATATCCTTGAGGTTTTCACGTGCGAAAATGTGTATGGGCGTGTGCATATACAGTGAACATGGTGAAATTAGTCGTTTGATTTTTTTGTTAGGGTGTTGCTATGGTTTTATGTAAACACCAAACGTTCGGTTTATCAGAAATAGTTCCGTAGACATCACCAACTGTGTTCCTGCAAATGTTTTTGTTGATTGTGTTGGCAAGAGTCCAACTTTTTTTTTTACACGCTCAAAGAAATCACTCACTAAACAAGACAATGGAAAAATACAAACCCAACATAGAAACCAAAATAGACACTGCATAAAACAAAAAAATAATAAGAGAAGAAGAAGAAGAAGAAGAAGAAGAAGAAGAAGAAGAAGAAGAAGAAGAAGAAGAAGAAGAAGAAGAAGAAGAAGAAGAAAATGCTGATAAAGGAGAAGAGAACAAAAGAAGAAGAAGAAGAGGAAGGAGGAAAATGGTGATAAAAGGGAAGAGAAAAAGAAAACAGAAGAAGAGGAAGGAGGAGGAAAAGGAGAAGAAGACGAAAATGGTGATAAAAGAGAAGAAAAAGAAGAAGAAGAAGAAGAAGAAGAAGAAGAAGAAGAAGAAGAAGAAGAAGAAGAAAATGCTGATAAAGGAGAAGAGAACAAAAGAAGAAGAAGAAGAGGAAGAAGAGGAAAATGGTGATAAAAGGGAAGAGAAAAAGAAAACAGAAGAGGAAGGAGGAGGAAAAGGAGAAGAAGACGAAAATGGTGATAAAAGAGAAGAAGAAGAAGAAGAAGAAGAAGAAGAAGAAGAAGAAGAAAAAAAGAAGAAGAAGAAGAAGAAAAAAAGAAGAAGAAGAAGAAGAAAAAAAAAGAAGAAGAAGAAGGTCTGGTTGATTTCTCAAGAAAAACCGTTACATGAACAACGTCCCTTGGCAGCGTGCTGTATTGGGGGTGATCAATTAAAAACTGGAAAAAGGGGAGCAATGAATATTTTACTTCTATCATGCTTCCGTTGAGCTGTGATCACTAGGGAAAAATTCTGAATTTTCCACAAAATACGTGAATGCTGTCGGACACAAGTGAAACTTTAATTGCAAATTGAATCCCCGCTATTGAAAAAACACTGCTGGGGGGTATCTTTAAAAAATAAAAATACAAACGTGTTTTTAGAATTGATGATAAGTGAATAATTTGGAATTTTCAGCCCTGTGGCTCCACGTTGGCCTGTACGCTTTATGTATACATGCATAAATAGCCAGCCAGACCAACTTGAAAATGAAAGGAATCTCTATTGACAATTTTGGTAACAGTTTTGTGTGAAGGTTTCTAATAAAGAAAGAAAGAATAAATGAAAAGAAGAAAGAAAGAAAGAATGCATGAATGGAAGAATGAAAGAATGAAAGAATGAAAGAAGAAAGAGTGGATGAAAGAACGAGAAAAAGAAAGAATGAATGAATGGAAGAAAGAAAGACAGATTGAAAGAGAAAAAGAAAGAATGAATGAAAAAAGAAAGAATGAAAGAAAGAGAAAAAAGAATGAATGAGAGAAAAAAAAAGAATGAATGAAAGAATGAATGAAAGAAAGAATGAAAGAAAGGACGAAAGAATGAAAGAAGAAAGAGTGGATGAAAGAACGAGTGAAAGAAAGAATGAATGGAAGAATGAATGGAAGAATGAATGGAAGAAAGAAAGACAGATTGAAAGAGAAAAAGACAGAATAAATGAAAGAAGAAAGAATGAAAGAAAGAAAAAGAAAGAATGAATGAGAGAAAAAAAGAATGAATGAAAGAAAGACAGAATGAAAGAAAGAGTGAAAGAAAGAATAAATGAAAGAAAGAAAGACAGAATTGAAGAGAGAAAGAATGAATGAATGACAGGAGAAAAAATGAAAGAAAGAGTGAAAGGAAGAATGAAAGGAAGACATTTGGTAAAACATTATGTCAGTTCATATTGCCTCCTTTCAATCTACCCAAATTCCTCTTTCCACATACATACATACATACATACATATATACATACACATATATATGTACATACCTACATTCAACGATCAATCATATATTCAAAGAGTTCTTCAGCAGCAATCGGAATATCTATTTATTGTAATATTAAATGATATCTTCCCCATCTATTTAAAAGACAATTTCATGTCCGTAAAACTTGTCAAATCGAAGTCGATGAATCAACCAAGGCCGATTTAATTGAATCTATCTTTCACATCTACAGACAGACTGTAACTATTTTCGGCTTCTCAATCGCAAATCTATTCACCGGTCTGATCTTTTTGTGTTTTTAAACGAATTTATAAATTAATTGGCTTCTAACTTGTTATGATAAAAAAAAAACGACATTTATCTATATGAAATGTAATGTTCATCAGTATTTAGACAAGAACAAAGTTTTACTGCCTGGATCTTGAGCAGGGGGTCAAAATCAAACAGCAAGTTTGATAACTCTTTTATCAGGGTGAGTTCGCCTTTTCAATCTTCATTAATCGATTCTGAACAAGATTTTAGAAAGATAAGAATGACCTGCTTTCTCTCCATTCAACATTATAAATCTAGGAAGAAAAACACTTCCAGGAAATGTAGCACTCAGAACCACAATACATGA
>OY735215.1:54870129-54925129 GCA_963457665.1 Thysanoteuthis rhombus
TCGAAATTAATTTGAGTTGTAAATCTTGTTGATTTGTTGGATTTTTATTTTTGATGAAAATTTACTTGACATCCAACGCGTATCAATAACCAGTTCTTCTTCTTTTGAAGACGAAGTAAATCAAAATATATTTGTGACCGAATCATCTCCCCTTATCTTGTAATTAAGATTATGTTCAATCAAATTTGAATCTAGTCAGTTTGGTTTGAAAAAGTCAACATCAACATTGTCAATATCAACCGTTCATACTAAACTGATCTTTTACTCTGTGTCCAACAGCATTTACGCTTGTTTTTGATCACTACCCAACGGAAGGAGAAGTAACTTATTCATTGATCATCCGTTTTTCTTAATTGATCACCTCCCCTAACCTGGCATGCAGCCAAAATACGTTGGTCACATGTCGGTTTCTATTGAGAAAATCACCATACCTGTCTATATATCTATCAACTCTCAGTCTCTGTCTGTCTGTCTCTCTCTCTATCTTTCTCATGATCCCCCTCCCCTTCAATCTCTCTCTCTCTCTCTCTCTCTCTCTCTCTCTCTCTCTCTCTCTCTCTCTCTCAGACTCTTTTTATATCTATCTGTTCTTTCTGTAATCCTTGTCTATGTACGTCTACGTCCATCTTGATGATATTAAAGAAATATGTATGAACCGATCTGATTCAAATCTCATAAAAACAGTGTAAACGTCTCTAAGTATAGAGCCAGATAAATCATGTTCAAAGAAAGAAATATTCAATGTTGGCATTACGGACAGGGGGCCGATTAACAATAACTGGAGTTGCACTTAGCAGCCCCCTAGAAACTACATGACATTAATACGTAAGTCTTTCCGGCGTTCACTAATCCTAGCTTAGTTTGGCTCAAGGCTACAAGTATTGGGTACCAGGTAGAATCAAATTCTTTATAGCAGTTTGCACAATTAGCTGCTAAGTATGAAGTGCGAGGCACCCAGAATGTAAGTCTTATGGGCTTACAGACAGCTGAATACAATACGTCCCGACGTTGTTTGCTTTGAACTGAGCATCAGTGTAAAGGTTGGAAAAAATTGTTGTGATAACGGGATAATAGAATCTCCAGTTACATGAATTTCGGCTATTAATCGATAAGAAAGTCAATTTCAACCGCCGGGATGAAATCGCTGAGTAGAAATAGCTGAACTCTACGATCGTTGTCGGGGAAAAAAGACAGTAGGTCGTTACGTAGATTAGCTGTTGTTAGAATCCAAAAAAGATATAAAGACAAGCATGAATGCTGCAGAGTCAAACTGCACTACGACTTCTGCTCCGACTGAAGATTATTACAGCAACTTTTATTGTATATATATATATTGATTAAAAATATTTCCTTTAGTATAGATGTATTTATTCAAATGAAATATGCCTTTGTGTATTTATATCACAAGTCTTACGTATATGCGATATTTCATAAGTCTGGCCCAGTCGGCAAGAGAGTCGCTTACTGGTTACTTGGTTGTGATTTCGAATCACGGTAGGGAATGTGGATTCTATAGATATATTTATCTAGTTATTAGAATGAAATAAGTCCGAGCGCATTTGTAATATGAATTATCGTAGATATGTAAGACTTGTCAGTTTGGCTCAGTCGGTAAGACTGACGCCAACCAACTCTTGATCGTTAATTCAAATAAGGACAGGAAATTAATTAGTTTATTCCATATCGGTTTGGTTCAACGTGACAGGATAGACAAACAGTGAAGAGTTTACTCCCCTAAGTTAAGTGAGGATTGTAATTGTTGTTGTCAAGGTGGGAAAAAAACAAAGTAAACTTTCCTCTACGACTTGGACCTGAGATTGATCGCAAGAAAGAATCGGATTTGATTCGTGACTGATGTAGTTTTGTAATTCTCATGAGCGCCAGAGGTCGCTGTTCGATCCATAATTGAAATTAGGACTGAGAATGCTGTGGGTTCTACCTTCTTGAAATACCGGTCCAACACAATACAGATACCCACCACACACACACTTTTGGAAAGTTCGATGTACGTCACTTTTCGGCTTTTATGGAAAAAAAAAGATGAAAAGCGAAAATGATCGTCAGCGTTTGTTCTGCAGCGAGCCGATATAAGGACAACGTACACTCCCTTCCTTTCTCTCTCAAACACCTCAGCGTTATGTAACTCCCACCACTCCAACCTCTGACGACGACGACGAAGCAAAACCTACAATTTCACCGTTTTATGGGTCTGGGAAAGCTCAAAAATTTACCATCTATACTATTATTACGCTTATCGGAAGATCCGTCCGTTGCGATGTGATTGGTCAATTAGTCAGAACCTGATCAATCACATGAGACAGGATTTCGAAACGCAGAAATTTGAAAGAGGCAGGCAGCATATGCGTTAGTTTCCTTGTTACGTTACGGAATTACAAGTGAGTAAAAAAAATCGGATCAAGATTCGATTAAGGAAAGCAAACTATTTCAACATGAAAATGGCTTATTTTCCTATAAATTTGTGGGGGGAGAGGAAATGAGTAATTTACTGAAAGGTTGGAGAGATAGAGAAGAGAAAGGGAAGTTAGATAGTTTAATAAGAAGGCAGGAATTCAAGAGAGCAATCTTAGGTAGTATACTGAGGATTAAGAAAAGAAAGCGGGGAAAATATTACTTAGATCATTAAAGGGTTCGAAGGGAAGGACCAGAAAAAATGACTTTGCTAATTTACTGAAAGGGGAACGAAACCTTACGCAATATAAAACTGATGCCTGTTAAAATCGGTCAATCAAAACTGTCACAAAAACTGTTAACAAAGGTTTCTTTAGTTTTTAAACAGGTGTGGCTGTCTGACAAGCTATATATATATATATATATATATATATATATATATATATATATATATATATATCACGTGCATAAGGTGCATCAATATGTGATTAGGCTGGGAGTATCCCTAAAAAAAAACTCGTCGGAATAAAGTCCTGATCTCAACCAGACTTGAGACTTGGGAGGATTACTAAGCGGGTGCAGAAATTAGAACTCTTTATGTTCTACCTTTTACCAACCACCCCTACATGGCATGCTGCCAAAAGATGTTGATCCCGTATTGGTTTCTATTGAGTGTTTGTATAATGTTTGAAATTATGGATCGGCAACAAAGATTAGAAAGGATAAGGGAGAGAACGAAAAGATTCAGGTATAGGATGAGAGAAGAGCAGTGCAGAGCCATGAGATAATGGCTTATCTTAGTAGTCAACACCCGTGGAATTTCCATGGGTTCAATTAATATAAATTCATAGTAATTGCTTCATTGCTTTATTCAATTTCGACTTACGTAAGGTTTTATACGAAGACTCGACTCTCATATAGCGTAGGGGGGACCTGTATTAACTCGTGGGTTTGCGCGAGATTATTGCACAGAGAAGAGAAATATAATTATACACCTACCTGAAAAGGAACATCGGTAAGAGATTTCAACTATCACTGATAAGCGGTACTTAGAACCACTTATCACGGGTAAACGAACAGATTTACGTTTCAGCATACGAAATCCTTGTCAGTGGAGGAAGTGGGGAAGCTCTGAACGTACGAAGACAAGGGAGGGGGGGCAAAAATGGCAGGAGATATAGAGGTTAAACCAAAAAAAAAGAATGGTTTGTGATGCCGGAGGGACATGGGCAACCCTTGAGATTACAAGACAGTTAAGATAGCCGTGTATTGCAATCGTCCCTCATCACTTGACATTTTTGTGGATACTTCAAGGGTTGGAACTCATTTGAAAGCAATTATCATTGTTTGTTTTTGGACATGTGTGGGCGTGGAGAGATGATAGAAACTTGTTGAAATAAGTGTTCCATGAGAAAGCACCATCAAATCAAGGTACTATTAGTCGATTTTTAGACGGTGCTATAAGTTTGCTAGAAAGATAGATAGATAGATAGATAGATAGATAGATAGATAGATAGATAGATAGATAGATAGATAGATATGAATAGAGATAGATAGATATGTACAGACCCAGATGGATTGATGGATAGAAAAAAATATAGATAGATAGATAGATAGATAGATAGATAGATAGATAGATAGATAGATATGAATAGAGATAGATAGATATGTACAGACCCAGATGGATTGATGGATAGAAAGAAACAGAGACAGATAGATAGATAGATAGATAGATAGATAGATAGATAGATAGATAGATAGATAGATAGATAGATAGATAGATAGATAGATAGATAGATAGATATGAATAGAGATAGATAGGTATGTACAGACCCAGATGGATTGATGGATAGAAAGAAACAGAGATAGATAGATAGATAGATAGATAGATAGATAGATAGATAGATAGATAGATAGATAGATAGATAGATAGATAGATATGAATAGAGATAGATAGATATGTACAGACCCAGATGGATTGATGGATAGAAAGAAACAGAGACAGATAGATAGATAGATAGATAGATAGATAGATAGATAGATAGATAGATAGATAGATAGATAGATAGATAGATAGATAGATAGATATGAATAGAGATAGATAGATATGTACAGACCCAGATGGATTGATGGATAGAAAGAAACAGAGACAGATAGATAGATAGATAGATAGATAGATAGATAGATAGATAGATAGATAGATAGATAGATAGATAGATAGATAGATAGATAGATAGATAGATATGAATAGAGATAGATATGTACAGACCCAGATGGATTGATGGATAGAAAGAAACAGAGACAGATAGATAGATAGATAGATAGATAGATAGATAGATAGATAGATAGATAGATAGATAGATGGATAGATAGATAGATAGATATGAATAGAGATAGATAGATATGTACAGACCCAGATGGATTGATGGATAGAAAGAAACAGAGACAGATAGATAGATAGATAGATAGATAGATAGATAGATAGATAGATAGATAGATAGATAGATAGATAGATATGAATAGAGATAGATAGATATGTACAGACCCAGATGGATTGATGGATAGAAAGAAACAGAGACAGATAGATAGATAGATAGATAGATAGATAGATAGATAGATAGATAGATAGATAGATAGATAGATAGATAGATAGATAGATATGAATAGAGATAGATAGATATGAATAGAGATAGATAGATAGATATGTACAGACCCAGATGGATTGATGGATAGAAAGAAACAGAGACAGATAGATAGATAGATGGATAGATAGATAGATAGATTGATAGATATGAATAGAGATAGATAGATATGTACAGACCCAGATGGATTGATGGATAGAAAGAAACAGAGACAGATGGATAGATAGATGGATAGATAGATAGATAGATAGATAGATAGATAGATAGATAGATAGATAGATAGATAGATAGATTGTCTCATCGAAAATCGGAAGCAACGTCAAAGCAACAAACTATCATTTTTTTTAGGAGGTTTATGAACATCAGCGTACTATTATACGGTTTTTAAATAGATAAATATCTAGATAGTCTAATCAAAAATAAGACAAAACTTTGGCAAGCAACACCGAATAAACTTGCCGTCATATTTTTCAAAATTATATTACCACCAGAAGTCTTCACGAATTCCAGCCTAGTTTTAAACGAGCGAAGGAGGTTTATGAACATTTTCTGTGTGAAGAAGAAGAAGAAGAAGAAGAAGAAGAAGAAGAAGAAGAAGAAGAAGAAGAAGAAGAAGAAGAAGAGGAGGAGGAGGAGAAAAAGAAAAAGAAGAAGAAGCGTCTTTATCTAAGATAATAAAAAAAAACATTTAAAACAAATGCTATGTATGGAAAACATGATCTTACCTTCAATACATTATTCCGACCAACTTCCCACAAAACATTACAAATAGAGACTAACTTTTTTACTTTGATACTCACTACATGTACTTAAAATGAGATAGAAAGAAAAACTAAAATTATTACCTTTAAGTAAAAGGCAATTAGCTTCAGCATGTGGAACAAATTCACCCAATAAAAAGATTAATTCACAAAAAGCCCAAGTGAATCACCCACTAAATCAGAGCAAAAGAAATCACATTTGGAAGATTTAGATTATATCACTGCTAGAACCAGAATTAAGAAATAACACTAGGTCTACAAGTAAAATATTCAATATTTTCTACCTTTTGTTCAAATATTTCCACTGAAATTTTGTTTACACCAATTTCTTTTCATTCATTGCATTTTTAGCTTATGAAATAGAATAAAAGCTACGCCTGAATTCGCTTCTATCGAATGGAGAATCAATATTGAGATTAATATTGTTTGCCTCGGAAAAAAATTCTCCAAAACATTGCCAATCATCCAAGTCAAGTGCTGTCGAGAATGTGGCTTATATTTGGGCAAGTCCAAGAAGACATTCGCAAATATACAATACACAAGTGAATACATTCATAATACGGCGAATGTGTGTATAGCAAGGAAGGAATGTTAAATAGTTTTCATCTCATTTTCGAGACGCGGAAATTATTCTTCCATGGCTGTGGAGCGAGTGAAGGAAAACGCGGAACAAGAACGGTTGGCTAAACTTGGCAACAGTCTCAATGTAATTTTGGCTTCCGTTTTCAACATACATGAACTACATACCATAATATCATTTCTCAAACAAAAGATCCTAAACGTCTTGATATCTATTTTCGTTGTGCTCTTTCCGGTAAAATTTATTTATTAAAAATGCCACAATGCGTACATGGCCAAGTAGGTGCCCTTGAAAAAAAAAGTACCTTTGACCATCTGCCTATTATTCAACCTTGCAGAGATTTATTTCAAAACTCAGCTGTTTGTACAAATTATTCCTGGTGCAAGAAAGGTTAATATCCTTCTCAAGGCCACCCTTGAAGGAATATGACGGTCGCTTGGCTGTGTCTGTCCCACAGAATAGTCATCTTGGCATCCATATAGTAACCTCTTGGCTCTTTTGCTTCTTGTAGTTGCCATGGCCCTGTGTACAGTTGATAAGAGCTGGTTGTAGAATTATCTTGTTTGGGATTAATGTGTAGCGCGTGAATTTGCCCAGTTTCAGTTGTCTTAAAATTATGCGAGATGTCCCAAGATCAGCACGGATTCGTCTGAATTTCAGAGTGTCCGAATTCAACTTCTGGAGTCGGTCATGATCATCATCATCATCATCATTATCATCATCAGTCTTTTAACGTCCGTCGTTGGACATTGACCTTCTCCAGGATTCGCCACACTTCTCTATCTTGGGCGTCGCGGAGCCAGTACTTTCTGAATTTGTCTAGCTCGTCTCTCCATCTAATATTCTGCCGGCCTCGGTTGCGCATGTGATATTGGGGGATCCATGTCGTGAGTCGTGATGTCCATCGATTGTCTGCCATTCTTGCAACATGGCCAGCCCACCGCTATTTGAGATTTTTAATGGATTCTATGATGTCCCTAACTGTTGTCTTTTCTCGGATGTACTGTACTGTCTTGTGGTCTCTCCATGTGAGACCCAGCATTATTCTTTCATGTGCACGTTGCATGGTTCTCAATTTGCAGATCTGTTTCTTGGTTAGAATCCATGTTTCAGTGCCATAAGTGACTATTGGGAGGTTATACACCCTTCTTTTTAGTATCAATGGGATCTCGACCGGGGCTTGACTGACCATAAAAACAAACAAAACAAATCAAATGTTAGATTAGATTGAAGACAGACACATCCAAGCAGTAAATTCTTGCTGGAAGTCGGTCAGTGTTACTTAAATACCAGATTTCCAGGATTCATTTTATTTCTCTGCGTTGCACACGTTTCACTGCATCTGTGCTGTGCTTATATCTGGGAGACCATATGGCCGAAGCAAAATCCAAATAATGAGATAGAAATCTGAAGACGCACATGAATAGCGACCGGTGCTTTCCAAAAAAGCAAGATATTGAAGGATCAAAAAATAACAATGAAAAGAGAGAAAAAAGAAATGGACTGCGTTAATGATATTCTACATTGCAGCGAATGCTGAGTAATTATTTCGAATGGAGGAAAAAAAGCAACAGAAATGGGGTTTTATCTACGAATGTTGGGAATATCATGGACAGAACATGTAAGAAAGTTTTAAGTAGAGGAAGAATTGCTGGACAATAAGGGGTCGTAAAGGAGTAGGAATTGCTGACATAAAAGAAAGGAAGCTGTGGAGAGCCATGATCTCCTACGTCTCAAAGACATGGCATGTAAAGAGAGAACATTTTCTGAAAATTACTCTACTGAACAATAGTAGTCTAAAAACATTAAAAGAATAAAAGTCCCTGCTAGAAAAAAATGTAGAGAGAGAGAATTGCAATTATTGTTGTATATTAGGGTCGTTAACTCCGAGATAGTTTTTTATTCCAACCATGGAGTAGTTACAGTTACATATTTTCAGTAAACAGGTGCTCCCAAAACCTGTACCACAATTTTCATTCTAGTCAATTCAGCAGATCCAGAGTTCAGTATTTTTTGCATGTTGGCGTATGGTTATTTACATAAAAAATCTAAGAAGGACTTTCCCAATTGTAAACAAATACAACTCTTATAAAATCAAAACAAACAATTGGATCGATCATAACTCACCATCCCATCGGTGGAATCTCTCCACAAGCCTACTTGCAAATTTTCATTGAAATATATGAAGGAATAACGAAGAATTATCCAATAGGGAAAAGACACAATGATGACGTCAACAACAGACATCCATAGCGAATTTTTTCCGCCAGGGATAAAAATATCTCCTTTGATCAAAACGTCTAATTTATCCGAGCTCTCAAGTGGCTCCTCGCTTGTCTGTCATAATTTCTTTATATGCAGATGTTATTTACTTAACGCAGCATAGCACAGCATAAGACTGCGAACGCCAGGCGTCCAGTGAGCGTTGAACTCACGAGAAAAAAAGTTGCTAATCAGCTTGGACGCTCTACGTGGTGTTATGATTAATGATCAAATCTAAAGAACTATTGTTACTATGTAGTATGTTCAATCATCGCTGAGCCCCACACATTAATAGTCGTGATAGACAAAAATAGGGTTTGTAATTACCCATTACTACTTAGTGGTGACTTTAAGCTTTCTAGATGCCAGATCTCATGTCCTTACGGTTGATGCCTGGGAAAAGCGTACGGAGATCCGGGGACGAAGTCTGAACCCTTTTCTCGATATTGCGGAGTAGTCCAGAGGGAAACAGGAAGTGCTACGTCTGGCAAGTGGTTGACAGCAGAAGCCACCGGAAGGACGTCAAATTGGCCTTATTGGATAAGGAGAATTAAGGAAAGAATAAACTGACAAAATAATGAAAAAGGAACAGATCTGATCAGTCACTCAATAGAAAACGTCACGTGATCAATGTCTCTTGGCAGTGTACCTTGTTGGGGGTGATCAATTTAAACAATGGAATTGGATCTGGTCAATGAAAAAGTTGTTTAACTCGATTTTGGGGGTAAGTAAAAAAAAAAAAAAAAAAAAAAAAAAAAACTTCGAACTTTCAAAAAACGAACGGACACAAACTAGGAACAGATTTAGCAGAAACTTACAATTTAAACTGAACCCCCCACTAAAATCGGGGGGGAGGACATTTTGTCGACATAATAAGGAGTAAATGTTCAAATATTCATCCCTCTAGAACCATTGGTGTGTAGTCTGTACGCCTGATACATACATAGCCAGCCAGCCATATTTGAAAACCGAGAGAAAGCTATTCAGACAATTATGGTGATAGTTTTTGTTGACAATATCTAACTGACAAATTAAAGATAAAAATATGAGAAGAAATGAAAACAAGCCTGACTGCTTCAGGTACAAACTCTGCTCTAACCACAGCTATTTCAGTCACTGAATTTTCAAAAAAAATGATTTCCTTTTTTTATTGGGGGGTAGTGTGTGTTTCAAGCTTCTTGTTTCTACTAAGGACGGTTAGGGCTGAGAATAGTAGAGAAAAAAGAAAAATAGTAAAGATAATGAAAAACAAAAAGTAAAATCCGAGTTGACACGATATGACGTCACAGAATTACTCTTTCTCCTCCCATCTCTCTCTCTCTCTCTCTCTCTCTCTCTCTCTCTCTCTCTCTCTCTCTCTCTCTCTCTCTCTCTCTCTCTCTGACTAATTGCTACCTTTTAAAAGTCAACTCATTAGGGGTTTGACAGTAGAGCAGAATAATTCGACAAAAAAAAATTGATTTCCCGGTAACTACTGAATATTAAATGATCTCGGTGTGTGCATGTGTGTACGTCTTAGCATGTGAAAGTTTGTTTTTTTCCTTGTGTATACGTATTCATGTAGGTGGGAGTGTGTGCATTTGTTTGTGTGAGTACGTTTTTCTCTCCGTGTGTGCATGTGCATATGAACGTGCATATGTGTGCATTTGTATCCTTTGATTTTTGAGCGTATGTGTGAGTGTGTCCATATGCATGTGCCTGTATGGCTGTTCGAGTATGTGTGTGTGTTTGTATATATATACATATATATGTGCATTTGTATGTATGGGTTTGCATACCTGTGCATATGTGTTTTTGCTCGCACACGTGTGTGTGTGTGTGTGTGTGTGTGTTTGTGTGTGTGTGTGTGTGTTTGTGTGTGTGTGTTTGTATGTGTGTGTGTGTGTGTGTGTGTGAGTGCACACAAGAATGTATACTTCCACTTTGGGGTCCGACAGAATCGTGCTATCCACCAAGGAATCCAAAATGGTGGAACTTCTCGGCGTACGTGTAAAATCATGGAATTTATTATCTTTCACAAGGTTGGTTTCACCTTGCTCAAACTTGGAAGAAACAGTTGTCATTGGCTCATTTCCCATGTCCTTTGCACGATTCCTTTCAGGAAAGACAGTACGGGGCTCATTCAAGAGAACTGGAAAGCATTCAAAGAACGCATTCCTCTACTTACGAATGTTCAGTGCCGGGCTACACTGAGGCGTCAGGGTGAGCTCAACCCTCCTCCGTTCGATGGAATGGGGAGATATTTGGAGGCAGAGTATATTTTTTTGATTCACAGGACCGAACTTATATATAAGTATGTTGCGAGAATGAAAGACAACCGATGGACATCACGACTCACGACATGGATTCCCAGAGATCACATGAGAAACCGAGGCCGACAGAACACAAGATGGAGAGATGAACTAGACAAATTCAAAAAATACTGTCTCTGCGATGCCCATGATTCAGAATTGTAGCGAATCTTGGCGAAGGTCTATATCCAACGACGGACGTTAAAAGACTACTGATGATGATGATGATGATGATGACGATGACGACTTCGATCCATACTGAGTGCCATATCAATTCAGCTACTTTACTGAACTTCCGAGATGACTAAAATATTGTCTATGGATATGTGCATTCCTACCACTTTATTATTTCTAGTGGATCATTACACAGTCAAAACGATTATTACTACCAGGTATCACGCATGAACGAATTCTACTGCATTGAAACTCTGAGGCCAAAAATACTTTTTCGTAGGGGTGCACTCATTTTTGGACGCCAACATATTGATATTTTTGTGTATTAATGCGGTGGAGTTTAGTCATAAACCTGATGATATCATTTTTAATTGTGTAACGTTCCACCAAAAAATGATAAAATCCAGCTATGTTTAGAAGAAACCAACTTTCTATAAATAAACGTGGTCAGAGTGTTCCCACTTATGGGTGACACTGTATAGAAGATAATGAAAAGGTTATGATACTGTGGCGTTTACTGTAGTGCTAGGGTTAACAAGCTCGTCTTATCCACGTACTCATAAATTGGCAGCTTAGACAGACTAAGCAGACATGGCGCTTCGTTAAGCGCATTCAACTGTTACATACTTTTCTACACGTGACCATCTCAAAGTAACAAAGACTTATTTTGTTATAAAATCATTTTCATTCGGGAATTTTGCGAGTAAACCGTGATTCGTTGGTTTCTATCTCTGTTGTGTGTTGATGTCACTGATCGTTATTTGCTGGTTTTCCTCTGCCAACGAAGTTGAGAGAGGTAAAGGGGGAACAAGTATTCGTACGACATGGAAAAGTATCTTCAAATTACGACACAAGTTAGATACAAGATGAACAATTATACACATAAACCTCAAAGTAAATACGTTTATTACTGAAGGGACCATGTCAAAAATATTTGAAAGGCATACAACCAAAAAGTTGGTTCAAATGACGACACAAGATACAAGATGGCCAATTATAGGCCTAAACCATGGAGTAAATACATTTGAAATATTTGAAAAGCATACGACCAAAAAGTATCAGTCCGGTATGAGAAAGTTACTTCTAATGACGACACAAGTAAGATACAAGATGGGCAATTATAGGCCTAAACTATGGAGTAAATACATTTAAAATATTTGGAAAGCTTACGAACAAAAGGTCTCAGTACGATGATAACACACCACGAACATGAGTAATCTATTGTGAATCATTTTTCTTCTATCACTTGTGCTAGACCTTAAGGATAGTTACCCAAATACTTTTGGCTACTTATTTACTCGATATTCTGTTTGCATCATTGCCTCTATATGATGTATTTTAGTTGTGGTGTAGTTTGAATATGAAGAAAGTTACTGGACTAAACGTTTTACTTTTCGATGTACACGAATGCTTATTTTCCCCATTGTGTATTCACTCATGTCTCTTTTTTTGTTCACAATATATCTCCGAAAGTTCTCAAGGGATCTCAATGAAATTTTGTGGAATTTCGAAAATCTGGGCTCAAATAGGTTCATATTTTACAGACACCTCCCCTGCATCATATGAAATGATTTTCATTCAGTTTTTTAGTGACAAGGGCATTGGCAGAGGTATGCGATCACTGAGTACTCGCTACTGTTTACTGATTTTCATAGTGTGAAAATGTTGACCTTTTTCCTATATTTATTGTGTAAAATTCCCACCAAAATTGTTAGCATAAGTTTCTTCAGTTTTTAAGTTAGTCTGGCTTACTGGTTGGCTGGCTAGGAATGTATGTATGAAACCAAAAGGCCGAAAATTCTAACATTTACTCCGTATTATATCTACAAACAACTATTGTCTTCGTTTTTCTAACCATCCCCTAATAGAATTTTATTGAGGGCTTCAATTTGCGATCTAGGTTTATGCTAAATTTGTCCCTATTTTGTGCCTGATTGTGTTCATGCTTGCTTTTTTTTTGTGATCCAACAAAAAGTGTTAAGAAGTAACTTATTCATTGACCATCCCTTGCATCAATTTTCTAATTGATCACCCGAACATTGCATGCTACTAAATTCGATGTCGTGACGGTTTCTATTGAGAGACAAACCAGACCTGTATTTTTTTTTTTTTTTAATCACGAGTTGATTTCGGCAACCTTTTATGACGTAACGTTAATTAGAAATGCAGTTCCCTGATAATCGAATACTGGAAGCAAAATTATTGCCCTATCAAATACAATAGACAAGAAGTAAGAATGCATATATCTACTGACGTGCCGTATTTGTTGGTCTAAGAGACACGAATCAGCTTCTCTAGATAAAGACATTTAGATATTGCAATGTATTCAATGCACTGATTTTGTGGATAGAAGGTCATGCAACGAAGACCGTTTAGCCATTGGACGTCTAAATGCGTTGCAGTGAATAAGAAGACCCAGAAAGGACAATGGCCTCGTTAACCCCATACCAAGGTGTTCTATTCTTCACTTTTATACAAATGACAAGCTGCCGGTCTCTGTATTATCTTTCACTCTATTGTGAAGCTATACAAGTCAATTTTGATTTGCACATCTGGCCGTTGGGATTTCGTACCGAGAAAAAAATGACACTGCGGTGAAACGTGACTGACCCTGCAACGGGCTGGGTCATAGCTTCTCCGTGATCGCTTCCTTTAGTCGATTCTCTATTCTTCCGTTCACTGAGTTTGTATGAGCAGTGGTAATCGATGAAATTAATCAGCCATTTTCATGATATATTGTTGCATGATTCTGCGTTCATGTCAATAATATAGGCATTTTCTTAGCTTAGAATAGCATGGCACAAGGCCAGATGAGGAGAAATGCCTAGTAGGACATTTTTTATTATTATTATTAGTATTTTGCACCGATGTGACAATCAAGATTCAAAATCTTTTATTTATTTTTACCTGGGTTAGAACACTGAGCACTGGTGCCTATGCCAAATGTACATCACCTTCCACCATCATAACAGGCCAACAATGCAGTCGATACCGTATTTTATGGCATATAAGACGCACGACTATAAAAGATGAAAATCATTTTTTGCAGATGTATTCTCCAAAAAATTGAAGAATAAAACCCCTTTTGTTTACTGATATTCATAGCCCTAAACACTATCGGGACATTTAAAATGCTCTTATCTATTCAAATCTATATTAACCCAATGTGTTCCGGCTGTTTGTACTATTTGCACCACGCAGTAACGTTAGCAAACAACTGATAGGGCGTCCGCCTCCCGAGGCAGGATTTTGGAAAAAAAGGCATCGTATGAGCCGTAAAATACGCTATATATATATATATATATATATATATATATATATATATATATATATATATATATATATATATATATATATATATATATATATGCGTCGCTATTACTATTCAGCTAAACTGCCGCTGGTAATGCAAAGGTCAAAATAACTGCTTTATCTTCTGATTCTCATTTTGTTTATTCATTGTCCATATCTTACCTATTTGTTTCTCAACGAGGAAAATGTATTATTAAGAAATGGATATGTATATATCATGACAGAAATAAATATAAATGCGTTATATTACTTTGAAACTCTATTTGAAATGGCCTCCCGTTTCTACAGAGTGAATGTATCATTTGGCGTAGACAGTGTAAATAGAATAAAGAAAATGGGGCTGCTGCAGGAATCGAACCTGCTACTGATAGTCAGACTCTTTAACGTAGAGCTTCAAAGTGATATAATGCATTTATATTCATTTCTGTTGGATCATATTCCCATTTCTTAATAATATGAGTGTTGGAAGTAGCTGATGCAGGAATAAGAGGAGGTAGTGGAAGAGGAGGTAGTGGTGAAAGAGGAGGAGGGATAGGAAGTTGAGGATGGTTCACCCGAGCGTCCAGACCAAGTTCCATATCAATCCAAAATGATATGGCTCAGAAAATTGATATTCAGCATCACGAGTTGTAGCAGCAGTAGCAGGAAAAAGCGGACGGGAAAATATCAATTCAGTATGATACGCCAGGAAAAAAGAACCTGATATTTAACATCTTCGGTGATGGTCGACCGACCGAACGACTGAAAAGTGTCTTATAGAGATGCATGGACGTATCTAAGATACAAACGAATGAATCGATCATTTTCCCTTCGTTTTATTACTCAATAAATGCCATAAGAATATTTTTCGAACTGGGGGTGCGTAGGCGAAAATAGCGTCACATGTATACAGGGGCATAACACGAGATTCTAGGGCCAGCAGGGGGGATGCTTATTTTCTTGGATCACCCTCCTTCCTTTAACATTTTGAGAGATTTGTATTGTATGTCAGTAAAATCGCGGTAAGCAAACAACTATTTATAAAGCTTTTTTGACCCCCCCCCATCCCGTGCGTAAGGGAGGGGGACGTTTTTAAATATCCCCTCCTTCCTACTTCAGCTACCCGACTACTTGTATACTAAGCTGAGCGCAGTGAATATCAAAAGGTAACATTATCTGACTAAACCAAGATTGATATCAATCTATTCTACTTAATAAGCAAATATTCCCAGACACATCAATTGTGAATCGGATACACCCATAAAAATGACAGATGTTATGCTTGGTTTCCACTGGAGAGAGGAGTCATCTAAATCTCTGACATTAGACCAGCCTACTCCGGTGCCTGGACAGAGAACAGATCAAATGAAGTAAAATAGCATTAAACAAGTTAGTCACTCAGTGAAAAACGTCGTATGACCAACGGTGCTTGGCAGCATGATGTGTTGGGAGTGAGCAATAAAAAAAACTGAGATGAGCCATAGACAAGTGACTTCTTTCGCCCTTTGTTGGTGCGTCTGAATTTTCATTAAACAAAAGTGAATGCTGCTTGACATAAACTAAAGGGTCTCTTTGACATGAACTTACATTGCTAATTGAACCCCAACTAAAAACTTTCTTTATATATATATATATATATATATATATATATATATATATATATATATATATATATATATATATATATATATATATATATATATATATATATATATATATATATATATATATATATATATATATATATATATATATATATGTATATATATATACTGGATTCAATAAAGAGTGATTGTAGAAAATTTCAGTCCTCTAACTCCATTGGTGAAGTCTGTACGCGTGATACATACACAAAAAGCCAGCAAGCCAGCCAGCCAGCTGGACCAACTTGAAAACTGAAGAAACATGTTGACTGTATGGGTTGACAGTCTCTAATAACTTGGATCAGTAGTTAAAGCAAACATGGGGTACTTTGAAACAAGAACCCCAAAGTTCAATGTTCAAACTTTCATGATCTAACAACAATAGAACAATTGTTTGTCTTTGGCCTATGTATGCAATGTGATCACTTGACAACCGGCCATTATACCAAGCTGATCCACCAAATATGTTAGTTAACATACAAGGCAGTGCAGAATCGAGTTTGGAATTTTTGTATCGGTAATTCTTGAAAAATTTCATGCATTGCGATTTCCTGACAACTGGACATCGTACGAACTTAACATTCGCCTAAAATATTTTTCAGTACATGAAGCAATGCAGGGTCGTTGTTTGAATCAGCGGTTCGCGAGAAATCTAATAGAAATAAATACGACCGGAAGATTATAGATCTTTTTCCATAGTTTCTTTAATATCTCCATTGATATCCACTCTTTACAAATATCTGAATTTAGTAATAAAATATCCAAGTTGGTAAGACTGAAGAGGTGTAATCGCAATACAAAGTAGTTTCGTACGACGAGTGTAAAATTATTTTACACGATAATTACGACCGGCTGCTCCACAAAGTCCGACCCCTTCCAAACAAACTTTGGAATTGGCATTGCTTTAGTAAAATGAATATGTTGATATATATTTTCGAACATTGCAAGCTGTCAATAGGACGATATTGCAATGCTTAGTGATGAGGAAAATTAATACGTCGACTATCACTCAAATTCAATTGGATAATCAAATAAAAACAATTCCGGTTTTGATTTGATTAATTCTTCCGAGAAATTATCGATGGATTTAACTTATAGTAATCATAGATCAGACAAGTAAGGTTGCATGGCTCGAAACAAATGAGTCTGAAGGTCTGGAGAATATACTGCATGTAGAAGAACTTCGCATCCCAGCTTGTTCCTTGATCGTTCACTGCATGGCATTTACAACGATAAAAGGCGTTGTTTTGTATCGCCAGTATATAGTTTTTATGTGTCATTGCATCATTTAAATGAGGCTATTTCTCGTGGTATTGTTGAGCGTTAACAGTTAGTCTAGGTTCCATTTATTTGTAGCAAAGAAATCCCTTTGAATTCAACTATGTATGATGTCTTGGCTCCGTGAACGAAGAGTTCTTGGAAGGGATCTCCACGGCAGTAGCAACAAAGACTGCGAGGCCTGTGTGCAGAGTAACGCTCCAGCTTGAGCAATGAATTTTTAAGGAGAAGTGCGACTTGCTCAGGACTGATCTGACAACCTACTTTAACAGACATAATTCGAGCAAAAAAGAGTTCCCCTCCACAGACCGACAAACAAATTTACAGAATTATTTAATATATCAATGTATTCGAACAAGTAACTGATTAGAAATCTAAAATGTTGCAACACTAGCGAGACTAGCTTGATAACTATCGCTCCAGGTGCCACTATATCTACATTTATATACATATATATGTGTATGTTTGTATTGAGATCTGACAGAATGTTGATGAAAGTGACGATTGGAGAATGAAGAGATGCATTTCGACAGGTACCAGCCATCTTTATCAGAGGAAATATTTGAGCAGTTTACTGATTTTTTTCTATTTACTTGCTCGAGACCGGGGAAAGAAATGGGAACATTTTTGTGTTATTTGGTTCTTTAGTAAGAGCAGGAGAGGAGATGATTTTATCTGTGTTGGTGAGAGTGAAATTTGGTTGGAAATGAGAATGGCCTGTGAAAGGCGGAGAGAGAGGGTGTTTGTTTCCTGTCTCTGGGTGTTTGAATAGTCTTAGATAAGAAGGGCGATGAGAGGAGAGGGGATAAAATGGTCAGTTTTCAGGAAAGTGGGAGTTGTTACCGAATGGAGAGGTAGTGTCTAGCATTTAATGGATAGGTGTTGGTTATTTGGGGCATATATATATATATATATATATATATATATATATATATATATATATAATTGAATAGATAAAAAATATGTGATCTTTTCTTAATTTAGAACAACAACGATAGCGCTCAGCCTATTCGGTTTCGGGGTGATATTTTTAGGGTAATATATTTGTGTGTTTGTATGTATTAAAAAAACTGGCGAGATCTTAAAACTGTTTTTCGCGAGAAACCATCATTAGATTTATGATATACTTTAAAACTGATATATTTCCTGCTCTTGCTCATCATATACATGACCAATAATAGATATACAACAAGCCTGTGTTTATTCATTGAATTGATCCTCAATTCGAAACAGTGATCAATACCATCAGTGGAGTGGTTATTAAATGAGTACAGATTATATTAAATGGTTCATTACAGATTGTACCTTCAGTTCCATATTAAAAAAAATTTCAAATGAAGAGTTCATTTGGAAATCTCCAAGTGAAACAATGTACCATATGAACGAATGGATAAACTTTTATTACCATTGATATATAATGGATTGTGTGTGTGTGTAGTGGTACACAGCGAAAGAATTATTTGCATATAATTAACTTTTCTTCTACTATTAACCTCTGACCTCTCAAGAAACGATCCTCGGCTTTCAGTACTTGACTAATTTCGAAGACTTCCTACTAATTTCGTGGTATGTAATCGGTGCCTTACTTAATCTATTTAATCGAGCATACTGTTTACTGCTTACTTAGTGAAAGAAAATTACAACCTGAAACCAATCAATAAAATCCTATTAATTCCATTTGTTACTCTGCACTGCGACTCAACAAACGAACTCATATAACTCTTACTGCATCTGTCTAGTAGACGTGACGCCAGAGATGACGAAGATAGGAGACAATAGCCTGGTACCAACTGCTATGGAAACAAGAGGTATATAGGATATCATTGAAGTCGCAGGAGTGGTTAGAGCAGACCAAGTAAATGTACATAGATTAGTTTACCTGTCGTTAAAAATTGACAATAGCTAAATAATTTTGCAATTGCATTCTTCTTAAAAAGATATATTTAAAATTATATTGCACAGCATTTTCTTGCTTATGTTCAATATTTCCTGAGTATTGAACATATCTAAAGGTGAAATGAAATAAAGATACAATTTATCAAGTGCCTATGGCTGTCGTCCGTGGTAACAAGTTCTTCATAATGACTGCGGGACAGGCGTTTTGTCGTCTTCATTTTTCGAAGGAAAAATTTCATATTTTAAAACTGACGTTATTCCTGCATCTTTTCATATGCTTTCAAAAAGCAGTCGAATATAAAATTCATTCAGATATTTTCTTCCTTTGTTATCTCCTATCTGCTTGCATTGCTTTTTATAGACTTGTCAAGTTTAACATAACAAAATTGTACTTCTACAAAGTGACGTCACTAGACGTCACTGATGACGTAAGCGTAACTAACGACAAACGCACACTGCTTATAATCATTTGAGTGGATATGGATAGCGCTGTATAATGCATTAGTCCCCCCTTCTATAAGGCGGTTGTTCGATTCCAGGAGAGACAACCGTATTTTCACTGAACCGTGAATAATCCATAGTCAATATCAAGTTCAACGATTAAAATAGGTTTTGTTTTCATCACAAAATCAAACAAATTATGTTCAAAAGACCGTAGAATATTATGTTAATTGATTGAAAATTGGAGTAAGTTTGTATCTTAGTCAAGTTAAATAGGTTTTTTGATAAAATTCTATTCGCAGTTTTCTGGACGAGTGGGTGATAATAAGTATAGGTAAAAATTTGGGGGGAGGGGCACAAATTACCCGCCTCATATTGCGAACACTCCATCATATATATATATATATATATATATATATATATAACTGTATCAAGTTATAGCTATATATAAATTAGCACAGAAACACTGTGCTAGTTTGAAATCAGATATTTCTTTCTCATGGGTTATTCTTGGAACAAAATCACCATCATCATCGGCAGCAGCCTTTTAGCTTTCGACGTTGAAGATAGATCTTCCCCAAGATTCAAACCTCTTTGAACTTGTCTAGTTCGTCACACCATCTTATTTTCTGCCAGCCAATGTTACGCATATGATCTCTGGGGATGCACCTTGTGAGTCGTGATGTCCATCGGTGGTCTGACATTTTTGCAACATGATCTGCCACTTGCCATTTAATGTATTGTAATGTATTCCATGATATATATGTCTCCTGTTTTTGTTTTTTTCTCTTATATGCTATGCTGTCTTGTGATCTCTCCGTGTTATGTTGAGCATGATTCTCTCCTGTGCACGCTAGATTTTCTACCGACACTCTAGAAGTCAAAACTTCCGATAAGTCATGGACAATTAACAATTATCATTTTAGAGGTAATTTAATCCAGTTTTCAAAGGAAATAATATAAAGCTGCGTCCGTGCGTGATTACATATAATTACTGTATGGAAGCTTGTGATGGAAAGAGATTGTATGAGATAAGAGAAAGAATTAAGGCTAGAGATTGAAAATTGAGCTTCCGTACTACCAATATAGCCAATCATCTTGTGTGCATACATAAGCGAAGGGTGTCACAGTATTTGTCAGTCACACTGTAGAAGCCCTCAAAACATAGATGTTTCCCTACCAAATTCAGCCTGCTTACTCAATAGATCTGGAGAGAGGTTTTTGGTTATTTTTATCCGTCTGCAAATGAGTTTCATTAGGGAAGGTTCGATTACAATGAAATTTTGAATACTATACGGACACATACTTATTTTGAGAAACCTAATGCGATGTTGAAAAAAAGGCATTCGATTAACATTTTTTTAATGAATTCTTAAAAAAGGAAAAGGTGACACCAGAAGCGTTCTTATTTGTTTTTAGTTAAGAATTGTTTCAGTTCTTATTCATACAATTAATTTTTTTCGTCTTGGTCACGCTAATGACGTATACTTAGTTAACCACATGACTCTTGACGTCCTATCTTCTTTTTTAGAACGGCTTGTTATTGAAGATGGCAGCAGTGTTCTTTGATCACGTCAGTTATAATATTTGGTGGTCTGGTAACGTTGCTGAATATATATATACATAAGACAAGTGAAGAGTTCTCGGTATCTGTAAATATGTAAATAGGCATAGACAGAGAGCTTCGTGCTTCATGGTAACTCTATTCATATATATATATATATATATATATATATATATATATATATATATATATATATATATATATATATATATATATACACCCTTATTTACAGAGATAGAAATTGACTCCTCCAAACCGCGTTATATATTGAACCAACCGACACACACAATTACGTACATGTCAAGTCAGCCCACACCTTACACCTTAAAAATAAACTGCCATATTTACAGGCACTCAGAATCGGAAGGATCTGTTCTGAAGTTAGTGAAATCAATAAACACAATGATCAACGTGCACAACACTGGGCTACATAAATCCCCAGAGACGATACTCTGAAACTATCTCACAAAAACAGATGAAACTGTTTACCACTCCTTACTACCTTCCACGACACACTTCCCCCACTATCAAAAGTTATTTACAAAAACAGATGGGACATCCTAACATTAAAACCTGAATATAAAGGAATCTTTAAAGAACCAGGCATCCTTTCGTTCCGTAGGCCCCCAGTATTAAAGGCATAATTTGTTGTAATACCAAAGTAGATAATAAGGAGTCCCGTAGGATAAGTAACCCCAGGAACTATTAAATTTTACCAATCGTGCAAAAACAAGAAATGCTTATGCTGAAATCACCTCAAAAATTCACAAACACCTTCAGCAGATCCACCATCGAAAATACCTTCAATATTTATCTCAGCTATACCTGTAAAAGTTGCAGCATTATCTACCTCCTCGAATGCGCACAATGCAAAGTATTTGAAGTAGAGAAGTCTAAGTGGCCTTTTAACATCAGAATCAATAATTAGACACTGGGTTTAGATCCACCAGTTATAACAATCTACTCCCAATAGAGCAACACTTTCGCCATAACTTTCACGATGATGCTAAATTCACCATTATCGAAAGGATAGCAAAGATTACACCTCACAAGGTCACAAAAATCCTCGAGGATCATGAAAATTTGTAGATATTACTTCTGCAATGTATTTCCCCGAATGGAATGAATATCAAATTAAACAACCTGACACCTAAGTACAATCCATAAGATTATCTCTACCACTACAGAATACTCAAGCTATTCAAAACTTAAAAGATTACGACACACATCTGAAACAGAAAAATCCATTATAACCCCAAGGAATAGAAAATTATAATCACATCAAAAGAATAAAATAAATAAACAAATAAGCATAAAACTGATTTTTTTTAAATGGAAGATAAAAAAAACAATGTCAAACTGATTGTATCTGCAATAATGTAAGAACCTTTCAACAGTGGTACACTTCTTAATAATAGAACTATTCACTATATTATCTCAAATGGTTCTTTAAAACCAGGATTCCTGATCATCAGCCCTTCCCAGTTTTAATCCCCTTATTCTATAACACATTTTCACTCCCCACCCGGAACGTCCCCATGGCAACCAGCTTCATGGAGACCTGAACTTTGGATGACTCCTAATCACACAAGCCGGTTACCAATTCACCATCAAACCAGTTCGCTGACCTATGGAACTGAAAATAAAATTTCTGATTTTACATAATCATCTACTGATCTACTAATGCTGAGGATGTCAGACCTCACTTCGAAACATATTCGGAATGACTCTATGCAGATAAACTACTCCATATACACAACACATACCGGCTTTGTCTCAACTTATATCTCAGTTAACACCATCCCTGAAACCGTTAGATTTTTCCAAGACGGCAACAGAAGAAATAGTCTATGCTGCAATCACCTTAAGCACACCGATCATCATTAGCTCTATCACTAACAAGACTTTCTACTTCTACCATAATTCTTACTACAAAAGCAAAAATGTCTTCTAAATCTTAGAATATAATAAATGTCAACCGAAATATATAGGCAAGTCTAAGTGATAATTCAATATTAGACTTAATAACTATAGACACAGAATTAAACTGCCCAATCATCCCAACCTATTCCCAGTAGAGCAACACTTCTGCGCCCAAAGTTTTAGCAGGGATGCTAGATTCATATCGAGAAAATGTACACCTCTCGACACGACTAAAATTCTAGATCTACTTGAAGATATGTGGATTAACCAAACTCTCCTCCAACAGACTCAGCACAAAATTCAACAACCCTAACCACGCCGATCTTTAACATCATAATCTCCTCACTCATAATAACTCTATACTCACCAAATCACTATCTTCATATCTGCACCTTAGAGTACAATTCTACCCAGGCCCAAATACCCCTTAGAATACATATACTCTTATTCCCCACAACAACCTAACAAATACAATTTTGACTCCCACCAACATATAATTATTGTCACAAACTTACCTTACCCTATCCATACCTGATCTACCTTATATATATATATATATATATATATATATATATATATATATATATATATATATAGCATTGAGAACTTCACACAGTCTAACTGACTCCCTATCTATGCATTGCCCATTTGTTTTGTACTACCCAAAGCCATCTGACTTTTCAAACCATCTACAATTACCATTATGGTTACAAAACATACCACTGATACTTGATCTTACATAACAAGTACCCCCTCTACTCTCACTCCACAACTTTGATTAATACTACAGACAGCCCCAACCCCAATTTATCAAGTACCTCAATTGTCTCACACTAAACAACTACTCAGCTCCTTAATCTCCATGGAAACTGATTCTCAAGAATGGCCACCTCCTCTGACCAGAACAGCCAATAAAATACCCATAACTGCTGCAACTACTTAACAGAATATCCAATCAAAACACCACAAATTTCTTCACAGTCATAATACAATCCGGACTCACCACCTTGACCTCCCATCAATCCACAATAGTTCTTTCCATTTTTGCTTTCAAAGCAAAGCGTCTGAAGCTAAATTTGTTTCCTACGAAAACCTTTTAACCACTTAAAGGTACACACATGTTACTGAAGATGAGACCCCCTAATGCATTCATTTATGAATTAAATAATTAACAAATAAAATCTCCGTATACTTTTGCTTTTAAGTCTGTCTCATTCAATGTTGTTTGCATATATATATATATATATATATATATATATAAACAATGGCGTTAAATTTAGAATTCGGTTTGAAAACATCAAAATAAACAAAGATACCGGCAATAATGTACACCTGAAGAAGGCTGTCGAATAGATCGGCCGAAGCATTTTGTGAGCAACAAAAGCAAGGCGATTAGTGAGCCCCGTTGTCCGATCCACTCTTAAACTGATAATGACCCATTTTGAAAATGTAGATGGTATTTTCGTTCGCATAAAGAAGGCTATGAAATGGATCAGCCGAAACGTTGTGGTATTTGCAAAAGCATCACAAAGAATAGACTCAAAACAGAACTCACTTCTCCATACAATATCATTCCAAAACTACACGTCCCATTTCAATGTCATTATTAGTGGTTCCTGTAATAGAACAAGTTGACCTGAGTTGAGAGAGTGAATTCGCCATCAGCGTTTGCGTCTGCAACTCTTATTCGTGCCGTCATGATGTCACTCATTTTTGATGAGTTCAATGTCATTGGTGCAACAAACGAAAATAAAGTTAAAAGAAGTCTGTCAATCACAATTTTTAAAAACGTGTCAGTATTAGGAGTCCCTTGCTTCATTAAAATGTAAAAGGTAAACAAAACAGAATTAATTGATACAATATTGTTCCAAAACTGCGTGTCTCATTTTAACACCGTTAATAGTAGTTCCTGTAAATGGGATTAGCAAACTTTAGCAGGAAAGGTTGACTAGAGTTGAGCTTTAGAAGTGAATTCGTCTTCATTTTCTGCGTACGTCATCGTTTCACTGTTATTTGAGCATGGTTGTCACTGTTTTTGCTCTGGTCATTGTCATCGGCCATTGTTGTTTCATACGAAAATAATGCAAAAACTCAGTAGTAGGAGTTTGACAGAAGAAAGGAAAGAAAGAAAGAAAGAAAGAAAGAAAGAAAGAAAGAAAGAAAGAAAGAAATAACGCTCCTCAATAAAATTTGATTCATCAAAATTCAAAGTTCTTTTCAATCATGACATATCTATTGTAACAAAATAAGAAATCTTTAGATTTGGTTTAGTTCATGCCGTTCTTTTCATAATATTAATGATGATGATGATGACTTGGCCGTCAGTTCCGGCAGATCTGCCTTCTTGCAGCATAACCGTTCCAAATGTAAACGATTACGTCAACAGGAGCTGCCTTGGCCAATGCCTGAATTAGTGAAGAAAAGAAGGACGCTATCGCATCCAGCTTATTCAATATATTTCATTAAAATTCAACGCTCCTTTCTGCCATTGCATATTTAAGCGGATACCATCAGATTTGGTTCAGTTAGCGTCGTTCTTTCCATTACATGGAACCGTTTTTCCCGTGGACATTCTCATACAAAATAGATTACCTTTGGATATGCATAGAAATTTAAGAGTATTATAATTTAATGATTAATCAATAGTTGCACTTTTCAGTCACGTTATTTTTTTACATGACACTCAGAGGGTAAAAAGTGGTTCCCGTGAGTCAGTGTAGGTCGTGCTTCAATCCAATGCCGAGTAATACCACAGACTTTGTAAAGGGTACTCAGTGCCGCTCTGTTGAGTACTCAGAACAAGGATTTATTGCGGAAATTCTCCCAGGGGCTCGAGAGATTACGGCCAAATTACGTTGGATACACCCGTTTTTGTGAGATCACCGAAGTTTAGCAACGTCGTGCCTGGTCAGTGCTTAGATGGGTAACCATTGCAGAATACCAGGTGCTTTGAACAGAATGAAACTTCGACAGGCCAGGGAGGCTAACAATTTCCCGTATGCACCTAACTCCGTGACGCTCTCGATGCGGGTATAAGCGGAAGACCATGATACGCACTTGCAATACTCAGTGGGTAAATTATCATTCTAAACAGCGGACCAAAACTTAAAATTTCACTTCTGGACAAATGAACTTTGTGAAACTTTAGATATTTTTGCACGATATCCAACAAGTTGTGTCTACTTCTATCATTAGCATTATTCAGCATTGAATTCACGATCACAGTTAATGATTGAATAACAATAGTGACGAAATTTAAAACTGTGTAACAAAAATTCCATCGAAAGATAAATATGGTCAAAATTAATTCTATCTATGACATCACTGGTAATTTTCACAGAGTGCTTAATTCCTATAGAAGAGCATTGCATAAGCTTACATTGGATGATATATATATATATATATATAGAGAGAGAGAGAGAGAGAGAGAGAGAGAATAATATCTTATTGTTAAATACCCACTATTGAGTTTTGACTTTATTTTTGTTTGTCACACCAATGACAATGACCTCGCCAAAAACGAGTGACATCATGGCGGCACAAATAAGAGTTGCAGACGCAAACGCTGATGACGAATCCACTCTCTCAACTCAGGTCGACTTCTTCTATTACAGGAACAACCAATAATGGTATTTAAATAGGTCACGTAGTTTTGGAATGATATTGTACGGAGAAATGAATCCTGTTTACATTTTAGATTTTAATGATGCAAGGTAGTTTGACCCAAGCGCCGCCAAGATTGTCTTCCTTTCTTTCTTCCTTTCTTTCTATTCTCTCTCCTTAATTTCTCCATGTTTTCCTACTTTGACACGAAAAAGAGTGGCGTGTGCAAATATTGATGACGAATCCAGAAACTACTGATGAAGGAGTAGAAATGGGATACGTTGTTTGGGGATAGAATTATATGGAGGAATAAATTGTTTATCTAATCTTTTAGATTTTAATGAGGTAAGGGAGTTTGACCCTTGCGCAGCCAAGCATGTAATATTTTTTGTAAATATAGCATAATAATCATTTTGATCAAATTTTCGTAACTATTCACAAACCTTTCAGCGGACCAGTAAGATGTATAAAATAAGTATGAATATAGATATAAAAAGCCGTCATTTTTGCAGGCCAAACTGGCTATGTACTTGTATTCCGTTTTAACCCATCATTTTCGCCTGGTTGAATACGCTATCATCGTTACAAATAATAGATGATATTTTACTTTTAAATGCGAAGTACGAAGTGTTCAGGTAGGAAAATTATCAACGGTTTTGACCAGCTGTCTTGAACGGGTGCACCATTCCATATGAATAATAAAATAGTCACTTTTTACGACACAGATATGATATATGAAAACTGAACCAACTTTTATAGGCAGCGATTTGGATGGAGTTTTGTTCATAACTGTTTAATCTCACAAAGTCTTTGAAAATACTTTATTCATGTGTATGTATGTGTGCACGTGTCTGTGTGCACGAGTATGTGTGTGTGTGTGTGTATGTGTAATTGCGTGGGTGTGAGCACGTAGAAAACTAGGGCAACAATCACGTGCACCAATTTCCCGGTGGGCAACGCGGAGATGTTTACGAGAATTTCAGATAACGCCAATAACAAAATTATAATAAAATAAAAATAAAAACTGCTGTTTGCTCAACAGCACGAGCACGGAGCCCTCCACCTGCCAAGATAGCGGTACCGCGTTTTAATGATCACTTGGGACGTTTTTATGTATAAAACAGCCCGACAGAAAACAATTTTCTTTAGTTGCCAATGATTGTTGTAACGAATTTAGGGTGTTTGGAAAAGTGCTGAATCTAAACATGACATCAGGTTTGCCGAATTAACCTGGGTTTTCTGTTTGATGGATAACAATCGGACCACGATTTTACCCCCTGTACAGCTGCAGCTGCTGACATAAGCAGCTTGGTTTTGTCTATCGTTCCACTCAGAAAGATTTGTTTCGTCCAATTTTATCTTAAACATTGCTTTGCTGAGTCATCCATTTCGTACGATAACAAATTGGTTAATCTTTTTTGCAGAAAAAAATGAGTTCATCACGAAGACGTTGTGTAAAAAATCCTAATTCATTCTGTTACACCTGTGTCTCTACGACACAGGGGTGTCCCCCATCAGGGCACAGGCATGGATATCCTGGGATGCCCAGTCGTCAGTGTCTGCCTATCAGCTTCGCCTATTTAGTCCAGGGGAGAGCAGAGAGCAATACATCAGGCATCAGATTGGCAAATTAGTGTTGACATCTCCCTAAGGAGACTGCAATTGGCCAACGGATTCAACAACCAATTCACGCTAAAAACTAATGGTCTCTTCGTTTAATGTGTTTCGCTACGTTCGCTCCATGAGGTAAAACCACATTGACTATGGCACCATATCTGAATTGGACGGGTCAAAAATGGTCAGAAACTGAAAACTCCGAGATGAATTCTTGATGTTTCAAGACGCTGTTGTACAGCTTTTTTTTATTTTTATCATGTTATAGCTTTTCTTGCATCTGTTTGGTATTTTTGCAATCTGAAATAACTCATTTCATTTCTCTCTTCAGGGTATGTCCAGAATTTCCACAAGTCCTGCAACAAACTTTTGCTTGTTCACTGTCCAGAGAATTACGCCAACGTGACCATGATGAGTAAGTGACCCAATGTGATTATAATTTGACGAATCGCTGTGAGTTTGCGTGCATGCATGTGTGTATACACCGAGATAACTCGACAACTGGTCATTGGACGAAATTGATATTCGCCATATATATTTGTCAGCGGACAAGAAATCCCAGTCAAGTTTTTTATTGTTTTGATCAATGGTAGTTAAGAAATCTAATAAAAATAAGTATAAATAATTACGGATTATAAAGCTTTTATCTAAAATCATAGATCTATATTTAGATATAAATTATCTAAATTAGTTATATAGTTGCAACACTAAAGAGAGATAAATGAAATTATACGGAGTCATAGTTTCGTACGACAGGCAAAAATTTATTTTACATGACTATTAAGGCTGTCTGCTCCGGAAAATGCCTAGTCCTTTCTTAACATGCACCAATGGAACGGGCACTTCTTAAGTTCTCAAGTTTTCAAACTAATGAGCAATTTTTGCTTTTGTTTTTATCCAACAAGGATAATTACAGCCATAAGGCTTGATCATCTAGTGAATATGTTATTTCATTCTTCTCCCCCTCTATTTCTCTCGCCTACCCTCTCTCTCTCTCTCTCTTTCTCTCTCTCTCTCTCTCTCTCTCTCTCTCATATATATATATATACATACTTATGGAATCCTCACAACAAATTTGTTTCTTGCGTCTTTGCAATATTGATATCGTGAAGAAGTGTGAAACAAATTTGTAGTGGCGATTTCATAAGTTTGTTATTTATTACCATTTTTTTCGTAAATATTCAGCACTTTTGTTATAAACACATATTATCATTATTTCTATTATTATTATTATTATTATTATTATTATCACTATTATTGGAATGCATTTATGTGTGTGCATATATATATATATATATATATATATGTATATATATATATATATATATATATATATATATATATATATGTATATATATATATATATATATATATATATATATATAATGTGTACTTTAGAGAGTGAGACAGACTCAGGAGTGAAGTTTTTGGTGGTAAGGTTTATTAATCCTTATTTGTCAATAGTCCATACATGTTTCGAGATTTCTCTCATCATCAGTGGTGCGTGTTGTGTGAGTGTGAATTAAAATGTACCATGTGGAACCAGAGTCCACTGTCAGCGGCTATGCATTGTGGGTAGGTTTTGTTGTCAGGGCTACAAGAGGCCTCATGCTGAATGTAAGAATGACCAGCAGGTATTGGGATTTTGGTAAAGCAGCAGCAGTTGGACTTGGGGAGGGCAGAGTGTGTCAAGGTGGGGGGTAGTGTTGGGGAGGTGGGTTTTTTGGTATGTTTGGGATAGTGTAGAAGGAGGGGTGGTGGAGTCAAGGAGCTACATAGGTATCAACCTTAAAAGTTACTGAAAATGTTGCTGAAAGTGTTTTAGCTAAGAATTGGACAGGGGTTGTAACAGGCTAAGGTGGAGTTTTTCCTATGGGTCTAGGTGACTTTGAAGCTTCCATTATTGAGTGTGTCTAAGATGTGGGTGTGAGGATATTAATGGTAGGAGTTGTGTGTATTAGTGTTCTGTGTGTGGTATATATATATATATTGATTAAATAAATAAAGTTTTGTTAATGACAAAGGTATACTCTTGTTTTGCTTTATTCAGCTCCTCAGATCGACTCTGAAATAGATAAAATAAAGCAAAACAAGGGCATGCCATTGACACTGACAAAATCTATATATTTAATCGATGTACTGTCTCTACTATAAGTATTGAGCAGTTGGAATAAAGGTTTTTCGGATTAGTATATATGCGACTTGTGGTAAACATATATATATATATATATATATATATATATATATATATATATATATATATATATATTCAATTTAATCATGAATATATCAAGTATCTGACTCGTGTGAAACACTGTTTCAGACGGGTATTAAACTTCATCGATTACATTAGGGATTTTAAAGTTGAGCTATTCGGCATCGGGACCTCTAAAATTGAAAAAGTATCAACTTCAACTATACATATGCGTTTTAGAAATTTATTTTACTTTCCATTGTCCTATTTCAATATGAAAATGCACCCAAAACGTATCAAGATAAAAAAATAAGAAAATATAGTCCTGTTACATCAACTGCTCTGTGGGTCAGCTCTCAGGATTATTTTCGTCCTATATCTGTATCTAATCTATATCTAAGTCGTACCAGTTTGGGTTGAAATAGAGACGGTGGCATTGGTGGAATTCCCTCGTTTTGTTCTTCAAGTTTCATCAGCCTGGAATCAGTATTTTTGCTAATAGTGAAGGATTTCGAAAGATCAAAGCCTCAAATGGTGTAACATTTACGTCAGAACCTCAGCTCTTCTGGCCTTTAAGTTTAAGATCATCCGTTTAGAATTGCATAAAAACAATAGGTCAACAGTCGATGGAAAGGTTCTTATGATGTTGCAATAGAAAATGCTGACTTCGAGGATTGAATTCCTCACTCGAAGAAAACACAGATGTGGTCTTGAAGATGTACAGTTAGTGCAAGAAGTATCCAATATATTGTAAAAGAAAGCCGTGACATACTTATACAGCTTCAAAATTTAAAAAAAAATATGGTTGGATTTTGGTTGAATAGCCTTTGCGTTGTAAGTTCAATCTTGTTCAATTTTTTGGCATTTGATGGTGTGTAAGCATGATTAGATAAAGCTTCTTGCGATGCATTGGATACTTTTTGCTCTCACTGTATTTTATGATATTTTTATGTGTTTCTTAATCTCTCCCACGCTATTTTAAAGCATTGGTTCTCAACGTGGGTACCAGCACCCTTGGGGAGTTAGTTTGTTTCAAGTGGGTATTGAGGTGACTGAGGCCTTGAGGGAGCGTTTCAGCTTCCAGGATGAGCATTGCAGAGATTCCATTTACATATATGACCCTTGTTTACAAATGATTATCTGTGGCATCTGCTTAGCAATTCTTTGATATACTCACTAAAACATTTTCCTGAATAAAACATTGGAACTCAATGTTGATGTCTTTCTTTATAATGACAAGCTACCACATGGCTCTGAAAAAATATCATATTTAAACTTTTGAGGGCGCCTACGTGTAGCTAGGTGCTATAGGGATGTCTTGGGCTAGAAAAGGTTGGGAAACACTGTTTTAAAACTTCCGGATATTCTTGTTTCTGTATCTCCTGTCTCTTGAAATAGAAGATATGGGGTCCGGAAAATATACAATCATTTAATACTGACGAAAGTATAGCCTACTAGTCCACGACAGTGCAATCCTCTTGAGATCTCACACATTTATCCCCACCACTTTTTAAATCAGTCTGAAAATGATTTCAGGATCTCCATCAGTTGCCTCGTCTCAATCTTCTTAGAGGACCCTAAAAGAGACGTGAGGAATGACTGGTAACAGCAATACGGTACAGATGCTCGCTCAGTGGTGTCTCACTACCGATTGAGTAACCCCACAGAAGATTGTCTGTTTCCGAATGCGCAGTAGAGTCTTACAAATTGGTGGCCAAGTTATAACAAAGCCACACAACCGGTTCTCGAGGTATTCAAAATGCCTGGATACTTTTCGTACATAAAAAAAACGAGAACAATGCTGACAAATTCTTTGACAAGTTCGCGCTTATATTTTTAGAGTTCTTGGGTGGTACTCAAGTCATGTGGAAAATAGGTGTTAAAAGAGTTAAAAGCAGAACACACCAACAAGAAAAACAAAGAGACATACTTGAACCTTCTGATTAAAATAGAATAGACACGAGAGAAGCGAGGATTCGAAAAGATTTTTATACTTTTTTCCAATCACATCTCTTCTTTTTTCACTCTGTCTCTCGACACATACGACACAAATACACACACACGCAAACAAGCAAAGTTGGTCGGACGGGTCGTTTGTGGAGCTACGGGGATTCGATATATATATATATGAATATATAACCAAGAGACAGGCCTGCCAACCAAGAGACAGGCTTGCAAACTGAGAAGTATGCAACGTGCGTATGAGACAATCATGCTCAACCTTATATGGAGAGATCACAAGACAGCACAGTATATAAGGAAGAAAACAGGTGTTCGTGACATCATAGAAACTATTAAAAAACTCAAATGGCAATGGGAAGGCCATGTTGCAAGAATGAAAGACAACCGATGGACATCACGTCTCACAAGATGGATCCCCAGAGATCACATAAGAAACCGAGGCCAACAGAACAAAAGATGGAGAGATGAACTGGACAGATTCAGGAAATACTGGTTCCGCGATGCCCATGATAGGGAATTGTGGCGAATCCTGGGGAAGGTCTATGTTCAACGACGGACGTTAAAAGACTGATAATGATGATGATGATGGTGATGATGATGATGTGTGTATATCTATATATATATATATATATATATATATATATATATATATATATATATATCAGTCTCCCATCCACGCCTTTCTCACTCATCCTTTGTTTCTCTCTGCCTATCCAAAGAACTTTTTATATCTTTCTTCTTCTTTTCTAATTTATTTTCCTTCTTTTATTTTAATCTATGTTGTCTACAATTCCCTACCTAATTCCCTATTTATTATACTTATCAATAAACTTGAAATTAATGCCAACAGCTGACCCACATACCTGTTTATGTACCAAGACCTTCTGTTCTTATATAGAATCTTTTGATCTATTTATTCTAGTCTGAAGATATCATAGAAACATGATAGAGCAATGCCCGGCGCAACAAAATTAGCACGTCCTCGGCCCAGTGCCACAAGGCAGGAACTGAGTCTATCACGTTGTCGTAGCTATTTATATCACACTAGCGGAAACCATAGAATGTGCTCACACCTGCGTCTGAAACAATACATAACAGGTCTTGTTGGTCAATCAATAGAAAACGTCATGTCACCGACCTCTTTTTGGCGGCATGCCTTGTTGGGTGATTAATTGAAACATTGGAAGAAGGGGTGCACAATGAATGTGTTACTTTTCTCGCCTTTTGTTGGGCAGTAATCACTAAAGAGTTTGATTTTTTTGATCGGTTATTATAGCCATATCACTTCAATACAGCTCATATCGTGTACATATTGTCGTCGTCGTCGTTCGTATGACCCTCTGTATGTCAGCACCCAGCATCGATCTCCCAAAGCCAGTTCAGTGTGGCACCATCCATGTGTCGCAGGCCATAGACTCTATTGGAGGTTTTTAAATGAGGCTCCTTCATAATATGTGATGGACACTCAGGCACAGCACCTATGCTCTTTGGGTGCAAATTTTTTCGAAGAATGCATCAGTTTGGGCCCAACCTGTCTTCGGACTGTTTATCAGAACCAGCGTTTTTGCGTTCAAGGTTGTTGCCAGCTGGCTTAATTGAGATTTTGTTCATGGCCTGGCGGAGATGTGCGTTTAACATGAATCATTCCTCTCTCTCTCTCTCTCTCTCTCTCTCTCTCTCTCCCTCTCTCCCTCTCTCTCTCTCTCTCTCTCTCTGTCGAGCAGCCAATTTCTTACTGGGGAAATTGTATTTAGATAAGATAGATAGATAACAGGGATTTGAACTTAAATTCCGGTTCTAAAAGAGCTTCTTAGTTCGTGCAGGAAGGCCTTAGCGAAAAAAACTACAAAAGCTGCGATGTGAAAGTGGATTTGTCTTGCTCTTTTATATTTTCTACGACTGTCTTTGATCAGCGTCACATGATTCTGTTTCTCACTACTGTAGTAATAATAGCTGCTGCACAATACAAGGTAGGAGAAGAGAAGATTTATAGTCAATGCCTGACCATGAATCTCTCCCATTTCTTCAACATCTTTACCTTAAAACAGCTATCTCCAAACAGATAAGCTAGAACCTATCCCCCTTTTTACTTCCTTTTTCACAAATCATTTTTTTTGTCCGAGAAGCTGGCTCCGTTAAGTGAAACATGTCAAAAAATTAAGAATAAAACCTATTTCAAATTCAACTCGGTTTCAACATTGTCTCTATTATCATAATGTCGTATAAATTTCATCCAATCGTACACTATATATATATATATATATATATATATATATATAGTCTAGCGAGATTTGTTGCTGTGAGCTCTTAACACATTAAAGGAAAACCTTTTCAAAAAATCTTTTCAGTTACTTCTGTCACTTATTTCCCAGTATCTCTGGGTGTAATTTATGGAATTTTCTTCGTTGTTTTTCTATGTCTAATACTTACTTTCATATAACTATGTGTAAATGTTCTCTTGTCTCGTCATCATTTGTTTTTAGCTTATGTCATGCATGTGATTTGTTATTCTATGTAGAGTTTTATCATAATGTATTGGATACGGACGTTATCTTATACAATACATCATTTTTAAAACACAGGGATCACTTGAATAGATTACCCAAAACACGTATTCAACGATGAGGGATCAGTAAGTATAACAACCTACGTGATTCGTTGTTCGTGTCACTTGTATTGAGTGTTAACCCATATGAATATCAAATCTGTTGTATCGGTTTTAATCTTAGACTGCATGCAAACCAACATGATATCATTTTTAAGAATGCTAATAATACAGAAGAACTTCTCTGAGTTGATTTTCTACCAACATATTCAATATATATATAGAGAGAGAGACAGACAGACAGACATATGCAATTACCATCCTTTTACTTTACTAATAAACATTTACAAACTATTCTTGAAATACTGACAAATAGATTACCAAACATCCTTAATAAAGAAACCAGCCGTGCGAACAGACAGGCTTCATGTGTAATTATGCAACAACAGACCACCTATACATGTCAAACCAGCTAATTGAAAGAACATTCGAATACAACGAATCACTTTGTACGGTTTATGAAAGAGTCTTTGCTTCAGTAGAACAGACAGCAGTCTTCAACCCATTACAAGATCATGGCATAAATGAAACTTATGTGAACGTTATCGAGAACGTATACTAAAATGACATTGCAATAATCAGAATTCTGATAGATACAAATAGGATAAAGACTGGAAAAGAAGTAAGACAAAGGGGGTACCATTTCACCTAAACTGTTTACTGCGAGTCTTGGAAGCACCTTTCAGAAAATAGATCAGAAAATTATGGGTGTAAACACAGACAGGGAATATTTGGAAAATTCAAGGCACTTTGATCATAATGATTAATGGCAGAAACAGCGCATGATCTACAAGACATGTTAAGTGATCGAATTAAGGTAAGCAAAAAAATAGAGTTAAGGATGAATAGATTAGAGACAAAAGTAATCTTCGATAACGAAGTCTAGAAAACAAACCATAAGAATAGGTTAGAAGAGGTTAAGGAATAAATTTACCTAAAGGTTGAGAAGAGCAGAGGGAATGAAACAAAATGGCGCATATCGATTGGCTAGAAAACATTTGGTATGAATAGATACATACTGAAAAGCAAACTGCTAATCTGCTTAAAACGTAAAGTATACAACCACTGCACAATACTTGCAATGACGTACGTGTGCGAAACCAGGAAACTAACAAAACTACTCAAAAACCTACTCAGAACAGAGAACAATTGAAATAGCAACGCGGGGAATAACACTTACTGATTGAAAAAAATCAACTTGATTCCAAGAGAGGGATGAGTAATATAGCAACAAAAATGTTGGATGGACAGGTCACTCAGGAAAGGGAATACGAATTCCATAATTGTTCTTCTCATTCACGTTGATTCCCTTATTTTATTCTGCAGTTGAATCTACGTCTGTGTAAATAATTCAACATAATTCGGTGAGGTATTATTACCAATATACATGGAACTAACTAGTTATGTACAATCTATTTATTAGTGTGAGTTCGTGTGCAGAGAAAAAAGTTTCATGTTAATGTATTTTACATTAAGACATTGTTTTGTTTTTTTTTCTTCTAGAGTATTCCATATCTCTTCCAGGCATTTTTGATGTAAGAAGATTACAAAGAGTTCAAAGTAAATTCAATGATATCAGAAAAACATCAAAGTCATTAAAAAAATAGAATATATATCAAAACTATCATAAACAGGTCTGGTTAGTCACTCAATAGAACCTGTCACATGACAAACGTCTTTTGGCAAGTATGATATGTTGGGAGGGATCAATCAAAAAACTGAAATAAGGAAATAACTTACTTTCTCGACCTTTGTTGGATTACTGGTTAGTTAGAATTTTAAAAAAAACCACATTCAGACACGTAGTAGTGACCAATTCAAAATAAACTTATATTACAAATCGAATCCTTTCCTAAAAATTTATCTATGTGGGATTTTAGAAAACAGAATTATAAAAAAAAATTTCTTTCAGACATAATAAAGAGTAGATGTTGAGAATTTCAGCCTTGTAGCTCTATTAGTGCTGCCTGTACGCGTGATACATGCATACAAGCATACATACATAGCCACTCAGCTGGATCAGTTTGAAAACTGAAGAAACTTATTTTGACAGTTTTGGTGACAGTTTAGGTTAACAGTTTCTAATACGTATTTACGCGTATGCATATATGTATGTATGCGTGTGTATTAGCTTTTTATATGTCTGTTCTTTTGAACTTTTCTATTTCCTTAGTTTACCTTTCTTTTTCCGTCTTTACATATATGTACGAACACTCAATAGAAGTGACACGAACAGCCAGTCACGTCTGCTGTTATACTTTTTGATCCCTCATCTTTAAATACATTTTTGGGTAATCTTCGTAAGTAAGCCCTGTTTCAAAATATTAAATGATGTGTAGTATAAAATAACATCCAGATACAATACATTACGATAATACCTTATGTAAAATAACATACTATGTGTTTGACCTAAGCTATTTATTGAAACATAGCTGAAAGTGGTGTGCTATTTGATCAACACTACTGGGGTGCTATGTTGATATATCTGTTTTGTTTTAAAAATCCCCGAAACGGTTACGTGGTAAACATCTGATGATCCCAACAAGAGAAAACTTACACGTTGTACCATACTAACGAAGTGTATGTAAAACAGAAAAAAACACTGAAGAAAATTACATATTTTGCTTTGACAGATATTAGGGAAATAAGTGACTAAAGTGACACAATACAAGTTTTTGATATTTAGTGTGTGAAGCTGCAAAGCTTTTTAGACTATATACATATGTTGTGCGTATGTGTGTGTGTGTCAATGTGTGTATTATAAACAAGGTGATACCCAAACGTTAGGGGGTCTTCTTTTTTTTCTTTTTTTTGCGAAATGGCTTTCGCAGGAAAAAAATGATAGAATAAAAAGCTTCTTTATTCCATGGTGAATCGATTTCAAGAGATCTTTGAAATATACAGCGACGCATGGAAAGAGCTGTGTAATATCACCGATATATACACTGATCAATTTGTTCAAGTTTTCCAAACGTTTGGATAGCACCACTTTTATAAAGAGTGTATTTTTGTGTATTTCTTGTCTTCTTTTTCTTTGTCTCACTTTTCTGCTATCTTTTTTATTTTACAGTGGAAGAACCAGACGGTACACATTTTCTCTTACGTCTTTTTCCACAAACCCATTTTTTCCTAGAATTCAATAACAATCTTATATGTTCTTAATCTTTTATTTTGATAATCCTGTGTGTTCCTCTTATCAATGCACGTTATAAAAAAAAAAAAAGAATGACTCAAATGAAGATATTGCTGTTCCCCTAGTTCGGTATCTAAATTCCTACCGTCGACGCCATTTTAACAAAACCCAGCCTCACCTGCGTAGCTGCCGCTATCGTACGAGTTGTTATGAGTAATTCATTCTTGGCAGAAGTGTTGGCCTTATTAATATTCCATTAGTACTAGTATTATTACTGTTATTTCGACTTTCTTCATCAGAGCTGAATAAAAAGCCCGCTTTTTCACCCGCTACTATTAAACTGTGTCTCATTAACAGAGCTGATCTGCATGCGCTTTCTGTCATCAGATTTATTCCTCCACTTAATGCTTATGTTCACCTAATCAAATTCTATAGCTAGACTTCGTCGTTTATACCAGTTGTTTTCTGTATTTGCACGTGGCACAAGAATCGAACCGACTGCAAGCGTATCAGCGTCGGCTCGCGTGCAAATCAGAGGAAAAGCTATTGTGATTTGGACTGTTTCGTTGAACACAAGAACAGCTTCAGGAAAATAGAGAAGAAATCAATATACGGAAAACCTGGACAAAGATTTGAAGAAGGAAGTCGATATTCAAATCTAGTGAGAAAACAGAGAAGTCTAACAGATACTTTCTTCTACAAAGTATAGAGGAAAGCATCGTGTATCAAAACCCCTATTGTCCACTCGGTCTTCCATCTCATATAACCTATAACTCTCCCTACTCTCGCCAGCTGGCTGCTATGTATGAGATATCTGCACGCTACCCGTGCACCTCTCCAACCCGTGTCACAACAAAAGCTGCCTCCTGCTGACGCTATCATTATGACGTCTTTGTTTAGAGAGTCATCCAATAAGAGCTACTTCAAGCTGTCCGTTGATTGGCTTGGCGAGCCAAAACTCTCCGTGAGGGAGTCAGCGATGGGCCAACTGATCGAACAACTAATTCACGGTTTTCACCTCCTTTGTTCGATGTACGAACACGTGTATAAAAGTATTTCACTACATTCCCTTCCATGAGGTTTTCAGGGAAATATTTGTCAATGATAATGATAATAATATCGTGGAAAATTCTAAATGAATCTGCTAAATAAAATTCGCGATGTATCATATATTCCTTTAATCTCCTCATGTTATTGAATACGAGCATGAAGAATGTATCTTTTGATCACGTTTTCAAAGTCACGTTGTTCAAAATATGACAGGACGAAAACAAGCTCGGAGAAACATTGAAGTCATGGGAAAAAAATCAAATGAATTAAAATAGATCTGGTTGGTCACTGAATAGAAACTGTCACGTCATCAACGTCTTTTGCTGTATTGGGGTGATCAATTAAAAAATTGGAAAAAAGGGGGTGATTGAGAAATAGGTTAATTCTCTCAATTTTCGTTTGGCTGCGATCACTAGAAAAGTCTGAATTTTAGAAAAAAATAGTCGTGAACGCAGCTGAGCACAAGCTAGGAAGCTATTTAGCAAGAAATTACATTGTAAATTGAACCATCCACTAAAAACCTATCCAGGGGATTACTGAAGTGATAACTAAAAATTAAGAAAAAAAGATCGTGAATCCTTCTGGACACAAACGAAAGGATCAATTTAGCATAAACTTAGATTGCAAATTGAACCCCTAACTAGAATAAGTGTTTGTGAGAGGAATTCTCAAAAGAAAAAAAAAGTTTTTTTGTTTCTTTTCAGACATAATTAGGAGTGAATGATGAAATTTTCAGCCATCTACCTCCAATGGTGCGGCCTGTACACGTGGTACATATTTTGTTTGTTTTGTTTTTTTTATTTTGTAAACTACCCATTAATGGTGTGACACCAATACCTAACCAACCGCTATTGTATCAGAATAATTTATACGAATTCGGCATTTTTGTATCAAAAAAAAATGTCAAAAATAATTTTTATTGAAAATGATATCCTCGGTATATTTCCCAATCGCAGTATTTTACAAGTATGACGATCAATTTGAAAGGAAAGCTATTTGCTCCTCTTCTTCCTCCCCCAGTAACTACTGCTACGGATGGTGAGCTCATCATTGAACTTGAGTTTTTGTTTTTTTAACCATCACGATACGTTGGATTGATATATATTGTACGTCAGAGCGAATACAGTACAAGGTCTAGAGCTGACTCTACATAGATGGTGTAATAGGCGTTGTTACATCAAATGCTGTGGTATGATAAAGACGTGGTTATATAGCCTGCCGTGGTATGGTATGCGAGACTTGCCGGAAGGTATTCTTTTGTTCTGCTATTCTGCATTTTTACGGCTTAAGGTCGAGAAATGTTGGTATTTATTAATCCTAACTTGGTCTGGCACAAGGCCAAAAATAACCACCGGGAAGCGGATCGGTACCGGGTAGCAAAACATGTGCTGCCGAGCCGCTAGGGAATGATATGATTTGACGATTCTTCTTTTATTTTCTTTGTAAATATGAAAAGAAATTCATTTCTTTGGATCTTGATATAAAACAGGTCTGGTTAGTCATGTGACCAACGTCTTCACGCAATATTCTGTGCAGGGGTTGATCAATTAAAAAGTTGGAATGAGGTGATCAATGAATAAGTTACTGGTCTTGCTTTTTGCTGGTCGATGATCGCTAAAAGATTTTCAAAAAAAGAACAAGCGTGACAAAAACTAAGGGGTCAATTCAGCATAGACTTACATTGCAAATTGACATCCCATCCAACTCAAAACCTACTTAGGGTGGGAATTCTTTCTAGACACAATAAGGTGTAAATGTTTCATTTTTTTAACCCTTTAGACCCATTGATGCAGTCTGTACGCGTGATACATACGTAGCCAGCCAGACTAACTTGAAAACTGAAGAAACCAATGTTGACAGTTTTGGTTGATGGTTTCTAATTCGTTAGATCAAGCTTTTTAGAGATGAAATTGACAAATGCACAAGCATTAGGCACCGGGTGAGGATCGAACCCACTCCAGTAGTAATGGTGCGCAAAATAACCTTGTTAACCACTACCCTACGGCGAGGCACTCTTCAAGGACGAAGGTTATGTGAGCGGTTTTGGGGTTGGGTTTTTTTTTGTCTTTTTTTTTTGAAGACATAAAGATAAAGCGAAGTAGCTTATTGTGATAACTTTAGGACAGGATATTTTATATACAATAACCAGCTGATAATATTAAATTAAGGATATACAGAGAAAAATGCTTAGTGTGATCACTTAGGAACAGGATATTTTATATGCAATAACTAGCTGATAACATTAGATGAAGAATATACATAGAAAACTGCTTATTGTGATCACTTTTCAAAAAGTGTTTTTGACTGACTGATTTTGAATTTAAAAAATAACATTCTTCGTGATTATGATGAATGGCTTCTTCTGTAATTTTATAGCATTTTCTGTATTTCCATCAAAAAATATATCATTGCGTCCAATCTGCCGCTACTATGGGGAAGGGAGTCGATGTGCAGAAGCTGGGACAGTAAAACTCGAAATAGCTCTAAAACGATTTTTAATGTGTTATTAGTAATGCCTTAAACATAGAAGAGGATGATTTATTAGTTTATGATAAGTGGTGGCTCAGTTTCTGCTTAAGAGAGGTAAACACTGAAGAGATCCATTTAGATGCCGGCACTGATGATGTGTTTTTCAGGGCTTAGGGACTATCATTTATATCGCGTGTTATGCTAGATCTATATTGACTTGTTTGGTGACAGAGATTGTTCTGTATCTGTCAACAACTGTCTGTGGTCGGTATGACGAACAAAAATAACACACCAAGATGTGGTATTGAAACACGATTTCTCTCCTTTGGACTTTTATGATGATAATGAATTTATCATATACGAAAACAAAGGGTCATAAATGATATATATAAACGAACTTTCGGACTGGAATAAACCTGTCAATAAAACAAATCCTGCCTGTTAAAAAAAGACAATATCTTAAAATGAATCCTAAGCGATTCAAATATTTTTAGCGACAACAGATTCATGGAAGGGGTAGGTGGGAATACTTTGTGAGAATGTTGTGAGGCGTTTGCTATGTCGATTTGCCAGTCAGTGATAGCTATCCCTGCAATCAATGTGCCCATCAGGATTTTGAACGCTGGTCTTCGGAGGAGGCAGGATCTCCCGACTGGGAACATTAGTACAACATGAAAGTAAACAACCGCTGGTTATAAAGACACACAACGCGGCTCTCCAGAGATAACATGCGAAAATGTGGACGATTTGACGAATTCAAGAGATATTTCGCACCGCCACACCTTTCACACGGTCGAGTAGTCAGATGGATCCTGGGGATTATATATGTCCAACAGACGTTAATTAACTGATGATGATGAAAATTACTAGCCACGTCTCTCAATCTGACTTTTGGCGTTCTTACTGAAAATAGTAAATGTTAACGAGCTGGTTTTGCAAACCATTACTAGTGTGTAGTAATGTATTGATCCTTATTGGATACTCAACACTTGCACTAGACTAAGCTAAGCTTTGTACAAGACTAAGTTAAGCTTGGAAAATGTCTATATTATGCCTGGGTGTCTCTTTATGGGATAATGGTTAACGAGCTAGTTTAGCAAACCATCACTACTGTGTAGTGAGTTCGGTCCTCATTGGGTACTCAACACTGGCAGCTTTCGGCTGTTATGAGTTTGATCCGAAAGGATGCTACGTATGTATGGCCTTGTGCCAGACATAGATAAGCTCTATACGTTTACACTACCTCTTAGTTGAGAAAATATATTGTATCCTGGAAAATCGCCTCAGAATGTTTTTTGATAAATACAGATTAGTTACTCAGTAGAAACTATGATGTGACTAACGTCAAATGCTGTTTGGGGTGATCAATCAAAAAATTGTAAACAGTGGTGATCAATGAGTATATTACTCCTCTCGCTTTTGGGGTGGGGCGCAGTGGTCATCTACAAAAGTCACACCCACTGAAAAACCTATCTGGGGGGATTAGAAAAAAAGGTTTCTGGACATAATGAGGGATCCATATTGAAATTTTCTGCCCTCTAGGTCAATTGCTGAAGGCTGAACGCGTGATACATACATAGCCATGCAAGCAGTCAGACAAACTTAAAAACTGAAGAAACTTATGTTGACAGTTTCTATGACATTTTTCGGTAGACAGCGAGTGCTAGCGTGTATACGTGCGTGTGTATGAATGAGTGTACGTGTGAGTGCATATTATGTATACATACATACATGCTTATAAAAAAAACAACAGCATACATTTTTATACAAATTTGTGGTTTCTCTCTCTTTCTTTTTCTCTCTATATATACATATGTGTGCGTGTGTGCACGCGCGTATGCGAAGTATGCATATGAAGAATGTGAAGTGTGTGTGTTTAAGTGAAGTATGTTAACTGCGTGCGTATGTAGAGTATATGAAGTGTATATATATATATATATATATATATATATATATATATTGTATCAATATTTACTAAGATTAGTTCACTCTGGCGCATTGCCACACGCCCTGGGCTATCAGCAAAAATCGGTATTTAGTAAGCATGGCTTATCCTGGCGTTAAGCCACGTGTGTTCCTGAGGTCGCATCGACATTTATTCGAAGACCAATCCATGCTACTGGTCGTAAATTGATGTAACAAGAACGGAATTCTAATGATGTGTCAACGTACCACAGGAATGGGAACCGCAGATAGAGGGGGGCCACGAAAAGTAAGCAGCGTATAAGGGGAACCACTGAAAAAGAAACAGCTATTAGGCAAACTACAGATTGAGTAAAATGATGTCTAAGAGAATAATTTTAATCTATAACCTAATGCTTGTGAGGGCTGATGACGTGATTTCGTATCTATCGCGAAAATTTATTTTAAAAAAACAATTAGTGATTTGTTCTTTAATGACAAAAACAACGTACATTATCAGGGATGTTTTTAAAGGGATATTTTTTTTCCTATCACGAGAATTTTTTAAAAATAGAATAAACTACTTCACTTCCCTAGTGATGATTGATTAAAAAAATAACTTGTCAGTTTACTGGGGAAAGACTAAGTGAGTCATAGAGATGTTGGACACATCTAAAAACGGCCGGAGATTTATGATAAAAAGCGACAGAAGTAGGATCCACAATTCAAAATCAATATTAGGTTGTTATACATGAAACATTTTTTGTGATATTTTACATTACAGGGAAATATTTGATAATTTAATTGCATATTTTTGTAGATCAAATGTTGATAGGAATATAATTAATATTGGAGTTTTCAGCTCTGGAGAGCAATGGCAAAAAAGGAGTTAGAAAAATGGACTCCACACGAACTGAGTGAAAGGCTTCATGACAGTTCCAAGACCCTTGATCTCTCAGCGGGCTGTTTCTAAGATTAGAGAATTGGAATATGAAGTCTTGTAGTATCGTTCATATTCACCTAACATTTATCCATCAAGATTATTATCCTTTCAAGCATTTTGAACACCATATCCGTAATAAAAGGTTCAATAATAGAAAAACCATGATTAGTGCTTTTACCGAATTCGTGGTCACTAAATCTAAATAATTTTATCAAGATGGCATATTATCATTAGAATATCGTTGGAAAATTCAATGCTTCAGATACGTCTTATTTTGATCCAATATTTGCCGTTTTTAGTTGTCTATATCATCCTTCATCCTAAAAGTCAAAACCCTAAATTAGACTAAATTTAGACAACTTTAGATTATTATAGCTAATAGTAATAATTTGAAGAAACAAGATGACAGCGTTCTAATTGGAGAAGTAAGAAAAAATATAGCTATATGTCTAATTTGAATGACGCCTACTGGTTAAGCTTCTGTAGTTTAATCGGTAGCGCACCGATACAGTAAAACAGGCTTTCAAGGATAGCGGATGCTGGTTCAAATCTCGGCAGAAGCTTTTTCTCTATTTCTCATCCATGTTGCGTACTCTTGTCCCTAAGAATAACATACTAACCATATGGCGTAGAGTCAAATCGGATATCAGTGTGACAGAAGATAACAATATGATTAAATTTGAATGACATCTGTTAAGTTGTTTCTGCAGCTTAATCGGTGAGACACCGTTTTTGTAAGGCAACCTTCCAAGAATACGCGACGCAAGTTCAAAATATTGTCGAAGGTGACTTCTATTTTTCTGATGCTGCTCATTCAACGGTCTAGGTCGGTGGCTTTGAAACTAAAGTCTGCGGATCCCTGGGGATCCGTCAAGTAATGATCGTGTGTTCCCACTGAACCCGACATTGCGAATTTTGTGACAGAAAATCAAGTTAGAGAAATGAATGCCACGTGAACTGGACGAAATGCTCCATTATAGCGACACACCCAACACCTTTCAGCCGTGACTAAGCTAATAGAATTGAGGTATGAAGTGTTGCAGGTTCCTCTATATTTACCAGACATTTCTCCAACAAAATATCATCTCTTCAAACATTTTGAACTTCATATCCGTAAAAAAATGATTCAGTAATAGGGAATTAAGTATCCACGTGCTTTTTACTGATTTTGTGACAACTAAACGTAGATAATTGTATAACGATCACATATTATCGCTAAAGGATCGGTGGAAAAGGGTTATTCTTTCAAATTGTTCATATTTGAGTGACAATTTACTGTTTTTGTTATTTTTATCATTCTTCATCTTACTGTTAAAAAAAACGACATTTTATTTGCGAATCAACTTAATGAAACCGATCCGAGCCTTGTGATGAGAAAGCAAAACCATGAGATAAAAAAATCTAATCAAAAAAATGAATAATGATGACGATGAAGTTGAATATGGTAATATGGGGGAATTCATTAATGGAAGTATCCATAAAATCCGGAATAATCCATTGCCTATGAAACGGGGAACTTATTGATCGTGGAAAAATTACATCTTTTTTCCAATTTGGATCAATGGGAAGTGATAATAATGGAAGATTGATGGAAAAAAATTTTTTGATTAAAATTAGTATCTTTGAACCAATCTTTTGCAGTTAATTACACTTATTGCAGTTAATTGCAATGATTCAAGTGGAATCACTAATCATTTTCCGGTGATTTTCCCAAAGGAAACATCAAATATCCGCATCAACAGGATGTAATCATCTAAAAGCGACATTAGCATTCGACGGCAATTTGTAGGTGCAAAACTCAGATGGTAATGGGCTGGACATGTTGCAAGAATGTCCGACAAAAAATAGACATCATGACATCCCAACATGGATCCCCAGAGATCATATGCAAAATAGTAGCCGACAAAAAGAAAGATGGCGTGACGAGCTAGATAAATTCGGAAAGTACTGGCTCTGCAATGCCCATGGTTGAAAGGTTTGGCGAAACTTGGGAAAGGTCTGTGTCCAACAACAGACGCTAAAAGGCTGATGATGAGGATGATGATGATGGTGACGAGTGTACACAGTAAACGAAAGTGCTCAGCTGATGAACTGATAGAAATTTTCAGCAAGCAGTCAAGTTTTATTATATGAATTATTAGGAGTGATCGATTAAAAAATTAAGAAAAGGGGTGGTCAATGAATAAGTTACTTTTGCCTATTGTTGGGCAGTGATCACTAAGAAAGTCAGTTTTTTGTTTTTTTGTTTGATTATTTTTCAAAAGAAAAGAAAGTGAATGCTGCTGGATACGAACTAAGGGATCAACTGAACATAAACTCATGTTACTAATTGAACCCCCTCTACGCTAAAATAAAAAACATGCTGGGGGGGGGAATATTTTTAGACGTATCTAAATTCTCAGCCTTCAAGCTCCATTAGTGCAGCTTCTATGCCTAATAGATTCATAGTGAGCCATCCAGCCATACTACCTTAAAAACTGAAGGAACCTATGCTGACAGTTTTAGTGACAGTTTTGGTTGAATTCTCTACTAAGAGTGTCCACTGGGAAATCGTCGGTAATGTACTTGAGAGTGGCACTATCAGGTAATGACCAAATCCAGTTAAAATACTAATTATTTTGTGTGAGGCAATACGCAACATCCGTGTTGGGGGTGATCAATTGAAAAAGTGGAAAAGGGTTAATCAATAAATCTCCTATTATGTGGAACACACATTTCGTTTTTTTTTTTCTTTTAATACTCGAAATTAAGCCTCAAGCATCAGGTAATGCTCTGCTCTGAGAGCCGTTTACCTATTAAACAATAAAATTAAATCTTTAATAAAACACTTCTGGTTAGTCACTCAATAGAAACTGTGTTGAGGGTGATCAATTAAAATGTAGAAAAAGGGTTGATCGATGAATAAGTTATTTCTCTCGCCTTTTGAAGGCAGCGATCACTAAAAAGAAGTCAAAAAATGGGCTGACACAAACTAAGGGATTATTTTAGTATAAACCTACCTTGCAAATTGAACCCCACTAATGTCCTGCTCAGGGTGAGACATGAAAAAAAAGGTTTTATACAAAATAAGGAGTATACGTCTAAAATTTCAGTCCTCTAGCTCCATCAATGTGGCCTGTACGCGTGATACACACATAGCCAGTCGGTCAGATAGTGTGTTTGGGATAATACACTAATAATCAGTTCTCTTACATGGTGATTCATTTATGACAGGTACGAATATTCAAGTTGCTAATCTCACGTCTGTCACTTTGACCATGTATCTAAAAGATCACAATAAATTCAACCAAATGTTCTGGAAAGGCAGGCTATGTATTATAGATTCGATTGATTAAAAATTTGGGGCAGATCCAGGAAATATTTATAAATTAGGAAGAACCTTTCATTTCTCTTTCGGATATTTTTATGAGTTCACTCATGTCTGTCCAAACAATATCTCCAGAAATACTCTATAAACTTCAATGAAATTTCGTGAAGTTTAGGAAGAATTGATTAAATTTGGGAATCGATCCAGGAATTTTTATGAGGTATGGAAAATCGAAACTTACACAATTACCTTCCCTGTATTGTAACTATATATCAACTGATTTACATCCCATTTTTAGTGAGTGTATAGCCTTGGGATTGATATGTGCTCTCTGTATGTTGAAAAGAGGTATATGTATTCGGTTGCGTCTGTTCATTTTGTCCACACGATATCACCGAAAGTACTGAAGTCGATTAAATTTCACGGAACGACGAGCAGTAAGCAAAGAAAGGGTAAATAAAATTCGGGGTGGATCCTAAAATTCGTTCTGATTGAGAGATGTTTTCCGTTTTTGTTTTGTTTTTGTTTTTGTTTTCAATTGCATTTCTGTATACGCTCATGACTGTTAACACGATATCTCGAAAAAAGTTATCAATGAATTTCTCTGAAATTCTGTTAGTGAATTGAACAATAGGCTACAAGAGAACTGATTGAAATTTTGAACGGATCTATGCACAATTGTCTACCTTAACGTCGTAGTTATATGTCCCAACCACATAATGTCTCTATAATTTCATGTCTGTCCACACGATATACCTAAAAGTTCTCGATGCATTACAACGACATTTTGTGGAAGGGTAGACAATAGGCTATTGAAGAACTGGTCAACCTTCTTATGCGATCCATGCACATCTGCTCCTCCTGACAATGGCGTTGACAGAGATATGCGCTCTCCGGGTGCTCTCTAGTTATTAATGAATTGTTTCTCCATTAGAAGTTCCGTGCAAATAGCATTGTGCTAATGTTGGCTGGGTATAACAAGTACCCGATGAAATCGAACACACGATGACCAGCTGAATGAGACGGGAGATGAATATTTTACCCGGTGATAGATTGGACTGAATTGACACTGAATTTGGCCCTGCTAATGGCGCCAGCGATATTTGCATCTGAAACGGAATACTTCATAAAAGGCTATTTCTCTCGAGACAGCGTCTCTTCTGGGAGACAAACCGAGAATTCGGGATAAATTAAATTGTGCATTCCATGATCTCGGTAGAAATGCGCTTAATCATATACGCAGTCGTCCATCTATAAATCAACGAACACATACACACACACACACACACACACACACACACACACACACACACACACACACACACACTTATACACTCAAAGATGAACGTACACAAAAAGACAATACATGCACGCACGAGCACACGAATAAATACATTAATCTTACGGACACTCAAAGACAAATGCGTACACACATAAATACATTACCTTCACATACACACACAAACACATACTTTCGTACACACAAAAACATACAAAGAAAAACACATACATTCGAATAAATACATTATCCTCACATTCACACATAAAACAATACTCACACGCTAATGAAGACAAGATATATTCATACGTACACAAACGCACTCGAATAAATACATTACTCTCCTCGCCTCTCTCTCTCTCTCTCTCTCTCTCTCTCTCTCTCTCTTTCTCTCTCTCTCTCTCTCTCTCAGTCGCTCCTGTGTCATCGACACATCAGACAATGTAGTTGTCTCAAATTCTCGGGCGATCCATGGAGACCCATAATTAAATTTATCTGTGGCGATTGTGGGTTTTATCAAATTACTAGCGGGGTTACTCACCGAAGCCAAAGATTTGACTACCTTCCAGAACTAAGGGGCTCCAATCGCTCAGCTATTTACGTATATCTGAGGGTCGAAGTGGATTTATATATTTCCCAGGGTAATAGTGAGCAGAGAACGCAAACTGTCCCAGCCCTTAAACTTCAAGCTTCTTACACCTATACTTGATACATTACATACAATCAATTATTTACTGAGCTTGGCTTAGAACAAGTAATAAAGATCTCACTCAGCGAGAATCGAACTCATTGCACTATGCGACCATTTTTTTTATTTTATTTTTTTTTTTTTTGTTTCTGGGTAGAAAGTGTTATTTTCTGATTAATTATGTCTAAACAGTATAGAATGTGTCAATTATTCTCTTCAAACTTTGCCTTTGCGACTAGGACAGTGATATTTTGAAAGCTATTTATTTTTAATTGGACAACGAGCAAATGTTCACTTTTCTAATTGCATAAAGTAAGAAAAACAATTCCATATGAATATCACTGTCCTAATCACAAAGGCAAAGTTTAAAGGGAATGATAAGCATTTTATATTCTTTTTACCCATGAAAAATCAGAAAATAACCCTCACAACCCAGGAACGGAAATTACGTTGCAAGGTGTTATACAAGCGAATTGGTGAGTGAGACGAGCCTGCAAATCATCGCACTATAGTAGATATTAGCTAAGCTTATTTCAGTTTGGCACAAGATATCGGTGGTGGAGCATTAATGGGACATGCAGTTAGAATAGAACTCACTACAATTGCGAATTGGTTTGCGTAACCAGCTTGTTCACCATTTTATTATGGTAGGTGCCCTAAGAATTTAAGATTGGCTTAGTCTGGCACATGACTATAATCGTGGGACACGACCCTAGGGAGGGGGTATCTGTGTGAGCTTCCACATTTTTCGAACCATTGTCTTAATTTGTGAATAAATATTTCTCAATCGAAAAAAACGTCCCTGGGTTCGCGCCAAATGTAATCAATTCTTCTTTGACAAATGATCCGCCTTTTCAAAAATGTCATAGAAATTATTTGAGAACTTTGGTAGATATTGTTCGGACAAACATATACATGGTATAAAATAGCATTTCGTGTGTACCTACACGATCTTGATAAAGTTAATGTCAGCGAAATATCATCATCATCATCATTCTGTTAACGTCCGTCGTTGGACATACACCCCCCCCCCAAGATTCGCCAGACTTGCCTATCATGGCATCACGGAGCCAATACTTTCTGAATTTATCTAGCTCATCACGCCATCTCACTTTCTGTCGGCCATGGCCTCGCACCTGATCTCTGGGGTGTCCACATTGCGAGTCATGATGTCCAGCACTTATCTGTCATTCTTGCAACATGTCCCGCCCATTTCCATTTGAGTTTTCTAACAGTTTCTTTGATGTTTCGGACAACAGTCTTTTCTCTTATATACTGTGCTGTCTTGTGATCTATCCATGTGAGAAGACCGAACATGATTCTTCCATTTGCACGTGGTAAGATTCTCAGTCTGAGGGTCAATCTTTCAGTTAGGTTCCATGCTTCAGCTCTATATGTGACCATTAGTAAGATACGTTGGTTGTATAACCTTCCTTTTATGACTAATAGGATCTTCTTGTTCTTAAAATTCGGGCTTGCTCTGCTGAAAGCTTGCCAACCTAGAGTGATTTTTTACTTGATTTCTTCTTTGAAGGATCTCACGGAGACACGAACTCTTAGGTAGATGTAGTGGACTACTTTCTCCAGCACTGCATTTTCGATTTCGATCGTTGCGTCTTTCTTCCCAACATGTATGTTGTACATGACATTTGATTGGCTGAAATTCATGTGGAGGCCAACTTTCTTGCTTGCTCCATTTAGTTCGTCCAACATTATTTGGAGATCGTGAAGGTTCAAAGAGGACAATGTTTCCTACCCAAGTTGTATAAAAGGTGGTGTTCTTGATTTCATTTCCCGAAGTGGTTAGATGCATTTATGTAGAAAGTGTCCTAACGTTGTAGGTTCCTTCGTACATTGTTGTTTTTTATGGTGTTCTTGGGGTTGTTTTGGGGTAGTAGCACTTGGGACTCATCACTTCTAAAGTAAGTGATTTGGCTGAACTTTTCGGAATCGTTGGCACAGCAAGAGCGGTTTTTTCCTAATGATATTCTTAGCGTGATGTTTGGGTAGTCGCTTTTGAAGCACATCAACCCCACCCAAAGCAAATGATGTGGCTACGCCATTCGGGACCGATGACCTAGCAGGAACGGTCGGTATATTTTTAGTCTTGCAAATCATAGGGGGGCTACGGACTATCCTGGGTTTCAAATTACATTATTTTCATCTAATTCTGTAAACATCAATGGGCTTGGAGTTTGCCACACACTTTGTGAATTGTACGTGTAATACAGAAATGAAAACAAGTAGAACTTCTGAATTCTTAGTACAAAAAAATTAAGATATTTGTAAATAAGGAACAATATGTTACTTAATTTTGGCATCAATCTGAAATAAATCTGAAATATTTTTGCTTACGTCAGAGAGTCGTAGGAATAAAATTTTTCAAACGAGTGTTGTCTGTGTAAAAAGCGTTTTTTTGTTGAATGTTGAGACTGGTTGATTCTGACCGACTGCTGATTTTGTCATTTCGCTCTTATACACTGGTCATATAACTCTCCAAACTTGGTTGGCAGAAGTGAATTTAATATGAGACCGAGAGTGCCAATATTTGCTCAAGTTTGAGATTGATGTGCGTTTTCTCCCCTCGGTTTTATTCTCTCTCTCTCTCTCTCTCTCTCTCTCTCTCTCTCTCTCTCTCTCTCGTTTTCTGTCCCTACCGAATACAACTCCTCCTCCCTTTTTGTCTCACTCTATCTCCTCCTCGACTAATATGACTAAGGATTTGCATTGGTGCATTTCAGAAAGTAGGCATTGGAGAGATTTTTGAGATTTATTTTGCCTCCCTTTCTCTATATATACTTACTTTTCCTCTCGTGCGCCTCCCTTCCCAGACCTCAAACTCACTCAGTAACTTCATCTTTTTTTGCCTCTCTCTCTCATCCTCCTTTCATTACCCCTCTCTCTTTCTCTCCCTTTCTTTCGCCTTCCTTTCTGCACCTCTCTATCTCTCTCTTTCATTCTCAACCATTACCTTCTATTTGCCCCTCTATCACAATCCTTTCATCACTTCTTTCTCTCTCTCTCTCTCTCTCTCTCTCTCTCTCTCTCTCTCTCTCTCTCTCTCTCTCTCTCTCTCTCAGACTTTATTTCTTCATCCCATGGCATATGCACAGGGTAATTATATATTAAAATGTCATCATTTTCCCTCATCTCCACTCCAGACCAGTTCATGATGTCAGTCGACTGGTTTCATTAGAACCGGATCGATTGCTTCCACTGAAGTCTTTCGAACCAGCATGAACACTTGTTATTTCAACCTGGATTAACATAAACTTTATGGGTTAACATTTGATTACCGTAACGCTTGGTCAGATGGTTTAATGGTTAGCACGTCTGCATCACACGCAGAAGCTTCCGGGGCTCAATTCACGATATGAGCAAAAAAAGTGGAAAACTCTTCATTAGGACAAATTTTCCTGTGCATTCAGCAGCTGATTGAGTATACTTTAAGTAGTGTGGTTAGGATGAAGGTATGAATCGGGGATAGATGTCGTGCCGCCAATATCTGGATGATAGTAGCGAAAGAAAGAGGAGCCTAAGGGCAGCCTCTTATAATGGTCGACCATTTACCTTGGGGTAACGAATGTGTTGGAACACATGTACACACACGATCAATTAGTTTGATGTGTGCAAAAGTTCCTAAGGTTTGTTTTTTTTAAATTAAAGATTGATTACATAGTTTAAAACGGTTGGTCGCCGGGAAATTTTTCACGAACCTTATCCAAACATATGGTGATTACTAATGTGGAGACGTCTTCTGCCACACTAAAGAACTAAGTAAAATAGATTTTAGGCCACACCAATGGGCTGAAATTCCAACATTTACTCCTTATGATGTCTTTAAAAAAACGTTTCTTTTTTTTCATATCTCCTTTGTATAGGCTTTTAGTGGGAGTTCAATTTGCAATGTAGATTTATGCTAAGTTGATCCCTTTTTCAAATTTTTAATTGATCACCCTCAACATGGCATATTGCCAAAAGTCGTTGGTTACGTGCCGCTTTCTATTGAGTGACTAACCAGACTTGTTTATACACTATTCATACATTTGTACAAGCCTAGATATACGGTAAATGCATTGCAGTAAATGCATTGCAGTAAATTTATTGTGATCAATCACGTTAAAATTTCAGGGTCCAGGGTTAGGGTTAGAGTCTGCATCCAGGGTTAGGGTTTAGGTCACGGTTAGGGTAAGAACACTGCACTGGTGTTTACGGACGGAGGAGTATTAATGGAAAAAGATACGTTGTAATAGTATATACCGACGATTTATTGGTTCATTGTGTAATTAATTACCTTGTAATGAGTTTACTAGACCTTAAAATTTCAGACGAGGTATTTAACACCATGTTTTTAACCACCATTAAATTTGCCGTAATGGATTTGCCATGAATCCATCTTTGTAGGTCAACTGGATTTGGCTTTCTTTATCAAAGCCTTGTTCCGAGCCACCTCATACTGCCAACACCTCAGATGGACTTTCAGACCTATCGGTCAGAAATTAGCCTCTCTATCAAATTAGCCCAATACCACAATAGTCCTGACATGATTATATAAAAGAGAACAGCAATAAAAACTGCGATAGAATCAAATCCAGCTATATAAAAAAAAAACATCATTCAACAACACATCAATCAATAAAAATGCAATTTAACGCGTATGATATAATCAACCGATGACGTATTCCTTTCAAATTATCAACCAACTGATCTTTCGCCTGTACGCACTTCATGTAACAACACACGCTTGTCTGACAAAGAGTGACCAGAGACCGCCATTTTGTTTTGTTGCATTGTCCTTTTTATTGCCCCTAGACATTAGGTCGCCGTAAACGACCAAAAAGTATATCAAAGAAACAATTCAACGTCTATTGTTTAAAAGCTGGTGTATCTTTGATGTTTCCAGGAGCTTTCGTTTGCTCTGAACTATAATGCAGATACACTGTAATATTGCATATTGAAATTAATGCATCTGTGATGTAATCAGTGTACCGTGAGTGTGCAAATGAGTTCTACGCCTGTATCACATTAATTAAAACAATTTTGCTTTTCTAACCAATTAAAGCCTATATAGAATTTTGTAAGATGAAAAGACTTGC
>OY735215.1:54927629-55150129 GCA_963457665.1 Thysanoteuthis rhombus
TAACCATTACTGGCAATGACAGCTTCAAATCCCTTAGTATATGACGCTACCAATAGATTTCAGGCGGTGTTCCAGGCCAACCTTATCGACAATTAACTTTCAGATCAGGAAGGTTTCTTGGATTCCCCTTTTAGACGCTATGAAATCTACATGGGATTCCAGTCCGGACACTGATTGGGACACTTTCTTTTTCTGGAAACATTCCATTGTTGTCTCAACTGTATGGCTTGGATCATAATCTTGTTGATAGATCCAACGTCTTTGTAACTTAAAAGCTTTGGCAGACAATTACTTGTGTTCTTCCAAAATCTGTTGATATTTCTGGCAGCACAGACCAACATTTTGGAAGGACGTCAAAATCAAAGTAGACTCTTGGTCAAATGATGAGACATGAATAAGCTAAGTATATATATATATATATATATATATATATATATATATATATATATATATATATATTTGAAACTCGGACATTTCCTACAAACATAATGTGGTGCGGACTTTTATCTCTTCCATTTTGTGAGAGATACCCTTAATGAGATCATCGGATACATACCCAGGGAAATTATTTCAAATGGAGTTAGTCATTATTTTAACTTTTAAGGAGCATTTCACAATATATATATATATATATATATATATATATATATATATATATATATATATATATATATATATGAGTGTGTGTGTGAGTGAGTGTTTTAGGTGCAATAAAAAAGGAATAAATATTTGGTGTTGACAGTATGGTTTTCAATTTCTCTCAACCTATCCGTCAGTAGTCAGTTAAGTACCACAGACGAAATAACTTGTCTTCTGTCAGTGTGTTATTCTTTTGTGAGATGGCAGCATCTCGTTATTCAAACAAAAGATACTCGCATAATTACTCTGGCGATATGACAACTGATAAATGAAAACATTCTATTTCCATTTATTCTTTTACGAGAAAAACGCGGTGCAAAAGTTACAATGTTAAAAATATATTCGGCAGTAAACGGGTTAATGTGACTCACTAAAGAATCGTTACTCTAACGTTAACGCAAGGACATACGCCTGAGCAATCGATTGTACTGTATGACTATGTTCAGACACGGAGGACTTGTCTGACAACCTATGTACATGTATAAAACCAGTGTCCGTCACTTTGTAACACACAAAACATGTCACGCTTTCTGATCATCCAAATTTCGGAAGACTTTGTTTTCGACAAGAAGGACGCAGATGCGATGCCCCAAGCATTTGATCAGTAAATTCTGGATCCAAAGGATCAGGGTTCGACCCATAATGAAGCCAGGTGCTCTTATGTCCTTGCAACAATAGTTAGCGAGTACTATAAAGATTTTTCTTTTTCCAAGAAGCTCCTACCCCACGTATTCTTCTGTGATGCTTCCCACGTCAAACCGACTTTATGTCACATCCTGTTCTCGTGGGCACTTGCGTAAATAGGAAGGAATATGTCACACTATTTTTTTTTTTTTTTTTTGTCCGTATGAAGAGCGTAGACCAGATACACCTTTCAAAGCCTGCGGACATAATCGCAGATATGTCCAGATAAAATGGTATAATTCGTGTTTCTCATCTCAACTAAGTAATATTAAAAGATGTCTTTATGAATGTTTCAAAATGTATTGCAATTATCTGAATATTTCTTTGACGTCTAGATTTGGATTTTAATTGCTAGAAAAAAGCAATGATGTCAAGTCAAAGAATATTTGGACTACCAAAAAGTGCTAAAAAACACAATATTTTGAATAGCTAAGAAAGCGCCAAAATGGCCAAAACATACCCAACGGTGCTACAAGTGTTAAAGAAACGGCCAACATTGGCAAAACGTTGAAGTATTTCCGCGATAATCTAGCGATTTTTGCACTTCCAAAATAGGAAATGCGCTAGATTCAGCGTGAAAAGCGTTTATTTGCAACAATGAAACACTATAATCGACGAAATGACATATTCAATCGTAGCAACACGGCATCAGCTCTCTCTCTATATATATATATATATCTATCTATCTATCTATCTATCTATCTATCTATCTATCTATCTCGTCCTCCCTGCATTGGTCAACCAATACCAGGTCCCAAAAACATTATGAACTACTACTACGACCTCTTCTTCGTGTAAACTCTGGCACCGACCCGATGAAACAGTCGTCTAAATAAAATCCAAATTACACAACGTGGGAAAAAGTGGATACTTTATCATTCATTGGCGACTGTGGATAATTCCTGTACCTGAGGCAAAGTTTAGAAGCGGAACAATGATAATTGGAATTCAGATCGGTGCAATGGTATTGTTACGCTGGTAACGCTCCCGATCAATCTTTCTGTTCATATGTATACAAGCAAATTTGTGCAAATGATTATCAGTTAATGGGTATTATGTATCTATACCTACCTTTTTTCTCTATCGATCTATGTTGAATATGTCGCTTTTCAATACTGAATTCATCCTCAAGTATGGTGGAGAAATGGATAAGATTTATCTGACACAATGATGAATTTAATAGACAATATGGAAACACGAAAGTCTGCTAATTGGATCATATTTATTTCTGTTTCATATTCCGAGAGACTGTTTTCTCTCGTTGTCAATTGTCAAACGGGGCAATAGATAATTATAGCAAATAATAGATTTTTGCAGATCACTAGGTTTGGAGAGGAGAGATGATGCGAAGTTATTTTTGTTCTAAATTTTTTATTTTCAATGGCGAAAATAGAGAATGTATATTTGAGTCGAACCTTGTTATTCGCAAAATTTTATAATGCTTCCCGTTTGACGCGTGACAACAAGAGAAAGAATGTCTCTCGAAACATGTGACGGAATTAAATACGATTAAGTTTCCAAACTTTCATGCTTACAAATTGTCCATAAAATTTACCATTTTCAAGTATTAACGTAAGACTATTGTGTCTACTCTTTCTTCCCTTTGAGCCTCTTCTCGAGGCACTTACACTTGCGTAATAGTTAGCGAGTCAGTCTCACGGGTCAATTCGTTAGCATAGAAAGTTGATCCTCACTTAGCGTCCTGCTGCCATGAACTTTCCACTTATCAAGCACAGATTATCTAATGTGTATGTTTCATTACTGTGACTTTGTTCTAGACCATATGTTGCGAACCTAAGATACTTTTACCCCAAGTGGCACTCTAAATCATTCTATTGGCACGGGGAGGGAACTTTTTGTTGGAGAATTTCCTCTTAAAAAAATCGGCAACCTTTAATGAATCTCAGTTATAGATAATCTAAGCAAACCCCTCAGAAAGAATACTTTCAAGCATTTTGTTCTCTTCGTTCATGAAAACTCAGCATCACAGTCATTAATTGAACAAGATTTGAAGCCATGTCAAAAAAATTCCATCGAAGAATAAATATGGTCAGAATAAAGTTTATTTATGACATCACCGACGTTTTCCCCTGGAAAACATCTAAAATACAGGTTTTGTTTTTTTTAATCAAGAAATATCTAGATTCTGGAAAATCCAAATATTATTAATGAACCCATTGAAATGAGGCTTAAAAAAGCCAAAAATTATTTTTTTCTCCCCTAAAATTATAAGGGGTCTAGTGGTGTACTGATGCCAATATTCAAGTCTGTAGTATGACCTAAGAGCTGGAGCAAACAAACACACGCAGATATATTAATAATAAACATGATAGAACCCTTCGAAACCTTTGGTGGCTACTGTTGTTCAATGATTATCTGCTACTCAAAGATCCTCATGGTCACGTAGGAGAACTTTTTCGAATATTATCGCCAATGTGGGTGCGAACTCAAGCCAAGCTCATCAAATTCTGTGAAAGTCAAAAAAATACATTCAGAGTCAGCTCTTTAAATTACTTTCCTAGATTAGAAAATGTTTCGCTTATTGATTGAAAAATAAAGTTAATTAAATTAGTAAACTTGGTGTAATGTCTGCCCCTAACTTGTCCAGTGGTTTATTAACGCGGGTTGAATAAGAATAGTTTTGTAATTAGGTATTTTCTAAGCATGGATTAATCTGGCCCAAGACCAGAGTACTTTGGTACCCAATAAGGATCAATTTTATGATGTAAGTGATTCGATCTACGTGACAAGATTGCTATTGCTCATCGAGCTGGTAATCTAAGAAAAATAAAATAGATGATATCTGTACCTCGCATAAATGAATCACCGTTACCTGTGTATGTGTATCCGAACTTATTATCTAAAAGACTATCTGACATTACCTTTAAAAAATGTATGTCTTTTATCTGAAATTATCTAAAATGAACAGCCAGCACAAAATTTGGGCCAACGTGACCATAGAGACCCCAAAAAGCACTTTTTAGAAAACGTTTTCAGATGGAACCTAATGCTGTACTTGAGCACCATGAAAATATTTTTATCTAGTACCAGTACAATAAGACTAGAAAGCTTGGAGATCGCATACCTCTGCTAAATCCATTGTCAGGGGAGGTGATTGCTCATGAATCTGCCACAAAATTTTATCTTTCTTTTCGTAGCCTATGGCCTAACTTTCCACAAAGTCTCATTGGTATTCATTGAGACCTTCTGGATTATCGTATGGACAGACATTTTAGTGATATTATGTTTTATGGATATGGAACTACGATAGGTGGGGGAGGGTTATTAGGCATTGGTCCTCCCTCTAATTCAATCACTTCTTCCGTAGCATATTGTCCAACCTTCAACACATATCTATTGTAACTCATTGAGAACTTTCGGCGATATCGTGTGGAAAATCATGAACTTTTGGCGATATTATATGGTGTGGACATGTAACAATGATGTAAGGGAAATACTTGTGTATGGATCCACCCCAAAATTCAATCACTCCTCTTGTGGCCTCTTGCCCACCCGTCCATAAATTTTCACTGAAATTATTTGATAAACTTTAAAGATATCGTGTGGACAGTCCTGTGCATATACAAAACTGTGCAAGAGAAAAAAAGGAAAATATATCTCAATCAAATATTCTTGGATCCGCCCCAAATTTGAGCAACAATTTCTTACGCCACTGCCCATACCACACACAAAATTCACTGAATACTTCCAGGGGAATTGTGTAGAGAGACATAGGTTTCATTCGAAAGAAGAAATTAAATGAATTTTTTTGTTGATAGCCATCTTTGTGTCACATCCTCTGATGATGTGAACCGCAGCGTGCACCCCTACGACTTACGTACGTATGCGTGTGGTTTGTGTGTATTTTGTGTGTATCTACTGATCCTCTTCAGTGTACAACTCGTGTCTAAGCAACAACGATTCCACTTATTGTTTTATCAGTCTCTCTCCGATAAGCACGACACGAACAACTTTAATTTCCTGTTCTGTTGTTGTTTCCTCTATTCTACACACTGATCCTGCAACAACAAATATTGCATTTTCTTCCCCAATTCTAAATGTGAGCTTCCCTTTCACTCTTCCTCTCTATTCATCATAATAATAACACTTTTATTAATTGATTCTTACTATTAGCTTTGATTGTGTATGTGCAGTACAGTACCCGCCGGGGGCGATCTTTGAAAGCAATCGATACGTTTGTATGGACATTTTAGTCCAAGAACAGAGGGTGGCATTTAATTAAAATAAAAGTACCCGACATTTTCAAAATCATGGTATAGAGCAAACATAAAAGGCACTTTCAGATAAGATATCCAATGCTGAATAGTGGTATATGCACAAAAATAATTGTTATTGAATTGCCTCTCAATGAAATAACATTTATGCAAATTGGATTATTATTGAGGTCAGTAGATTCCAAAAGGTCACATGACCTTCGATTTTATAGGAACTCGTATCACCTTGCGATTAAAGCTCCTGTGGTCTGGTTAACTCGCTTTGATTTGTTCTCCATAACAGCCTCACGATCTGAATTTCGAATTAAATCTTGATTTTCCATTTAAATTCTGAATTTTAGATGTGCAAACATCTCTAGTAGTTATGGCAGTCACTGACTGACGGTCTGACACATGAGAACAAAAATTGCCTACTCAGCTCTCTTTACTTTATTGGTGAATTCAGACTGACTTAACGAAATAATTTTTTCAAGATGGTGTCTTTTACTGTAAGGGACTGTTTTTGAAGGAAGCGTTTTTTGCTTCTTTCTTTTGTTTTGTTTTTTGTTGTTGTTGTTGTTTTTTAGTTTTGTTTTTTTCAAACTGGGAGCTTTGAAAGGAATGGGCTTTTTGAAGAACACATGAGATCGAACTAGCGCATCTATGGTCTGAACTTCGGGCTTGTCAATGTGAATTCGTCTTGATTAAAACTCTCTAATTAACTTGCCGTTTCCTTTCGAAATCTCTGTTGTTCTACGTTCCATTCACCTTTAAATTGATCCTGTCCAATTTCTATAAATACACGTGCACCTGTGCACTTGGTTAGTTTTAGGAGAAGCCGAGATAGACGCATATATATATATATATATATATATATATATATATATATATATATATATATATATATATATATATATATATATATATATATATATATATATATATTGATAGATAGAGAGATGGGTGCATCATACACGCACATCCATTCACACACGCACAGTCACTTTCTTTCTCGCATACACAAATTTTGTGTACCTGAATGTACTTGAAATGGGTTTTTTTGGCAGCAATTGATTGCGTTATTGAGCCGGCTTCAGTTTAATTGGCGTGGGATTAATCTAATAGGAAAATTGATGCTTAAATCTTGTACGGTTAATATCAGAATTGGGATTATTTTTCTTAAATATTTATATCCACGGGTGTGGCCGTATTTTCACTCGAGCTGTTCCAGTGGAGATAGGAATTTGTAGTTAATTGCTGTGTCCTCTGGTAACACTTCAGATTGATGAAATCAGCATTTTCTTCTCAGGGGCTTAGAGCAATGAACGTCAGTATTCACTCTATGTATATAGATCCGGATTCTATAGACTTCCAATAGAGCAGCACGCTTTCTTCTGTATTCCAGGGTCTCTAGATTTAGTGATTCCAATCTCTCAGTTTATATATACAAACTACATGTATGGCATAAACTATATAGTAAGAAAGGGGATTGGGGTCAACACTGCTGGTGTGCCATGTTGATATAACTGTTTTGTTTTTAAAATCCCCGAAACGGTTACAAGGTAAACAACTGATGATCCCAACAAAAGACAATTTGTATATTTTACTATAATAACAAAGTATAAGGGAAACAAAGAAAGGAAAAAAATACTTTTGAAAATTACACAAATTTCATTGATAGAGATTGAGAAATGGGTGTCTAAGTTACACAAAAAATCCATTGAAAAAGATTTTTTTAATGTTTAGTGTTCAAAGCTGTAAAGCCTTTACACTATATATATATATATATATATGTGTGTGTGTGTGTGTGTGTGTGTGTGTTTGTGCGTTTGTGTGTGAGAGAGAGGGGGGTCAATGAGTCCCTATCCTGACACGTATTGATTAATTGAATTTTGATCTGAAATTTTCACTCAATAATGTTCGATCTGTGTGACTAATATCCAAGGAAAATTTGTTATGCAAGATACTTGTTTCTATCATTGGACTACGGATGTATTGTTGAACCAAGAGAGAGAGTTGTAATTGTGATCGTATATTTCTGTTTTAATATTCAAATATGTATTGTTTATGCGTCTACCTGCGTACATTCATGGGTGAAACGACTTTTAATCGAACGACGTTTTACTGGAACGATATTTCATCGAAAGTCTTTTCATTGAAATGATATTTTGTGGAAACGACTTTTCACCGAAATAACTTTTTACCGAAACAACAAAATTTACATCGAATAAATTAAAATCAAAAATGATTTTAAGAATTAAATACAAAATTCTCATTTGAAAATTCAATTATTTTAACAGTAATGGGGAGTTCTTCGGGTAATCAACACCTTATTTTTAAAATTTTTTTGCGAAGTTTGTTTTCTTGTTTTTGTTAGTAAGAAAAAAGTTCAAATTTCTGCCTAGAATTCAATTTTTTTTATTATGATTTAGAAATGGATTGTTATAAAGTCAATGGTTAGTTTATTTTTCCAATTTGCTTCCCCTTTTTATGTATATGATAGATATATAGAGAAGCGTTAAGTGCATTGAACAGGAAGGAGATTATGTTGAAAAATAGATATTTGCCGTGTAAAACAAATGCTTCCTCATCATTGGGCAACTGACTTATTTTTTTGTAACTACGTGATTAGAAACTGCCAACCAGAACTGTCAAAATGTTTTTTTAAAGTTTTCAAGTCCAGTTGGCTGGCTGGTTATGTGTATACGTATATATTACGCTAACAGACCTCACCAAAAGAGCTTGAGGGCTGGAAATTTGGACATCCATTCCTAATTATGTCTAGAAAAAACGTTTTTGTTTTTCACAACCCCCTTCCCCCTCCCAAATTGCGATTGAGGTTTATACTAAATTGGTCCCAAGTTTGTGTCCAGCCGTGTTAACTCGTCCTTTTTTTTAAAAATCAGACTTTTTAGTTTCCAATGAACAGTGAGGGAAATAACTTATTCACTGATCATATCTTTTTTTCAAATTCTAATTGATCATCCCTAACACAGCATGCTGCCAAAAGACATTGATCACGTCATGGCTTCTATTGAGTGACTAACCAGATCTCTTACGTGTATTGCTTATGCTCGTATTTTTTGAAATCTTATTTCTGTTCTACTTTTACTCTTCAAGGTCCGGCCCGTGTCGAAGAACTGTTAATGGAGGTTAACGAAAAAGTGCGACGTCTAGAGATTAAATACAAGGCAAAATCCGATGCCAAAAAGGTTGGTTTTCACATCGTTCAATTCATCTTTCTTTCATGTCTTCAGAGATTAGATTCGGGCAAAGGTTCGTTACTGGTTCGCAAACTAATGTATCAAAGGGCGGTAACAAATGATGATGACTTATGCAATTGCTGTTACTGCTACCAACAAATGAAAGTGGAAAATTTGACCATTTTTTAAACTTTTATTTGATCAAATTAAATTTGATGATAAAGAATTTCAGGGGTCAGTTTTAGAGTTAGCTTTAGCTTTTGGGTTGCTCAATTAATTTTCGTTATTATTTGATGCTTTTTTATATTCTTTTTATTTTGTAATTATGAATTATGAGTCATCATCATCATCAGTCTTTTAACGTCCGTCATTGGACATAGACCATCCACAGGATTCGCCACACTTTTCTATCATGGGCGTCGCGGAGCCAGTACTTTCCGAATTCGTCTAACTCGTCTCTCCATCTAATATTCTGCCGGCCTCGGTCACGCATTTGATCTCGGGGGATCAATGTCTTGAGTTGTGATTTCCATCGGTTGTCCGCCATTCTTGCAACAGGGCCAGCCCACTGCCATTTGAGATTTTTAATGGATTCTATTATGTCCCTGACTCTTGTCTTTTCCCGGATGTACTGTGCTGTCCAGTGGTCTCTCCATGCGCCTAGCATAATTCTCTCGTGTGCACGTTGCATGGTTCTCAATTTGCAGATCTGTCTCTTGGTTAGGTTCCATGTTTCAGCTCCATAAGTGACTATTGGGAGGATGCATTGGTTATACACCATTCTTTTTAGTATTAATGGGATCTTCTTCACAAACTAATATATCAAAGGGCAGTGACAAATTACGATGACTTATGCGACCGCTACCACTGCTACCAACATATTAAGGAACGAATGAAAGCAGAAAACCTGGCCATTTCTGAAACTTTTACTTGATCTAATTAAATTTGATGATAAAGAATATAATTTCAGGGGTCAGTTTTAGGGTTAGCTTTAGCTTTAGGGTTAGGTTTAGGGTTGTTCAATTAATTTTCGTTATCATTAGTTGCTTGCTTATATTCTTTTATTTTTTTGTAATTATGAATTATGATTAATCTTTAATTGTTTTTTGTTGTTATTTGCTACACCGACCCTCAAACTAACCCTAACCCTGACCCCGAATCCTATAACTAAATTATATCCTTTATGATCAAGTTTAATAAAATACAGTTTTAAAAGGTCAATTTTTCTTTCATTTATTCCTCAATATGTAAGTAGCAGCAGCTGCCTAAGTCAACAATGTGTGTTATCTCCCTTTGATATTTTAGTTTCCGAACGATAAACAGACCTTCACCTAGGTTTGTTATAACTGTTGCCTGTGAAATTCTATCTTATTGAAAAAAATATTTGATTCATTATTGGAACTGATTGATCGTAACCAAGTGGTTCAATCTAACGCTGTCACTTTCAAGACGGTACCCAATGACTCTCCACTAACCACTCAGCACAAGGATAAGGATTGAGTAATCTCTCCCAAAAGCTAATGGGTTACGTCCACATCATGTTGCGTACACGAGTTCTCGTAAGATTACAGGAGTTAAGTATCGTCGAGCCTGGTTAGTATCTAGATAGGTGATCATTGGGGAATAGCATATACCGTAAGCTGAATGTAGCTTCGACGGGCATGGTAAGCTAAGAGTGAGTCTTACTAAAAATTGCCCATGGGTACCTAACTCTGCAACAACCTGGTTGGGGGTATAAGCGGGCACAGTGATCCCTATACATACATTTCGTCATTCTATTGTTGCTTCTCATCACAACTTCATAGTTTCGAATACCTTCCCCTCGACCGTTAAAGTAAATTTCTTGAAATCGGAACACGAAAAAAAAACGAAAAGCGAAAATAGCACTCAACATTTCTTTCGCGGCAAATAGTTATAGAGGTAGCATGCAATTTCATCCCTGCTCTCCATGCAGCCTTGTCTCCTGTACTTCCAACCATACCGATTTCTGACAACTCAAGCTAACATATCATGACCATTTAGGACGGGGAAACTGGGAACGCTCGAAAATTTCTATGGACGACGTTTTTAACAAACACGACCAGATGGGTGGCTGTCTGTGAGCATAGAGCATCCGTATAGAGCAACAAAATGGTTCCCCGACTATCCCAGCCCAAACTCTGACGTCCATTAATAGAACACTTTTGCAAGCAAGGACTTCCCCGATTCTTCTTCGCGCAAACGCTGCTTCGTGGAGACCACACCTTAGTGAGCTCTGCCAGGGGCCAACATTGTTGTATGGACGAGTGGCCGTGATCATCATCATCATCATCATTGTCAGTCACGCCTCTATTCTGAATTACCTGTTTCCTCTTACCTTCACTCCCTATGATTGATATAGATTAATTCTCACAATGTTTATATGACGCGCTTAATATTAAACACAATAAACTTCGAGCAGAAATTCATTCAACTTATATTTGAAACCGTAAAACAAAACTGTCACCAAAAATATCAGAATAAGTTTCTTCAATTTTCAAGTCGGTGTGGTTGGCTATGTATATAAGTAAGTGTTTCTGTATGTATATGTCACGCGTTCAGGCTGAGCCAGTGAAGCTGGAGGGCTAAAAAAGAAAATTACTACCCCATTACATCTACGAGAATAACTTTTTTGCTTTGTTTCTTTTAATTATCATTGAATAGGTTTTTAGGGGGTGGGGCTCAGTCTACAATGTAAGTTCGGTTCCTAACTTGTTCCCGCCAGATTTTTGAAAATTTTGACATTTTAATGATCACTTTCAAACAAATCAAACTTATTCATTGATCACCACTTTTCCTTTGTTTTGATTCAAACTCTCTCTCCCAACACAACATGCTACCAGAAGACGTTGTTCGGGTGACGGTTTCTATTGAGTGACTAACCAGAGCTGTTTCCTTCTACTTTCACTTCCCTATGATTGATGGGAATTAGCCGTCACAATGTTTATACCATACAGTTAATAACGTGGACCGTATATTGAAAGAATTTTGTTGAACGGATATTCGACACAAAACGGAAGTCATGTGATCTTCTGACAGACTTATCATGGTAAATAACTATTATAGAGCCTACCGTGGCGCCGTGGTTAGCAATCTCATTTCGCAGACCAATCCGTTACTGAAGTGAATTCGATCTTCACTGGGTGCTTCCAATCACACTGGGTGCTCCCAGACTATGCTAAGCTTTTCCTGGACACGCTGTACATTCAAGTCTCGAAATCTTTGGGAGGATTATTTAAAATTATCCAAAAATCCGGTATTTCAGCTTCCGTTATTTCTTGCACTAGAGAAAAACATGAAACTGTAATGAGGAGAGATGAAAAGAGAGACAGGCAGACAGAGGCAGAGATAGAGAAAGTGAGAGAGGGATGGGGACGCCGGTACTGTGTTGTCAACTTACCAGTTTTAGGGCTAGCATGTGATGCCACGTACTACTTTTTCTTGTTCTTCACCAACACGCATTATTTTTTTCCATATTGATATCATAGCTATAGATGGAATGTTGGGGATATACTTTTTCTTTCTGATAGACCGGTAGCATTTATTCTTCTTACCCTGCTCTGTATAATTCATGTGTGTTGACGATTATGACGGAAACAAAGAACGTCTTTTTTAATGTTCAGATACAATAACCATAGCTAAGCCTGGGAAATAAATTTATCAATAGTTGGGGTGTGATTTGCAAAGAAGGAAACGGTACAGACAATGGAATCGGTGACCTGGTTGGGGCTAATTATGTTCACTTCACACTAATGTCCTTGGGAAAGAGCATGAATCTATCCCCTACCCCACCTATGAGTGAAATAGCTGGGCTGGCCGGGCTATCTAGCCTTGGGAAGGCAACTAGTTTAGGAGAAGGGCAAATCTGATTCCAAACCCAGGAGTGGGGTCATCTTACGATGGATTGACGCCCAATTTGGCATCATTACAGTAACACTTATAGCCAAGCTGATGCTAGACGTATAACTCCCCGCTTCCTTTTGAATTACATCGGCAAGGCCGGAAGGAGGACTCCGAAAGCTGGGCATCCAAGGATCTCCGTAGGCCTCACAGGGGCATGCACCCCAAGGCAAGGTTCCATTGCCTTTAGACGTTCAATCATTAAGACTAAAATCAAAAAGTTCTATACTATATCCTTTGAACATATTCCATATTTTTTGGTCCTTTCAAAAATTTGGAAACAATAAGGCAAAAACGATGAAATGGTGAAAAACGAATATCGTTTTTTAATATGCGAAAAACATAAATTTCATTCATGAAAAATCAGAGATGCTTATATTTACTTTCTGTCTTACAAGGGAGAAATCATCATCAGTAATAGTTGTAGTATAAATAATAGTAGAGATATAGACGAAAACACACGTACGCAAAGCTGTATGCTTTAGCGCACACGAATATGCAGACATAAACTTTGCTTCACCACTTTTCTTTCTTTATTTCTGCTCTAGCATGACAGAAAACAAGAAACAAACCAACGAATACAACAGTGATATTGGCATTTTTTTATAATAAGATTCACTTCTTCCTTTATTTTCAGATCCGGTATGAGTTCGTTCGCATGCCTGGTGAGAAGCCCGGTCATGCCGTTTTGGAAGTTGCCAAACAGACCAGCGCCATTTTCATTGTGACAGGAACCCGTGGTATGGGTAAGCTACGGCGAACAGTGATGGGTAGCGTCAGTGACTACATACTCCATCATTCCCCGGTACCTGTTCTAATATGCCGAAACAAGGTGAAGGACAACCGTTGAGTCGTTAAGGAGCCCCCCAGATCGCCTATTGGCCGCCGACGGGTTCAGCCTCCCAACTCTGGAGAGAGAAAGATACCCGGATGGACCACTGATCTACTAAATAACTGCCACAGGATGCACACTTCTGATGCCCGGATATAGACTCTGAATGGACGCTAAAATGGCGTCTGGTTTTTTTCGTTCTCCTCTGAACTTCGCCCCTCTTAACTAAAAACCTTGCCATAATGTTAAGATTTCTTGATGTAATTATTTGTAATTATGACGACAACGACGACGACAATAACAATAATAATGATAATAATAGTAATGATAATAATAATAATAATGATAATGATAATAATAATAATCTATCCATGTAAAAGCTATATGTGCGAATTAGTACGTTTAATTTTATATTTGTATGATTGTATGCATCTCTGTTTTGTCAGATTCCTGTTACAACCGAAAATTTATAATGGATTGGTCTGTGTGAAATAGACTAGCAGAGCTAATGAAAATGATTATAGTAATGTAATAAAATGAGATAGGTTGTTATGACGTAACAATGAATATATTCGTCACCGAATCGGTGGACGTTTGAAACTAAAATATAAGGGGAAAATAGTGTGTGAAAGTGAATGAAGAAAATGTTTAATGTTCAGTTGAGATATTTAAAAAAAAATTGTAATGAAGATACTTGAATTATTAGAAATAAATTACCTGATAAAGCAGCTTTGGGCTTCTTGGTACAGATCAATAAGTAAATAACCCCGTCATTTTTTACGAGTATATGCAAGTAATAATAATAATAATGATGATAATAATCGATTGATCTCTTTTATGATTCTAAAAGGTCAGTCAAGTGAGTTTTAGATATGTTTAAAATAATTTGGGTCTTTTCTCTCTTTTTTATTTTTTTATTATATTAGTTTTTCCCTTGTTTCTGATCAAATAGGAATTAAAATTGATTAAAATTTATCTGAAAGTTCGATGGCTCCCAAAATGATAAACCAATTTACATACAATTATAAAAATAGCAGAAAAGTAATACTAACGTTGAAGACAATAATTGATGAGGCATTATTTTTATGAAACATACATGTGTGACTCTGCACATGCGCGTGTGTATTTATTTTTCAGGTATAAGCATTTACAAGGAGCATCTTGTATGATATGGTAGGACTATATTCCTCGTCTATGTGTTCATTTGTTCACAATGTTTCGGTCGTATACCCTCCGTCATTCATCGGATGTTGTTGGTTCTGGAACGTGGAACCACAAACTCAGAGCGCATGCTCGATTGAACTGGACACGTCACATTCGTTTTTGTGTCTATAACCAACGACACCTGCACGGAGGCCAGAAGGTACACAGCTGAAACGTTGTGAACAACTGAACTCATTTATAGGAGAAATAGTCTGCCTATATCATACTTAATGATTAGTACACAGTTTCTAACAAAATTCAGACAAGAATTGTCATTCATACCGTTTTTTTCATAATATAAATATATATAAGGCCATACGTTAACAAATGATAAAAATATATATGCATTGAATATAAATTTATCTGTTATCAAGTATTAAATATACATATTTCTACGGATTAATTTCTAACATCGAATGCATTTATATATGGAATATATTTCATGATATTGTTAGACGATATTAATGCACGATATGCACTGAATATCTTAAATTACTAAATGACATCAATAGATAATACTAAATGATACCGCCAATGTTTATGTAATATTCCATACTAAATATGTGTGTAAAATTCCATCACACACATGCATACATATATGATTGAATATTATATATATATATATATATATATATATATATATATATATATATATATATATATATATATATATATATATATATATATATATATATATATATATATATATATATATATATATATATTGTTTCCAACTCCCCCGAAACAACAGTTCCATGGTAAATAACTGATGACCTTCGCAAGAAAATTTAACTTATACTACTATAAGATGTAATTCTTTATGAAACATAAATCCTTTGGAACATCTTTCATAAACAGTTATTACTGAATATTTGACTTACACATAGTGAAACCAACAAATAAACAGGAACAAAAGAAAATTCTGTGTGAGACCTTTAGTTGGATTTCCCGTAGCAACATTTTAAGTATTTTAAGCCTGATAAACTTTCTACACCAATAAAAAGAAAAAAAATCAATAACTTCTTTAGAGTGTTAAGCTGCAAAGCTTTCCAGACTAAATATACATGTATGGATTATTATTTATCATTATTCGATATCATTTAACGAGAATTGTCAATCAAGTCTTTTAGAGTCAGTCGTCAATTTAGATAACATGTACGCCTTGAAAGTTGAAGGCCCACGAATTGATAAGAATTAAGTAATTTGACAGTTCTTCTTAGTGCGAAACAATGAGGAATTGGTTTAATGAATAATCATCACAATACAAAACAAAAAACAATCATCAGAGACGAAAAGAGAATATTCCATTCCTTTTTATTGTTGTCCATTTTTTCTTTAAATATATTTTTAAAAAATGATGACGGATTTCAAGTGATGTCCTCCGTTCTATAACTGCTTTCATGTTACCTATTTTCACAAACTTTTGTTGGTTTTATAAAGCAAGATTTTTTGGTTGCTGATTAAAGTTAGATAATTTAACGAATTCACCTGATTTTTACCTTATTGTTCAGTCTCATTTTTTTTATTTTTTTGTACTGTTTTTCCATCAATTTTATATTCCCTCGATATTTTCAAGAGTCCTGTGAGCTGGAAATCGTAGTCTAAAGTCTTTAGTCTTAACTGGTACATTTATTGAGTTTTGTTCAATTGTTCTGTTTTTATCAATATTTGTAAATAAAAAAAGAATGAAAAAATAATTATAGAGAACAAAAACAAATGAAAAAAAATATTGCTATCAAAACAGAGGGAGCTGCCTATTATAATCACATATAATGTTATCAAAGGGTCTTGTTATCAAAATCAATCATTCGCAAACACTTTACATAAATAATAATCATATAAAGCGGCTTCTTTTGGATCCTTCTGATAATGTTATCAGTCGGTTATTGTTATCTGAAGGATCCTGTCCCAAAGTGATCACAATAAACAGCTTCTTCTGTCTATAAACCAATTAATATTATCAGCCGGTTATTGTTATCTAAAGGACCCTGCCTCAAAGTGACCACAACAAATGGCTCCCTCTGCATATTCTGCAGTAAACGTTATCAGCTGGTTATTGTTATCTTGAAAACCATGTCCAAAAGTGATCCCAATAAGCGGCTTCCTCTGTATTACCATTACTTGGAGCTTACATATTTACAGTAGAATCGGATATTTTTAAATATAAACAGAAAAAAGATTGTGGATGGAAAAAATAAAGGCATGAAACTTTAAATAGAGAAATGTTCAGTGGTGATATATATATATATATATATATATATGTGTGTGTGTGTGTGTGTGTGTGTGTGTGTGTGTATGTGTATGAGTGTGTGTGAGAGAGTGAATTAGTGTGTGTGTGTGCGTTTGTGTAATACATGTTGTCCTTGGCATTCACCTGCACAAATATAAGTAGCATATATCTATATTCGGTGATTTTTGATTTGGCGTATATACACCTACAGCGGTGCTTGACCAGCATAGAGGCTCCAACAATCAAACAAAGTCACCTCATCCCAAATATGATTTTTTTTTTTCAAAAAAAAAAAAAGGTATAATCAAAGAAGATATTCATCAGAAGTCAACGCAATAATAAAATCAAACGTACGGAAGATGCAATCTGTTTCCGTCGTAACTAAACGATTTTTATGGCGTGCAATCTGATAAAGATATGCCTTTTCATTATTTCGTTAATTTCTGATGGAAATGTCGTTTAATTAAAATTAATTAATTTTTTTAGTTAAATAGAAAAAAACTAATAACACTTTTGGGGGCCTTTGTGTGACATTTGATGTCTCTGTATGCTGGTTAAACACCGACAAAGGTTTATGTGCGTCAAGGCAAATGTTACCCAATACACATACTCGCACAATCGCACATATTCACGACTGTAAATGCAGTAAACGAAACACAAGAATGAATTGATTATTGCCTAAGAATGCACTATTCTTCCACAGTTTCTACATTTTTTTTTGCGCAACTCAAACTTACCAAACTCATACCTAAACAAATGCATATATATATATATATATATATATATATATATATATATATATATATATATATATATATATATATATATATATATAAAGGACAATACAACCCCAGGAAACAGACTTGTAAGTAATTAGTACGGAATGAATGGACAAGTATTGTACCTGATTCTATTAACATCATCTTCAGGACATACTTTATTTGATGGCATATAAGCCCCCCTCCTTTATTTCCATGGGGAATGTGTTTTTCTAAGTATCCCCCTGAATTCCTTTATCCCCTACTTTTTCTCCACAAGTTCTGGCCAATGTGGGTCTGGACTAGGAAGGTTACGTTTATCTTTGGAGCATTTGGGGTGTCTTCTATGCTGTAAGATGTAGTAATGCCCCAAGGATTAGGAAAATTCCACTTGCTTATCAATGAAATACTGATGTCCATGTGTTTCGAGGCTACTGTAAACGTACATGTATACATAATAAACTATTATGACATTTAGGAAAATTCATTTCACGTTTCGTTTATGCGGATTTATCAGAAATAATGTTGAAAAACGGCAGAAAATAACGTTTAGTTTTCCAATATAATTTCTGATGAAGCCGCGTAGACGAAAGATGTAAAATAGATTTTCCCAAGTGTCATAATACTTTGAGATTATTGGGTTCTATTTCTAAACAATACACATCTATACAGGAATATGTGTGAATGTAAGTGTTATTTTTTTCCTTTCTGCAGGGCTGCAAAATAATCGTATCAATTTATATGATTGACTGTAAAATCTACTGCCGGAATTCGAATCTTGGGAATAACAAGGTTACGAATTTCTAAAACTGTTGGTTCACCTACCTAAAGCGCCCTGTTAGCAATCCTAACACCATGTTCTTTTGAGTCTTATAATAAGCATAAAATGAACACATTTTACTTTTCTTTTTTTCACTCCTAAGGGGTTTATTTGTCTTCTTTTTTCTCTCTTTGACTTTCTTTTTTTTATTTTCTGTTACATTTTCTTCTTCACTCCTTTTGACTGTTTCTTCCCTACTGACTGCTTGGTTCATTATTTCACTGTCATCTGTTTCGATTTTAAATGCACCTATACATCTCTAAAAGACACATTTCGTTGGTCTGTCGGCGTCCAATATATTGATTATCAGTTTTCTCAGCTGTATCATTTTGGAATCATATGAAACTTGGTCCAGACCTTCGGGTGAACCATCCTCATCTTCTTCCACCTCCCCTTTTCCTACTACTACCATAACTAGTAAGGCTAAATATCAATTTTTTCAGCTGTAGCATGTTGGATTGATATGAGACTCGGCCCATAATCATCCTCATCTAACACTTCCTGCTGCTACTACTACCACATATAGTGGACACATCGTTGAACTTATAGTTCTTGTTTGTCATTTTATTGCTCTCTCCTTTTCTCTCCTTTTCTTTCATTTTATGCTTTTTTCAGTCAAATTCATTCTAGTTCTTTCTATATTCTTTCTCTTGCTTTTTCGCTCTCCCTTACTCTCTCTCTCTCTCTCTCTCTCTCTCTCTCTCTCTCTCTCTCTCTTGCCACACTTTCTCGCTCTCTCTCTCCCGTACTCTTTCTCACTCTCTTTTTTCTCTTTCACTTTCCTTGTCGTTCTTTCTGTATATCCGTCTCACTCTTCCTCCCTCTCTCAATCTATTTCACTCTCACTATTTTCTTTATCTCAGTCTCGTTTGCCATCTTTCGTTATATGTTTCCTCGCTTTCTTTCTCTGTTCCCCTTTTTCTATGTACGTCTCACTCTCTCTTCATCATCTACTTTCTCTCTCATCTTCTCATTCTCTCTTTCTCTTGTTATTTCTCCCATTCTTGCCGTCTCTATTTCTCTTTGCCCCTTCTCTGTCTTTCTCTCTCTCTCTCTCTCTCTCTCTGTTTCTTTCATTCTGTCCATATCTTATTCTCTATGCCTCTCCCACTTTTACGCTCTTTCTGTCTCTCACTCTTTCTCTCGTTATTTATCTTATTCTCACCGTCTCTATTTCTCTATGTCTCTCTCTCTCTCTTTCTCTCTCGTAAACTTCTCTGTTTTTTTTCGTGCTATACATTCTTCAAATATGCAATGCAAATCTTTTAGTCTCACTGATCGAAAAAATGTTGACACCAAAATATTTCCTCTCTTGCAGACGCATCAAAGCCTCACAACTCAGAAAAAAGTAATCCAACGTGAAAAATATGTACACAGTAAAACTTGATAAGTGTATTGGTATTATTCTTATTATTTCGACGTTTCGCCCAACTTGGCTTTATCAGGAAACAATTTAGCCAAGTTGGGCGCTAAGTTGGAATAAAAAGGAAATATTTGTTCAGCAGGCCTTCCGATATTCTCATTTCACTCTCATAGTAAAACTTAAAACATTATTTTCGACAATATTTATAGCAACACGTACAAAAACAATTAATCTTATGCAAAATTGCATACACTTATTTTTCTTTTGAATTTTTAATTCTCATACACATGTATTTGTACACGCCTAAACAAACCATATATTCACTAATGCATTTGAAAACAAAATTACACGTTAGTTTCGCCAATAAATCTGTCTCCGTCGGCTCGCATGCGTGTCTTACATTATTATTTGAGTACGAAGAACTTAGACGCGTATTTGAAATTATTGATCATAATTGTGTGCAATATTTTTGTGTTAACAGGAGATAGACGCCTATGTAAAATCACATTGGTAGTTGTGTGCTAAATACGAAAGTATGCTTCTTTCTGCATGGAAAAGAGAACACGTTACAAACCGCCTTCATACACAATATGAATTAGCTAGCTTTTCAGTGTACACGCATATGGCCTTTTAGATGTCCAGTATCCAGCACTATATTTTTGTCGGTATAATATTTTTGCTCTCCGCTTTACAAATGACTGAAAATCCCTATCTATCCATTCAGTACTCTCTACCCTTTCACACAAAATATTTGAATAGTGTCAAAGATGGGTCACATTCCAAATTTTATCTATTTCAAGTTTAATAACCCTGAATCACATTAATCAGCACAGTGGTCAATTGTCGATATGGTATGATAGATTCTTATATACGCATAACTACACTTATATACTGTCACATATCCGTAGCTGCACCCCAAATTATTCCCACCTACATATATATATATATATATATATATATATATATATATATGTGTGTGTATATATATATATATGTGTGTGTGTGTGTGTGTGTGTGCGTATATATATATATATATATATATATATATCCTGCAAGTTGTGAAATTATCTAAAATGTATTTTTAATATGGACACTGAATCATAACTTAGCAAATATCTGACTATATAGTATATATGACAGCAAACACAGTACACATAACCCATACAGTATATATATATATATATATATATATATATATATATATATATATATATATATATATATATATATATATATGCATCTATACCATATATATATATATATATATATATATATACATATATATATATATATATATATATATATATATATATATATATACGGTTTTAAATTTATATCACGTGTATCAGTTACTCAATGACGCTTATATTTTCAAATATACTTCATACACTTATGTATTTTGATCAGTAAAGAAATTAAAGATTGCAAGTTTTATTTCTGAAACTAATGACAAACTACACTGCTTACAGAATTATTTCATGTATTTTTGTAAATTATATTCTAATGCAATGTACGGCAACAATTTCAATAAAAGAAAGTGAATATCCCTGTAAATAGGTAACTTCTGAACACCTTCTCCTATCATCCCTTGCCGAATATACTTAGATATATCTTGTATATCTGGTAAATGTATTTCTTCTTCTATACATTTTTTTCCTTCTTATCCTTATCACTCACCCTTCCCCGACTTCTTTCTTCCTCTCTCTTTTTCTCTACCTCTCTCTTTCTTTTATTCTCTCTCTCTCTCTCTCTCTCTCTCTATATATATATATATATATATATATATTCTTAGTCTATCTACCTCAAATTTATCTCCAATATTATATCTATTTCACTCTCTTCCTCCTCGTGGTGTTCACCGTTCCTCATCACTAACTCCCTTGCACTCCTTCAGTCACGTGTTCGTTCGCTCACTCCTAAATGGTTCTGACGGCTTTTACGAACCCAAATAGATGCTCATATGCATATAACTATACATGATTCATTCTCAGTCATGGGAGACAAATACTGGCAATGTATCGACATTTTGCACAACCTTGTGACTTAGATCCCCAAAGGCTCCTGATTTCAATTCATAATTCGTAGCCTCGGAATTTCGCACCGGTGAAGTTGATATTTACACGATGCACCTATTGAGACTATGTGGGCGATTGTTCACTCAGCGGTAGGGAGATAAAACCATACGTTTGCATGGCAGTGACATTATTATCGTAGACACGATGACTAATCCTGTCTTGTTAACTGGTGGCTTATCTCACTGCTGCTAAGTGTGCAAACACCACCCCTAGTCTCAATGAACGTGCTAGGTGATTATCTATTCTACAGGTGGGAAATTTCAAGATTATGAATTATAATTGAAACCAGGCGCCCGAATTTGGATCTAAATCATCAGGTTGCAAAGATGTCGATAGTTACGTCGATTGTATATGTTTCCCTATAACTGAGAATGATTCATATACGTGTGTAACTGTATACGATGTATTTTGCTTATGAGGAAGACGTAGAAACTCCGAAGCATGATCCCAATAAGCGGTCGTTCGTTTTAAACGGATGTGCATAAAAAAGGACAAAATATTAGCTTAGATTCTGTTCCTGCACAACTGATCGAACGAACCGGCTATTCGTACCATTTAACCAGAATCCACTGTATACCTATCCGAGCGTATGCGTTTTCTTTTATGATTATATATGCTTTCATATATGACCAGCGTATTGATATGGATGACGATTTATCCGACAATATTAGAGTGACAATTCAGAAGACCTGGAGATTTCTTAGTTTATTTTGACAAGTTAAATACTTGAAAAATAAACACTCTGCTTTCAAAACTCGTCATACAAATCTCTGCTATCTAAAACATTTAATATCCATCCAATTTGATTATTAATAATTAGGTGCATAACCAGACATGGACTCTATATAACAGAAAATATCTTTTATCCTTGATCCTTTTTATTTCCTAAAGACGGCACGATGAACTGGCGAAACGTCAAAATAAACTAAGAAATCTCATTTGTACATTACAATGTATTCTGGATTGTCATCTCACTCTTACATATATATATATATATATATATATATATATATATATATATATATATATATATATATATATATATTTGGTCTGTATATGCATTGATGCGTTAGTATATATAAGCCATTCAAGTCGAACTCGACTACTGCTCGAATGTTCCCAGTTGTATCAATGTTTTACAAAGTGGCATGATAATAAGTATATCTTTAAAGTTAACGGAATAAATATCAAAATAAATCTAAAAAAATATTGAGTTAATGTAATATGTTTCAATGTCTTTGTGTTTTTGATTTTGATAAACGTTTTGCAAAATTTCAGTGACCGGCTGGACTCCAGAAATATCTCAAGATTTCCAATCACAGAAGCTAAGCGCGAACACCACTATGGTATCCAATCAAAAGGGGCCACATTTTACACTCTCCCGTACGGTCATTCAGTCTACATTCAAAAGCCAGTATACAAAAGTCTTTTTTTAATTATGTTCCCTTTGTTTTTCATCATGAGAAGCAAAAGAAATCAGCTAGAAGTAACGAGAAGCAATGCAAAGATATCACTAATCATCGATAACAATTGATCTAATCAATGAATAACCCAACCCCCCACTTCAATCAATCTATATAACAGGCTTTCTCAATTACATTCATTTTGCTTCACGTTGCTCACCGGTATTTCTCGTATTTTACCATCAGCATCAAATCGGCGCCGTGATTTTTTTAAGGATTAAAGCTCTCAACAGCTGTCAACTATTGATGTAAAGATGCAGGATATACGAACCATATAATTCTGAAGGTGATCGTCTTTCCAGATATCTTAGACGGGAAACCTTGCCAGCCAGTTCGCAGTTCAAGAATTAACTAGCAATTATAGACACATAAATTTCAATTTTAGTCTCCCTCTCTCTAAGTGACTTCTCTGCTGATTTGGAGTAATATACCCATTTCTCATTCTCTCTCTCTCTCTCTCTCTCTCTCTCTCTATATATATATATATATATATATATATATATATATATATATATGTATATATATATATATATATATATATATATTCACACAAACACGTGTATATGTGTATATATCATCATCAGTCTTTTAACGTCTGTCGTTGAACATAGACCTTCCCCAGGATCCGCCACATTTCTCTATCACGGGCATCGCAGAGCCAGAATTTTCTGAATTTGTCTATTTCATCTCTCCATCTTGTATTTTGTCGGCCTCGGTTCTGCAGGTGTCTCTTGGGATCTATGTTGTGAATCGTGATGTCTATCGGTTGTCTTTAATTTTCGTAACATGACCAGCCCATTGCCATTTTAGTTTTTTAATAGATTCTATGATGTCTCAGATTCCTGTTTTTTTTTTTCCTGATATACTGTGCTGTCTTGTGATCTCTCCATGCGAGGTTGAGCATGATTCTCTCATGTGCATGCTGCATGCTTCTCAGTTTGTGGGTTTGTCTCTTGGTTAAGTTCCATATTTCAGCTCCATAAGTGACTATCGGGACGATGCATTGGTTGTATACTCTTCTTTTTAGGATTATTGGGATCGTCTTATTTTTGAAGGTTGAGCTTGCTCTGCCAAAGGCTTGCCATCCTAGAATGATTCTTCGCTTGATTTCTTCTTCTTTTGTGGGTTTCATAAAGATTCGCTGTCGTAATTAGATGTAGTGGTCAACTTTCCCCAGTTTTGCAATTTCGATTTTGACAGTTATGTCCTTATTCTCGATGTGATTGTTGCACATGATTTTTGTTTTACTGAAATTCATGTGTAGGTCAACTCTTGGCTTTCTTAGTTTAGTTCACCCAGCATTAGTCGGAGCTCGTGTAGGTTCTCTGCGAAAAGGACAATATCATCTGCAAATCTGAGGTTGCTCAGATAATCGCCATCTATTTTGATTCCTCTATCCTCCAAGTTCAAGTTACAGAAGATAATCTCGAGGCAGACTGTGAAGAGTTTGGGTGAGCTGGTATCGCCTTGTCTTACTTCTTTTTGGAGATGGAAGGGTTCAGAGCCTTTATGTAGCCTGATAAAGAAGTTGCTGCGATTGTGGAGACAAACGGACTGACAGACACATTAGGCTGCCATTATATTTCCTCAGCTATAAAAGATTTTACTGCTTTTTTAAATGGCTTGGAAATTTAAACTCCCCCTTAAGTTTTGGCCATTGTGGGTCTGGGCAACAATGGTTACGCCTACATTTTGAGCTATCTTTGGGTGGGGGAAAGGTGTAAGGTCTTATATGCAGTCGAACTTTCTATCAGAAAAATATCTATTTAAATAAACAGACGGAAAAGGAGAGTTAAATAAATAGATAGTTGTATGAAGCATGCAATTATCGCAGATTTTACACATAGTCCTAAGTTATTGACTGGAATTTTTATCTTTTGCTGCCTTATAAGATGGCCTACCGGCTAGTACTGGTCAAGAGTCAATGAAACAAGGACATTAATCGAACGATGCGTCCATATTCTGACTGTCATATGTCATATCAATATGAGGTTAGGTAAAGAAAAGTAACTTCCTAAAGAAAGAATGTCTAATCAGGTCATTTTAGTCTTCGAATCGGTATCATCAGATTTTTTTTTTCAATTTTCTGAATCTGGTATCAACTGGTCATAAAGTCAGGGTCCAGTTCTGCATTGTAATTTTATATTAGTTTGAGCCACACTTTTACAACGTGACATAACAGACACAAAATACTCGATTTAATATTATTTTATAAGTTATAGATCGATGAAGTAGCAAGGTTAAAAAAAATCCAAATCTACCTTGTACTAAAAATCAATTTCAAACATATTGGGGCCGACAGACCGACCTACAGACCCTGTTATGACGATGCGTGTGGATGCATAAAAAAAAAACGTAATAAAAGTGTACTTTATTGTGCCCTTAGAAACTTTTCAAGAGATAAACATCCACACAGGGAATGCTAGGATACATTTTTAACAATGTGCCGAAAATACAACCGTAAAAGAAATGTGCGCATGAATTGATTACTATTGCTTGGTTCTCCCCATGTTTTTCTTTGTGTAATGACGTAAATTTAAATGAGCTATTGAGCTATGGGATTCTGTCAAAGAGGTTATTCGTCATATTATAAACTGAGCTTCTTGGTAGTCCATTGATGATGACGCAGTCTGTGTTTTCAGCAACGAAGGCGCTGATGACACCGGTGTCCAAAACTGAAAGCACAAAAGCGCCCGCAGGTATCACAGCGGTAGTCCATTGTCTAGATCAAGGCGGACATTACTTTGTAATATCTGTAAGCAAGACATTGTTACCGGTCCGCTCAAAGGAAGCTGTCGCCCTGGAAATGAAAACTCACGCTGGTCTGCATGAAACAGAGGCTTCGAGCTCTCGTGACTGAATGCCGTTCGATTTAAGGTTGCACTTCAGGGTGTCCTTATACCTCAGATTGGACCCTCCTTGTCTACCTGTGCTCTTCGTGAGCCCGTCGTACATCAGCTGTCCAAGTGCGTGACCAATGTCCATTCTGATTCCATGGCTAGTTCAGGGCAGCTGAGTCTTCTGCAACATTGACTCAATACTTATTGAGCCAGCTCTGTCCAGCACTCCTTGGTCTGTAATCTTCCGGTTGACCTAAATTGGTTCGAATCTTCAGAGAGAGAGATTGACGTACGAGTATCTAATCAGGTGAATAACTAGTCCGAATTCTGAAATGATGATCATCTTGGTCGATGTTAAAGATTACGGGAGTTTATATTTTGAACCTGACAATATAATAGGTCTGTATGCGTTTATTTCCTTTCTGACCGAGAAGTGTAGATGGAAATACCTTCATACACATGTGAGTATTTTGTGAATAAACGTGTCTATTGTAGCAACTATTCGATGTAGATAAATAGGAAAAGACTACCATAGAGAGATACGGACATTTTGAGATTATAATGTTTGTAGATTCGGACCGAGTGAAATAGGAACAGAATGAGATTACTTGTTAATCACCGTTACCCACAATAGACCAACTTAAATACTGTTGGTGGGTTTAGGTTATACATCTGAAATTTATATCTATGTATCCATCTATTCGGACTTCACCAAACCTTTACCGTTCATAGTTGAATCTTGAAATTTTGCACACACAAGTATTCCTTCGTTCTGATAATCAGAAACCGACAACCAAAACTGTCACCAAGAGTGTCAACATAGATTTCTTCAGTTTCCAAGTTGGTCTGGCTGGCTGACAATGCACGTACGTATGTATGAATTTATGTATGTTTACACGAGCTATACGACTGAAACTTTCAACATTCCTCAATATGTCTACAAAAAACATTTTGGTTTTCTGAAAATCCTCTTCCCCGTGATGAGATTTTAGTAACAAGGGGTTCAATTTGCTGTCCAAGTTCACGCTAAATTGATCCCAAGCTTGTATCACCATTCATGCTTGTTTCCTGAAAATTCAGACTTTCTCCGTGATCAATGCCCAACAAAAGGCGACAGAAGTAACTTATTCATTGGTCACCCCTTTTTCAAACGTTTAATTGATCATCCTCAACACAGCATGCTTCTAAAAGATTTTGGTTACTCGACAGTTTCAATTAAATGTCTAAATAGACCTCTAACATTCAACGTGTTTTTCATCTTATACTTTGTTAAATTAATTTGTTCAACAATGCCATGACAGTACTCCGTCAGAACCTGCACTAATTACTTCTTTTCCCAATTTTTCAATTGATCACCCCTATCATGACACGCCGCCGAAAGGTCACATGGCGGTTTCTATTGAGTGACTAAGCAGACCTGTTTTATCAATGGTCGTTAAATAAGAAGAAAGCTTATTTTATGAACAAGTCCATGAGCCTGTCAGTGTCATAAGTTTATGTGGATTCGTTTCCGGCTTAGAAGCGTCAGAGTAAGTGAAAACTCTAACGTTCACCGATTAAAACTATTGAAACAGCTCAAAGCTGTTCATTCTATCTGCATCTACTGAAAGTCTGCTTGGATTACTACGTACATAAACATGAGAGGTCACGTTGGAAGCATAAATGCTAACATTTAATGCTATACCTTGAATTGTGCGGCTAATTCATTCCAACGTTTTTTCTTTTCCGTACGGTTTGAAATCGCACCGTTCAAGGTTTGATACAAAACTCCCCTCCAAAACACTCGACATAGGTTTCTTCAGTCTCCAAGCCGCTCTAGCTGACTGGTAATGTATGTGTCCCACATTCAAACCACATCAAAGGAGCTAAAGGCTGACAATCTCACCAATTACTCATTTTTATATCAAGAAAAAAAAATTTTCTTTTTTTGAAAATCCATGACCGAAATAGATTTTAAGAGGTGGATAAAATTTGCAATGTTTGTGTATGCTAAATTGATTCCTCTCTTTATGTCCGGCAGTATTTAGACATAGTATTTTGAAAATTCGGAGTTCTTAAATGACTATTACCTAACAAAAGGCGAGAAATGTGAGTTATTCGTTGAACACCTCTTCTTCAAATGATTTTATTGATCACCCCAAGCACAGTATACTACGTTGGTTACATGAAGGTTTGTATTGAATGACTAGACCGGACTGTTATAATTTAACGCATTAGCTTATATTCAATTACGTTAATTTGTACAGCAACATCCTAACCGCACTATAATCAAAACCTGCACTAATGAAAACCGCACTATTGAAGGTATTGCTGGATATGCGTTCGCACAAATCTTAGACATGAAGTGGGGGGAGAGCGTACAATGAGAGAATGATTAATGACCTGGCGATTCTTCGTCTTTTGAAAGGAAGCCAACACTTGCATAAATGCAATTTATTACCTCTGGATATAAACACATAGATAGATAGATAGATAGATAGATAGATAGATAGATAGATAGATAATGAACGAACTGGGATAGATAGATAGATAGATAGATAGATAGATAGAAAGATAATGGACAAACTGAGATAGATAGATAGATAGATAGATAGATAGATAGATAGATAGATGAGCAGAAAGGACTTCATAGACAACTAGTTATTTATATTCCTTTGACATGGTGTTTTTATTGGTCGTCGTTAAAGATAACGGGAGCTTATTTTAGGAATAAGCACGGGAACATGTCAGTATCATAATTTATTGTGGATTTTTTTCCTTTCTGACCCAGAAGTGTAAATGGGAGTACCTTCATGAACACAACAGGATTATGTTAATAACGCAGATGTGTTTATTATCTATATTGAACGTGCTTTTGGTAATGTTCCATTTCTACTTACATAAACATGGAAAAGTAACACAGGCATAAACGCTTACTTATATACGTACTCACATTAAACTGTTGGAGAGGCGTAAAAGGAGAGAGCGAATGGGAAAATGATGTACAACTTGACATAGCTTGTATAAATCGCCACTGTACGGACAATGGGACGTTTCTCCAGGTTGCATGCTTGGCTGGGGCGTGTGGAAATCCAGGGATGCCCATTCATCAGAATACCCCCCTCATGGCCTTGCTGGTGTGATTTCAGATGAAAACAGAGAGCGATACGTCTGCAATCAGCTTGGGTGCAGGAGCTGCCGAGGGGACCTCAAATAGGGCATCTAGCTGCCTCAAAGGGACCCCACTTCCTGGTTTGAAGCCAGAGTTGTCCCTTTCCAGGACCTGATGCCTCCACAAGGTTACAAAAACCGATATGTCCTATTTTATCCATAACTGAGGTGAGAGGAGAAGAGGAGGATCCCCGTATTTTCCAAGGGCATTAGTGTGAAGCGAATTCGGAAGGTCACACTTGTATGAACAGAATTAATTTGCTTCTTTTCCATTCACATATGAATAGAGCAGCATAGCTTATCCAGGGGATGGAGGTGATTTCAGATTGATCCCTGGCCCCCAATAGAGAGGAGCCCCCTAAAAGTTTTAGGAGTTGTAGTTCATCTAGTGCATTTTAGTAACATTATGCAATAGTAAATCTCGATGAATATGGGAGAATGCTCCTCAAGGAGCCAAGGTTGGGGACCACCGAACTAAACGTTGATAATGGGTGAGGCAGGGGCTAAATCAATCTCAAGAGATAATGACAATGTAACATCAATATAGTTTTCCCCAGTTTTTAAGTGGATCTTGATCGCTATCTAGCTATGTATGTATCATTGCTACAAACAGTAGCAATGGAGCTAGAGGATTGATGAATTAAACATTACTCCTTAATATGTCTTTCTTTTATGTTAGCCTAACCCCCTAAAAAGGCTGTTAGTGGGGAATTCAATTTACAATGAAAGATTATCCTAAATTGGTCCTTTAGATTGAGTCTGGCAGTGTTCACGCTTGTCTGTTTGTTTTTTGTTTTTTGTCTCGTTTTTGTTTCTTAAATTCGGACTTTTTAGTGATCATCGCCCAGTAAAAAAAAAGACGAATTACGTATTCATTAACCACAATGTTTCTAACTTTCTAACTGATCAGCCTCAACACAGAATGCTGCCATAAGTCGTTGGTCACTTGACGTTTTCTATTGAGTGGCCAACCAGAGCCATTTCTTTTATGCTTTATCTACTAAAACATCTCTTTTATTTTCGTTCGTGTGATTTCTTTCTCTTTGTGTCCGTGCCTCAAATTTCATGACCAAACCTCCTTCCAAGGACCCTGAAATGTCTGTCCATTTCCTGTTTTATCCCGGCTTGGCTCCAAGAATCTCTAGAGTTTGTCCTATCGATTTCTCTGGTGGCATTCCTGTAAATGTATGACTCCCAAACACGCCCTGCTCGCAATACGTTCCTGATTTATATCGTGTCTCCCAAACACATCTGAATGAAACCCATCTTTCCGATGGAATGAAAAATGATACAGGTCTGCTGAATCGATAAATAGAAACCGTCACGTGACCAACGTCTTTTGGCAGCATGCAGGAATTTGAATTTTCAAAAAGCAAGCGGGCGTAAACCAGTGACCAATTTGTCATAAACTTGCACTGTAAATTGAATCCCCTACTAAAAAACTCTTTGATTTTTTTTACGAATTTCTTTTGACATAATAAGGATTAAATGTTGAATATTTCAGTTTTTAGCTGTACTGATGCGGCCAGTACGCGTGATTCATACATAGCGAGCCTATCAACAGGATGAACTTGAAAACTGAAGAAACCTATTTTGACAGTTTCTGTTGGTGGTCTCTTACAGAAATAGGCGAAATAACAGACCGTCTTTGATATTCGCTACAAATATGGCCGTTTCCTAATCACGTTAAGGAAAATCGATTTTCGGGATTTTGTTGCGTGTTTATAAATTGAAGGATTCTGTCTATTGGATACCTGCTTGAACCTATTTTGACTTATCTATCTCAGATGGATGGCATTATTTCCATAAGTGAGAGTTTACCTTTGTTTAATATCCTAGCCACTGGCTGAATTTGATCACTAACAACTAACAAATATAAAACCACATTTGCAATTCAAGAAATATCCAATATAAATATTAGGACCATCATTCGATATCCCCAACGTGTACTTGTTATCATTCGTGGACTAATTTATCCATGCTGTCAAAAACGGTATATCCATTGCATTTTATATACGTATATAATAGAGATTTGCAATGCAGTCAACTTAGAGAATAGCTTTCTATACACATTGCATTTACGTGGGTAATTGAGATATGCGTTGCAGTGAGCTAGCCCCTGGGATGGGATGCATCCTCCAGGCTGAAGCTCCCCATTGCAATCAAAGGGCAAGGATGAGGGTCAACCCCTAATGCCTGAGGCATGCCAGATGGCAAATGTCGGGATAATTTATATCGCCACCCACGTGTTACGCGTGTGGGGCCTCACATTGAACCTGGCATTGTATTGAATTTGCCATCAAGTTGAGGTGGATAAATACTCTGATGTTTCACAGGTAATTTTACCGAAATTCCAAGTACCAATGGTCATTCGTTCATTTCTTGTTGCTGGCGGTCAGGGTGGTGTGGGCGCCTTTGGCTCGCGTTATTGAGCGTAGTTTAGAGATGGGATTGCTTTGGGAATCTCTATACATGATTTGAAGCTGCTTACGGTACCTGTTATTCTGCATCTATGCACTGACTAGGCTCGACGTTGCTTAACTTCGGGGACCGTATGAGAACCCACATATCCACTCTGATTTAGTCGTATACTAGCACCGATAGTAAGAGCTTGATTTACAAGCCTGACGTAAAATTTGTTTGCAGATTCCTAATTTGCGACAATCAGTTCGCCTGATCACGACACGGCGTCGCATTTATTTGATGAAAAAAACAAAATGCAGATAAGATTTCTTTCATTCGCTCCTTCCGTCTAATACGTATATACATCACATTATACATCAGTACAGATGCACACACATATATGCAACTAATCAGGTCCATTCACGCGCATATATAATCTGATTATATATCTACGCATATATACACCTCGTTATGTATACTCTTACATATAGACAAAATCATACATTCAAATACATATATATATATATATATTTATATATATATATATATATACACATATATATATCATGATCCATATATACACACGCACATATACATCTACATGCATACACACATCATACATACGCATATACATCCATACACGCATATACATGAAATCACTTATCAATAGACACATATACACCTAACCAAGTATCCATTCGTATATACATACTTACAGTATCCGATACATTTCAAAAAGCTCATTTTAACACCCTCATACTGCTTCAAAATTGTAAAAATATGGACCGACGATTTTTAGAAAGAAAAGAATATTGAAACAGTATTGAATATCAAAGAAGTATATACTAAATCAGTAATTCTTTTTTTCGAAATTCTGTCAATTTTGAAGCTGTATGAGGGTGTTGAAAAGAACTTTTTGATTTGTATCGGACACTTTTCCTACTCACTGTATACATATACGTCTAATCATACTTCCATGTTACATATATATATATGTATGTGTCTTATCATATATATGTATATATATATATATATATATATATATATATATATATATATATATGCGTCCTGTCATACTTATATATATATAATCATACATCCATATTATACATACATATAATTCTAATCATCCATATATATATATATATATATATATATAAATATATATATATATATATATATATATATAGATAGATAGATAGATAGATAGATAGATATAGAGAGAGATGATGATGATGATGATGGTGATGATGAAACATTACAGAATGTGACGTTGAAGTTAAGCATTCAAAACAGTCGACAATTGGCAATGGTATTCACCTTTAGTGATAATAAAAACTGTTATTCACCTTCGTGGATGAAATAAACAACGAGGGCACGTCTTAGAGGTGAACAACGGAACGCGGAGAAAAAAACACCATCAAGAACATAATTAATTTCCAGCCACTTTGCAACAGAATCAGTACAATAATGAATACAGGTATGGTTATTCATTCAAACCGCCATGTGACTAATACCTTTTGACAGCATGCTGTGACGGGATGATCAATCAAAAGTTAGAAGAATGGACGACCAATGAATAAGTTACTACTTTTTGTTGGATAGCGACTCTAAGAATTTAAAAAAAAAAGGCAAGCTCTCACAATCCAAGGGATCAATTTAGTAAAAACGTACATTGCAAATTGAAACCTGCACCAAAAGACTGATTTAGGGGTGAATAAAAAAGTTTTTGTACGCATTATTAGGGGTGATTGTTTAGACTTTTAGTCCTCTGACAACGTTGAACCAGATTGTATGTATATCTGAGTGTGTACAGATATATGAGGAAGTGTGTATGCGTGCATAATGTAAGTGTGTGTAATTAGTTGCATGTGTGCACATGTATGTGTGCATGACTAAGTGCATATGTGTGTATGTATGATGACTAGTATCTGTGCGTTCATGTATGATTAGGCATATTGGTGTCTATATATAAGAATTATAAGAATAGATACCAAATGAATGTTAACATTTCGTGCATAACACTCTCATCAACGATAGCTGGTTGTTGATGAGTGTCTTAGGCCCGAAATGTTAACATTCACCGGGTATATATCCTTTTAATTTTATATATATATATATATATATATATATATATATATATATATATATATATTGTGTTGAATATTGAGCACTGTGATTAAGCATCTGCAACAGATAAAATCGGTGTTCTATTTATTTCTTTTTGGATTTTTACAAATTGAAAATATATTATGAACTATATATATATATATATATATATATATATATGGGGGGGGGTGCCATTTGCTCTATATGTGCGGATGGATTGGTTATATATATGCCAGTGTGTATATGTATGTATGATTTGATGTATATGTGCGGGTATAGAGATGTATTATCACAAATGAATATATGTGTACGGATGTACGATAAGGTGCGTACGTTCGTGTGTATGAGTATATAAAAAGGTGTATATGTGCATATGTGTGTGTATACGTGTATAGTAAGGTGTACGTGTATGTGTATCGCTGAGTGAATGTGTGTATCTATATATGTACCACTAAGTGTATATGTGTCAGTATACGTCTGGTGTATTTTATCTGTGTGGGTGTATATGATTAGATGTATACGTAGGCATATCAATGTCCATGGACTGGTTATGAAAAAAAAGCATTTATTTCACACATCAAACATTTATCTTTCAACACTTCCTCTTCAATGCACTTAGCCCGATGCCTTTTCCATCGATTACATAAATCACTCATTGTTCAATGGTAATTTCAGTTTAAGATTTCAGCATATAACTGTCGGGTTACCGACCTGTTGTTCAACGCTCGTACATGCACGGACTTGTCTCTCAATACGCAATAAGTGCGCGTGTTTTTTACCCCTTTTGCTTTTAGTCGGGTAGCGATCACTAAAAAGGGTCTCAATTTTCAAAAAAAAAATAAGTGCGAATAAATATTTATATTTTCAGCTAGCAACACTGTAAACGGGATACATGCATAAATTCATAGATAACCAACTAGACCAGCTTAAAAACTTGGTTGACAATTTCTTATAGATAGATAGATAGATAGATAGATAGATAGATAGTTAGTTTTGTATTTGTCAGCTTCTTTCGCAGCTTGAAACAGCAACCGGAAATAGCCTCTCAAAGTGACGCCATAAAAAAAACGACCGCCCATGATTACGTTAAAGGATGCACTCATCGTGTTGATATTATCATTTTGATAGGTATTTCGATGGATTGTGCTGATAGAAAAAGCAGACTTCATTACATAGTATCTTTACATAACAATGATGTTGCATACCTGTTGTAGAAAGATGGTAGATGTTAGTCGTGCAATCTACTGTTCTAGCGAGTTCTAGCCCCACTGTGTACACCACTACTCTAGCCTCGGGCTGCTTGATTGTATGAACGACCATTACGCTTTCTGATTATTGTTCATTATCCTCATATCTGCCATCCTTTCTCTTCATCTTCCCCACTCATCGTTGCAATGTGATTAAAAAGGGTAAGAATGAAATCGGGTGTTTATGCTTGAATGGGAGCAAAAAGGACTACCTCATCACTCGTCCTTTGAGAGGAGAGCTTGAAACTTGAACAGACTTGCTATCATTTAGTCTTCAGGCAACTGAGTTGAAAATGCAACGGATATATTTGTTCTATTTGTCTTTGCATGTTATTATAATCAATGTTGATATATTCTAGGCAAGAAGAGGTTGTTCCTTAAAGAGCTTCCGGATTAACTAGAATTAAAGTCTACGAGATCACGAAACTAAGGTTAATGCCTGTTGGACCACAATTGTCAGTCGACGTTAATCAAACTGGCGTAAAAACAGAATGAAAACCTCAAGACAGGATTTAGGTAATGAAAGCTAGGCCGATGGAGAAAATTGCGGAAAGGAAGTTGAATGACGGAAGGGAAAAAATCGTGATTTACAATGAATTTCTTTAACAAAATTATGCTCTTTAATTGCAGATATATATTTGCAACGGTGAGATTTTCTAGCTTGTAGTGATTAATGGAAGTATTTTATACCTACCATAGAGAGACAGCATGTAATTCTCTCTTTCTATTTCTAATGAATTTGAACCTTAGTGAATGCTCCACGATTTTCACCTTGTATCACACTTAGCTAAGTTCAGTAAACAACTATCTAACAATGAGTGTGTTGTAAACCTACCATAAAGAGATAGTAAATAGAACCTCAATAGAAACTGTAACGTGACCAACGTCTTTTGGCAGCGTGCCTTTTTGGGGATGATCAATTAAGAAATTGGAAAGAAGGGTGATCTATAAATAAAGTACTTCTATTGCCTTTTGTGGACCACGAAAAAATCTGTTATTTCACAAAACAAGAGGGTACAATCTGAGGAACCAATTTAGCATAAACTTACATTGTATATTAAACACCTCCCCGAATAACTAGTATAGACCAGGAATTTAAAATAGAAAAAAAAGGACATGTTTCATATACATAATAAGGAGTAAATGTTTAGATATTCAGTTCTCTAGCATCATTAAGTGTGATACGTACATATATCACCAGCCAGCCGGACCAACTTGGAAACTGAAGAAACCTACATTGACAGTTTTGGCAGCAGATTTGGTTGATGGTTTCTTACAGGTTAGTCTTGAAGCTATTGGAAGTGATTTTGATCCTCACTGTGTGCTTCACTACTATTGCCTTGTGCCATACGAAACTGAACATCATTTGACAGCTCTGTATATTAGAGGATGGGGTGATCTGACTCAGGTTTTCCTCCAATATATTATGCTGTCTTGTGAGGTTTAGCTTCAAACGGTACCAGGTAATTGTTGTGAAGCACATAGTGAGAATCGAACAGAGGCAGAGATATCATAGAATCTATTAGGGAGAAACTCAACTGGCAATGAGCTGGCCATGTTGCAAGAATGTAGGACGACCACTGGACATCATGATAAACGACGTGGATCCTTAGAGATCATATGCGAAATTGTGGACAACAGAAATCAGATGATGTGGAGAGTAAGACAGATTCAGGAGATATTGTCGTTGCAATGCCTGCTAATGAGAGATCTAACGAATCTTAAGGAAAGTCTACAACCAACGACAGACGCTAGAGGGATGATGATGATGCTGCTGCTGCTGCTGCTGCTGCTGCTGATGATGATGATGATGATGATGATGATTAACAGATTCGTCTTGCTGAACCATTCTTTGGTGTCAATCCTCGCTGGGGATCTGACGTCACTGATTTTGTGCCATAATAAATAAAGATAAACAGAGTGAATAACTGACAACGCAATTTGTGAATTGCAATAAGCGGGTTCTATATCAGTCGTAAAGTGATGGTGAATAAATTGTTACTTTCGGTTCAGCTTCGATTCTCTCATGACACCTTATTAGACGATACTGTTTGTTAACAAGGGCGTCACTGGAGATTCGGGGACCCCCTTCGACATTTTACTGACATTTGTTATTGCATAATGTAAGCAGAAATGCAGTAGATGATAAATATTCATGAAGCTTTTAGGGTTCTCTCAATTGGAAGCCCAGGGCAATTTAAAATCCTGTTGTAAACATAGTTATTCGGTCTGTTGCGTCAACAGGTTGAAGTGACACTTGGACAAAGAAATATTAATCTTTTTTTTTCTGCTTTCCTGAAAGTTGGAAACTTGGCAGGAAATCCGTGGGTTGTCTTTAAGGAGACCAGTAAGCCTCCGGTCTGGATTGTATCTATTCTGACATGGAATGTCCAGTTTAATACCGGGTATTCTTTGCCAGCATCTGTTGACGTAAAATGTGCATTCACGAGTTAATTGGAATTTCTTTGCAGGAAATAAACCGTTCAAGGACGTGACATTTTATTCAGGAAGAAGAAAGGATTTACAGTAAGAGAAGAAGTATAAAAGAATTTTTTTTAAATGTTTAGCGGAAGAAAAATAAGAATGAGAGGTCTGGTTAGTCGTTCAATAGAAACCTCCACCTTTCCAACGTCTCTTGGCACCGTGTCGTGTTGGGGATGGTCAATCAGATAATTGGAATAAGGCATGATCAATGAATAAGTTACTTCGCTCGTCTTTGTTGGATCACTAAAAAGTTTTAAAAAATGAATCGTCACTAAAAGCCTATTGGGAGGATTTTCAAAACACAAAAGAAACTTTTTTTTCTGTACATAAAGGATGAATATTTAAAATTTCAACCATCAAGCTTCATAGGCGCGCTCTATATGCATTATACATAAATGAAATCTTTGTTGGAATTATTTAGATTTTTTAAATTTTTTTCGTGTTTTAAACGCCAGTGTTGCCAGTTGAATTATTTGAAAAGGTTTCAGTTTTTTTTAATTTAAAGTGATTTCTTGGTTCGAAAAATTGAAAATTTATATCCAAATTGGTGACCTCATAGCCAGTCAACCAGCCTGACGAACTTGGAAACTGAGCGAAAGCTGTGTTTACAGTTTAGATTGCCAGTTTCCAACTGGAATAATCAATCATGATGATAAAGTATCAATTGGATGAAGAAAAAACGGCAATGAAATTGTAGAAATTTTGAATGACAAAAGAAGGAAGGAAAGATTGTTACAAATAACAGAGAAATGGAGGAAAGGAAGAATTGATTGAAATAAGGAAGGATAGAGAGAGGGGAAGCGAAGGAGTTACAGAAAAAAAAATTATGATAAATGACTGTGAAAGAAAGAATGAGTTGTCCTGAATAAAGGGAGAAATTTTTTTTAAAAAGCAAATCAGGTATCAGTACCTCGAATAAATGAATCACCATTGCCAGTTCGTATACTATAACTAATTAATTAAAAAATATATCTAAAAAATAGATCTTTTATCTAAAATTATTCAAAAAAAAACGGCCCAAGATTCAGGCATTGTTGGTTGAGATTGACCATCAGCCTTTTAGCGTCCATCGTTGGACAGGGACCTTCCCCAGGATTCGCCAACCTTTCCATCAGCGGGGTCGTGGAATCAGAACTCTCTGAACTTGTCTAGTTCGTCACGACATCATATTTCTTTCGGTCACAGTTTCGTATCTTTGAGGATCCATGGTGTGAGTCGTGATATCCAGCAGTTGTCTGACATTCTTGCAACATGACCAGCCCATTGCCATTTGAGTTTCCTACTGGCTTTTTTCATATCTTTGGCTCCTGTTTTTCCTCTGATGTTCTGTGCTGTCGCGCGATGCCTAGTGCCTAGTGGTGAACTAATGCAAATTTACAAGGTCATAAACACGAAAAAGGTGATCGGGGGTCACTCACACTGACGAGCGGAGAGGGAAGAATCTGTAGCCCACTTGTCTGGTTGGTTGAGCGGGCTATTTTCTTCTTTCTGTCGTTGATTGATGGCGAAGGAATTCATCAGAAGTTAATGCAATAATGAAACCAGATGCACGTCTCTATCAGATTGTGCACAATGAACTCAGCGGTTGGATGCATCATACGCACGTTGTCCGTCGTACTCAGACGAGTTCCTGGCGCGCAATCTGGTGAAGACATTGCGGTTATTTCTAATGAATGTGTTGTTTGATTATACTTTTTAATCAAAGATTATATTTTCGGGGCCACTGTATGATTTTTGGAACAATTTTAGGCTAGTTAAAGACCGTCATAAGTTTATGTACATCAGAGCAAAGATTACCCAAAATAAACGATACTTGTGATGTTATTTTTGGCATAGTTCCAGGTGATTGCTGATATCAAAATTCCAAGATTGCAGCAGCCACATTGGTTTAATGCTGCTCTATTAAAAGAATTCTTAATGTAGTCTATTAATATGATATTCTGCTAAAAGTGGGATGGAATAAACAACTATCTAATTACAGGGCAACTACAACAATATACAATGAATGAGCAAATAAACGAGTTCGTTTTCTTTACCCTCTGACTATTACACAGACATTCTAAGAATTTTTTTCGGACGAGTGAACTCCTCCTCTTCCTTGTTTGCGTTGTTAACACGACATTTCAGCCGATTCATTCAGGTGTAATATCCGAATGTAATGTTGGTAAACAGAATTTCCAAATCATGGCCACGCTACATCGTACGATTCGGGTAACGCTGATATCGTCTTTCCTTTTTAGGCCCGGATTTCTAGAGTTTGTCCTTGTTGAATTGAGGAAGCCACATCGGCTTGAACTCTGTACTTGTCTGACTAATATACCTAATCAACATGTTGATAGCTGATGCCTCTTTTAAGCCGAGGAAAATCAAGGTGGCCTGGCCAAGTAAGGAAGACGAACTCATTTATTTGCTCATTCACTGTCTATATGTTGTTGTTGTTGTTGCCCTGTAAAAGAATGGTTATTTTTTTCTGTCTACCTTTTAACAGATCAATCAGATTAATAGACCTCATTAAGATCATTTTAATCGAGTTGTGCTAAACCAATGTGGTTGCTACTATTCTGGAATTAAGATATCAGCAATCATGTGGACCTCTGCCAATGAGAATATTACAAGTATCATTTTTTTTCAATGACCAATTGAGTTTTTTAATGGATTATATTTCTGTTTTGTCTCGTCTATACTTATCTATCTTTTTATCTCTCCTTGTGGTGTTGTGCTTGATTCACTCCAGTGCACGTTGGAGGGTTCTCAGTTCGAGGGTCAATTTTTTGGTAATGTTCCATGTTTTAGCACTACAGGTGACTATCAGGGAAGGATGCATTAGTTGTTTAACCTTCTTTTTATGAATAATGTTATTTTCTTATTTTTGAAGGTTGAGATGGCTTTACCGAAAACTTGCCAACCTAGAGTGATTCTTCGTTTGATTTCTTTTTCTATTGAAGATTTCATAGAGATTCGCCGCCTTAGGTAGATGTGGTGCGTTTTCGATTTTGATTGCTGTGTCTTTGAGTCCTCAGCTTTACATTACGCCTATCGCTCAAGTGTAATGGGAGCACCGAAAAAATCAACATTCAAAGCCCTATCATTTTAACCTGGTTTCGAACACTGACCAGTGGTACTTGTTAGTAATACACAAATATCTCCACTGCAACGCAGTCCAAATCCGATTACTATACTGGTTTCCCCGCTATCCGAAGTTATATGTCCTCTTTTAAATAGAATGGCGTAGAGCAAAGAAGTGGTTAGCATTAATTCATATCTGAAAATTTATACCTGTAAATTTAATTTTTCAAAGACTTTGGAGGCAGAAAAGGTTGAAACTCTGGGTTTAATGACATCGATACCATTTTATAGAGTACTCAAGCTTCGACCAACATTTCCAGGGAATCTTCGGTGTTTGTGCTGAAGAATGGCGCGGGGGCAACGCTGATGAAAGTATTCGAGAAGAAATAGATGGCGGTGGTACTTTACCCGGGATTCGACTCCATGAAGAAGGGTAGACAGGGTTGACTTCCAAGCCAAATAATTCTTGGCCTTTGCAACGCAGGGCGTCACCTGCCGAAGAGCTGCCTCTAAGGGAGCAATAGTATCTACGAGCGAAAGCTCTGTAACCAGATGCATTGTAGTCTTAGTGTGAATAAATTACGTTTACGCTTCCTTGGTGCCTGAAAGATTTATTATAGGGCAGTGGTTCCCAGAGGTTTCTGTAAAGTAGTGCCCTCAAGGTGTAAGGTTTTTTAATGGCACCCCTAATCAGAAAATACTGAGCTATTCCATGTATGTTCATGTGCCTCTGTCTTTGGTTTGTGTTGTAGTATTGTTTTCATAATGCTTAATGATGTTTCTTAAATTTCTTCTATCTGTGCGAAAACTACGACTAGAACTTTATTTTCTATAAATACAGAATTTGAATGAACTTCTTAATCGTTATTAACTCTGTAGTATTATCAAGCTAATGCTAGAAGAACGAAACGAAGAAAACAAAAAAGTCAGACCACACATGGCAAGCCTTCGACAGAGCAAGCTTAACCTTCGAGAACAAGAAAATCCCATTAATCCCAGAAATAAGGGTGCACAATCAATACATCCTCCCGATAGTCACTTATGGAGCTGAAAGATAGAACCTAACCAAGAGACAGATTCGCAAACTGAGAACCATGCAACATGCACATGAAAGAATCATGCTCAACCTCATGGAGAGATCACAAGACAGCACAGTATATAAGGAAGAAAATGGAAATCAGAGACATCATAGAAACAATTAGAAAACTCAAATGGCCATGGGCTGGTCATGTTGCAAGAATGGCTGACAACTGATGGATATAACGACTCACAACATGGATCCCCACGGATCACATGCGCAACTGAAGCCGACAGAAAACAAGATGAAAAGATGATCTTGACAAATTCAGAAAATACTGGCTCCACGACGCGCATGATAGAGAAATGTGGTGGATCCTGGGGAAGATCTATGTCTAACGACGCACGATAAAAAAACTGATGATGATGATGATGATGATGATGATTTTGAATATCTCGTAGCGTCCCTGGGAACTAAGCATGGCTTTCCGGGGTGCCAAGGCACACACTTTTGGAATCACTGTTATAAGGTTTCTACCATAGCAAATACATTAGGCCTTATAGGCTTAGAGAATCACTTATCTAAATTGCTCAAGCTGTCACCTCTAGTCTGACTGCGATCAATGTAAACAGTTCCAGGGCTTTTAATGAGTAAAGCTTTTAACGGGTGAAACTTTGCTGTTTTTCTTTGGGTTTTGTAGTGATTTCTTTTTGATTTTTTTCTTCTATTTCATCTCGTTTTCCCGATCGCTTTGGGATCACAACCAATTAGCGATGGTTTATCACAACAATAACAGCTTCGAACAAAATTTAAGTATACTCTTGTTTGGGGAGGTTTTTTGGGGTTTTTTTCTTTCTTGTTTGTTTGTTTGATTGGTCGATTGCGTGTTGGTTTGGGTTTTTTTAGCTGTTGCTGTTATCATTTTTCTGTTCCAGATTGTTTTTGTATCCAATATCATTCCGTCGTGTGATACATATTTATTCGTTACAGCGCTGCTTAATACCAAAAGAAGTAGATTATTACCTTAGCATTGGAATAAAATTAGTTCAAAAGGAAGAAAAATGAGTAAATAGATACATATGAGGTAACTCAGATAGATAGATAGATAGATAGATAGATATTTAGTAGGTGCAAAAATAAATGCAGTTTTTGTATTTTAAACTTGTATACTTATTTTTGAATGAACTCAATTTTACTGCGTTCATAGAATATACCATTTTAAAGCGTGAATTTCGCTCAAATATTCACAGCTGGTCGTTTTTTGTTTTGTTTTTTTTTTTTTTTTCATTTTATTCTGGTTTATTTGTGGCCGTCAAATCTGAGATGTGAGAAGAGCAATTTTGTTGTACAAGTTCAAAATGGGACGTGAAGCAGTCGAAACTGTTCGCAATATCAACCAAGTATTCGGCCAGGGTCCTATCAACGAACGTACAAGTCAAAACTTGTTTCAAAAGATCGAAACGGGGTTGTGAACCTTTAAGATGAGGAGGGTAGTGGACGTTCTTCTTTTGAGGCGGACCCACGCAAAACAACTCGTGGGGTGACAGAGGAAGTAAAAGTTGACCATTCTCAAAAGCTGTTCGGCATTAGCAACAAATTGGAAAAGAAAAAAAAAAAGAAAGCTCAGCAAATGAGTGCCGCACGAGCTGAACGAAAATCAAAAAGATCCGTTTCTTGATCGTATTGTGACACGTGACTAAAAATGGATTACGTAAAACAATCGCCGGCGCTCTGTGCAGTGAGTCGACTCAGAGATGAATCACTTAAACACTTCCTGAAAACCGAATCTGCATCAAAAGAAGATCAGGGTCATTGGCAAGTAGGACCATCCACTACTTTCTTTGAATCCAGGCGAAATCATCAAAGCAAAGTAGTATTAACCGGAAATCGACAAAACGTACCGATTCCCATTTAGTTAGTTGAACATGAAAAAAGCAGCATAAACGTCAACACGTACGTACATTCACTAAAATCTGTTGGGGGGGGGGGAGACTTGGAGGATGAGAAATTGAGCTTATGATGTAAAAGATGAAACTGGTTGCGTCTTTGATCATTTTACAGGCTTAGACACAAAGGAAGATCACACTTTCATGAATAGAATTTATTGTTTCTCTTCCTTTCATAAAGACTCGTATGGATAGAGGTAGATAGAGATGGAAAGTGGGATAGACAGAGATTGATAGATAGTGAGAGAGATAGACATATAGATAGACAGTGAGATACTTAGATTGACATTGAGATCGTTAGATACATGTATGGGAGCGGAACGGCTGGATATAATAATCTACAGCTGCTGCGTGTTTAACTGATTGCTTATGGAACCTGTGTTATCAAGGGTAGGATTATTTAAAGGAATACGTCATAACATAAATAGTGACACAGCAGATTCTGGCAGTTCGGAGAACAATGCAACTAAGCACGTTTGTATTTTAGTACTGACTGCATTTGAACCTGCATTACTTTTTGTAAGTTATCGGCTTTTTTCCGTTCCAGCTGTACTGACTTCACAGCTAGAATTCAGCTCATTTTTTCAACTTTATGGTAAATATTTGAAGTCTTAGAGTTCTGGGTTCAAAATATGCTAACTTATATATCAAATTATACCGGTTTCAGTCTTCAAAAGTGTAAACATAGTCTGCTCGAACCTTCGGGGGGAGCTCATTTAAAAAAACCAATGGAAAGACAAACAGTTTTCTAAATTCTTAATACAGTGAAAAGTGACTGTCCTATACTTACAGAGTACACAAATTTCAGTCGACATAACTGAAAAAATCGGTGAAGAAAGGAAAAAAAGCGTGATTATTTCAATACAATCTGGAATTTGATGTATGCTGACGATGTCACCACTTTGCCACCATTAATGCAGTCATCCCAAAAAGAATTGTACTATTATATGTATAATGCTAACGTTGATAGGTTACTGCTGTCGTCTGCTCGCAGAAAAATCGGCTCTATTTCCAAGTTTTTTGTAATAAGATTTATTGATTTGTTCACGTCTTCTTCTTCTCATGCTGCTGCTGCTACTACCACAGTTGGTGAACACATCGTTGAACTTATGGTTCTCGTAAAATATCATTGTACAATGTGATCTGGATTTGCTCTCAACAGAATAGATTTGGTGATCTCATTAATGCAAGCAAAAAGAAATGTTTTTCTCTCGAAATGATTATCGATTTCTTCTATCACTTAGACGTCTATATTGATTTGTCTGAATTATATATATATATATATATATATATATATATATATATATATATATGCGCGTTTTTTGTCGGAAGAATTTTTTGCGTGGTCATAATGCAATGATAGGATTTTATTTTCCCTAAGTACTTGAAAAAAATCCCCAGCCTTCTGAATAACTTGTCGTTTTTGTTGTCAAGGCACAGAAACAATTCTAATCAATATCTGGCCAAGATTCACCGACACACAATCGATAAACACGCCCTCTACACCCACATGTCCACATCCACCCCGCACACACACACACACACACCCACACCCACACACCCAATAGAAAATGTCCACTTCTTGTCTTTCTGTTCTTTGAAAAGAAAGAGTGAAAAAAATAAAACAAATGGGTGATAATGAAATGGACACCAATCAAATGAACGGACGTGTCACGACAAACGCGATTAAAAAATTTCGTTATTTAGCTATTTTCCGTTTCTTTTTTACATCTTTATTTTCTCAGCTAGTTTACCCTTGCTGTCAGAAAAAATGGCTTTATTTGAGTAATTTTACAATTGCATTATGCTAATTAGATATCAAGAATGTACAAATCTATTCAACAAATCGATATCTGAAGGAAAAATTACTTCAGGATTGTGAAAAAGCTATAGTCATTCCAATACACCAGAAAGTAGACAATAAATAGCCTCTAGCTAATTAGCTTCTGACTAATTTCATTTACATCATAAATAGGGCAAATTCTAGAAAAATTATTCATAAAAATGAATTATGAGACATAAAAAAAAGCACATTATTCTATATACACAACACAAATTCATGCCAAGTAAATCTTTAACTTGACTATTGATAACACCGGAAGAATGTATAAAACTAGAGGAAAGAAACCCCATTGATGAAATATATCGTGACTGTAGAGAAGCTTTTGACTGAGTACCTCATAAGAGACTTATGGAAGATAAAACAGTAAACAGCTTTAAAAAATGAATATGATGACAAAAGTTTGGGCGGGGGGGGGAGACCTAAAAAAGCAAGACACAAGCCTAAATATTTGCATTATATCTTATTCGCTATATAATCTTATTACGTTCCTCTACGTGTTCAATATTTTCGGGATATTAAAATACAGGTAAAAATCACGTAAAGATACAAAACAAAACTTGGAAGAGTCCAATATATAAAGATGTGCGAATAGTCCATTGTCACTTATTTTTCTCCCAAAATTGGTCTGATTTGCTAACCATCATTCTATGGCAGGTTCCCATTCAAAATTATATGTATACGAGTCTTATTCCATCAGTGACGCTTGCCTTTAATTCTTGACCAACAACAATCCCTTTTCTTTGATTGGCCAATGACTAACACATTGGTTTACAAAGGTAAAGCGTCTTGTCACTTTAGAGACAACTCCCAATAGAATATGAAAGCCGGTGACGAAGTCGTCTTTTTTCGTAAAAGCGAAAAAGCAGTGTCAAGTAAACCGTCGAAAAACAGAAGATGCCTGTATCCTTCATAAAATTTGATTTTCTTTCACAACCTGTCAATCGAATGCCTGTCGTATACTCTTACTCTTACGGTAGAGCAAACTCAACCTTCAAAAACAAGAAAATTTAATAAGTCCTCAAAAAGGGTTACAAACCGAAGACCATCATTACAGGGTTTGATAACTGGAGTTTCATATACTTCAATGAAGAAAAATCACGGCAAATTACCAAGTCTGCTTATATCTCCAATTTCTGTATATCTCAATATCTAAAAATACAAGGCGCACATAACATGACTGCAAGATTCTTCATTGAAAAAACAACAGCTGTTCAGAACGGACGAAAAAATATCATCAAAGCTCATAGAAGAAATAGGACGACAGAACTTCAATACGAGGAGCAAAATAAAGACGGGTTCAAGTCTTTAGGGACCAAAATACTCGGAGTCTAGGTGATGCTCTCCGAATTCAAAGAGAGAAATGATGATGAAGGGTCTACAATCAATGCATCCTCCCTATTGTCACCTACGAAGCTGAAACATGAAATCTAACCAAGATTGACCTGCAAACTGAGAAACACGTTCAACCTTCACGCGGAGAGACCACAAGACAGCACAATATATCAGGCAGAAAACAGGAGTCCGAGACACCATAGAATCAATTGGGGAACTCAAATGGCCGTGGGCTGGTCGTGTTGCAAGAATAGCAGACAACCGATGGACATCATGGATCCCCAGAGATCACAAGATGGGGAGATTAACTTAACAAATTCAGAAAGTACTGGCTCTGCGACACTCATGATAGAGAGGTGTGGCTAATCCTGGGGAAGGTCTTTGTCCAACGACAGACGATAAAAGACTCATCATCATCATGATGAAGGGATGGGGTAAGGAAGAGATAACTAAATTTTCCGGTGGATCTAAGAATTAGTTTTCGATTGAGATAAATTTTCCTGTCTCAATACTCTATACGTTTCTGTATCTGCTACTGTTCGAACACCCTATATTTCCAAAAATACTCAATGGATTTCAATTGGATTTTGCAGTTGGGTGCGCCATATTGTAAGGATGAAACTTTGTGGAAAGGTTAGGCATTTTGGAGGAAGTGATTAAATTCTGGCAGATCCAGGAATTGGTTCATGATTAATATATATATATATATATATATATATATATATAGTAGAAAGCGGATTCGCTACACAAACTAGCTCATGTTTCTGCCCTCTCTGGGCCTCATCAGGTGAATCATATATATATATTGAGAGAGAGAGACAGACAGACAGAGATAGATATTTCCAGCTCTACTCTAAAACAACTTGACTTTCGATGTATAAAGTTGAATGTATCGAGCACTCTATGAAATAAGTCCATCAGATATTGCTTTATATTATGCTATATTACAAACCTTATCTTTTATATATATATATATATATATATATATATATATATATATATATTCTTCGTACATTTCTGTATTTACTCGTGTCTGTCAACAAATCTACGAAAGTTCAATTAAAAAGGGTGGGCCAAGGAGCTAGAAAGCGGTGATTAAGTTTTGGGTGTATCCAGGATGCCATTATAGTGTGTAATGCTCTATAACGCATGAATGATGTTTGAAATAAGAACTTTCTATGCTATCTTGGAAATTATCCCTTTCCTGTGATTAAACTATGGTAGACTTTTAGTGTGTCATTAAGCACACCTGATTGTACAAAACATCGCTGAGAAACACTGTATGATTTTGGGGTGGAGGGGGTAGTTATGGTGGGTTTCTTTCATAAGGCCAACTGATTTGGCTGTCAATTCGGACGCCATTTTAAAAATAGGTGCTCCTACATCAAACTTATGGAGAAAACCCAAGTATGAGGTCTGTATCTCTAATAGTTTTGAAATGATAAATCTTTGAAATTTTACTCGATTTTATGCATTTTGCCGAACGGGCCTTTCTGTCCCGCATCCAACACAGCTTGTACAGCTTTAGAACTTTGTGACTAGATCTGATTTTTTTTCTCTAGAATTCTAAAATCTAATCTCATCAGGTGTATCTTATTTTAGTCAGAGCATTATTCTACTATTCTGCGAAAATCAAAAAAATTTCGAATCGTTATCTTTCGTTTCAAGCTGGTATTTGAATCGAAAAATCTGAAAACCAAAGTTGTTCAAAATCATGCAGTGATTATTTCCTTTCAATTCATTGTATCTGCAGATGACCTAACAAAAATTCGGTCTTGTTGCTGAGCTTCATTCTCGAGTTCTTGTTTTTTAAAATCTTTTTACATGTTGAGTCGTCATGCTTTTTGTGATGAAAAGTTCACGGCCTAACCAAGAAGAGAATGGTATGCATACAATGTTTTTCCAAGAGCAGAAATCCTGCCAATTGGGACTCTACAATATAAATGAACACTCTTTTCAGCGATAGTGACAAATAAACGTTCAGATTTTGGAAAGCTAGTCGAGCCGAGAACCGACATCGTTCCTTAAGCCAAGACCCTTTCAGCACCACACCCTCAAAGGCATTTGAAAAAAAAAAAACAACACTTCATGAGGAAGCTCAGCAACAAACTTTTGTCAGATTATTGTCAGATATATAAGAATAAAGATATGAAAGTGATAGTTAAGTGTCCACATGCTTGAATGAGGACTTGAAAAGCTCAATTTTTAAAACACCTGAAAATCGAGCACATTTCAAATAATCATGCTGACACTCCTATAACTAATAGATATGGTTACTGCATACATATGACTTATAATATATATATATATATATATATATATATATATATATATATATGAGGACTTCATCTTGCATATTGTTTGAGTGTAGGAGGAAAATTATATTCGATATTTTACAGAAAACAGTTGGGCCTATTCACTAAGTTTCAAAGCAGTACAACAAAGGGACTATTTATATCGGAGGTTAGATGGAAAGGCTCGTTCGGCAAAATGCATGTAATTTAGTAAAATTTCCGTGATTTTTACTGATAAAAGATACACGCATAATATTTTGGATTTCTCCATCAGTTTGATATCGGAACCCTTGGGATTTTTTTCAGCGAAATCTGAGTGGCTGACCCGGGGAAACCTCCTAAAACAAGGTAATTTGATATGGAATGAACTTGTCTAGAGTGAAAAAATGATCGAGTAATGGCCATTAGAAATATTTGACCATCATCTTGGACGCCATCTTGAAAACCATATACATAAAGCCATGAAAAAATGGCAAAATATATATTTTTGTTTAATGATTCTATAAAGGATTTTTAAAAACTTTACTCAATGCCTCTAATAGAGAGTTCTCACCAGATAACGTCACCCTACACTATATGAACAGTAAATAATCCATCAACCCCACCCCTTAAAGAATCTGGCTGATGAAAGGTAAATCCTTCCCCAACTGAAGATGATTCCTTCAAAAGTTATTTATATAAAGGATGAGTCACGTTAGGGAATGTCATTTATATATATATATATATATATATATATATATATATATAATATATATATATGTTTGGTTTAATGTGATAGGATAGACAAACGGTTAAGACTTTACTACCGTAAATTAGATGAGGATTGTTCTTGTTACGGGGTAAGTCAACCCAAACTCGTATGGGAGGTTGAGAAAAAATAAAACATAAGTTCAACAATGCATCCACCATTTATGGTAGTAGGATGTAGAGGAAGAGCGAGAAGTCTTCCTTTAAGTCAATTGACTCTCATACTTGTAGAATACTACGAAATAGACATATTCAAGAAATATTTTCAATGAAAATCGTAAAATGGCCTTTTTAACTTTCTTTGAATAAAAAAAAAGACGTTAAACATTGTATTATGAAATAGCAGAGGTTAAAAATAAATGTTTGCGGAGAATGTTCTTTTAACGACGCCACAATTCTGGTGAATAACGTAATCGGAACCGACAGAAAAGCGTCTTATTGAGATGCGTGAGGGGACATCTGGAAACTTTACTCGTGCAAGCGAATTGTTTGGTCAATCGATGAATTTGAATGACATTTTGATTATAGTTCACAAGCAATGTCAGTTGATCGATAGAAAAGGGAAGAACATTGACATGACCAAATAAAGATCAATTGTCCTAAGTCCATTGAAGTATTGCTGGTCGAGCCAAACTGATTCAAAAGAAATATTTTCTTGAAGTCTCTTAACCCTGGAACTAAATAAGTGTATTATCAAGAATCGTACAATTGTAAATGGAGCACACATAGCAGAAAGCGAAAAATACTCCCCCATTCCCCAGAAAATGGCCCAAAGAAAAGATAGTCATAACCCTCGTTATCGAACCCAACATCGGCTAGAACTTTTTTTTTCTTGGTGATAAATGAGAGAAACTTTGTTTTTTCTTAATATTCCCGGCTGAAATTGAGGGCGTCTTATATACCATCAAATAATCAGTACGTTCAGTCTCAAAAAAAAAAAAAAAAAAGTATAACAAGTCTGGTTAATCACTCAGTATAGAAATTTTTACGTGAACTGTCTTTCGGCTGCATGTTGTGTTGGGAGAGATCAATTTAAAGCGATGGGGAATGAAAGGTGAGCAATAAATAAATTATTTCTCTAGTTTTCTGATGGGCAATGATCACTTGAAAAGTTTGAATTTAAAAAAAATGTAAGTGGACAGAGGGATCGATTTAGAGGGGGGGACTTTTTTTCTTTTTCAAATTTTTTTTTTACTTATACAGAGTAAATACTGAAAATGTCAGCCCTCTATTCGTGGTGCATAGCCAAACCAGCTTAAGAACTGGAGAAACCCAAATTGACGGTTTCCAAGAACACTATTTCAAACAATGAAAATTTCTACAAGAATTGAATATTTCGTAAAGCGAAACTCAAAAGGTATAACCATAAGTCCTTGCCTATCGTGCATATGTATACCGTTGCGGAACACATCCTCATTGGACAGTCTCTCGTGCTCGCGTTATCTTTGATATTAACATCATTGGTTTCCCCATTGCCGACCCTTATTTTCCGTTTTGTTTCTTCCTGAAGAGCCTTATCCTTTTTAACTGGGATATCTCCAAGACCTTCTCTTTACTCATGTGTAAACAACATTTGAGTAACAAGCTGAGTAGCGAATAGGGCCTAATAGAATAAGGGGGGGTTATGGTGGGTTTCTTTCATAAGGCCAACTTTCATCCCTCTAAGTAGTATGGGCCTACCTAATTGAGAAAAAAAATTAAAAAAGCATTCGATATCTTAGCTCTTACCAGGGTTCGAACACTTACCACTTGCACTATCGATAAGTATGTAACAATCCAAGCCATTAAACAAGCTAGTCATTCTGTCAAGCAGAAATATAAATAGTATCTTTGATGGAAACGATAAGCGAAAACATTTTCAGAGTAAAGTTAACGTGAATGACTACCTTGTGTCATAGCTTAGATAATTGCATATTTCCCAGAAGTTTCAACGGTCCGTGTCCGAATCCCAGTAAAAGTTGATATTTCGAATGATACTTTTTATTGGGAGACAGTGATAAAAAAGTATATCTAAATCGAATTTAAGGGTAAAATTTCTAAAGTTTGATGCCTCAACTTGACTTAAAACTACAGCTGGAGTCTCTAGAATTCCTGACTATCATACTTAGACAACATTGCTCTTTTGGGACTGGTTATCTGGAATAAGCACCGCAAGTGTCTAAAATTAAAGCTTGTTTGATAGTGACTGGTTAACGGATTGTAACCACTTAGAACCTACCGAAGGCCAGTAAAGAATGAACTTTGCTTAAAATTTCGTCTTTACTGGGCTTGTGGGGTTTATCATGACATAAAGCAAGGGTTTAGGAAGATTGTATTGCATTAGAACTCAACATTGGCTCTTCCGAAGGAAGAAAAAAAAAAACGTTATCCTCTTTATTTCGGATAGTAGTCAAATTGAATTAAGGTGAAAAGGAAGCCTACCTTCAAGCTTACTGGGGGCGATAAATATTTTTGTGCCTTAAAACATACATTTATGACACCAATATCCTATCATAATGAAACTCACTTTCAGATAAAACTATTTCAACTGTTTAAAAACTTGAGAGAAACTAGCTTACCACGTAAGTATTAAAAAGTTCTAAAATACTCACCTTAAATGGCAACCCTTATTACATCTGTCTGGTGTATCTTCAGTTGGTTATATAGTTTTGATATAATACAGATATTACTTTATATATTCAATTGTTTTATCATCCTGAAGAGGGGGGGTGGCAAAAGTATTAAACTTTTATCCAAAACTTGAGGCAACAAACTAAAAATTTTAAACTTGACAGTAAGTATTTTTTAATGTATTTTTATACTGTTGTAGAAAGTAATAGTAGCATCACTAAATTATCCCCCGCCCAAAAAATAACGCTTTAGTATCAAACATGGTAGTAAAGCTTAAGCAGTAAGAAATGTTAAACCTTTCCCTTTTCTTGAACCACTCAGTTTCGAACAATATACCATATCGGAAGCGTTTATCGGCCATCTGGGCGTAAACTCAATTGTGACATTGATTTTAAGAGCCCCATCAAACCAATAATTTTATAGATTAGAATATAAACATTAAATTTAAACACTTATGGGGTTGTGCTGATTTCCAGTTCGGTAGTTCACTCGTGCAGAGAGAAAAAAGACCATCATTACAACTCTTCATAGGAGGAGTAATTCCGGCCAATCAATTCCATGAAAACGACCACCTTGAGTTTTACGAGATGGGACTTGAAACTTTCAATAGGATAGATTTATTTAAGCTACCGATCGGGGGTGGGGGTGTAAAAAATTTTATGTTCGCAACGATTTACTCTTATCACTTAGTGTCACTCATCTCTAATCGCTACACATTAAAACGCCCCTCTTTAAAGCCAAGTGTTGCAGTATTAAAAAGCATAACTTGAATTCATTGACTCAAACTAGTACCCGAATACTTTATATATATATATATATATATATTTAGCTTTCACCCAGATTCATGATATCGCTTTTTCAAATATATAGGGTGCCTTTATCACTTCTAAAATATGCCGATATTAGGGTCACCAAGTGATTTTCTGAATTTGTGTAAAAAGGCAAATACTATACATGGTTGCTCGTTTGAGACAAATTCAATATTCTGAAGTTATTTCGTAATGCTGTAACCCTTACCTTTGAAAAGGAGGATTGTTACTCTTTAACAATTTTCGTTGAATTAATCTAAGCAAGCTATCTCTCTTAATCGTTGTGAACATAGATCAGATTATTCCTGTTAAATAAGACTCATCGATTGACATCGGGAGTAGATTAATAGTTTAAGTTTACGTCTCCGGTACTAGGAGTAGGTTGAATTTTGCTCCTTGTACGTTAACTCCATTTTGTAGAATACACTCGCAAGTAATTTGCTGTAGGAGAGGCGGCGGCGACTAGTTCCAAGCAAATTGGCATTTTACACCCAAGAAGAGTTCCCTATGAGGGAGTACGATCGTTCATATGATTGGTCTTTTGATAGAAAAATGTTCAAACCAGATAAGAGTACTTTCCCTCAGCCATAAAAATTCTGAACAAAAGTGGAGCCCAATATCTTATTAATTTTGAAAACTCCCTTTATTCTAATTTTTAGTTGTCAACTTGACTGTTCGTCATTCTATGCTACGAGAACTACGATTGAAGATGAGTAAACTTTCGGTGTATGCTCAGCAGCTAAATGCGATAACACCTAAAAATTGAGACAAAAAGTCAAAGTATTGGATTACAATTCTTCATTCAATAAAAATGGTTGGGAGTTTATAAAAGATTTATTTCAGAATCAAATAAACATTTATAACAGGCGATAACAGAATAAATAGCATTTAACGTTCTTGAAATTGAATAGCATATGACAGTCTTGAAATATTTGGGGTTAAACATGATATTTAGGTTTGTTCTGGGATAGCAAGTAACATCATTGAAAGCTTTTTGACTAACTTTCGAAGTTATATTGACCTTGGTTTATTCAAGTCTCCTTGAGAGTATTTTAAAAGCAATTTTATTTATCTTAAGTGTTAAAAGTCAGGCATTGCTGAAGATGAATTAGGAGACTTGTTTTTGTCTTTAGAACATGAAAAATACCCAACGAAAGTTATATTTTGCAATTGGACCGTAAAAGAAAAAACTTGTAAACTTCGGGATGAATTTTCAGACAACCAAAATTTTTAAATTTCGGGATGAATTTCCAGACAACCGAATTACAAAAAACAACAATGAAACTAAAGTTAACGATAACCCGAAAAACTGCCAATAGTTTGACCAATTAGAAATGGAGTTAAGCTTAGAAAAGACTAAGCTATTTCCGAAACAAAAACGAAAAGTCATTTAAGTGCACGGACCTCAAGAAGCGCGATAAGAGTATCTTTCCCCATAATTGTTCGAACTGCTTAAGGGTTGGATGTCCATTTTCCAAGTCTTATGAGATCTTTCGTTTTCAGACACCATTCTTCCCCTCCCGTAAATAGATCGGGGATAGTAATCTCGAGGGTTATTTTGCCGTCTTGAGAAGCCACCGTAACCATCCATGCTGTAACTATTCCGTTGGTATCCGTTCCAACAAGGCCTGCTACCTCTTTGATGACAGTGAAAATAAGGTCCAGAATTGCTTTCAGGTATTCCCATATCTGGGGCATACCTATGAAATTGAAAGTCATCCCTGCAGCCGCGACTCCTGGGGTAACTCCCTTCGTAGTAGGGATCTTGATAAGGCATTCTTGCATAAACATCTGAGTGATAACCACTCATCCGGTGATAGTCACCGTGGTAACTCCGAGATGAAAGTCGGGTATCTGGGTAAATATAGAAATCGTTGACAGGGTGATGAGGCCAGTCACAACACCGACACGGATGATAGTCTCTACCGTATCCAAATCCGGGACCCCTTCGCTGAAACCAATTCTTCTTTCTGTAGGGCTGAACCGAAATTCTTCCTCCGAGGTGCTCGCAGTCATTCAGTTGTTTAATGGCCGACTGTGCAAGATCAGGGGTCTTGAATGCCACCGTCGCCTGACCACGGCTTTTTCCAGTTATACGGTCTAAATGAATATGAACATCCGGTTCGCCATTATAGTTGCTTTTTAGAACTTCCCTGCCTCCAAATAAATCAACCAAATGCGAGACGGTAGCATCGGGATTTAAACCCGCCACGAATACAATATTACCCAATTCGGTGGCTCCATCAAAACGGCAACTAGATCTGGAACATGGTGCTTTTTGGAAGGATTCTTTGTCACTAGGGTCTGAGGGCTGTGTACACAAGGAATTATCAGCATTTCCACCAGGACTTTCAATTACTCCACTCAAGAGAGACCGAACAGGATCTTTCCGGCATTTATAATCAGATTCATAGTCAGGGGTGGACGAAGTGTTGAGAAGTGGTGATTTGGTTCTTTCTAAAAGACACTCGACATACTCGCGATTTCGTGGCTGAAATTCTTTTTCAGAATTAAAGTTATAACGTTCGCTTCCATTGTTGCGTGGGGATTCAGAACCGCTACAGCTATTATCGCTTGTACTGCTCACTACCCTGGCTGAAGCGATGCAAGTGTTATCCATGCCAAGATCATCATAGAGGCCCTTTGAGTCGCCGAAAGACGACACCTGGTGGGCGAAATCCTGCGTATTCGGAGCTACCACGACGGACATGGCGAAAATAGAAACACGGACAGATAACTCAGCTCAACTTCGTTCGTCGTACGTGCGCACAACTCCATTTACTTTTATGGTAATCGTAGTGTCACGTGACGTTCTACATAATTTGGGAAAGGAAGGGAGGAAGGGCAAATGAGAGTGATGACTGTGATGACTAATTCAAGATAAAAAGAAGAGGTGAATCACCTGAAATAAAATCATATCAATGAATCAAATGAAAGAAGTCTGTTTCAATAAACAAGTGAAAAAAAAAACAAAGAAACGGAAGCAAAGAAAAAAACTCAAATTATTATTTAAATTGATAAAATAATAAATATTGCTAATTGAAAGGAAAATATATCAAAAGAGACATTGGTGCCTTAGGTCAATTGTTGAGTAATCGCACTACATACACACATGCACACACATACACATATATACATATGCACACACAGACAAATATTTTTTCTCAGATGTAGTTAAAAAAAAATTAATGAAGCCTGCTTATTTCACACTAGCGTCAGGAGTCGATGTTCGAACCAAGGAGAGAGTTGAGATTTTGAATGCTGATTTTTCGAGCCAGGCAGATGTGAGATTGGTGCAAGACTGGACGACGAAGGCCTTTTAAGAATAGCGTTCTTGCGCAATGCGTTATTAAATGAATGAATGCGAGTATCTTGAAGGAAGATTTACCTTTCAGCCCAACAGAAAAAAAAGACTTGGTTTTCACGAAGGGCTCCTTGGTTTGGCTACGCTGCGGATTATCTTCTGTTTAGGGAATCTTCCTCACCAGTTCAAACACAACGAAATAAGTCCGGTTAGTCATTCAATAAAAACTGTCATGTGACCTACGTCTTTTGGTTGCATGTCGTGTTGGGGGCAATCAATTTTTTAAAATTGGGAAAGGGCATGATCAATGAATAAGTTATTTCTCTTGCTTTTTGTTGGACAGTGATCACCATACTTACACACTTGTACAACGAACATGTTGGAAATAAACACACAACGATCACAATCAAAAATGCAAAGTTTGATAAAGTAGACCACTACATCAACCTTGGACGAGTCTCAATGAAATCCTCAAAAGAAGAAGAAATCAAGTGAAGAATCAATCTAGAATGGCAAGACTTCGATAGAGCAAGTTCGACCTTCAAGAACAAGAAAATCCCATTATTCCTAAAAAGAAGAGTATACAACCAATGCATCCTCCCTATAGTCACTTATGGAGCAGAAACATGGACCCTAACCAAGAGACAAACCCGCAAATTGAGAACCATGCAACGTGCACATGGAAGAGCTATGCTCAACTTCACATGGAGAGACCACAAGAGACCACAAGACTGCACAATACATTCAAGAGAAAACAGGAGTCTGGAACATCATAGAAACTATGTTGAAACTCAAATGGCAATCGGCTGGCCATGTTACAAGAATGGCAGACAACAGATGGACATCGCGACTCATTGATCCTCACAGATCGCATGCGCGACCGAGGCCGGCAGAATACAAGATGGAGAGATGGGCTAAACGAATTCAGAAAGTGCTGGCTCTGCGACGTCCACGCTAGAGAGGTGCGGCGAATCCTGGGAAAGGTCTATGTCCAACGATGGACGATGAAAGACTGATGATGATGAAGGTGATGATGTTCACGATTGAGGCCTGGTAGTCTCCAATACAACGATATGTTTTTCAATTTAGTTCTAATTCAATTCTTTTTTTCTCATTGCATCAAGCATTGTAACATCATTATTCACTTTTGATTAGTCCTTACCTTTATCCCAACTAATCCATAATAATGTTCCAATAACGCATCGAATAATGAGAAAAAAAATGGAATTAAGAAGGAAAAAATATCGAAATGATTAATGAGGTCGGCTTGATAAGATGAGGCCAGGATTACAAAAGCTGGTCATCAATGCAAGCAGACGTTGTTGTGCTAATTAAAGAGGTTGCTCTAATCTCCCTATTTCCAAAATTATCGCTACACAATCTTCCTAATCTTCCATAAGCTTAGTTGGTATCATAAAACCGTCAAACGATAACTGTCACTAAATCTGTCAACATAGATTTCTTAAATAGGTTTTTAAATTGGTCTGACTGGCCATGTATGTACATATGTATCACGCGTACAGGCTGCAACAATAGGGTTAGAGGGTAAACATTCCAACATACACTCCTTGTGCGCCCTTATGTGGGGGTGTCAATTTCTAAAGTAAGTTTATACTGAATTGTTGTGTTTGGCAGCATTCACGCTTGTTTTTTTTTCGAAAATCCAGACTTTTTTAATGATCCCCACGCAACAAAATGCAAGAGTAGTAACTTATTCTTTGATTTGTTAATTGATCATCCCCAACACGGAATGCTGCGGAAAGCCGATTTCTATTGAGTGACCAACCAGACCTGTCTTTATGAAAATTGATAATTAGTCATTGGAGACCGTGAAGTGTGGTAGTCATTATGATTTTCGCACCCACTGGGCAACAGTTTATATTTCCGTCCTGGATAAACTCTTATGATTCCCAGCAGGCTAAACCAGGTAAGCTGCAACACGTGGCTCTGAGATATAAACAAAATTATCTTATCCTTATTTATATTAATGCATTTCCTGCTGCTATTTCGACACGAATGCACCGGTTATGACATAATGATGATGATGATAATAACATCCATTTCTCTCTATCTAATGAGCACATAAAAACCTACTTATTCCCCCTCTGGCAACAGTTAACTCATGATACATGACACCAAAGCAAATTAAGACATTCTCGATATGAAATTGCTTTACCTTGAACTTTTCAGTATGCCCCTTCGACCCTAACAGCACTCCCTGATCTTGCGTGAAAATGAACTCTCAGATATTCATCAAACATATGAAAATCTATTTCCCGGTCCAGTCCTACACCAGGACGTTCTCTGATATCTCCCTGCTGATCACACATCACCCCTCCAGCCCTGATTTCTCTATACGCTTGAAATCCACATAGTTTGAATATTGAACTCACCCAGTATATGACACTGACCATATACTAAACACAACTACCTGTATCTCCATTATACCTTTATTGAGAAAACCAAAATGCACTGACGGAACATCAAAATACATACACGCATATACATAGAAAAATCCTAGGGAAAATGAATTACGTCTGTTGTTATGCTTATTGATCCCTCATCGTTAAATGTATTTCTCAGGTAACCTACGTAAGTAAGCCTTGTGTTTCAGAAAAATGAAATATGTAGAAGAAAAATACATCCATATATGATACATTATGATGATACCCATGTATAAAATAAGAAACTACGTTCAGTATAACATAAGCCACGTATTGAAATCATAGCTGAAAGGGAAGGTGATGTTTGATCAACATTGCAGGGGAGTCATGTTAATACGACTGATTTGTTTTTAAATGGTAAATCAGTGATCATTCACACATACTACCATACCATCAAAGTCTGTGTAAAATATTGAGAGAAAAAAAAACACTGAAAAAATTTACATGAATTTCATCAACAGATATTGGGGAATAATTGACTGAAATGACAAAATTTGGGGGAATTTTTTTTGTTCTATATTTAGTGCTTAAAGCTATACGTAAATATAGTGTGTGTGTAAGCCTTTGTCACTTTTCGTTTGTTAGTTTCTGTCACGCTAAAGTAAACAGTATAGCGGAAGGCTGTACTGCGAATACATAGACATAAATTGGCAGTAGCTGGTAAAGTTTTTACTAAGGTGTAGCATAGGCAATGATACATGCAATATATGAAGAAATTAGCTATATTAATAAAGATATCAAGTGAGCTCAATGGGACCAAACAAGGAAGAATGGGGGGGATCGTGTTGCACTGATTTTTATATGAGAATATTTATAATGATTTATATCAGCCCAGCTTTTCATTTGTGTGTTTATCACAAATTGTTACGTGACTCCTTCAATAATAAACGTGTGCATCATTGTTCTTATTGTAATTTAATTGTATCAGGAGAGTGTGTATGAAGAAGGTTATTAGACGAAACGATCAAATCTTCATACCGTACGAATACTTACTGTAAACCCTGTATATACATTAGTATGATGTGTGATTGTGTGTATCATGCCAATACTACACAAAGAACACACGTACAAACTGTACCCAACGAGGGCATCAACTGATTTTATCCATTATTTCCTGGACAGAAATACGGGCTGCTCCAGTCCAATATAGATATTGTAGTGATCGACTCGGGATATCAAGTTTCATTTAAAGATGGAAAGCCTACAGGAACCTTTCTGTTTATCACTCAGGACCTGCCCATCCACCTACGACAAACGCGAACAAGCACCTATTTCACTTCCGTTTCCGTTTTGTACAAATATCTTCATCTGATCCTAATCGATACGGTTAAGTTTACTGCCTAGAGAACTCGCCTTCACCAATCGAACTGGCACAATAACAACAATGGATTTGATATAGATTTTTTCATGGCTGAATGTTTATAAAGCCTTGGTATTAATCACCCTTGGCTACGATGTCTTCTATTCATACTCCTTCGTTGATGGGTCTCAACAAAGCATTTTCCTTTTCTTTTATTTGAACCCCTAAACCAAAACTGAAACTAAAACTATTAAAATAGGTTTCTTCACTTTTTAAGTCAGTCAAGCTAGCTAGGTATGTATGTGTCACGCGTACAGGCCACACTAATGGAGCTAAAAGGCTGATAATTACAACATTCAGTCCTTATTATGTCTACTTTTTTCAGTGGGGGTTCAGTTTGCAGTATAAGTTCATAATAAATTTGTCCCCTTTTTTGAAAATTCAAACTTTTTCGTGATCAGTGTCCAACAAAAGGCGAGAGGAGTAACTTATTAATTGATCAACCCATCATCCAATGTTTTGATTGGTCACAACCCAAAACGCAAAAAAGGCGTTGGTCACGTGACGGTTTCCATTGAATGACCAACCAGACTTGTAATAAATACTTTTTTTTCAAATTGCTGTGATATTTAGACGAAAGAGATGGAGAGCTTAACAGAAGTCCGAATTTATTACATTATATTTTGATAATGAAATATGGGCTTGATAGAAAGATGTTATAATATTTACTGAGCTGAGCTTAAAAATGACATAAAGCTAAATTTTGCAACAATCTTCCAAATAGAGGAGTCTTCCTGCCTTTAGTATCAGCATTTGAAATACTATTTTTCCCTTTTTTTCGGGACTCGAATACCGAATGCTGGTGCCAGAAGGAATTGCAGGCCTAAAGTATTATTTACAAAACCCAGCTTAGTATAGTATAAGGCCACTGTACTAGCTCATCCAGTAAGGATTGAACTCACCACTCATCAAGCGAAGTGGCCTAATATTAAAGTCCCGATATACAGACTTTGACAAACAGCATTCAAAACTCTGGCTTTTTGCTTGTGCTCAAACATCGACCATCGACCACCGGTGTCGGTGGCAATTTCACCGCTGACTTTCAAGAGAATTTACGTTCACTAACCTTACCTGACAAGGCTGCAAGTGTATGATCCCAGTGAGTATCGAGCTCAGTACAGTAATATTTGTTTGCTGACCACTGCTCAATGGTAAGACGCCATCGTACAAAAGGACAGTAACAAATCGTTCACCGCATTATATTGGCTTCTTTGACACCTAGCATGTAAGATTGTAGAATTTTGTATCAAATAAAGTAGACGACCGAAATACATTGAAGGCATGCAGTTCAAATACACTGTTCAGATGTTTTAGATGTTTTTCATCACCAATTAACTTTTGTCACATTGAATATAGTATTCTGAAAATATCTATTGTTTTATGATAATATCATAATATTCTTTAATTATACACAATGATATTGTAGTATTATTTATTTATCATTGAGCTTTGTTTGTTTATGCCTAGAACATAGGCCGACTTTGAGTCAATGTGCAGATGTTACAGATCCTATTCAATCTCTCCATATTTCAGTGTTAGATAGGAAGAATGGAACAATTTGCAATGCAACAAACTTTTATTAAGCATGTATTAATCAAACAAAGTGGCTACTGTTTTAAAAGCTGATTTTTGTCACACTCTAGTGAATATGAACTACGACCTTATGTTTCCTGAAGCCGTAGAGACATCCTTGAATGACACAGCTGAAAAGCTTTTTAAAACTTAGAAAAAAACTGATTTTCAAAAAGAGACATTCGAAAATGTTGTTACAAACGTCCCCAACTCTATCAGCTATGAGAGAACACCGTGTGCTGGCTAGTCACACTGACTTTGACACATCCTAACCATGTCACACAGAAGTCAACCAAACAATGATTCAAATTAAGTTTTGTTCGATCCATACAAACAGCCAGGAGAGTATTTCAAAAATACAGCTCGTAAAAGAATTACTTTCATACCTTAAAAAAAAGCTTTTTTTTCCTTCAATAAATACATTGGCAGATGTTAAATGCATCTTCTACCCCACCTTCCAGGGGGGTCTAACTGCACATCTACAGTATGAGTGTCATCATTTTAGCATGTCCATTGTTGCAACAGTCCCCAGTCCCCACACACACACACACACAGTCGCGCAACGAGTCTTCATCGGCGCTTCTTGGGAAGGATTCTGTCATTTGCGAATCGATTCCATTTATTCATAATGAACAGAGTGTAATAAACGCGCTGGTACGACATAAAAGAAAAACAAAAATTATTCTTTATAAATGAAAAAAAAACATTCTCATTACTTTTTATTGATTCTGCTTGGCAATAAGAATATTTGCTGATAGGATTAATATCAATTCACTACACAAAAGTCGATTCCAAATGCCAATAGTGATAGCCGAAGAGATGGTGCACAGAATATGAGTTCTTGGATTGAATAAGTTACCATGGTTTTTTTTTAGAGGGGGGGATTGTTTTGGGGTTTTTTTGCAGTCTTCAATGCACCGGAGTACAATATGCAAGAATACATCATGTTATCTGCTCAGATTAGCAATGTGCAGATGTCTTCTGTCACGTTGCGGGGTGCAACTGACGTAGTATAATAGTATTTCATTCGTGCAACTGGAGTAATAAAATATAATTTAGTTCATGTACTAATGACGTAATTAAAATTTTAAGAAAAATTTAGAAATAGTAAAAGTGATGAAAACCAAAACCAAAAATAAAAATCCGTTTGCGGTCAACAAAACGCTTCCTTTTTTTTTTCAATCTCACTGCAATGCAAATCTCTATTATCCACGTGTATAAAATTCAATGTGTATAGAAGGCTATTCTCCAAGCTCACTGCAATGCAAATCTCTATTATCAATGTCTGTAAAATGCAATGTGTAAAGAAGGCTATTCTCCAAGCTCATCGCATTGAAAATCTCTATTATCTGCGTATATAAAATGCTATGTTCATTCAAATATTTCATGTATTCATCTTTGACGGTTTGGGTAAACTGATACTTTATGTGTCTTGATTAGTCTGGCTCAAGCATACAAATCGTTTAGAGTACCTAATGTTTCGTAGTGGTCACTCATCCAACTAGTGAACAGATTCATTATTGCTCAACTTCAATAATCAGATAGGGATCAGTACTTTCAGCGTCACTTAACTGAAAGGTCACCATCCCATTAGAGTGCCTTGATATTTCTAAGTGGTCACTCATCTACTTCGATAATCAAGTGGGAACCAACGCTTCAAGTGTGATTTGGCTGTAAGACATAGCTGATTGATTGAAAGAAACAGAAATCTAAATTTATACTTGGGAGATCACTTCTGGCCGAACGAATGCAGATACAATGTCCTTCGCATTGCTCTGAGCAGTCTAGGTCCGACAAATAATCCACAGGGGTCTTCACCATTATTCCCTCTAAACCTGACATTCCAAATCTTGTGACAATAAAATAATATCTTCTATCACACAACTATCGAAAAACATAATTATTATACACAGACTTGTACCATATCATCATCATCATGATCATCATCAGTCTTTCAACGTCTGTCGCTGGACATAGACCTTCCCCAGGATTCACCACACTTCTTTATCATGGGCGTCACGGTGCCAGTACTTCCTGAATTTGTCTAGCTCGTCTCTCCATCTAATATTCAGCCGGTTGCGCATGTGATCTCTGGGGATCCATGTCGTGAGTCGTGATGTCCATCGGTTGTCCGCCATTCTTGCAACATGGCCAGCCCACTGCTATTTGAGATTTTTAATGGATTCTATGATGTCCCTAACTCTTGTCTTTTCCCAGATGTACTGTGCTATCTTGTGGTCTCTCCATGAGAGGCACAGCATAATTCTTTTATGTGCACGTTGCATGGTTCTCAATTTACGGGTCTGTCTCTTGGTTAGGTTCCATGTTTCAGCTCCATAAGTGACTATTGAGAGGATGTATTGGTTATACACCCCTCTTTTTAAGTATAATTCGAATAAATGTAATCGATTCAGAATAAATATTATTTTTGAATGTTTAAAATTGTCTATTGTAGTAGTTCACTGATTACAGTCTAAAAAACTAAGTGCTATAAATAGGGCTCTGCCAGAATATTACCTTTATAGAAGGGGTCCTTGGGTTTTCAAAGCTCCAAGACCACTGGTCCAGACCAGTGAAATCAGGGTTCGACCTGTGACCAAGTTAGATGTGAGGGTCAAAGCGAATGTTTGAGGACGTCACCGCCCCATGCGTTCTCGAGTGAGGTTCACCACGTTAACCCGACCTTGTGTCTAATCCTATTCTCATGGGGTTTCGGGTAAATAAGGACATGGCTGGTTTCATTTTGAATGTATGTGGACATGAACGGGTATATAGTCTCTTCAAATTTGGAATAACTGATCACTTCTAGTGTAGAGTTTGTTTTTTTCCTATTTGATTATCATATGAAGGGGCAAGTGGCCTAACGGTTAACAGCACACAGAATGAAATCGTCGAACCGAGTTCAAACTCCAGCTGGGACAGTCTGCGTTCATTTCGCACCAATGCCTTTAAGAAAAACATGAATTCCCTTCACGCCAAACAATGGGCAAATAGGAGGCTAGTTGAATCCCTTAAGCTCTGTAAAGCAGTCCATCTTCGGTCTCGTAAAATCACACAATTCCAACAAAAAATGATTGGATCTCCAGAAATTGAAATGTCGACGAAATGATTGTCCCCGTGTGTAACGAGACACGGGAAGTATCCGAGTCCATTGTCATACGCATAGTGTTCGTGAGTTTTTCCTCTTTCTGCTTAGTCCCTTATATTCCATTATGCTTTGTACAATTTAATTGAAGGAGCAATAATTTGTGAAGTTAAAAATGGCGGACACTTGGAGGAATCAATTATACGTACAGAGGTTAATCAAATCTCTAATGTTCATAAATTCCATTTGTTAAAGACAATTTAAAAAAAAAAAAACATTAAAGACAAAAATATATAAATGTTTTGAAGCCGTTCGCGACTGCGGTGTCACCCTGTATTCACTGTGCACTACTTATGGTTACTCCAGGAGGAGAAAGTATTTTCCTGCAATGACTCATGTTTAATGAGCTGATGTAATTTATTTAACATAAAAAATACAAAAATGCAGTATTTGAGGTCTGTATAGAGACTATCCAGACATTTGATATTAACCAAAAAATAGCCTACCAAGGTCAATGACGCCTTCGTCCGCTTCCAAGAACCACTGGGATCTCACTCACTTATCCCAGCGTCCCTTTCTCTTTTCAGGACAGTATTTGAAAAATCCTCTTTCGTGATTGTCATCAGCTGCCTCGCTGCGTTCTCTTTAATCTCGTTCATGGTCAGCGATCACTCTTGAAAAAGCCAGAACTTGCTATGAGCCAAGTATAGACTGTAGGGAGATGATTTGTCGGACTTCAGTGTTGCAATGTTTTGCAAAAGAAAACTTACACGAGATCAGGAGAGGGGCTCGTTCGGCCATGATATATGTGCCGGTCGTACAGTGCGTAAGATCACTCAATAACATCTCCCCACCAACTGAGTGACCCAACGGGAGAATGTCTGATCATGCATCCACAGTAAGTCCCTATCTTATTGGTTGCCAAATTTCATTAATGCCGCGTGATCAGGTCTCAGGATATTAAAAATGGCTGGATACTTTCCGGACAGATCTCATAAATGAATGAACACTACAGTTTACTATGGCCGGACTATTTTCCTTGTCTATGCATTTATTTGTTCATAACGTTTCGGCCGCGTACCCTCCGGCCTTTGTCGGATGTTGTTGGTTCTAGAATGTGTAATCACTCCTTAGAGGACATGCTCGATTGGACTAGACACGATTTTATTTTGTAAATCTGCGTTGTATTCTCGGTGTCAACTTCCGGGTTGCTTTTTGTGCAGTCCAATCGAGCATGCGCTCTCTAAGAAGTGATTACACATTCTAGAACCAAAAGCACCCGATGAAGGCCAAGCGGTGCGCACAACTAACGAAAGCGCGAAAGTGATAAACCGTTAGAAACTCATCGGAAGCAAAGTTGACAGCTAACCGCTAATTTCCATAATATGAATTCAGAATTGATTCGTTTTTGTTTTTTTGCTTAAAACCCTTTAAAACAGACCCAGGGAGCTGAAATTTGAAAATGCTGTAGTCTAAACATTGAGCTTTGAATAAACAATATGCTCAATTTATTTGTTCATTTAATTATTCGTGAGCACCTTGATCATCATCTGATATCGGCATTTTAAACCTTTTGAGAGAGCTCTCTAGATCTGTTTTTAAGGGTTGTAGAGCAGAACAACCGAATTGAAGCTAGATTTATACAATAAAATTTAGCACTTGGTGGTTATTCTTGCTTTAAATTGTTATCGCTTTATCTGTTTAACGTTTCTGTCAGTAAGTACTGACCGTGTCATACATGATGATTAATATATATTAATATAATAGCTGGTGCACTGTAAGCAATCAATCAGAACTCTACTGAACCCTGGGGCCCACCAGACAATTACTGTATGATATGAGTGTCAACTGTTCAATAATTATGATCGCACAATGGTGTTGACGTGTCGAGTGGCTACAGGGGCACCGCCCTTTTAATCATTCATAATAGCCGTTTATTGGATAAACGGTCGGTTGATTTCGTAAGTGTAAGGTAGGGTATTCGGAAGTATTATTCACTATCATCGGGGAGGGAATTAAAAAGAATCGTGTGCTTAATGTCAAGTTTTTGCAATTTGCCATAGCGTTAGGTATGGCAATAATGATAATAGAAAAAACACCGCAAACAAGTTGGTGTAGTCCTCTGGTGGCTTGTGCTCGCAATCTAATTTGGCCACCAATTGAAAAGTGCCAACCTAATGTCTCCAGCGCGAATAGCTGCAGATTATTACGTAAAACTACAGTATAATATGAATTTTTCAATGAGAAATCCATTTGCTTTTCAAGTTTATTTTCTGTAGGAGAAATCACTTTTAAGGTATTTTCCTTAAAATTACCATAGTTCGAGAACTGAAAATCATTTAATCGCTGCACAAACACATACTCTGATAAACACATAGTTGATGATATTTTAGACTCATCTAATCACATAGCATATCTATGAAAGGCTGGATCAGGTCTCCATATCATTGTTTTCGTAGCCTTTCATTTAAGCTCTGTCTAAGATCTACCAGTTTTTTCGCTCAAGATTATCACGATGCCAATACTTTCTTAACTTTTCTAAATCATCACATCATCTTTTTTGGCCGGCCACAATTTCGCATATGATCTCGGGGGATCCACGTTGTTAATGGTGATGTCCAGCGCTTGTCTGACATTTTTGCAACATGTTGTGCCTATTGGCATTCGAACTTTCAGATGTTTTTTATGACATTTCTGACTCCTGTTTGCTTTCTGGTATATTGTGCGAATTCACGCTGTCACGCTGTCTCTACATGATTCTCAGTTCGAGGGTCAATCTTTTCAAATTACGTGCTTCAGCTCCATATGTGACTATTGTGAGGTTGCACTGGTTGTAGATCTTTCCTTTCAACACTAATAGGATCTCCTTGTTCTCGAAGGTTGAGTTTACTCTGCCGAAAGCTTGCCGACCTAGGGTGATTCTTCGTTTGATTTTTTTTTCTTCTGAGGTCACTTGGTATTTGCCATCCATTCTGATTGCTTTATTTATCCAATCTGAGTTTCGGAAGACCATTTCGAGACAAGCTGTGAATAGTTCAGGTGAGTTGGTGTCACCTTTTTCGAGGTGGAAGCGCTTCAAGTCTCTATGTAGTCTTTACACTCCTAAATGCATAGGTGATAAACAATTTGAGGCAGAACCGTAACGAACAGCTGAGCAATTTCCCGTAATGGGTTTGGCTATGAATATCTTATTGCTCTTCTATGATGGGGTGATTAAATGTCGGCCAAGTGTGTATGTCATTAGTTGACCAAGAAGCAGTCGATAGACAAGTGGTCGTTTGTGAGTTGCTATCTGCGAACAATTGAACAAAGGCTTCTTAAATTTTTAAATTGATGAGGTTCCCCTAGGTTCAAACTCTAATTCATATATATATATATATATATATATATATATATATGTGTGTGTGTGTGTGTGTGTGTGTGTGTGTGTGTGTGTGTGTGAATAATGGGTATGGATGCATTCTACATTCATTTCCACGAAGAGGAGATATCCGGCATCATGATGATAAAGAGAAAGAATTTGGAAACCTTCATGCGACGTGTTTGGCTTTAGATAGTTTGAGAATGCTAGTCTAGAGCGAAACATGTATTGCGAATACTTTAGAAAAAAACTTGGCTTCCATCTCTCTCTCTCTCTCTCTTTCTCTCTCTCTCTCTCTCTGTCTCTCTCTCTCTCTCTCTCTCTCTCTCAGTCTCTCTCTGTTATCATTCATTTTAATATTCACACATTTTGTATATATAAGATAGATCAGTTGGAAAAGAGATAAGGGGATGGAGAGGGGCAAAATAAATAGATGAAAAAGGAATCGTTGATAGCGATGGGTGAGAGTGAAGACTGAAATAAACATGGCTCTTCCTATCTGTTTATTCCAGGCGCGATTTGACACGACCTCCGATTCGAATATAAAGAGTCTGTAAATGAAGGAAGAATAAAGAACTGTTCAGTGCCAAAATGGAAGGATGAAAAGCTCGCGTGTCTCGATGCGGGCCACACTAATGTCCATCTATTCCCGTTATTAAAAACACCCGGACAAAGAGCTCTTATTTACAGGTGTACACTCACTTTTTACCCGCTTTTTACTACGTTTTTGCTTATTTTACGAAAGGCGAAAATAGTGTCCCGCGTTTGTTTTTACAGCGAGCCGTCATAGAGGCAGCGAGCATCATCTCTCTCACTATACCTTCCTTACACCACAGTTTCTGGTATCCCCTCACCACACCAACTTCTGAAAACACCACCATCAACCATATAAGGGGTCTGTCTGGGAACGCTCAAAGAATGTTCCCATGGATTAATAGTAATAGCATCTTTGCTTTGGATCATTTCGGCTTACGAAAGATTTTTATAGGATAGTGGGGAAAAACTGTATACGTGTGTCCATGTGGGTGCGTGTCTGCGTGGGGATACGTTTATCACAAGGTCATCTAATGCTAACAGCATATCGGCTGCATTTCGTCATCATTCATTTAATACTGGTATGGAAAAAAACAGATGTTATAGAATCCATTAGAGAACTCAAATGGTAATGCGCAGGCCATGTTGCAAGAATGACTGACAACCGCTGGACATCACGACTCTCAATGTGGATCCCCAGTGATCTTTCACGAAATTGTGGCCGGCAAAAAATAATATGACGTGACGAACTAGACAAGTTTAGAAAGTGGTGGCGCCGCGACGCCTACGACCGAGAAGTCTAGTGAATCTTGGGGAAGGTGTACATCCAATGACAGACGTTAAAAGGCAGATGACGATGTTGCTGCTGCTGCTCATGATGATGATGAATACATGGACCTCTCCTTCAGATCTTGGACTCACAAAATCTGCAATTTTCCTTGGATGTTCTTATTCTACTTTTAATAAACAGCGTGATTTTCCATAAACATGGATATCTCTCATCAACCATTCAAAACAAAGGGCTCTTCCACTTATAGTTTTTCTGAACAAAAAAAAAGAAAAGAGAAAGATTCATCCAATGAAATACAGGTTGCTCCTCTTTTCGAATGTTCACTTTACTCCACTTTCTCACAAAAAAAGCGAAAAGCGAAAGTAGTATTATTCTGTAACGAGCCATTATAAAGGCATTGTACACCCTCTTCCTTTCTACGCCCGGGTCTCATATATCTCCAACTATCAGTCTTTGATGACTCAGCCTAATACACCATCATCATTTTTAGGTCTTGGAACACTGAAGATTTTTTGCCATATAAATCATGGTGATTGCTCCTTCAGTTTACGCCATTTTTTTCAACTGACGAAAAAAAAGGCTTTGACAGAAACGCTTTACTTCTACTATAGTTGGAAAATCTGTAAATCCGTGGTATTTTTGATGGGTATTAACTAGTATTATATACATTGGTATACTCATGATGTAAAAAATGGCATCATATATGAAATTTACTTATACATAATGGCTTGGCTCCGTAAATGAAGATTACTTGAAGGAGTTCTCCACCGCATGATAACTCTCCAGATTACTTATTTATTTATTATTGTTGCAGACAAAAAAATGAATATGTACAAATACATGTTGTGCATTATTAAAGACGATTTCTCCAATGTAGTTATTGAACAAAACTGAAAACAATAGATGTGCATCGGGTGAAATATCAGTTCATTACAGACGCTTTTACTTCCCGTGGTGTCTGTTATCCACTGCCAATCCAAAAAATAAACAATTCATGAGTTTCACAAATAATGATCATGGTAATTCTGATAGGTCAAAGAGAAGCCATAAAGTGCTTCCTTCAAGCGAAAAGGTGAAAGTTCTTGACTTAATAGGGAAAGAAAAAAAAATCTTCCCATCACAACTTTAATAACCATCATCATCACCATCATCAGTCTTTTGACGTCCGTCGTTGGACATAGACCTTCCCCAAGATTCGCCACAATTCTCTATCATGGGCGTTGCGGAGCCAGTATTTCCTGAATCTGTCCAGTTCGTCTCTCTATCTTGTGTTCTGTTGGCCTCAGTATCTTATGCGATCTCTGGGGATCCATGTTGTGAGACCTATGTCCATCAGTTGTCTTTCATTCATGCAACATGGCCTGCCCATTGCCATTTGAGTTTTTTAATAGTTTCTATGATGTCATGGACACCCGTTTTCTTCCTTATGTACTCTACTGTCTTGTGATCTCTCCATGTAAGGTTGAGCATGATTCTCTTATGTGCACATTGTATACTTCTCAGCTTGCTGGCCTGTCTCTTGGTTAGGTTCCATGTTTTAGCTCCATAAGTGACTATCAGGAGAATGCATTGGTTGTATACTCTTCTTTTTAGGATTATGTTATTGTTTTTTTCATTTTGTGCCAAATTTATAAATTAAACTTATATATATATATCTAATTAGTAGAGTATATCTCCAGCTCTACTCTAAACCAACTTGAAATTTAAAGTTGAATGTATTGAGCACTCAATGAAATAAACCCATCAAACCTCGGACATTACATTATACTATGTTACATTGCATCCCTGATCAGTAGTCTTAATAACCACTTGGGATCTTAGAACATATCCCCAGCTGATAAGGGGGGAGACTACTAAACTTGTTTGAAGATTTGAGAATTCCAAATTCAGTAAAGAAAAAGAATTTTTAGAAATAGATTAATTTCTATTTTAAAGTAAAGCATAAGCCCCTCCATGCAGACATAATCTAACTCTTGTAAACTCGAAATAGACTGGCACCAATAATGTTTGGACATTGAGGTAGATGTCGGCATAAGCTAAGAGTGTTGAAAGCACTTCATTATGACAAATTTCAGCAGCTAATTGAGTACACTCTAAGCTGTGTAATTAGGGTGGAGGTATCCCTTCAGTGGACTTTCATCCTGCCAAGGGTGTGATCAGACTTGAAACTTGCAATGATCACTAAGCTGACATATGCAAAGAAAACTAGGGACTGTCACCTGCCAGTGGGAGTTGTCTCTTAAGAGGTCATGGAAGATAAGAACCATGATCATTATAGTAATTAATAGGAGTGGCTTGCCACTTATCCACAAATTGAAGAAAATCTGTTGAGTCTGCTGCTGATATGACTGGTATGATTGAATTCAGGCCCTACCCAAAAGAGTTTGAGTGAAACAGTATATGCAGTCGCAACTAGAATTTGTACATGGTCAGCCGATTTCATCTTCCTAACCATAATGTCAACAACCATTTGACAAATAAAAAATGTTTTAATTTCTTTCTAATTTTTAAAAGAAAAAAAAATCCTTTTCATTTGAGCATTGAATTCAAAATATTAGATTGTTACACATAAGTTTATTCTTTTTTTGATATCATAAAGAATAACAATGAAAGTGAAAGGTTTACTAATGTCATTTTTTTGCAAATTCTATGTAAATAGAGATATAATTCATTATTGTAGGAGGTTTTTTCACTCAAGCTGCTGATAATGTCAATATTGCATTTGGTGAGAGCACTGCATCAGAGCGAACTGTTCAGCTTTGGTTCAATAGCTTTCAGTCAAGAATTATGGATACCTTTAATAAACCTTGGAGAAGGTTAAAACATACTCTTAATGATGAAGATATTATTAACAGCAGCAGCCACTAACCTACGTACAATAGTTAGAGCACTTTTCTGGAGACTTTGGGACTTCAACAGTGACCATCTCATCATCTGAAGGCAAGAAGGAAAGTCAAATCATAAGAAAAATGGGCTCCATGGGAACTGAATAAAATGCTCCATCAGAATGCTTAAGGAATTGGGATATTAAGTCTTGCAGCATCCTCTATATTCATCTGACATTTATCTTAAAGATGATCGTTTCAAGCATTTTGAATTCTATATCAGTAATAAAATGTTCAATAGAGTTTTATTGAGATGGCATTATCATCATCTGAGGAGTGTCGGAAAAAGGTATTATATTTTGATTAAAAATTTACTTTTTTTTCTAATATCATCCTTTATCTTACTAATCACAAAATAAAATTATGTTTCACAAATAACAACCTGACATTTTAATCAGAGGTAAGCTTGATGATTCTTATCTTTAGATGTGTCTACACATCTCTATTAGACGCTAGTCGGTTAGTCGGTCAGTCCCAGTTAGTTTAAACAACAGCAAGGGAAAAGAAGGAACAAAGAGGTGTGATGTCATTAAAAAAATCTTTCCCAATCCATTTTTTTCATCAGCTGCTAATGATGACGTAATAGAATATCTGAGGTCGGTATTTTTTTTCTTCTTTAAAAAGCCAAAAAAAGGCCACTTTCGATTTTATCGAAAATCATACTAGTAGAATATATCAAATCGCAATATTTTACAAGTATGAGAATCAATTGAATCGAAGAAAAAATACTCATCTTCTTTCTCTTCCTCCTCCAATTACTACCACAAATGTTGGACGTATCATTGAACTTATGGTTCCTATCTAAAATCTGAGCAGAAACAGAAAGAAATCAAGGCAAGACACGTATTAGCGGCATTGGTTATGTTTTATTCACACTTTTATTCGAACATGCTGTAAGCACGTCCGATGTTCCCTTCAGCATCGTCATCATCCATGTCAACTTCATGAGCAATCTCCACAAGGGGCGGGTCTGGAACCCTGGCATTGTATGTCCATTTAGGGTAGACCCTTTTGTAGAGATTCATCAAAACTGTATCTTGGGATTTCGGCTGTTTATCAAAGATGCATTTCATGTGACCGTGAGTGCCTGAATATTGAAGATAGATACATGTAAGTAAATATGATAAGAACATAAATAATACAGATTTTATGCACAAAAACATCATTCAATCATCACAACTTGAAAAATTGAAATTCATTTTTTTGTTTTAATAAATTAATACTAGCAGCACCTGTGGAAATTCCACAGTGTAATTTTGTCGAGGAGAAAAAAAGAACATTTTTAGAGGTTGCCTAATAGTGGCCTCATACAATTTTCAAAATTATAGCCCCCACCAATGGAGACAGGAACACCCAGAGCCATAGTTTTGTATGAAGGACGGAAATTTATTTTACATGAAAATCATAGTAAGTTGCTTTCATATACCATTAAGTCCTGCTCCTTCCAAAATGTGTAACTTTGGAACATGCACTGCTCTAATTATCCTTGATTTTCAATGATCTCCATGGAAGACATTTCTAGTGAAACATGTTCACTTTGGTCGAGTTCACATTCAGTGAGTCTTTACATATATACCATCATGTTATACAGGTACATGAATACGGACCATGATAAGAAATCAGGTTTACTGCTTTCTGATTTGATCAAGTTCCATGGTTATACTAAAGTGAATTATTCAGGATACTTTTTCAAGTTTCAAAATATATTGGAGAGCATATTACAACAAGAAAAAGAAAAGACTGTTCAAAAAATGCAACATTGTATGTACAATTTTTGACAGCATTTCACTGTTGTCAATATTTGTTTCTCTAATAGAACTATTTATTTCTGATTGGTTTTTCAAATTAATCCCTATTAGAATATATAATCATTGCATTAAAATTGAAACAAAAAATATCGTCCGAAAAGCAACATAATTCATAGTAAAATGAAAATGTTATGTATATATATATATATATATGAAGCATAGACATTGTATAGTCCAATTTCTTTCTTTTTGGCCCTTCCAACTTTTCATCCCAAGATTTGATTTTTTTTAAAGAAATACAATGTAAAAAAGAGAAAAAAAAAATTCCTTTCTTTGCCTGCTCTCTTTATCATATCTTTCTCTCTCTATCAAGATGAAAGCTTTCTTTCTTTGTTACAAACACTGTCTTCCTCTCTTTAATCACTCTCTTCCTTATAAATGCTGTTAACCTATCTAAATCTGGTCTAAACATGACATTTTTCCATTCCTACATTACAACTTATTTAAGGTCTTTCAAAAAGGATGCGACTGTTTTTTTGACAACTTGTATCTGAACTATTTCAAGTCTAAAAACTTTTTTGAGACACAAATAACAAAAAAAAAAATACCAATTGTCAACTTGTTAAGAAGTGTAGACAAGGAAAATTTCAAATCAAATTTGTCTCTCATATGCTTATGAGATTTATACGTAAAATAAATCTTTGCATTGAACACACATAATTGGAAAATGACATAACTGACACAGTACAAGGAATGGTAGCTCCACTGAGGCTAGCACAACTGCCAAATACAGTTGTTTCAGAGTAAAGTGTTGCCATATGACTAATATAAGCATAAAATTTACATACACATAAATTCTACCCTCTTATTATGATTGCATCCTTACAAAACAATATAAGCTGTAACTAAGAATTACGTCATAATTTTGAGAACTCTCTGTGAGTGTGTTTACACTGAGATAACTCGACAACTGACCACTGTATGAAGCTGATATTCACCATATATATTAGTCAGCATATATAGTGTTGAGTTTGAAGTTGTCTTTATCGACGGTTCTCAAGAAGTCTGATGAAAATAAATTTTTAAAAATAGGGATTTCATCTAAAATTATAAATCTGAATTCAGATATAAAATATCAGTATCGGCAATAACGAAGAGGAGTAACTGAAATGATACAAAGCCATAGTTTTGTACAACAGACGGAAATAAATTTTACATGACTATCATGGAAAGCTTCTCCACAAAAGTCCAGTCACTTCTAAACATGCACCTTTAAAACAGCGTTGATCTAGTTATATAAATTTTACTCTATGTACATGCATGTATTAATACTTGAAAATTAGATTTGCTGAATCTGTATGTGTTTGACCAATGTATACCATACTGTCTATAACGAATTTCCTGCACATTGCAATCTTTGAAAGAAATAACAACTCACCCATTGCTTCTTTAATGTGTCCTCGTCTTCCCCATTTGGTCCTTAGCTCCACAGGCTTGAACCAGAGGACATCCTCTGCGAACGAATAAGAAAAAAAAAAATCAATGATTTCATAGTCACACCTTCACAGCATATGTTATTTGCCCTTGGGCATTGTGAAAATATCCAACCATTTAATATTAACAACAAAATAGTCTATTTAGGACAGTGGCACCTTGGTCTCTTTCAAAGTCCATCATTTGGGATCTAACACACTCATCACAGTGTACTTTCAGTGTTTCAGTTAGAATAAAGAAAGTTTAGGAACTAAATTTTTTGTACAGACTAGATTATTTACGAGAGCAAGCAAAACAACACAATGATCAGAAAATATAGGCATTGCCATGGAGAAGGGTGTGGATTCAAATCACACCCAGGACTCATTTCTTTATTTTTCAATCACCGCTATTCCCACACAGGATAGATACTTATAAATGTCAGAATATATGAAAAACCTAAACCCAGCTACAGTGATTAAACCAGTCTGTTGTGGGTAGCACTGATAAAATAATAAAACATAAAAACTATTATACCTCAAAACCATAACTAAGAAATTTGGCTTTCCTTTTTTAGACTTCTCTTAAATTTATTCAACCCTTATCGCAGAATTTAGCTACCTATTTTTCTATATATGCAAGTAACCTTTCTCAGCAAACTCAATACAAACTCAATCCTACTGGACAAAAGAACTTGAAAACCTGTATAATCATTGCAGTATAAGTATTGACGTTGAAGAAGACTTAAAGAAAAGTACAACTTGTAAAACTTATTTACGTATCACAAGGCAGTACTAAGTGTAATTTATTGAATTCATATAATTATAGTCTCAAAACAAAAAAGAAGTTTTGATATTTGATTCAAAACAAAAAAGAAGTTTTGATATTTGATTCAAAACAAAAAAGAAGTTTTGATATTTGATTCGAAGCTTGCTAATGTTTGTATGTTTCAGATATCATAGGGTAACTGATTCAAAAGACTGGGTGCTATATAGCCAAAACTCTTGGGCCAAGGAGCGGTGATCATAAAGACAAGTTCTAAGGTCATATCATCTAAATTTCATATGTTAATCAGAGTTCATAAGGGCACATAGCATTATCTACAATAATAATCGATTTAAAAAAGATTAACCATAAATAAATGTTGAATAAAGTTCAAGGAGAGAAGAGAAGTATTTACACAGGGAAAAAATTAGCTAGAACAGACCAAGGGCGATAATTCTCCAACCAAATTCTAGTTAGACTCTTCCACCTCTATCTGAAGCATTGTTGGTAATTAAAAAACTGTCAACATAGCTCTCATCAGTTTTTTAATTAGTCTGGCTCGCTGGCTATGAATGCATCATGTGTACAGGCTGTACCAACAAATCCGATTAAAATCAACAAGGCATCCACAACTTTGGCTCCATCTTTTGGTAGTATCACAGCTTGTGTAATCAGTAAGCAAGCCATTGATCTTCAATCCAGTACCAAACTTCAGCTCAATCTGATAATCTATAAAGCAACTTTGTTGGAAGAAGCTGCGAATGGTACAGAACCCCTTGCCAAACGGGTTCTGTGAGTGGATCTTCACTCCAGTAATAATGACAAAAATTGAGAATTTGGAGAACTTGAGATCTCTCTACTATTACCAAGTGAATAACATTTTATAATTTTCTAAATTTGGACTCTAATTATTTGTCTGCTTTCAAACAATATAATAAAAGATATAGGATTATTTTTATTGTCATCAGTGCAGTTAGGTAAATGATGGTTTGTACAATTCAAAGAACTAGTTAAATATGTATAATAACGCAAAAACATTAAGAGCAGTGTCTGTCACACTTATAGTACAAATAGCAGCTATCAACCAAGCATGTTGTTGCCAGGTAACACCAGCCATCATCAGTGCCTTGTGACTTACCTCTGTTGAAGAACATGTAGCGTATAACAGCAGACTTTTTGTGGATCTTGAACGGGTGCCCACTGAGCACGATACGTTTGGTGATAATTCGGTCAGGGTCAGGAGACAAAACTGATCCTGAGGCGATTAAGGTGTGGCTTCCTGAAAAGAGAAATATATTACAAGGCATCATAAGGGTATTCAGGGATTAGAATGCAAGAACAATGTTGACACTGTATAAAACAATGACATGAAATAATGTGGAATATTGTTCCTCTCTTCCGCTTTTGTCACTATTGAAGATCAAAGACATCTGAACTCTTGAAGGTGTGTAGAAGCACTTTACCAGCAGAATCAGTGGCTACACTGATTTGGCAACTATGAAAGACTTCATAAACTGAACCTTTTCTCTCCAAAAGGAGAGATCACTATATAATTATGACGTTCAAGATCCTGCAAAAACTTGTACCCAACGATCTAAACATCTCATGTTGATCAAAGAGGTATTTGTGCCACAAGTCCATCTCTAGTCCAGGGCACAACTAGAAAGGCCCTATCTGAATCCAATCCAAAGTTGTTCACAGTGTTTGGGCCAAAACTTAAGAACTGTACTCTCGCCAAGACCACCTTGATAACAATAACTGTCTACACTGCATTTAATATTCAAGGAATAAAATAAGGACTATAGCTTTCAGATGTGCAAAAAAAGTCTCCCTTCACTGTTAATCCTTTGAAGAGGAAAAGTTTCAACATCAAAAAGGCCAGTTAACAAAATTCAGTTATGACAACACAATGTCTTGCAAAAAAAAGTGAAAATAGGAGTTACCTGAGGCTGTCTGTTGGAAAACAAGTACTGGTGCTGGAGGGAAACTAATAGGTGCATACACAGTGGCTACAGTCGAGATACCCACAGGCAAAAACCTCTCAAACTGAAATTGAAATATAATAATTAGTTCTTAAATAGAAACAAGTCACTTACTATTCAGAAGATACAAATAAATACTGAAATATTAAAATCAATCACACTTTCTTGTTCATTAATCAAACATCATTTACCAGCATGTTTTTTTTTCAACATAATCTCACCCTCCATACCACCCTTTCTCTGCCAGAAGATGAGTTTTACGGACAAAATCGGTCCAGATTTATTTACCTTGAATTTGCTACCAGTTGTGTGCTGTGAAAAGACTGGACTACCAGAATATCGTCGGAAACCAACATGGAAGATGAGGTTGTCCTTAGATTTGATTGGATGATCAAAATCAGATTTGCGTTGGATCATAAAGTTCATGACAGTCATTTTATGTTCATGAGGCAACAACCCAAACAAAGTCACAGGTTTTCCTGGTTTGCAATCATCTGAAATTTTTAAATAAAAAATTGATTTTAAATACTTAATAAAAAATTGAAACAATAAATATATTGAAAAAACTGATTTAAAAGTAAATAAGAAATTGCAAGAAAAAAAAAAACAAAAAAACAAGAAAAACAAAAAGAAAACTGGTACAATACTACTCTGGAGGACCTGGATTCGAACTATCCAAAAGATTACTTTTTTGGTCTAAACCAGAAGGGATTTATTTCATGACGCAATCCTTGTTTTAGTAAAAGTTTTCTAAATTTTGTTTCACTGTTTCTTCACAATGTTCTCTTCATGTAGTTAAAGGGGTCTGAATTCTACATTTCATCCAATTGTTCTAATTAGATTGAATTTTTCGTAATAAAGTGGTGCAGCATAAAATTCACAATTTCTGTTTTGAAATATGTTTGATATATATATTAAAACCAAAGTTTTTTGTTTCTTTTAAATAGAATCTACTAACTGAACTTTCATCTCCCTTATGAATTTAATTAAGTTTTTTCCAAAATATACATACAGAAAAAAGTTTGGCAAGATGACCAACTCACTTAATATACATATTTCAATTTTCTAAAACTCCTCATATTAGATTTAAAACTAGTCTATTTAAAAAAAAAAAATTTTTTAAATCAATGCTCATTGCAAGCCTTTTATCTTTAAAGTTGTGGGAGGATGAAAGTTTACAATTGAAATTGTAATAAACACATAACCTGAACTTTCATTTCCTACCTTGTGATATGACTTTCAATTCATTTATTATTTAGTGCCAAAAAATTTAAAGAAATAAGTTTCTTCTTTCACAGGATTCATATTTTTTCCATAATTGAAACATGAAAATGCTTGGAAATTATGACTAGAGTTACTGATAGAATAGGGTTATAAGATCTATGAGATTTATATATCATTAAAGAAATTTGGCACTGCAATGAATTTTTAATTAAAAGATATGATAATGAAATTTACAAGTAAAAACTGTGGAGTTGATTTTTATATGTAAGAAACCAAATGATATATTTACATAATTTACTATAGTTCTTCAATTTTTGTAATATTCAATCAATTCTCTTACTTTTTTGTGCTATGGACAGAGAAACAAAGGAAAGAACAGAAAAAGTCACACTGTAGATTATATAGATAGATTCATTTATTTTGAAATTTCTAAAATCTGCAAAGACCAGGTTTAATCTACGGCCATATTAGGGTTAGGGGAGATAACTTTCAATATGACAGAAACTAAGATACGAACAGATTCTTCATTATAGATAGTTTTACAGATTAAGAAGGAATTTCATTCTTTTAACAGAATGTTGATTTTTATTCTATGACATTAACAACAGCGATCAACAATTTTTCAAAAGTCGTCTGCTTCTGGGATGAAAAGTGATATTTATCATCTATTTTGATGTGCTGAATTCAAATGACAATTAAAATTGCAGATAGGCTTTGGTTTTCCAAGATATATAAATTTTTACATTTTACATATTATTAATATGATGTACAAAGCAGATTTTCAAACATGAACTGTAAAACCTCCAAGCTTTCTGGCTAATCACTCGTAGACATTGTATGGACCACCTCTTGTCACTGTCCAGCAGTAGTCAGCAAGCATTGATGGATTCCATTTGCCTTGATATCTTCTTCCAATGGATCAAATATTTAGGTCATTTCCTCTCCCGCAACTTGATGGGAAGAAATCCAGATGCGAGTCCATAAAATGTATCTTGAGTTACAGGTTGCATCCCATACACTTATGTGCCAAAATAAGATTTTCTACTAACCCTTTGTAATTGTCTTCCTTAACATAAGTTCCCACTAACTTGAGGATTTCCCACGCCTTCTTGTCATTGCAATGAAAGTGCAAGTGTTTGGTGTACATATAACACATACACTTACAGGCATTCATAGTGACAGAGTATTGAATCTTGAAAACTAGAGTTAATCAATAATTTTAAACATCTTCTCCATTCTCAGTGACCCAGAATTAGTCAAGATTGACTTCATTTGTTTCAGAAGCATTTGGGCTAGAGATCAGCATAATTCAAAAGAGCTGATTGCTTCTATTGGTTTAACAAACAGTCTCTGCAGATGGTTATAAAGACAAAGATATGAGAAAAAAAAAAAATGAATAATTATCTCAACTTACCCATGAATTCTTTAGGCACATCTTTAACATGAACCGTTATGTAAAGGCCTGGCTATAAAGAAAAGACGAAAATCATTAATCAATAAGTGAATTAATGCTCATTATAGAATCATCATTATATCAGAATTCCAAACAGATCATGCAACAAATCCTGAAAACAGAAATATGTCAATGCCAATTCGATAATTCTGACCATATCTATCTCTACAAAGACACTTTAATCTATTTATATATATCATTGAAGCTAGAAAGCACTCAGAGAGTGTATACCTCAGCCAATGTAAAATCCTCTACACTTATTAAAAACAGAATGAGAATCAGTTCATAGCTACAATGCTGAGGAAGAAACCGCTGGTTTTGATTTTCTATACTTCAAACTATCGTCTTAATATATGAAAAAATATCTGTCCAACGAAAAAGAGATTCCTTGATACACACCAAAATTTAATCAATCATTCCTTGCCCATGGCCCACCCTTCTATAAAATGTCACCAGAATTCATTGAGAACTCTTGGAGATATTGTATGGACAGACAAGTAGGAGTGAATACATTACACAATGTAATGATAATCATCATCAGCCATTTAGTATCCATTGTTGGACACAGACCTTCCCCAGGATTCACCAGACCTTTCCATCATGGGATTTGCAGAATCAATACTTTCTAAACTTGTTTATTTTGTCACGCTATCTTATATTTTGCTGGCCACAGTTTTTCAAATGATCTCTGGGGAGTTGTGATGATCATCGGTTATCTGCCATTCTTACAACATGACCAGCCCATTGCTATTTGAGTTTTCTAATTAATTCTACGATGTCTCCAACTTCTTTTTCTCTAATATACTGCACTGTTTTGTGATCTCTCCATGTGATGTTGAGCATGATTCTCTCATGTGCACGTTGCATCATTCTCAGTTTGAAAGTCAATCTTTTGGTAAGATTTCCTGTTTTAGCTCCATAGATGACTATCAGGAGGATGAATGTATTCTCTTCTTTTTAAAACTAACGGGATTTTCTTTTCATCAGCAGTTGAGCTTGCTCTACTGGAAACTTGCCTTGGCTTTTTCAAGACTTGAATAACTCTGAATTAAAAACAAATCTAGTCTATAAGTCTGAGAAGAGTGATCAATATATGTTTTTGTTCTTTGGGATAATTTAAACTCATTTTTTTTTCATCTTCAAAGAAAGCCATAGAAATTAATTAGCTGAAACATTGTGACTACACCAAAAATGGAAAAAAAACGAGATCAAATCATCTGAAAAAAGTTTGTATATAAATACAAACCTGTTTTCAGTATGTTAAACATTTGAAACTTCAATTTAAGAACAAAAATAGTATCAAAAATTGGAAGTGTGGAACACTGGGAAAAGATCATTGGCCAGTGACCAAGTGGTAAACGGTTGAATCTTGAAAGAACTGAGCCTCTTAGTCACTCTATAGAAACTGTCATGTGACCAACGTTTTGGGCAGTATGCCATGTTGGGGGCGATCAGTTAAAACATTGGGGGTAAAAAAAGGGGGGTGATTGATGTATAAGTAACTTTTCTCTCATTTTTTAGGCAGCAAGCACTAAAATGATCTGAATTTTCAAAAACAAACGTTAATGTGTCTGGACATAAACTGGGGATCAAATAAGCATATATTTACATTGCAATTTGAACCCTCCATGCTCTTATGAGGGGAATTCAGAAGAAAAGAAAAAGAAAAAAACAAAAACATTCAGGCATGATACAAAGTAAATGTTCAAACTTTCATCCCTCTAGCCCCATTGGTGCAGTCTGTACATGTCTTGTGTACATAAATAACCAGCCAACCAGACCAACTTGAAAAATGAAGAAACTCGTGTGGACAGTTTTTGTTGACGGTTTCTGATATAATTGCTATGGGATTAACAAAGACACATAAGCTCATCTATGAACATTTGCGAATAGTGTATATCAAAATCTTTCTCTTGACTTACCCAAGCGCCATCCATTTCTTCATCCCCTATAACTTTCTTCCTTGTTCGCCTGTAGTTGCCAAATTGGAAGATTCGTGCAAAATCCGCAGGTAAGTTCTCCTTGGGATCCCACGGAGAAGTGCGGAAACTTGACAGACCTCGGTACCTAAGTACAAATTAAACAATATACATTTTTTTTTACAAATGCGAAGTCAATTTTTTGAATGTTAATTCAAAATTTCCAATTTGAAAAAGATAATACATATAATAGCCCTATTCTGTCTGTCACTAACACTTGCATTGATTCCTGACCATCGACAATCCCTTAGATTTCCAAAGCATTTATACAGTAAAATTATTTGCAATAAACTTCTAAAAATAAAATCATAATCATCATAACATTTTTGTAAAACTCCAAAACTGGAATTGACTTTATTTTTTATTGTAACAAGAACAATCCACACAAAAATCAGGGGTGTAAACTAATATATAAAATTTGCAATAACCTACTATGATTTGAACTTATGACCTACTGATTGCCAGAAGGCTTTTTCACTAACTGAGCTTAATTGACAAGTCTTGAATGTCAACAAAAATTCATCATACTGATACGCACTGGCTTATTTCATTTTAAACAAATACTTTTATACAAAAAAAATATATACTTTGATGATTTTTCATTCATTATAAAGTTGTAGTAATCTTCTCTGGTCAAAATAGAAGTTGGGGTGAGTTCAACCCGGCAGCAGCCAGTTTTGTTTTCTAAAGTAAAATCATCAGCAAAGTGTTTATAGTATACATACATTAGCCCTATTCTATCAGTAATGTTTGAATTCCTGACCACTGACAATCCTTTATTGAATTCCAATACATTTACATTATTATTATTGGTCCTTTCTATAAGTAGTGCTGGCCTTGAATCTTCAGTACTGACAATCCCTATCTTACTGTTTTAAAATGCACACCACTTGGAGATTCTTATACTAACTCTTCACAGTCGAAAGAGTTCCAATGGTTTATGTAATGGTTATGATTGAAAGCTTTTTTTAAATGCACAATTATCTATAGCAATGATTGTTGTCACTGACTGACAAATCCACATAAACACTTCACACCATCTCCACAAAGCATTCCCTCCCACTCCTATGAATCTGATGTCCCTCAAGCAACATTTTATTATTATGTCGTCAGTCGTCAGTACGTGGACTTCCATTCTATATCTGAATACAAACATGCACTAATTGCGTGAATGAAATTCTATTTTACAACGATATTAGCCTTAAATGAAGGTTCTTTCCTAGGAGAGAGCTTCTAAAAAGGAAAGGGCTTTTAAAGGCATTAAAGATTGAACCAGCACATCTATGGTCTGACTTTCAGGCTTGTTTCCAAACGTGAGGTGTCTCTTATTTTAATTGAAATAAAAGGTGTACAAAAAAAAATTTACTTCAAGATCAAATTTATCGAAACACAATACAACATTAAATCTTTTAAAAAATTTCACTAAAATATATCTCAACTGAGAAACTACAATCAATGAAAAAAACATTCTAAACAAAAAGTTACTCATCAGGAGAAAAACAATGGTTAAATGCAAGTTTGAAGCCCTTATTATTATCAGCCTTCTAACGTCCGTCATTGTGGGATTGTGGTGCCAATATTTCCTGAACTTGTCTAAATTGTCTTGCTCTTATTTTTTGCCAGCTACAATTACGCATCTCTGGGCATCCACATTGTCAGTTTTAATGTCCGGCAGTTTTCTGACATTTTTGCAGCAAGACTAGCTCATTGCCATTTGAGTTTTCTAGTGGATTCTATACCTCTAACTCCTGATTTTTCATAAATATTATGTGCTATCTTGTGATCTAAACCTATTTGGTGTTCAAAAGGTATAATAATAATAAAATAATGTTGAATTTGGAAATTTATCAAAATTTAGTTTTAAAACAAGAAAAATATCTGTAAAGAAACAGAGTCTTTCTAAAAAAAAAAAAAAAAAGCATACATATATATATACACACACACATATATATATATATATATATATATATGAACATTAGAGCACTTAATAAAGAAAGTTTGTGAAATTTAGTAACAAAAACAATTACCTCATCGCTTTTGCATCTAAGTTAATAAGTTACTTTGAAATCTATAATGAAATTAGTAAGTAATATTATTGTGTAATTCATAATAATAGTATTGAGTAAGGAGTTCATTGGTCAAGCCTCAACATAACTCAGTTCTGAACCACGGAATGTTTTTCACTCCTCTCACCCAAATTCCAAATTGACCCCAAATACATTTAAATCATCCCTTGTGGGGCATGTGCCCCGTGTTCAGAATCACTTGTGTGCGTACTTACCTAGCAAAGCGTGTTCTTGCAGGTGTTTCAAAAGGTGTGTCCATTTCATCGGGAAACATCTGATTTATTTTCTCTTCACGAATCTTCAGCAATCTGTGTTTTTATAAAGAATACAAAATTCATATAAAAAATGACTGTTGGGAAAATAATTCAAACAAAATTATCAAAATATAAAGATAGAAAACAAAAAGCAAATTCAAAAAACTAATTCATCTGTAAGATACCAAATTTATTTGTATCTAAAACAAGAAATTTTGTACTGGAATCAAAAGTCCAAAACGAAGTTCACATTAAACATAAGAGCAATATTTTAGTATTTTATTTATTTGTATCAATAAGGTAAACACTACGTAGATTGCTGGTATTAGCAGTGGTCCCATAAGCAGTTTCCAGATTTACTAAAATAGAATGAATTATAAGGAAACATAAAAACTTTTAGTTTTTAATAATTCAGCTTTTGCTTTCACAACAAATCTAGCATAAGGTCATTTATCCATTTTTTAAAAACCAAAGTAACATTAATTACTGCAACTTTTTTTATGGTAAATGTCGCTCTCTAAACACACGAATAAGAAGCTTAGACAAGACATGGAAACTTTATACATAATATGATTATATAAGCATTTATCTGTTATAAGTAATTATAATTATTATTTGAATCAAGTCATTTTTGAATTGTAATGTTACTATTTCTTTATAATATACTCATCATCATCAAGTCAAGAAATCTTCTTGGATTCATCTGAAATGTTCCTTCCATCACAGAATGGAGATTTCCCGGGAGTTATCCAGGGTCATCAGCCAATCGATCAATGTATGTGCGTTGGAACAATATATATATAAGTCGACTAATTTATTTATACCCTCAATTTCACATATCCTTTTTGATTATTGTTATTTATTACTTACATTTTCTTTTCTTCTTCCATATCAATAGTTTCATCATACTTGGCAACATCATCTTCCTCACCAATTTCAATCTGAAAGAAAGAAAAAGAAAAAAAAAGAGAGAAGAAGGTTGAATTATATAAATGTCTTTCTTGCATATCATCATCATTTCAATGGGTTTTTTTTCTTTGTTAAATGCAAAATACTTAATGTTGGACCAAATTTTATGAGAGAGTTTTTCATAACAATAACCATTTGATAAAACCATGAATGATTATGATAATCAGATTCCTAGGTCCTTGTCCTGAACATTCATAGCATTTCAATTTTTTTCAAACCCGAATTCAGAATAAAGGGCCTCACCTCTTCATACTCTTCGTCATTTTCACTTCCTGACTCCGCTTCAGCATCTGAACATTCTTCATCCATATCTTCAACCTGAGTAAAGAAAAACAATATATTGGCCTGTAATACATTTAAGATTCAGAATAAATGTCTCTTCATTTATTTAACATCTCTGAAAACTGCCATGTAGCCAACAAGTTTATTGAGAAAGGAAAACGTAAACAAGAGAACACTTCAACCTGTTCACTGAAATGGACAAGATAACTTGTCTTACAATAGTGAGCTTTCTACTTTTTTCTTTCCATACATTTATCTACGTATTGAATTAGATATTTTATTGCATATAGCTGATTTGTATGGACGTATACCTGTTTTAAAAGATACAATGAGGACTTTTCAATTTTTCAGGAGAAAAACCTGATACACGAGTTACAACATTAAAAAATATACTTGGCAGTAAATAAGTTAAAAGGCAAAGACTTTGTGGTGATTTCAAATAATCAAAAGAATAGATATTGAAATATTTCACATATAAGAATCCCGTTCCGCTTCGAAATTTAATCTTTGCAAGAAGGGGTGCAACTTTTGACCTTTGTTGATAGAAATAGAATCTCCTGAACTAAAAGTTGTTTAGAAAAATAAAATCTTAAAGAATGGATGTATTCTAAAATGCAGCTGTATGTTTTGAATTTAGTTATTGAAACTAAATATGTTTTTAACTAACTACAGCTTGGTAGTTTGTCATAGCTGGTCCCAAGCCTGGGTAAAGGAGGAAGATTAGGTGTGGGGCTAGCAATTCTAGCCTGTAAAATGTATTTGCAACTGAAACTGCAGGAGAGTGGCTGTGGCAAGAGTGTTAGCAGAAAAAAAATTGCCAAGACAACTCAGTGTTAGCAACTCAAAAAATACTTTTGTGTTAGTTTGACTGCTGAACAGCTAAATTTTAAAAAAACAATCAAACACAAAAAAAATGCTAAAAATGGTGGAAAAAAATACACAAAATGCTCAAGAAATTCCCACGCTGCAAAAATGAGGAACTATCTTATCTATTGTCTATGAAAGACAGAGATTAAACATGCCTATGCTCCACTAGGAACCTACAGGAATAACTATACATATCAGTTAACAAGATAAATTACCGCATCTTCAAATTCATCATCATCATCATCTTCATCGTCATCAGAGATTTCTCCATCATCATCATCATCACTGTCCAGAATCCATGCTGACTGGTATTCAGAAGTGCCTTTTGGGACCTTCTTGGTTTTCTTTTTGGTACTTTGAGCTAGAAACAAAGAAAAAAAAGTTAAGAAACAAAACACATTTAGGCTATGATTACCCATCTGAGTATACCTATTTGCAGCAGCATCCATAACTTTGAGAGGAGTCATAAAAATGTTGTTTCAGACAATATGATCTCTTCAATGTCATCACAACATTTCGGACTAGTCATTTCTACGTCCCTCTTCAGGAGTAAAATGTAATATCCATAAAGAAAGAGCATCTCTCCCATCAATCTCTTCTACCAGTATTTCAAAGTAAAAAAAAAATTTTTTTTTAAATGGTATCAAATGTAGAATAGTTACTAGCGTTACAGTTTTATGTTTAAATTAGATTGGTAACATTAGTTTTATTGATCAAGTAGAGAATGGTGGAGACGCAGGGCTAAAATGATTCTACTGTAAGCTGAAAATCGATTTTTGCACATTTTGGGGACAAACCAACCGACCAATACATAGACCCTTTTATAGAGATGTATGTGAATGCATCTGAAAAAATATACATAATCTCAGAAATTCCTGTATAGATATACAGCAGTACACAAGCTAAGCCAGGTTAGGAGTAAACTTGATTGTCTCCGTATTGTAAAATAAAGAGAAAAATAGGCAGAAGAATATAAGTGGTTGCATATGATAAGTGTCCAATGCGCCATCCATTGTGAAAATGCTTTTATGTTGGATAACACCATTTCAGTCCTTGCCACATCATTTGCAATCAAAATCAAATCGGTTATCACACATCAGAATCATAATGGAGAGTATTCAAGCTGCAGAATAAAAACTGATCATCGTAGCCCTAAAAATAACGAAAATACCAACTTTTTTCCTTTTTTCATGGTTCATTGGGCACTTATCATGTGCAGTCCATTATATACATGTCACTAAACCACAAAACATCTTGGAAATGTAAGTGAAAGTGCTGAGACCTTGATTTTATGTTTATTCTTTCAAAAAATTTTTCAAGTCAAACCCTGTTTTCCTTCAGTTACCAGTTCCACTTTTTGTCACTTGCTCTTTAAATTTGTTTTACTTCTGATGCTTCTCCTATTAGCGGATATTATGTATGCATGGCCATTTAACTACGACCTACAGGAGGTAATTGAACATGGACCCATCCCAAAATGTAATCATTTTTTCCAGTCTATTGCCCATCCTTGCACATAGTTTTATTGAAATTCATTGAGAGATATTGTTTGGACTGTCGTGAACATAAACATAAAAGTTTGGGGAGAGGAAATATTTCTCAATCAAAGAAAAAAAAAAAAAAAAAATATTCCTGGATCTGCCCCAAAATTCAATCAATTCTTCCTAGCCCAATTGTCCACCCCTTCTACAAAATTTCATTGAGTACTTTTGGAGATGATGTGGACAGACAGATGGATGGAAAGGTGGACACGTCTGAATACATCTATCACTCCAACTTTATTGTCAGATGTAAATAAGATCTTTAAAGCCAAAAATTTGAGTAAAATAGGACCATTTTTAGCCATAAGAAACATAAATTTATACCTGTCAACCCAAGTCTATCCTTTGCTATCTACCCGTTTACCTGGGTCTGTCTTTTGCCAGCTGTCTGCTCATCAAGCAAACTGTTCACGAAAATCTATTCCTCTCTATCTACTCATCAAAGTCAGTAGCTATATAACCATCCCAGTCTTCCTCTGCAGCTATCGCTCTACTCTGGTCTATCTCTTTCCCTCATTGTCTACTTCAATATCAAATGTTTTATGAAGTTCAGTTAGATATCACAATTCACAAGTTCCATATATTCAACTGACCTTCTGCAGTCGCCATTTCTTCTTGTGTCGGCCATGTTTGTTCACCTTCCATCGGATCTGGGATCACTTCTGCTTCCAAACTCGTTTGCTTGGCAGAATCAGCTTTGCCCAAGATTTTGATCTCACTCTCATCAGCCATTACCATATCTTCAGTCTTCATGTGGAGGAAAAAGTTTGTTACAAATGAACAAAAATCTATTACCAGATTTTAACAATTTTAAAAACTTTCTTTATTTTCAACGTAGAAATATATTATGATCAAATGATCGGGAAACAAGAAAAGGAATAATAAAAAACCCTCCACAGATATCCACAAAGGTGCAAAATAAAAACCCTATTTCAATATAGCCAAGATACTTTATATTTCTCACAATATCTCAGTGAGTTCCTATCAGTCAGCCAAGACTTTACTAATCCACCAACCCAATCTCAACACTTTGAACAGTGATACAAAGTTACACAGAGCAAGAAGGGCTGACTGACTGGAGTTGTCAGTTTCAAGGGAATAGGTGTAACAAAAAAACAAAAAAAAAGAATAAAGAACTTTCTCGCTCCCAATATCTCTCTCTCTCTCTCTCACACATTCCAACCAAGCTTTCCTACAAAGACCTAGACGTCTTGCAACATCACAGCAGAGGCCAAATAAAAGTGTCCATTTTACAATGGATTATCATCATCATCAATTGGGCATCCCTTAGAAACTAGTGAAAAAAGAATTTTAAAAAAAGAAATGAAAAGAACATTTTTAGAAGGTGGCTACTGGAGTGCATTGGGAAATTTTCAAGGCTCTCTGCCATAAAATGTGACCAGGCACACTGAAATGAACTCAGGAACAGACTGACAGACAAGTGAAAAGGGAAGAATACCTCTGATTTAAGTTTTTTGTCTTTTGTTTGGGTTGGTGATTGTGGCTACAGTGATTCAATTCAAATTCAAAGTAAGGTAATCAGTTATCGTCTTCAAGTTTTTCAATGCTACTAATAATCAAAACCTACCTGTTTTTTCTTATTTTTCTCCACCCTCTCAATAAGAGGATAAGGATCCTGTGGGGCATCAATCTGAGACATTTGGAAATCTCCCCAACCGGGTAAGTGAACAAGGTTATTCACATTAAGGACTCGTCCTCGTAAGTAACCAGTTACCTTCAAAGTACCAACATTAGGCTGAAAAGAAAAGGAACATTCAAAATTCACAATCAATTTTTCTTTTAATGTACACAAGAATTATGAAATTGTGTCAAATAGTACAGTATAATCTCCTAAATCCAGAAACCCTGTGGTTCAGAACTTTTCAAGTCATCACACTTGTTTTACTTAAAGTTAGTTTATTTTCTGTTGTCAGACACTCATTAATAGTAATCTTCCTTCCAGAAGTCCAAATGAAATCAAGTAGAGGTATCAAAATATGCAGATTTTCAATGTTGTGGATAAGGTCACGCACTGAAATGGTGGTAGATTAAGGTGGGGCTGGATAATTTTTGCTATGGGCGGTAAGTGATATTAGTAAACATTTGCAATGTACACATAAAAATATTATTTTACAATTTCTTTTTTAATTGAAAAATTTGACATGATAATTTTATAAATCAATACCATTCTGTATTTCATTTTAGAAACCTACTTAAATGGACTCAAGAAGAATTATTTCTACCGTGAAATTATTACTTTTTCGCACCAAAACCAAAAGCTCACCAAGATGAAATGCCAAATTTACTGTCAGGTTTACATCTAAAATAGAGTCCAAAAACATAATGAATTATTCCATTAAAATTAATCTAAATAGCAATATCTGGCATCTAAAACATCTAAACTGTTAATTTCAATCACCTTCTTTTGATTACCTTCCTGCCATCTACTTTTTTTTATGATATGTTTGGTCGCTGTTACTGTCCTGTTGTAGTATGGGGACTCGTTGCCTCACCCCCAATAAAACCTTGTTGACATTAAATATTTTGCTGTTGCTTCTTCATTTTTCCTTTTATAACATAGTATTAAGCAAATATAAAGCCTCACATAAGGAAACTCCCAAATCCGACACCTTCCAAGTCCAACAGATTCCAGATTCACAAGGTTGTACTGTATTAGTTTTGTTTTCCCCAAACCCATTCATTAATTTACAAATATATTACCATCTAAGTCACCTAGGGACAGCTGAACTATTTGTCACCAGTTCCAGTGGTCGATGTTCAAGCCCAGTTAAAAGCTGGAATTTCAAACGTAGATCTTCAAGACACACCCTTTTCACTCGGAAGATTGGTGCAGCATTATCTTCCTTGGCCCTCTTCACCCTCACTTGGCCTAAGCCGTCAGAATAAGTTTCTTCAGTTTTCAAGTTAGTCTGGCTGCCTGGCTATGTATATATAATTCATACAAGCCGCATCAAAGGAGCATGGGGGCAGAAAATTTAAACATTTACACCTCATCATACCAGGTACTTCTCTCATCTTTTATTTCACAAGTCTACATTGAAATAATAAGCATGAATGCAACCAGGCAGCAACTATGTGGCCAATTTAGCTTAAATATACATTGTAAATTAAACCCCCACAAAAAACCTATTCATGGACGGAATTTTGTTTTTCTCAAATTTTTTGATAGACATAATGGATAAATGTTGAAAATTTCAGCCATCTAGCTTCATCGGTGCAGCCTGTACACGTGATACATAGTCAGCCAGCCAGCTAGACCACCTTGAAAACTGAAAGAAATCTTTTTGACAGTTTTGGTGACAGCTTTGGTTGACAGTTTCTAATAGCAACTGAGCAATTATTACATCCAGCAACATGATTTTTTTGTTCCTGGGTAGTGAGTATTATTTTCCAATTGCTTGTGTGTAAAAAGTAAGGAAAAATGTCTTCAAACTTTGTTTTTGAGGCTAGGATCATGTAGTTGTTTTTCTCACAATATATGATTAGAGATGTGCAAATTTTTCCAAGGTCCAATTGAAGATGTGTATTTTCAAATTATCACTGTCCTGATCACAAAAGCAAAGTTCAAAAGGAAAAAGAATTGACATTTTTTCTAATACTTTTTAGACATAATCACTTATTACTCAGAAACGAAAAAACGTGAGGAAAAGTTGTATGATGCTATCAGTAAACCACTAGTTTTATAACCTGTCAAAAGCCAACAGTATTTTTTGTGTGTGTGTGTTATTGGCTAATTCGATATCTTAATGAACAAAAATTATTTGAACTGTTTTTACCATCACACAACCAAAGAAAAAGGTAAATAAAGAAATTTACATTTTCAGAATTTTCTTCAAAAGAAATCTTCTCTGCCATAAGGTGAGCATGATTTTCTCGGTACTTGATTGACACTAGTTTTTGGTTTGTTAATTGTCGCAGAATCACCAGACCATCTTGGGAATTGTCCAGAGAATGAAACTTGTCATTAGGAAACCTGAAGAGAAAAAAAAAGAAGCGGCTGAGTGGAACTGAATAAGAACTAAAAGCTTGCAATAATATCCATACCTCACATAAATGAATCATTGTAGCCCACATGTCTACCAATTATTGGAAATATTATCTTTAAAAAAAGATATTTTTAATCTAAAATTATATTAAAAATTGAAAAAAAAAAAAAAAAAATCAAATTTGGGGATGCTTGATTAGTCAGAAATCACTATAGAGACCCACAGAAGCACTCTTTTTGAAAAAGACAAACAGAACATTCTCAGATGATGCCAAGTGGTGTGCTCATGTAAAGAAATGTTACCAGGAAAACCTAGAGACACAAACAGACAAGCAAAGAGAGATCAATCTGTAGTCTGCTTCACTGGTTGACTGGGCGGGTCCTTTATGGGACTACAATGATTCAATAACACTGTTAGAACTATTTACTACAGAAGAGACAGAGCAAATATGATAGAAACTTTCAGAATCTTAGAAACAACAACAAGAGATCAATACTGTCTGTAAGTATTCTGAATGACCCAACGAATAGATGTTATCAAGTATGCTCGTGGGCATTTGAAATCCCCCCCCCCTTAGACACAGGAGTTTGTGGTCATTTCCAGCCAGAGTCATCTTGGACTAGAAAAGAGTATCAAAGTCAACAGTATCAGTTGAAACAGCAGCTCAGTGCAAGCAAAGAAAGACTTGGGAGGTGAACCAAACTGACCAAAGGCCTTTAATACAGATAAAAAGCTTGGTGTAATCAAGACGCTACATCATAAATGAGCGAAATGAACTGAAGCCAAATGTCAGACGGTCTCAATACTTCATCAAGGAGTAATTATTGGCCAGATAAATGGAATAAGTGCCATCAGAGACATCTCTCTAAACCTTGATACATTTCAACACTTGATTATTTCCCTTAGACTGAGTAACTTTGTTATTACCGCTGTATTAACAAAATCAGAAAAAAAAAATCCTGGATCCGTCCCCAAATTTAATTGTTCCTAGGTCCATGGCTCACCATTCCATAAAATATCATTAAAATTCATTGAGGATCTTTGGAGATATTGTGTGAATGGACAGACATGGATGAATACATAATTCCATTGGTAGAGGTAAATATTTTCTGTCCACTGCGTTGCCTTTGTTTCATCCAGTTGCCAGATTTGGTCAGAAGGGGAGATAATCCATGCTTTATCACAGTAACTTACCCAACACAGATATTAGAATATCATCAAATTTCGAAATCAAGTGAGTCTGGAGGCAAAGGTTCAATGCCAGCCTCTTAGATTCACTCGATTTCTAAATTCAACAGTGCTGGGTAAGTCTCTGAGAGGAAACTTGGATTATCTCCCTTCCGGACCAAATCTGGTAACCCTAGTTTAACAATGAATGGAAGGTTCCCTTTTCTACTTTACAACCTTTGCATTGTGGGACCAGTAGTTGAACTGCTGATTTAAGCAATACGGTTATTACGAACTCAAAAAGAAAAAAAAAAAAATTCTCTCTTAGATACATAATGAAAATTTTTCTAAAATCCAATCAATTGTTGATATTTTACAATTTAGAAAAAAAATTAGGTGCATTAGCATGTTGAAGTTTCTGCAAATTTGTCAATATAAAATGACAACAGCAGATGGTTTGTTTATTTATTTACATTTTCACAAGATTTTAGCCAAAGCATTTTTTCTAAATATCCTTTGTTCTACCAGGTGTACATAAACAATTCTTCCTCAGATTTTTCTCAAATGAAATGAGATAAAGATTCCGATGCTAAAATTGAAACTTTTACAATTTTCAAGTCATTTTTCTTTTGACAGATGACTAATTCCCTAATGCATTGCAAGCAATCCAATTAAGGGAAGAAGAGACTGCAAATGACAAGTTCAATCAATTTTCTCCCCCGAGCTCAGAAATTAGTGGGATGGGGGGTACAATTCCTCTTTATTTCTAAAACTTAACAGGTATGATATAACATATACAAGAGTGCATTAGTAAGTCAACAAGCTGATATGTGGTTATCAGTTGGATTTTGACATGAAATTTTCACTGTATAATGTTCAATCTATATGATGAATATTGACTGCTGAGTTAAGTGTATGGACAAGGATGGATACTAAGCTGAAAAAAAGATATGTTGTATAAAATAAATGCTTTTTCCACCAGCAGGACACAGACTTATTGATAATACGGTTTTAAAAAAGCAAGTTATTAGGTAAGGATGGGGGAAGGTATAAATAATTCAGAAGTTTGTGTAAAAATAAACATTTGTTCAAAAAAAAAAGAAAAGAAAAGAAAAAAAATCTATTTACCATTTCTCCATACTCTTTTGTAATCCTTTGCGTACATCTCCTTGCTTTTTCTGAGGGATCGACTTGAAACCCTGGAAATAGAAATTTATATTATTTTTTCAATACAAATTCGACAAAATAATTACCAACATAGTTCCCTCTAAGCATGCATGCACACACGGTTTGCAACCAGCACACAAATATACAATTTTTGTTAATTCCTTTGGTCTTTATTTGTTTTTATATTTACGATCAGATTATGACTATAGGTTATGAAAATTTTCCCTCATCAAAAAAGACTGAATGAAAAAAGTTTGAGAAGCCCTGAATCGAACAACTCAAAATAATATTAGAAATAAGGCCCAGGCCCATGGTACGAACAATTTCATGCCTGAAGTTCCAAAAACTTTTGTATAGCACTTCATCTGCGCAAACATCTAACAGAAAGAACTTGATCGATATCATCTACCGGTGGGTGATGAGCAACTGTGCAGAAAATGGGTGTCATTATTGAATGTTGGTGAGTGGTATAAGATTTTGAATGTTAAAGTCTGTTAATGACAATAAAAAACAAGTCAATAGTAACATTTTCTATTATTAATTTACCAAAAAGTACTGTGATATCGCGCATTAAACCCATCTACACTAGCTTTTTTGAGCTTCAATAGGTGAGATAAGCAATTGATTAATTGATTACCTCTTTTTCCATTTTTTAATTGATCACTCCAAACACAGCGTGCTCACTGAAAGACGGTTACGTGATAGTTTCTTTTGAGCAACTAACCAGACCCATCTTATGATGTTAGTAGTTCTCACAGATACGCATGAATACCTTGTAACAAACATCTGACGACCCATTAAAATTACAGGATGGGCTACCAAAGTTTTATTCCATTATGACACATTCTATAGAAACATGCCAGGCCAAAATAAATCCTGCCAGTATTGTTTAAAGCAGGGTTTCTCAACCTAGGTGATAAAGCCCAACAATGGGCAATGTCAACTCCTGGGTGGGTAGTGAGCAACTATGCAGAAAATGGGGGTTGTTATTGAATGTTGGTGGGTGGTATAGGATTTTGAGTATTATAGTCTGTGATTGACATTAAAAAATGAGTCAATAGCAAAATTTTCTGTTATTGATTTACCAAGCAGCACTGTGATCATTGCACACTATGTAAACTCAATGTGTCTGTGTCTGCATCACTCCAGACACAGAGACCGCATTGATGATATCTAAAAACAATAGGAGTACACCAAACATTTGAAGTTGCTACTTTACTTTCATTAAAGAAACAGCAAAAGCTGTTCATTCACCTCAGTCATTTTCATTTTTTTTAAAGATTATTTCCATGTCGTTTTGAATAATTTTTTATTCAGGTGGGTGGTGGGAAGATTTCCCATGTCTGAGTGGTGACACCCAAATGGTTGAAAACCCTGGTCTATACTAACCTGAACAGCAATGGTGACAGCAGGTAAGCCTTGTCCAAAAAGGCAAGAAAGGCAATGATTTCCATAGTCATCAATACCACCAGACGGAGAAATTAAGGCCAGTACGGAGTCGGCAACTTTGACTGCATCCAACAGAGCATACTGACTTCCATATTCAGGAACCACGAACGAGAGGCGCTGTTTCAAACGAGGAATGCTGAAAAACCCAAAGACATTAAAGGGTATTTTTCTGAAGAGTTTCAAGTTTATGCATACATATCATGTTTTATAAACGTTAATAGTAAACAAATATTTGCCAAACCAACAAATGTACGTAGGTTGCAGGCAGTTCATGGACACATAGAAATATAATGATTTTATGCATATAAATTCATTAAAACAATCATTCAGCTCGATATTTGCTGTTGTTGTTGTTTTTATGTAAACTAACAGCAGTATTAGTAATGATTATGTACAAGGTCCGTCTAGAAAATAATCATTATCAACTTGATCACAAATCAACTTTATCCCCTTCAAAATAGTTTGCTTCGGAAGCCACATATCGACAGGGATGTATCCACTCCTGGAAACAGTGCTGAAGTCTTCAAATGACACTAACTTCAGTTGCTTCATCACAAACAGTTGGATGTCTTCAGCAGTTCCCAAATGATGACCACAGATTTGGGTTTGGGGAACAGTGGATAGTCAAAAGGATCCAAATCAGGGTAGCAAAGGGGGGGGGGCTGGAGTACCACAGGAATATTCCTTTTGGCCAAAAACTCATCCACCAAGAGTGGAGTACGACATGGGGCATTATTGTGATGAAGCATCCAAAAGTCAGCGATATCTGGCTGGACACAAATGACCCTTTTTCTGGATCGTTCAAGGACTTAATAGTAGTAAATTTAGTAGACTGTCCTTCCTTGACGCCCCCCCCTACTCTGCTGGTCTGAGTCTTAGACTATTTCCATCCGAACCAACTAAAAGTAGAGTCAGTTGAAGACTTCCAACATTGTTACTAGGAGCAGGAACAATGTCTTTGTATGCGGCTTCCCCACAGAACTGTTCTGAAGGAGATAAAGTCAATTTGCAATTGAGTAGATGATAGATATTTTTACAGTCAGTCTCATTACTTTCTAGGCATACCATGTAATCCTAATTCATTTTCTATTAGATGAAGCATTGTCAACCATTATTCATTTCTTACGATATTTTATCCATCTTGAACATTTTAATTTGTTTATCACAACTTTATTCAGACCATGAGTCAGGAATGGATGAAGGATGAATTCAGGAGTTCAATTCAATCTTCTACCAGCCATAAGAGCTCAACTAATTCAATCAATAGAGCTTAGAAAGGTAACTTCCTGAAATGAAAATAGCCCAGAAGTGATCAACAATGCAAAGCAAAGTTGTTTAACTCTGGGATATTTTTATACCAATTTACTGTATTCTATATTCATATTAATATAATCACAGAAGAGAAAAGAAAAATAGATAATATAAAAACTTACCTCATATGTGTCAGACCCTGATCGTTTTCCTTAACAATACAGGTCTCATCACAGGTTTTCAATAAATCTAAAACTTTCTCAGTATCAATCCCATGGTGTAAAGGTAAAATTACCTGGAGAAAAATAAAAAGGTTCATGAGATATATCCCTCTGTAGCACAAGACACACACACACATTTAAATGAGAGACAATCCATGAAAAATGGGCAAAGTTTGAAATTTGTCAGATGGGATGTATTAATCATTATTTATGATGAGGTGAGACTATTTTTCTCATCCGTCAAGCAGGGCACCAAGACATGATTCCACATTCTAGAACCAACAACAGTCAGCAAAGATCGGAGGTTAGATGACTGAAACATTGTGAACAAATGAACTCATAGATGAGGAATATAGTGCGTCTATATTGTAGATGATAATATGCAAGGCTGTCTGGATAGTATCCAGGTATTTGGATACGTTAAGAGAAAGAGCTAATGCATTTAATAAGAAGCAAACTCAGTATATGGCAACATAACCAAACTCTAATCAGAAATTAAATCTTAAGTTCAATGAACACAAATCAAATTTCATTAATACGAACACAGATCCAACCAAATCTCACAGAGAGATTTAAACTATTAAACCAAGATAGCCAGCCATTTGAGCTGACAGCTTTTTACTACATCTATGCACTGTACTAAATCTGCACCTTGAGTATAAAATCAAGCCCCCCTGCATTACACAAATGTAAATACTCCCTCAATAGATTCCTTAGAATTTGCGTCAAAACTTCTATTTTCATCCAACATGGTTTAATTAAAGGTTTTCATCATTGTGTTTACTATCAATCAGTTCTATTACTTATTTGTAAAATTTTCTATCTTTCTAAATTTTATAAACAAACACAACCAACATTTCATTTCAAAGGTGATCCAAGCATATTCAATAACTACCAAGATATATTTCTCTGAAGAGTTCACTTTCAAAGGCCAAATAAAAACATTAAAATACAAATCCATTGTCAATAATATTAATATGTCCACTGCTACATGGTGCACATGTGCGTCTTGCTACATGTTACATAGTGTCTCCAAGACAATTTCATCCATGGTTTTATTCAAGGTAATGTAAATAGCTACAGCAGCACATCATAAACTCAGTTTCCACCTTGCGGCACTGAGCAAAAGACACAATGATTTTGCAGCACTGTAGGTTGAACAATCCAAAGTAGCCACGAATGCATTTATCAGATTTTTTCTTTCTTCTAATTAGATTAGCATACATAAACATGGAATGAAATAAATATTAAAGACTTACAACAATATGTGGGGGGCTGACAGCAGTTCCTCGGTTTCGTTTCTTGGCTATAATCTCATCCCTTTTTGTCTTGCGAATATTAAGTGCCTGCGAAGAAGAAACAAACGTAATATACAATTCTGTGAATTGTTCAAATCGGAGTCATGATGAACGTAAACACAAACACTTCAAGGATTATTAATGAACGATTTCATGATTCTTTGGAACTGACACATTAATGCTTCACTTTGTTTTCTGTCACACATTGGATTTCAACTAATGAAATAGCCTCCTTCAAAAACTAAATAGTTGAAATTCACCATCGTTAGCTCCTAATTTTTTTATCACATTTGTTTAGAAAATAAAGTCTATAAACTGCCATATGAATAGAAAACACTTACCTGCTTTCTTCGTTCAGTTCGTTTTATTTCTTGTCTGTTTTTTCGTGAAAGCGATTTAACACTGAGACGGCCTAAAAAGAAAAAAAAAAAAGTTAAAATCCATATAAATAGAAATAGTACAAGGCACAACACCTTCCGGGAGTTACTTAATAAATATGACTATTCAATTACCATTTTTATGCATGTATTGTATGATGCAAGAAATTTAATATATAAATGATAAAGGTCAAAATTAAGGGGGAGCATCATAGTTTGAGAGTAGAAGAAAATGATAACAGAATATTGCTGATTTTTAGCCACTTGTGACTTTTGCTACTCAACCGGGACATAGTAAGGAAATCCTGGCCTCACAGGGAAAGACAAAGATATCATTTATATCGAACATTGGAAAAATTCTATTCACCAACATCATATTTGGATAGTACATCCGTAGAAGACTGTAGAATGGATCAACCAAAACATCATGTTATCAACTCAAACAATAAGGAGTTCAATTGTCCAAAAAACTCTTTGAATGGTTAGAGATTGTAAAATGATTGACAGGAACCAGTGTATGGAAAGAACCACAGTAAATAGAATTTTCTTGTTTGTCAGTAGGAGCCAACAGTTCAAAAAAAGCAAGCCCATCATTTCAGATTTGACAAAGAACATCATCATCCTGACTTTCCAGCTGAACTTCACAAAAACCAATCAATATTTTGACAATGTCATGTAACAGTCTCACAGACCTTAATGTGATCGAGTTCTGTTTCCACTGAAGCTCACATATTTGCTGCCTTGTACAAGACTAAGCTTCACGAATCTATCTAATTTTATTTCGATTCTGGTGAGAGATACTGGAATACTAGTGTATCCACGAAGAAATTATGTATTTTCATGTTTGCAAAGTAATTATGCATCTTCAAAAAGTAGATGAAAACAAATGCCAGTAAAGTTTTATTGAATACTAATTATCAATGACAGCAGTCCAACAGGAAAGCAAATTTCTGTGGGGTTTTTTGACAAAAAAAACCCAATCTTTTCAACGAAGGATTGAAAATTTTTGGTGAGGCAACAGTCATTGATTGTGATAGTGATTACATTATTGATAATCAGAATTCAATAAAACTTCAGTGATACTAAATTTTTATCTCCTTTCTTCAAAATATGTAATTACTTCTTGAACCCCATAATACAATATAACCTATTGAGGCAATCTGTTGTTTCATGTTGGTAAATTCAATAACAAAAATTAGGGGAAGCAACTTCCACTAGGTGAATTACAACAGATTGCTTGCAGTCTACATCTGTCCACCAATATATTAATTCCAAATGATCGAGATTATGCACCAAGAAGGAGTAGCATCCCTTTATTTGCATTTTTTTAAATTCACCAATATAAAACAATAGATCTCCCCAAGAGAATATTTACAGGAATAATCTCATGAAAAATTTTACAATCATCAAGATCATCTCTGTGTATGTGTAGACAGAAGAATGTCTGTTGTTATTCAAAACATTATCGAAGCAGGTTTCCTCCCCACTAAATGACAACTGAAAACAATCAGAAAACTTACCAATTGAAGCATTATGAGGAGTTTTGGTTATGGAGAATTTACAAGACTAGTTTTACAAAAAGAAATTACTCATTTCGAGGTTCTAATCTCGAATTTAACCCATGGGGCAATTAGCCTCACCTACCCTGCAAGAAATGGAAACCAAGAATATTTCTTTACACTTGAGTCAAACCCACATTAATCACACAAATCCTAGTTTATCCATGTCACCAAAAAATGGAGGCTGTGTTTAAATGATTTTATAATGGCATTATACTTTCTCTTCGCAGTGTGACATAATATTTTGATCTTCAGGATCAAAAATATTGTGTCATTTTCTTGTTCTTGTAGTTCACGTTCAACCAGAATGAACCAAGATTTTTTACTGATTTGCTAAAGACTAACGAACAAGTATGGTAGACTACTCTGTAATCTAGCATTTGATAGTTATCTCCCTTAACAAATGATACAGACAAAAGTATGAAGCCTATTAAAATATAAGTAGCATTACGTGGATTTCAAACAAACTATATGACTTTGGTAATTGTTTGGAAGAGGTTTGCGAAGAGAAAAGGGGGGGGGGTAACTACAACTTCATCATTTTCTGCGTAATTTGCACTTGATGTACGACGTAAATACTAGTAATCCCCTTTTTTTCTTTGGGAACCTCGTTCAAACAATTACCCTGAATAGTTAGACGAGACAAGGTTTTTTAAACTTAATTCATTGATGAAATATTGCAGGATTTTTATTGATTTTGACTGTTTTTTTACATTCGTCCAAACTTTCAGTAGCTTTTATCACAACTTCGAATCGGACCGTAATCGTACGACAACGATTAAACCATGATCAGAAAATTAAGAGCAAGAGGGGTTCCAGTATACGCCTGGCTGATTCTAACCATTCGGCCACGAGGACCTGGTAGTTGTTTACTGTTTTGAGAGTTGGTCGTGACTAATTTCTGATCTTTCGGAGCAAGATTGGACAACATTCCAGAATACAAAATCACACGAGTAAGGGCGGAGGATACACTGTCGAAACATTGTGGTGGGGACAACTAAAATAAGGGATTTAGTCCAAAACCAATCACAAAACCTGGGCAGTACTTGACAAATACAATACCAATACAGAGAAAAATGCTATGAATAATTAGATTTCATTTACGTCATTTCAAAGTCATACCTTGAGCCTGTCGTTCTATTTCACGCTTCCCTCGATGTTTTCCATGTTTGTGTTGTTTGTTTTGTTGTTTTAAACTCCCAGATCGGTGAGAGGGTTGCAGGTCGATCGCCATTTTTCGTCGTATCCACTATTGATTTTCTTACCCACGTGTTTGCCGATCCGGAAGTTGGTGCGATTGCCGCGCCACCTTACGGTGACAATTCAAACGAAAGATAACTCACATGTTGTATAACAATAATTTCTAGTCTAATAGTATCAGTTAATATTAGATATTCCTATTTGTTTAGCATCTTCTAATTTAGATAATTACTTTGCATATCTTACCTGGACGTTGAAAAAAAAAAACAGATAAAATTGCAATTAGTAAAGTGGTTAAGGATGACCAATTTATTCAAGTTTGTAACTAATGTTACTCCTGGATTTCAGAGATTCAAAATTCAATCTATTTATCAAAATTATTTTGAGCTAAATGCCTTATGTATGTTAATACAATAATAAATTTGACTTTTTCTGTTTGTTTCTCTTTCTATAACGATGGACTCTTCCATTTAAAGGTAACAATTTTGCTGATAAAATATCCTCTCCAGCTACCACCATTCAAAACAAAGTTCATGAGTTTGTTTTGGGGAGTTTTTTCCTGAAGAAAAATTATCGAGAGAAATAAAAATATATTTGTGGATTTTTTCACTGAAATCAAGTACTTCGATGATGATCAACAGCTGAACTTTACATTTACCACTCAGCATCTTGACATTGTATTGTGGTTGTCCAGGAGACCATTACTACTGTAATTGACATCTGGTCTCACAGCGTACTACCATCCTTATCACCTTGTACAAGACTAAGCTTAGTAAATTTAGTTCATTTTATCCGTGTTTTAGTTTGTGTTACAGAAATATTAGGGTGTTCAGAAAGTAATTACGTATTTTCAAGTAAAGAAAATTATTGCATATTTTCGTGTTCGGAAAGTATAATGTATTTTCAAAATCAAGATAGGAATAAATGTTTCATGCAATATATGTTACCTCAACAGAACAATAGAAAATTTCATATCACAACTCTCTTCTCAAAGAAACAAAAGTTTCATTTTTTGAAAAAGATTGAAATAAACTCTTAAATGTAAAATTATAGGTGATCAATAAAGAACTAGCATTCTGAGGGAAATAATGAATACCCGCAACCCATACATTGTAAATTAAGCAGTGGTGGTGGTAAAATCAAGTAACCTAGATAAAAATGCACAACCAGTATGCTTTGAATCATAAATTTATGGTTTTAAAAAAAACAAACATAGACACAAACTGAAAGCTCAATTCAGCATGAACTTTCATTGTAAATTGAACCCTCCGATAAAAACCAATTAAGGAGAGGGCAAAAAACAAAAAAATATTTTCGGTACTTATCAAGGGATGGGGGTAAAATTTCGAAGTTTCTACTATGAACAGTTAGGGTCGTATGAAGTCAAGATACATGCATACATACATATAAATAGCCAAACGCATGAATAATCTAAACCAAGCAACAGTGATAACATTATTCCATTCTGAATAGCAGTTATTAAATTAATTGATTTTGTTGAAATTTTTGTGTGAAAAAAACAAAGAATTATATTTTCCAGAGTTATTCTGTACCTTCTTTCAAGTCACAAATAGGGCTATTTTGTTCGGTTAAGAATATTGAAAATCACATAAAGTTATTTGTAGTAGAATTTCACATGTAGTTTGATCTTTGACCTTCAATATTTTCCTTCATTTTATTTATGTATCTATTTATTCATCATGTGCAGCAAAACACAAATTGAAGGAGTTGACTCTGATTGTTGATCAGATAAGTGGCCACTGCAGAAGTGCTGGATTGGGAGCATAGTTGGTTAATCAGTGGACAGACAGGCCCAGCCTAGAAAACTACAGGGTCTAATTGGGAAATTTTTTTGTGGGGGCCTCAGGTTGAAAGCCCAGGTCTATAGATTCTTGGAGATATGAGTAAATTTCATTTCAGACTTTATATCTTTATGGTAGAATGGGAAACAATCAAAAATGCACTTAGAAATTTCAGAGAAATTAATTTTTGCACTGTTTTATAGTTAGCGCATTTAATTCAATGAAAAAAAATTTCAAATATGTACAATACAACTGACTTTTAAAAATTCAGGAGAAAATTAAAATTGTTGCAGTTCTCTGTAAAACCTGCAACATGGTGATAAGTTTATGATGCAATGTGTCATCCATATTTTAAAATAATAGAGTATATTACTCAAGTGCAAGGTCCCCTTAAACACAGGGTATGATTAGTCCAGTGGCTTCGAGACAGTCCTATAGACAGATATGTAGTTCTGACATGAATAATAATAAAAATCTCCCTTTGCTAGAAAACCATTAGAATATCCGTACCTTGCATAAATGAATCGTCATAGTCCATGCATGTGCCATAACCAATTGTCTGAAAAAATTATCTAAAAATAATAGTCTTACAAACTAAAATTTATCTAAAAATACCTGCACAAAATTAAGATGGTGCTTAGTGGTGTACTCATGGAAATCCCCAAGGTTGTAGCCCCCCAAACATGACTAGGAGTGACCAGAGACACACACATAGATAGGCACATAGATAGATACAGACACTCAAAGACAGAAGAATTTTTAGCCTATCTGGCTGACTGATTAGGCCATTTGTGGGGCTATGGTGATTGGATGAGATTCAAAATTTTTTTAGAGTTATCAAAAAGTGTTTAATGTTACAGTAGAATCTTTCTAAAAAGAAATCGAAGTGCTACTCAAAACTTTGGAGAATTAAGACTGCACTCAAAAACCAAATGTTGTAAAAAAATTTGCCATAATGCTTTGTAAGCAGCACCCTAAAACTAGATTTTTGGGTTAGTAATTTTTGATCTTGGTTAAATTCTCCAAAGTTTTGGGTAGCATCTTCATATACATATATTCTCTTCACAATTATTACAAATATATAATATCTAGTATGAAATAATATCAATATACAATACACATAAAACCTTATATAAAATGACAAACTACATGTATGACATAAACTGTATAGTAAGAGAGGGTAGTGGTGTTTGATCCACACTGCTGGGGAGCTATGTCAATATAATTTCTTCTTTGTTTTTAAAATCCCCAAAACGGTTACATGGTAAACAACTGATGATCCCAACAAGAGACAATTCATACATTGTACAACAATAACAAAGTATAGGGGAAGCAGAATAAAAAACAGTTTGGAAGAATCCATAAATTGCATTGATAGATATTAGGAAATGGGTAACTGGAGTGACTCAAAAAATCTATTAAAAAAGTTTTTTTTAATGTTTTGTGTTGAAAGCTGTAAAGCTTTTCTAGACTATGAATATAGTGGACTCTGCCTAGATTTTAATCAATAAAACATCTGACCCTAAGAACTTGCTAGGTAGAGTAAACAATATAATACTTTCGAGTTCATCTTTTGTAAGGGTGGAAAAATCATAGAGAATAGTGTTATATGCTTTGGCACTGTTATTTTAGCTTGCCTCTCCTCATAGTAGCTGCTAGCAACAAGAGTATTAAGCAACAAGAGTATTAAGCAACAAGAGGTAGGTGCCTTTAAAAAAACACGAAAAACAAGAGATTTTCAACAGTATTGAAAACAAATGAAATTTTCATACACATCATACACAAGCTGATATATTTAGTTGATATATTTGGAAATCAGGAACTTTCTCTCAAACGGTGAACACATTCTTCTGTTTAAAATCATACAAAAGTTTTCTTACAAAATTGAACGAAAAACATCACTTGTTTCAACACAAAAAAATGCATGAAAATTTCCAACTTGTTCCAGTATACAAGATTTGAACAGAATTTTCATCAAAAACATGTGATCACCTAACAATGGACACATTTTGTTCTCTGACCAACCACAAATATGTGTTTCTTACGGACCCCGACTACCAACAGTCGACACCACATACACATGCAACCACTGTCAACTACTACAATCATAGTAGATACCATACACACACATATTCACATACATACACATATACGAACATTGATACCAATAACATGTCTTGTACCAAGCATTTATACAAATTAGCTTACACAAACTTTTCATACAGATAAACTTTTTGAATAAATTTTTTCGAACAATTTACAAGCACAAAGATTTTCCGCACAGCATTCGTGTGAAAAACATATTTGCGTACTCTCCATGCTATCATGGCAACCATACATCTCCCCTCCACCTTCAACATTTCCAGGGATGTTGGTATGTAGTGCTAACAACCAAACCACATGGAGGCAAAATCCTTTGTCCCCAGCAATAACATCTTCACGATTCCCACAACCAACAGCTATTACTATTCTCACACAACATAGGAACCATCATACCTATAACTAGTGAATTTATAAATTATGTAGATGCAATAGTATCTCCAAATAGTCATACATAGGTTTATATGTGATTAGGAAAAGCTTGTTTCACTTGTGAAATAGATGGAAGGTGTCGTTGATAAACTTTATGAATAGATCTTCTGAAGTTTTCCAAGGAACAAAATGTTCAAGCATAAAATGTTCTATCACGTGCAATAATGTATGTATGTATGTATGTATGCAATGATGTATTGTTATGAGTAGAATAGAGTCATGTTGATGTTCATATGTCTAATGAATAGAAATATTTAGAAATTTCATTTATTGTTTTTAGAGTCTAGTTTTCTTTATTTTCATTGGTTGAAAAATACTGCTTGATTTTTGCTGATTGGACATGAGGTTTTATTTTTGTGTTTGAAATCAAAGATGTTTTGCCCTTTTGATCATGCTGTTTACACAAAAGAGATTTTTGTTCATTTACAATATTGGAGTGATAATGTTTCTCTCAGATGCTTTCCAACCATATCCATATATTTTCAATGGTATTGAGATCAGAACTGTTAAGCGATAAGACAAAACATTCAAATTTTGTTCTTTGAGAAACCGTTGGGTGACTCTTGCAGTATGAATAGTAGCAATCGTATGCTGAAACATGAACTTAAGGCCAATAACCTGAGCACCTTCATCTACTAGATTTGCCTTTCTTAGCAGATTCATACATCTTGCTATATTCAGATGCCTGTCAATAAACTAGAATGCTTTTTTCCCACCAGATCATGAGCCCACCACCTCCACTAGAATATTTTAAAGGTTGAACTTATTTTGAACTTTTCTTGTCTATTAAGGAGACACTCCATTATTCCTCATCCTACATCTGATCAAGTCTTACAAATTCTAGTCTACCTTGTTTGTGTATCATTTTCATCTCTCTTTGAGCTTGAACCCCTGTTTTCGCATTCCGACAAGCCATGAACTGATTGGGGTTTTGCCGCAACAACGCTCTAATAACTGCCCTCTTATCACAATTAGATATCTCCTTGAATCTATCATCTCTGTTCTTGGCTCCATAACTATCTGAATCACGCAAATATTTTTTCACAATTGTCTGACTTCAATGAATGTTGTTACACATTAAATATCTACTTTTTTAACATCATGAGGAATAACGCTAGAAGTGAAAGATCAACTTATGTAATTACCTTTTTTCTTGCAGATTTAGTATAAAAGGAGATAAAAGTTCTGAGCTGTCTGCTATTAATTTTTTAGTTCGAAAATTCATATGTGAATATTTGGTGACTGAGATCTTGTTTGAGATTTGATTTATACATGTTTTTATTTGGAGACTGTGGCATCTGATTGCTTTTTCCAGATAGGAGAGGATCTGCTGGAAGAGAATTGTTTTTCTGAACCCAGGGGCAGTTTGTATTTGTAGCTTCTTGCTGCGTCCCCTGGTAGCTCTGCTTAAGCTCATCGTTACATGATTTTATCTGAACAGATGTTGCACTTAATCTTGGTTGATAACATAGACCTGAGGTTTATCCTGTGGATTTCTCGTAGATTATTGGAAACCTTCAACCAAAACTGTCAACATAGGTTTCTATCAGTTTTTATGCTGGTCTGGCTGGCTATCTATGTATGTATATATATTATGCATACAGGCGGCACCAATGGAGCTAGAAAGCAGAAAATATAAAGATTTGCACCTTATTATGTCTAGAAAAAAGCGTTTTTTTGAAAATTATTCTCCCAAATAATTTTTTAGATGGAAGTCCAATTCGCAATCTAAGTTTACGCCAAACTGATTCTTTATTTTGTGTCCAGCAGGATTCATCCTTGTTTTTTTTTGAAAATCTGACATTTTTAATGATCACTGCCCAGCAAAAGGTGAGAGAAGTTACTTATTTATTGATCATCTATTTTCACAATTTTTCTAATGATCACACCCAACACAGCATGCTGGTCATGTGGCAGTTTCTATTAAGCAAATAACCAGACCTGTTGTCCCATGCATTTCTCTCCCTTTTGTTTTTGTCAATTCAAAACACTAGAAGTAGCCAAATGTAATTCTTCCTTCGGATATTCATTTTATCACAGAGCATCAGTTTGTGTATGTGTATCAGAGCGAGTATATTCACATGACTGAAGAATGGTGTGATATCTTTACTTGATTCTTAAAAGTTATGCTATCAGACATATCATTTTTTTCGAAAATCATTTTTGAATGTCTCACCCTAAAAATATCATTGATATCAATTTATGCCATGAATCACCTTTGGAGTACCTAAGCAATTAATATTAGATTTAAGAAATCTTAAAACTTGAAACTTAAGCAGATTTATTCCAACCACAAACATATAAAAACAATAAGAATTTGTCATCACAGTCAATAACTGAACAACGCAGCATCAATATTTGAACTTGTGTAAAAAAAAATTCCATCGAAGAATAATTATGGTCAGAATAAATTCTGAAATCTAAAACAGAGTGAAAAGAAAATCTAGAAACATATTTAGAAGGGGTCTAGTGGAACACTGATGCCAATTTTCATGTCTGTAGACTAAACAGTATGTCCAAGTGTGCTGGGATACACAAACATGCACATATATAAAAAAGGGATTGAACTCTTCATTGCCAATGGTGGCTAGGGGGTTTCAATATGTTCCAAGAAGAAAGGAAATTTTCCTTTTTTTGTTTAGATATTTTTATATGTGATATAAAAATTTAAAAAGAGAGAAAAAGAGGGAAGCAAAAGAAAAGGAAGAGAAAGATGGGGAAAAGGGAAAGAAAGGAAAGAGAGGAAGGAAGAAATAAAGAAGCTAAAGAAAGAAAGAAAGAAAGGAAAAAAGAAAGAAAGAAGTAAAAGAATGAAAAAAAGAAAAAAAATCTACTTATCTATTTAGTTAGATAAATCCCCAAAAGATTACCGGACAAGAAATTATCTATTTCGCTTGTATTTTTCTCTTTATTTATCCCTAGCATCACTTTTTGTACTTATTCTGACTTATCATTGTGTACATATGTAATCTTACTTATTCATTAACATCACTTGCATTTATAACTATGACCGTGGAAAAGATGCTAAATTAAACTTTAGCTTTGATTTCAACAGAATCGATTTTATTTATTTTTCAGATTTTAAACATGTTATTTATGATATGATTTAGTTTTTTTGTGAGTGAAGGTGAATTTTTATTGCAAACCTCTGCATCTTTATGGCTGTTGGAATGAGCATTAAGCATATAAGACATGTTTGCAAATGAAACTAAGAAAAAAAAGATCATTGTAGTTCAGTGGAGGGCCAATGGTTGGAGTTACTCGAGCCAGTAACTCATAGTGTCACACAACACTTCTTCCAGAACTTGCTCTCTTCACAGGATATCTAGAATTTTGGAGATCTTTTTTACTAATACCCATATTATTGGATTTGATGGCATAAGCCTAAAAATCTATGGAGAACTCCATCTCAATTGGAAAATATTCCTTGATCTGTCTTTAACCAACTCTTCCATACCCCTACCCTTCCACAAAATTTTGGTATTATATTTGTCATCATTTTAATCAAAATGTAATGGAAAAATTAAGGAATGATAAACTAAAATTGGTAAGTTCCAAAAGTTGATTATTGGTATTTATTTTTTTCAAACTGTGCTCAGTAATGTTGAAAATGGTTTGCATCTCCGGAGATAATTTGCTTTTTTTTTTCTATATTTGGTGCACTGCAATGCATTAAAAATAACCTCAGATGGATAAAAAGATGTTCTGGGTTTAAAATGAAATAGATTTAATCATTATCACTAAAGAAGAATCTTAAATAAATATTGGAAAATTTTCAAATGCGTTCTTTGTGAATTATTTCCCCTTATGTAACTCTCTAGTAAGTAAATTCAACACGCTTATCGCCCCTTTTCCGCCATAGCTTTTGGATAGAAAGCAAGGTAAGATTTCCGTCGGTATACTAATCTTTGATCATCTACAAATTTATGTATTTTATACTCATTAAATTTGTCGAATTTGAATGAATAACATATTCTGCAAGTATTATACTTGATTTTGTTGTTACAATCGTTTCGTTTTGAATGTTATTTTCCATGTTTGAATTTCCGTTCGGCCTTGGGCTCCGCGAGTTCATGAGATCGACACGTGTTCTTTTTCTGCGAACTTTTTTCGTACGTTTCCTTTGACTGCTTTCTTTTATAATATATTCCGATTGGCATATTTTAATGTCTGCTTTTTCCCAGTTTTTCATTGTAATTTTTATCTTTGGAAATTCATTACTTGAAAATCGCATAAACACCATGTACTTCGGCTCCCTAGCAAATCTGACCGATGCATATTTGTGACCGACTCGTTTCATTTCTCAGAGTATAACGTGAATTTTCTTTGTAATTCTGTTTGCCCAGTTTTCTCTATATGTATATATTGTCAGCTTTTCTCTAACTTTTTTAAAGTCGTAGTTAGTATGTATCATACGCATTTCTGCGGAGATCGTCCCATTTAATGTTCATCTTGCTGAAACGAAATCTGAAGTTTAGGGAAGTTACTTATTAAGATTTGTCTTGATTATACAGAATATTTAATTTTTGTTTCTGCACTGCTATCTTCTCTGTTCAAGAAAGATATTGAAATCTTCTTATTTAAGCGGCTTCTGAATAGAAAAACGATCCGTGATTAATTTTAATCTGTCCTTAGTTCTCATCTTAGCATTTTCGATTCAACCGAAGTTCATGAATGCGATTATGACTTTATTTTTTCCAGCTCCTGATATTAAATGCTTTGGTTTAATCCGAAAATGAATTGCCTTTGAGAGTCCAACTTTACCTTTTTAAACCTAGGTTTAATTTTCTCGCTTGCGATCCGAGTTATGGACAGGAAACTTTTTCGTCCCTGTTTCCTCGTGGTAACAAAACCTTGAAAGTAATCCCTGTTCCGGACACTTCGATACTTTTCGTGCAATATAATAAATTTTGTAACATTGATACAGTTAGTACTCGTTGCATTTACTGTCGGCAATGGATTTTCGATAAGTTTCATGCCATATGTGCTAGATGTATAATTATAGAGGTTGGTAGCTTGAATTTGGGAAGTTAGCGCTTGCCATGTGAATAAACAGAGGATGTTAATCGGAGTCTGTCCTCCCTTTTTTATTCTCTTATCACAAATTAAATTTATACTCCTGTCTTTATTTGTAAATTTACACACCTTCGGTCAGTAGTAATTGTTTTTGTTCTTTGTTGTTTTTTTTTATTAATGTGAATTGTTGTTGGGACTGATATCCTCATCTTAGTCCGAACATACGAGAATGATTGATAACTCCTCGTGTGATGCAATTCAGAAAACCTTAACATTTCAGTCGTTGATAATAATTCTGAATTTCAAGCCCAATGATGGGTCATGGAATAAGAATCGGTAATGGTTTGTAACTGGTTTGCAACAGGGCTGGCTAGATAGTTCGTGTCTGGCCAAAACACTTAGAAATATGGCCAAATCATTTTCAAAATACTTACACTTATTTGTTGAAGTATTGTAAATCATTAGAATTCAATTATTTAATTCCCTCAATTGGTCCGAATTTCTCAGTTGTTGATTATTGCTATTTTACCGTAATGGTATGTATTATATTGAAATGAGCAACCGAAAAATATTGAAAATGTAGGTATGGAGCTGTATGAGAAACAGTTGAATAATTGTAATACTGTACTACACATTGAATAAAAGAAATTACAAAAATACCACTGAAAATGGCCTAATGCTTTTCGAAAAGGCCAGTTTTGGCCATAAAATGGCCACCGTAATTAGTAAACTTGAGCCTAAAATATCCAAGGGAGATAACAAGCAACTGAGTCATGTCTGCTGCTACTAACGTATTAAGGAGAAACATTGTTGAATTTGATTATTTTATTGAAGGGGTTTGTTTTAAGTTCAATCAATTTTTCTAGGTGTTGGTGTATATTTTCAATTATAAATTTATGAAGAAGAAAATACCTGTAAAATAACTTTGAAACTGAAATCCAATCCTCTATGAATGAACTCAATTATGAATTTTCAAACTTGCCTCTAATATGTGAGCATTTTTGTTATCTCCCTTTTGCTATTTCAGTCTGTAAACCAGTAACTAACTTATAGCTGAACATCTCGTTTTTCTGACTGTGTCAATTTCCTTTGTGATTTTTTTTGGTTCTCAAAGTAAAGTTTCTTGTGCTCTAAGATTGTCATTTGACATTAAAAGTGATCAATTTTTGTTAGATTAGGTTAACATGATACTCATTCCATTTGATAAAATGAGTCTAATGGAAGAGATGGAAAGCTCTATCCAGTTAAAGTTAATAATGTAAAATTGTCAAGGAAGGTGATGGGATTTTATCCATGGACTTTTTGAAGGTCTTGCAAGACAGATGATCATTCCCCACTTGTGATCTGTTATACATTTTGAAGTATATAAAAACTGTTTTCAAAGTATATCTGTTAAAACTCTATATTATTACCTGAATGAAAACTGAAGAACCCGTATTGCTCATCAAAGGTAAATGTTTTTTTTTTTTAATAGCCAAAAACAAAAAGGTCTTCATATCTCCCCATGAATCATTCTCAAACTCTCAAGACAATGAGAATAAAGTAAATGGGAGACGATGTTCTAATGTGGTTGATCCATTTACAAAGTATGATCAATTTGATGTCTATTCACATCATCCTCTGATGAACCTCAAAATACTCACTTTTCTTGATTATTGAGTATTGATTACTTTCTTCCACGTATTTATCTCTGAAGGGCTTTATTGATGTGTCATGAAAATTTTCACTAAAAAAGAAGGAATACACTGAGTTGAATAGTAGTGAGCTAGTATTTGCATATATGAAGGGAGGAATAATCTCTACTGGGCTAGGATTTGAATCTACCAGATCCCAATAAATCTAGTTGTCAGCTTCTTGATCTAAAAAAAAAAAAAATCTTTGAAAGAAGTTCAGTGAATGTGATGATAAAACGACGATCGATTCTGATGGGTTTGGCAAATCTTTGCCTTTCCTGGTCTGAAGTCATTTGCAGCCTGATTCACTGAAGTTTTGTCTTTCTTTCTACCCAAGTGATATTTTTATCATTCTTCTTTCTACTCACCGTGATTTTCATTTGATGTCCTCCATTTTTCCCAACATTTGAATCTTGATACAATTCAGCTTGATATTCTCAATAGATCTAATATTTGGAGTGATCAAAAGCAGATTTAAACCTATCTCTAAGCTTCTAAAACCATACATCCTTCTTGCGACTGGCATTGATCCTCTGTTTCAAGACTTCTTTGATTCCCGAATTTGATACAATTTCAAAGTCTTTGAGATAAGCCTGAATTATTGCCATTCTCCCTCTACCCTAAACGTTTTCAAACATGTTGAGCTTGTATTTTATCACATGAGGAATGTCAATGATTTTACAACACTTGATACATAATTCCATGCTGCTTTATTCATATCTTAGCAATATGGACAATTCCTGTGTACATGCTATCCACAGAACACCACATTTTCAAATAATGAAGTCATAAGAGCAAAAAAATGGTTGAAATTTTTTTATTCAAAATAATTTATCAATAACAAAAGCAATACTGGAAATATTCTAGTATCACTGAACTCTCAATCCACTTGGCATCAGTATCACTGCATTCTGCACGTGCTGGTATTTAAGACAGATATTTGATTTGAAATAAAACCCTCACAAGTATAAAACTGCATTCAATGCACTGGTGTTATGACTTGAGAGGGTCAGTTTACCGAAGCTTGATATGGACAATAATGGGGCTGGATTAGTTGTGGCAAACAGTAGTTTTCAAAATACATTTATAAACCAAAAGTTATATAGTCTTGTATATACAGTATTTAACAGTGGAATGAGATCTTGTATACCAATATCTATTACTAGGCAATTGTGAAAACTTGGGGCATTTTTTTTACAAGTAGGACACAGATTTGATGTCATTACATTAATGATATGATTTAGTGCCTAGTCACATAAGTTAGACTAGGATAACTTAATGAAATTTTAGTGGGTGAGATTAAATTGTTTCTTTGTCTTTTTTATAAGTCATCATTAAAACAAAATGATCATTGGTTGGAATTGAGTAATTATTCAGTGAATGTGATGATAAAACGACGATCGATTCTGATGGGTTAGGCAAATCTTTGCCTTCCTGGTCTGAAGTCATTTGCAGCCTGATTCACTGATTCCTAAGGGTCAAGTCATCATATGTCTAAAATACCCAGTTTGTATTTGAATTTTCATATGGAGAAGAATGTGATCAAGATTTTCTTCACACCGTTGAAGGAAAACAGATGAATGAGCTTGTACTTCATTTTTGTACTTAGGTTTACTAAGTATCTTGCAATCCGAATTCAGGTACATTAGAGCCTGAAATATTGGCTTTGGAACTGGTACTGTTCTCATCGGAAGAATTATGGAAGAGTTACTTCCCTTGATGAGCTGGAAGTTGAGAATTTCCATTCTCCACCAGTTGAAATTTTGTCAGTCAAATTGTTTCAAATATAAGCGTATATTATCAGCTACCTCGACAAACTGATAGACTGAGACATGTATCCAATGTTATATGAAATAATTTCAAGATTTAGCCATCTGTCAGAATCTAATTTCAACTTCGACAATTTTATAATGAAATTGATGACCTCTTTTAGTATCAAGTTTGTCCATTTTTTTTTATTTGAAATTGAATTGAGAAATCTGATATTTCATATCTTGCATCCAAATTTTGATTTAATAGGGATTGAGAATAATAAATAAGCGATTCCTCATCATCCTGAGAACAATTTCTCAGTATTGAGGGTTTTTTTTTTAATTTTTTATTTACAAGAAATTTGTTTATTCAATGACTTGAGAATCAAAAATGGTAGTTATTTGGGTCAAAATTCACCTGTGGCTCCAAAAAGTATGTATGATCCAAGGGGGTCCACTCCTTGGAGCTTCACTGCCCCAGTGCATGGAAAAGAGTGTCAGAGCATTCCTTTGATTTCTGTAGCTTGCCAAAAGGCAGAGGGAACTAGACAATTTCCGTTCCTACCAATACTTATGTGTTTAGGGCCTTGCATTAAACCCTTAACAATGTGTTGAATTCACCCTCGTGGGGAGGTGCACAAATATCATGTAGGTTTCCAACCACATTTTGTTCCTAATTTTTACGATTCTATTAAATCCATTTTGTCTGCTGCTAAGTCCACATTTGACAATTTTCTCAACTGATTAGATATGTTGGTGTTCTGTAACTGCATGACTGGTTTCAAAGAAATGTTGACTATCTTCATTTTTTCTATTGTGGTGCTCTGTTTAGAGCTTCCTTTCCTCTTAAGGTGCATAAGATTGTGGTATGCCTGGTTAAACTGGGTGTTCATGAGGCCATATATAACAGGGTTGATCGCACTACTAAAATAGATACATAATCTGCAGAAAAGATGATAGGGCTTGGGCAAGGGGTAGTGTAGGTCGATGAGTGCTGTTATAGTGCATGGGAAGTAGGAAAGGATAAAGACACAAATTATGGTCAGCATCATCTTTGTCATGTAGCGTTCATTTCGTGCTCTTCGAGAGTTGATGGATTCTCTCTTGCTTGTAATAGCTGCTGTAGGTTTTTGGAGGCGTGAACTGCTCGCCTTGGATGTTTGACAGATGCATATGTAATAATAGATGATGAGTAGGCTTGGGGCGAGTGTCCGTAATATCAGGGCTAGGTATTTGAAAAAGTGCTCATCCTCGTGAAGGTTGCAGGTTGCCAGTCGTTCTACGTAGCCAAACTTTCCCCACACTTCTAGTAGTGGGGGCAGAAGGCAGACCATGGGTAGTATCCAGGCAACAGCTAACATGATACCTACTCGTGTTGAAGTGAAGTGTCTTCTGTATTCGTGGTAATCTCCGACTAATCTGTACCTGTTATAGGCTATTAGGGTGATAGTTATGATAGCTGTACCTGCAGGAAAGATGAAAAAAAAGGAATTAATGGCAAAAAACAGGTAATTTCTCCATCAGTCTTGGACTGTTAATGTAGACAAATTTTTTTTTTTTTCTAAGAAAAGTCTGACTAACTTGCTGGATTAAATTCTAAATATATTGATGGGACGTATTTCCTGTGATCTTGGAAAGAAAAAAACTGGCAAAACTTAAAAGGATGATGAGCACATGACTCTTGAACTGCTCAATCTCCCAAACCAATCTTATTTGGGTCCCTGAAACATGGTGCAACTGAACTGCCTTTAGATTTACTGGAGGATGTTCATTTAATGCAGTGAATGACTGAAGATTACTGATTTACAATGAAGAACTATCATTGGTTTAATGAACTTTTTGTTTCACCCTCCCATTAGTTAGTTATAGTGTAGGTTTACTGTATATCTGAAGGTCAACTTGGTGCAATGGTCTGGTGTCAGATAATCATGCACACACACACACACACACAGATTTACTCAATTGTAGTTGGATGGCGAAATAGCAATTTCTTTTATGAACTTTATTTTTATCTTCCTTTCTTCAAATCACTCTTTCAGTAGAAGTTTAAACTCATTACACCTTGATAAGAAGAAAAGAGCATCATGTGAACTGATTAGATTTATGCTAGCTGAAATTTCCAATGAAGTGAATGTTTTATAAAGAAAAAAAATTGAAACCAATTTCAACATCATCTCCTGCCACGGAATGTAGTTTTAAACAATGGCTACATATCTGCCAGTTATATTTAGGAGATAACATAAAACCCTGGACAGGAAGCATCAATGTTACTTATTGCAGTTGGTGTGCCGTAAACCCCAGGAACAATACAATTAGTATATCTTCTTCTAAATTCTCTCATTTTATAGTTACCCAGGGTAATCAAGCCAACTAAGATGATTTTCTTTCATCAAGTTCTAAACTGAAGAATATTGTATGCAAATAAGATAGGGACAAGCTTTTCTTTTTTTTTTTCTTTGAAAGCTATCGTAATCACTCTCATTCCTAGGAAGACCAAGTTTTTACTGAACATCATTGTATGCAAATGAAATTGAAACTGAACTTGTTTAGGCATTATTAGTCACAGGTTGGTCATTTTCCAAGCTCCAATAACCTATTTGACAATTATGCTTTGATTGACATTGTTTAGAATTTACATTATCTGGGATTTTGTACACATGGTTATCACCACATGGCATTGTTTGAACTGGGTTTTATTTTACCAGGGTTATTAACCAAGAAAGGATTTATGTATACATTTGGATTTCTATATAGATATACATTTCTTGTCTAGGAAAAAAAGATCTGAACAAGTTATATTGATTTTTATCTTCCTTTTTTTATAGATTACTAAGAAACGCAGAAAAAATAAGTCTATTATACCATCTTGTATAATTGTAAATGTTACACTCCAGAAATGGGAAGCTGCATTAATTCACTTTGAGACTTCATATCTGAGATTGATCACGTAGTTAGAGACAGAAGCTAACAAAGGCACACTGTTCATTATAGACATTTCTTTTTTGCTGAAGACGGCCACAGATTTTACTTTTATAAGCTGAATTTAATGAATTGATTTAATTTTTCATCTCCTGCCACGGAATGTAGTTATAAACAATGGCTACATATCTGCCAGTTATATTTAGGAGATAACAGTAAACCCTGGACAGGAAGCATCAATGTTACTTATTGCAGTTGGTGTGCCGTAAACCCCAGGGACATACCACTTGCTAAATTCTCAGTTTGGTGAGGGTGATTTTTTTTTTTTTTTTTTTTTTCTTTTTTAAACCAAAAAAATAATTTGTAGTTGTGGACTGTAGTATTATCAGGTTTTCTGATCTTTTTCTTGAGCTGTCAGTATTGCAAATATTGAAGACTGGATTATTATCTAAGCTCTACACTTAATTTCTCGGGGGAAAACATTTGTGCAAAATCATTTTTAGTGCTGTAATTCTCTAATTTCCAATAGCAATTTTTATTAATACATTGATTGTGAAGCCCCCTTATGTTGTTAAGTTGTGGCCATGGCTTACATTAGGAGCTGCTTTTATTGTAAGTTCATGTGTATTGATTATACTGTCTTTAATAAGTGAAGAAATTGTCCCATTTGTTGGTGGTGGCTGTGGATTTGAACCACAAGTTGATTATTTGAATATTAATTTCAGATATATTTATATTGACCAAAGCAATAGAGATTTTGACAGAACCATAAATTTTTTATAATATTTTGAGTTTAATCTCCTGCCACGGAATGTAGTTTTAAACAATGGCTACATATCTGCCAGTTATATTTAGGAGATAACATAAAACCCTGGACAGGAAGCATCAATGTTATTTATTGCAGTTGGTGTGCCGTAAACCCCAGGGACATGCATAATGTAGACCTTAGAGAATTTTCTTTTGGTTCGCATGACTTACAAGATTCAAGGAAATTTTTCTAATAAAGTGCAGAATATCATTCTACTAAAATGAAACTCATCCATGAGTATTTCTTGAATTTTCTGCTGTTGAAGTATTGGTTTAATTCATTATAATTGTTAAAATAGTGAACCTCTGCCGACTTCTTGTGGTCTGAATCTTTTGCCTTAAGTATGTATAGCAGACCCTAGACTTTGATAAGCTTCCAAACAGTAAATGAACACTTGTACCGAATATTCAAGCAATGTAAGTGGGTTGGAACTGAATCAAGAAACTTTGAAATACAAAAACTTCTAATGTTTATTTTACCATAAAATTTGATATGTATATGATTCTTTTTCTGAATTATTTTTGTTTCATGTAAGGAATTGAGAAAAGTTTTCATTTATCATATTATAATTTATAGGCAATTCTTGCTCACTTGGTACTAAAACATTGAAATCGCAAATGATTTTCCTCCTTTGGAGGATGGAAAATTTTATTTTTTTTCTCCATCTTCAATTAACTTCAGCTAAAAATGTTGTACATTTGAAAATTCAAGTATAAGTGAAGTGATCGTAGCTTGCCCTCTTGTTCAATGTATATTTGATTCTTAAGCTCTTGAATTATTCTATATCTTTGTATGGACTGAAACAGTGCAGATTTCGGTAGGAACCTTTTTTTTTTTTTTTTTTTTTTTTTCCTATGTTTGAGTTTAATCTCCTGTCACGTTATGTAGCTTTAAACCATGGCTACATATCTGCCAGTTGTATTAAGGAGATAACATGAAACCCCACACAGGAAGCATCGATATTACTTTTTGCGGAGGGTTTGCTGTATATCTCAAGTACTGTCATATTAGAATATTTTTCAAAAGGAATCATTATAAATCTTCTCAACTATTTGGTTGTTACCCTAGGGAATTATTCACAGAAAAATAATTTTCATTCTTTTAGTTTTTATTGAAGATAGTATGAAATTGGGACTCAACTTTTTTTTCTTTTATCAATTTTGAGCACCAGAACATTTACCAGCATTCTCACTAGCTGTTTAATGGCTAATCCTTGACAGAAACCTTATTCAAATTTCCCAATGAAGCTGAGTGTTTTTGGCCAGTTTTATGTGTAATACAAGTTAGAATACAAATACAAAAATTGTGGACCTTGGAAAACTTCCCAGCACTATGAGAAGAGTGGTGAAATCTAATTCCTAGCTAACACCCTGAGCACTCCGTAGGCATTTGAAAAAAAAAATGTTCGTCTTTCCACCTGGCTTGTCCATAAGACCAATGCTTCAAATTTCATTCTGATAAACTAAAATTAATGAATTGATTTAATTTCCATCTCTTGCCACTGAATGTAGCTGTAAACAATAGCTACATATCTGCCAGTTCTATCCAGGAAATAACAGGAAGCATCTATGTTACTTATTACAGTTGGTGTACTGTAAACCCCAGGGGCATACCACTTGTTAAATTCTGTGCCAGTTGAGGACAATTAAGATAATCAAGAAAATGATTCCTATTTGTGGATTGTAGTATTATCAGATTTTCTGATCATTTATCTTCAGCTGTCTGTATTAGATGAGGCAATCACAAATATTAGAAACTTGAATTTTATCTTGGCTCTACTCTTGATTTCTTGGAAAACCATCTATGTGCTAAATTACTTATAGCATTGTCATAATTCTTTTATTTCTAGGAGCATTTTTTATTAATACATTGTTTGTGAAGCCCCCTTATGGTGTTGGAATGGGGGCCTGGCTTACATTAGAAGCTGCTTTTATTGAATGTTCATGCATATTGATCAAGAAAGTTCTTTTGTTACTGATATTTAACATTAACTAAGATCATTTGATAAAAGCATCAATAGTCTATATCAATGTATCTTTTTTAGATGTAGTTGAAAGAAAATATTGTTTGTATTATTATAATATTGTTTCAAGTAAGTGAAGAAATGAAAGCTTGTTCCATTTGTTAAGTGGTTGTTGATTTAACCCACAAGTTGATTTGATTGTAAATTTCATATATCTATATTGACCAAAGCAGTAGAGGTCAGGGCAAAACTATATATTTTTTATAATGTTTTGAGTTTAATCTCCTGCCACGGAATGTAGTTTATAATGGTGTTAGTCATCTTTTTTCTTTCGATTGGTTAGTTTTGTTATCCCGTGATGTGTTTCGACAAAGTTTAGTAGGTAGGCTTGTGGACAGATTTTCCCTTAGAAAAATTTCTGTTAACTGTTCTGTTGAACAACCAATTTCACATATTATTTGTGACGGACCTCTGTATACTTTGGAATTCAAATATTTTTTTTTTTTTTTGTCTCGAAGTAATGGTCTGTTGATATTTCATTCTTCTCAGTATGCAAAATAACAAATGGAGAAATATTTTATCACTTACCTGTCAGTGTGTAGTCGACCAGTGCCACGGTTTTGCACAGAGTTGGGTTCAGTCCAGACTGTTTATGAAGGTTGGTATAAATATGGAATGGTAAAACACCCACCGCGAAGAGCAGGTTCACAGCACTCAAGTTCACTATGAATACATTCGATATGGTCTGTAGTTTCTTTGATGTTTTTACTGCCAGAAATACAAGGAGGTTTCCTACAAAGAAAAGAACAAATATCCAGATTTAATTCATTCTGATAGGTATATTAAGTACCTGCATTGGGCATAGATTGGTGGTTCTGCTCTTTTTAAAAAAAATTTTTTCCTTTTGGCTTTATGCTCCTTCTCGACAATTAATATTTTTTTTTGGTTATATTTCAATAATTCCATCTCCTGCCACGGAATGTAGTTTTAAACAATGGCTACATATCTGCCAGTTATATTTAGGAGATAACATAAAACCCTGGACAGGAAGCATCAATGTTATTTATTGCAGTTGGTGTGCCGTAAACCCCAGGAACAACAATATTGCTTATGGTAAAAAAGGAGAAATGTATGATTACCTCATTTCAATCAGTTTTAGACAATATTTTTTTTAGCAAGTTGACAGAATATCCAATTAGAAACCAGACTGCATATGAATATTCAGTTCAGAGCAGCAGAATCACTGCTCTAGATGATAGATGTGAGTGAAAGCATGCTGAAAATTGCTTTTTTTTTTTTTTTCCCCCTCCAATGTGCAAATGAATTCCATCTAGGAAGTATATAATTGTTGAACTGGGGGCGGGGATTTAGGATAATGATGATCCAGTATTCCAATCTGAAAAAGAGTGATGAACCACTTATCCCATATCTACCATACAGGCCCAGTAAATTGCTTTGCTTGACTGGGCCCCATCACAGATGTGGAAAAAGTTGCTGTTTTGTGAAAAAATATGCTTCCCCTTACTTCTTCTTTGCTCTCCCCTTATTTTCTTTTCTGCCCACACCATTCCCCCCCCCCTCTCTCTCCATCTATATCTCTATATATATATATATATATATATATATATATATATATATATATATATAAACAGCCATCTAAGATGAGGTGGGAGATTATCTGATCAACAGTTGGCATTGATTGATTGGGGTTTGGGTTAGGAAAGAATTGAAGAGATTTCTTGAAGATTTAACTGATAACCTTTCATTTCTGTATTGAATAAGAAATCATAGCTTATTCATATTGGGAGAACAAATCCCTGATATGGGATTTTTCCCTCATCTCCCTTCACTTTTAAGGGTTGGTTATACTGTCCCTCTCTAAACCTTCATTTTCAGACTGCTAATTTTTTTTTCACTCCTACCAAATACTACTTACTGAAGGCAACAATTTTCTTTGAGTCACAGTTGAATGTGTTAGATGGACAGGTGAACTTGAATGAATAACTAATTGTAGAAAATCTATCTGTGCCTCAAGAATCTCTATAAGATTGAAAACTCCGTCCATTAAGAAGAAATTCGGATTCCATCATTAAGAAAAATTGCATTGAAATGAATAATTTCATTTTAAAAATATAATCAGCAAGTCTTTCAGTAATTTAATGCGACTTGTACTTTTTGTTGAATACATTTTCTACTTTTAAGGGATCAAATTGAGTCAAGTTTGAAAAAAATTTATCTAGACATTCAGTTTTAATCCTAATCATAAATCAATTATAGATTTTATAAAAAATGTAACTCCAGATTCATCACTGTGTGGAGGTGAACTCCTGGGTTTTGGTATTTCTATGTATCTCCTTATTTTGGTACTTTTTTTTTTTTTTTTTGCTTGCTTGCTTGCTTCAGTAAATGATTTTGTAATTCAACTGTCATCTCTAAGTAGTGCAGATTTTGGAGCTTTCTTTCACTCTTATGTACTACATTGTCTGAAAGGAAGGGGACTTGAAATTTTCAATTTTTTCTATGCTCACCTACTAGGCATTAGTCAATTTTCATTCATGTTGAGTGAAACATTGATTTTTTTTTTTTTCTTTTTTTTTCCTCTTTGATGTACTTTTATATTTTCTGAATTTCTCAAACTACTCTACCATCTTCTGAAATAAAACCTCAACACCCAGTTGCATTCTATGTATCTCTCTCTCATGTTAGTGAAGATATATTAATCTCTTCTTTGCCAAACATTCTAATATGCCAGTGACAGGACTAATTGTTAGGAGTGGATTCATACCTCTTTTTTTTTTTTTTAAATTTGCATTAATTCAAAGTGGAAAATTCCACTAATGCTAGAAAGAACTTGAGGACTCCGTGCTTTCTTAATGTCAACACTGAGAAATTACCAAATACATTAATATTATACGAACTATGTTTTCTTCATGCTTGAGAAATGACATGGGTTGGGCTGTCACGTACTGATACAACAAGTGGCTGTCGGCAGGATGCTTATTAGCGGTTTCGGCTCTCTGTAACCCTAGAAATCAAATTTTTTCTTTGATTTGTAAAGGGGTTGTCAGATTGACTAGTTAATGCCTACACGATCACATATGTTGGTGGGCATAAATCAAACTAGCGTAGAATTGATGAAAACTTGAAGACAAGATTTAGGTAACGAAAGCTGGAGGAGATAATTACATTATGGGGGGGGGTATGTTGTGAACTGTTCACACAATTCCCAAAGCTGTGATGATCACAATAATGCATAAACAAAACGGTAATTAGACCTTTCATAAGGATTGCAATCAAAACAATGAATTTTTCATGAACATGAGTGTGGAATCTCCATCTTCAGACAGATTCCATCATTTTTAGCAACTTTGTTGATCATTTCTTTTTTGTTTATTTTTTTCTTTCCTTCGGTGGTTTTTAGTGCTTTTTGGCTGAAATCAGCACAAAAATATTTTTTGTCTTGGTTTGCAACACCCTAATTTCGTTCAGGTCAATATTTTCTATTAAACCCCAGGTATGAATATTATGATTGATATGCAAAAATAATTGTCTTACCTGTCACTCCAGTGACTATTATTATGGAAATTGCAGTCATTGATAAATAAACGAATAAATCTGTGTTATTAGGATCTGCTGTCGTGTTAGTTGTGCTTCCTTCTTTCAAAGGTTGAAGTGATATTGAAAAATTGTCCAGCACTGTATTCTCCTCACTCCTGCCGGGAACTACCACCATCGGCCTCATTCTGTATAAAAATCCTTGCATTGTTTGATTATAGCTCGATCATTTTTTTTCTACGAAAGTTTTTCTTGAAGAGTCCTGAATTCTTTTTTTTTTCAACTGTTGAAATGTAGGATGATAATTCTATTGAAAATACAATGTATAAGTCACATAGAATGTAAAGAGGTTCAATCCCTAACCACAGTAGTAAACCTGGTTGATAATGAACTTGATTTTTAAATATTTGTTGCTAAAACTTGGGTCATGGAATAAACTTGTATTATGTGTGTGCATGTTATGACATCCAGAGATAAGTTGGAAGAAATATATATTCCAGAGATGTGAAGGAAGTTAAGATGCCACTTGTCTCTTTCTGAAATGGGTAGAAGAGAGAACTATATTTTCTTTGAGGAAGTATGGCACTAGCTCCAACTGCTGCCACAAGAGGCTGTGTCTGGTGTTTTATTCCAGACACTAGTGGCTGTGTATGGCAATCTCTCCCACCCTCATTCTTATGAATGAAACCTCTACAGCTGTTCCAAATCTCTTCTGCAGGGGTGGTCAGGTTTAAGACCAAACCCCATTTGGGTGTGGAGGAGCACAAGCTATCAGCTCATCCTCATTGTATTCAACGTGCCAGGCTTATTAAACAATATTTGCATAGATTGGTTCTCTGGGTTTTGTGACACGTGAGCAAAGTAAGATTTATTTTGTTTTGCTGCCTTAATTTTATTTATGTATAGAAAAGATTTTAGTTTAGGAGTCTGTTATTTATTACTTTCAGAAACCTTTTCTTTTTCTGGAGATTTTTGTTTTTAGGTAATCTATGTTTCTGCCAACATGTGAATACATATTACAAATGATTCCCAGCATTTTTTTTTTTATGTGGGATAAATTATGGTTTCAGTTTATCATGAGAATTTGTTAACAGAGAGTTTATATCCATTATTCTTCAATATTGAAATGACTCAAAATAGTTAGAAATCAATTGTTTTTCCATTCATGTGATCAGATATTACTGGTTTTATTAACTATAATTGAACTAATGAGACCTGTTCATCGCAAAATTATTTTCAAAATTACTCAAATTTAAAATATACAGTTTGAAACAGAATATTTTTATTTCATAATTTTCACTTAAATACACACAGGTGAAATTAAATTTTCATCAGTATTTGATTGCTGAAGTTAAAACAGAAACAAAACAGGAAAAAAATTACATCTTACTATGTATACAGTGGTACCTATCATAGTGTAAGATGCTTATAACGATGGGTCCCAATTAACAAAGAAAATTGATGGAATTTTATAAGATTATCCTGAATCATCTAGATTTCATTTATGATTATCTTGTATCTCTGTTCATTTTCAGATTGGCAGACCAACCGTCATTTGATGAATTATAAGATTATTTATTGCATTATTCACATATTCATTAATATTTATACATTATTTATAAAGTAATTAGTACATTATAAATTATTTACAAGGTTATTAATAAGGTCCAATATTTTCATGTGTAATGGATTGTCCTCATTAAGAGAGGTACCTCTGTGTATAGATTATCCTTATAAAAGTAACACTTGAATTTACTTGTTTGGGTGGGGGGTAACTTTTTGTCTGATGCATTTTTAACACACCTCAATCCAACAGCATGTGCTTTGGAGATTTCACTAAAAAAATCTAAGCAATTAGTTTTCTCTTGCTTTTACCACTGTCAACAGTTTGAATTCAGTAATATTTTTCCACACAATATCTCTGCAAGTTCTCAGATTTTTATGGAATTTGAGAACAGATCTGGGAAATTTTTTCTTCAGATAAGATATTTTCAGACCATGATCCGAAATATTTGAACTCTGTCACAAACTGCTTTCCATTCGGTTTTCAGTATTTATTGTAAAAGTGCTTTTTATTAGGCTTGGCTGAGGTATGTGCACCCTGGGTGCTTTTTAGCTTTTATTCAGATGTTATATTTGATCCAAGTCTCTTGTCTTGACTTATTCATTTCTGCATGTAATGATGACACTGAATCGTTTGATATTTAAATATTTTTTGTTTTGTTTTCTAGGCTAGACAAAAGTCACATAAAAAATGGCCAAGTCGAAGAATCATACCAATCATAATCAGAGTAAGTAAAAAAAAATTTTGTTTTTGTCAAACTCCTTCCAATCCGGAGGCTGGGGTTGACCGTTTTGTCTACTGTAACAAGAACAACAATCCTCATCTAAATTGAGTAAAATCTTCACTGTCCATTCCATCCTTCCCATAATTTGAAATCATGGCCATATGATGGCTAAGCAGCTCTTCTACTGACTGAGCCAGATTGACAAGTCTTGCATATTTATGAAAATTTATACTACAAATATACAGCGGCTTATTTCATCTTAGTAAATTAATTTTTTTAAAAATTTTATTCATTATATTATATATACAAGAGTTTTAGTAATCAGCTTCAGTAGGAGTGAAGTTTGACACTGCTGCAGCCAGACCTGTTAACCCCCTTAAAAAAAAATAGATGAATAAATGTTGCAGTGGGAATCTGATCAACTTGATTGAAATTTGACTGTTGTTTAGTTTGAAGTAAGTCATGCAACTCTTTTAAAGAAAGCTCAAAATCAGAAATTGAACATCCTAGCAGTCAAGTTGGTAGTAAGATACTGGTTTCAGAAATCTTGAAATTGTTCCATGATGAAAGAACAAAATTATTTGTAGATCACTGGAAGATAAAAATGAGATCTTCTTGAGTGATTGGTGTGGAAATGCTGGTATTGAAGCCAGTCGAAGCAATTTTACAAGTGTATTCATTGTCTTGAGTGTTACACACTCCACAAGATTTTGCATATAGTAGAGCGTGTCATCAGGTAGGTGTTCATCCTGTAATTTTCAAGTGGTCCAACTAACGCTTGCTAGATATCCAGGGACTTGCAGTACCAAAAATATGTCTTATGTTGGTACATTTGGTTTCCTCCTAACCACATTTGCAATAATTCCTAGATATTCCATGATGGTTGCATTTATCCTACTGATCTCAAAACTTGTGTAGGTTTTTGGTTACCAATGCATTAACTCTTTCCAATTTCTATTTCAACCTCGCTTTTAGTGACTATATTCTGCCCTATGATGAGATATTCCTTCTTGAATTTTTTATGAGAGTTTAAATCTCTAACTTTTTTCTCTGAGGGCATTCCTAACTTTTTATCTTACAATTAGTACATTAAAACTTATATTATTAAAATAGGTGCCGAAACTGCTGCTTATGACAGCTATCCAAAAAAAATTTCTTTTTATTTTTTTGTAAATTTTTAGATATTTTGTATATGTGGATATTATTAAGATTAATTTTATTTTATTTTATTTTAGTAGATAGATATCCTCATGATTTTTTTATTAGGAGTTAAATTTAACGAATAGTTAGGAATTATCTATCTCCTGCCATGAAATGTGGTCTTGAAAGATGAAAACTACGTATCTGCCATTAAGGAGATAACATAAAAACCCTGGACAGGAAGCATCAATGTTACTCATTGATATTGGTGTGCTGTAAACCCCAGGAACATACCCTTTAATAAATTCTTTCTTGGTATACTCTATTTTTCAAATATTCAAGGAAATTATTTTCCTTTTAATGGACTGCAGCATATTTTGCTGAAATGAAACCGGTTCTCTTGATGAAATATTTCTTTTATTTTCACTTTTTAAGCTATTTGTGTTATTCCTGATAATTGTAAATATTGAACTATTTTAATTGGAAATTTTTGTATTTAGACTTTCATGGAAATATATAGATATTGAAATATCTTGTCTTTTTTTTTTTTTTTTCTTTCTTAATTCCTTGCAAATGGAGGCTGAAAAGATATTTCATCTCCAATAGCATTCTTTATTATTACTTACCTTGTCAAGTCTTATTATGCAGCTAGTATGGGGACTTACATTAGAAGCTGCCTCTATTGAACATCTGTATTCATTCATTGTAATTGTATTTTTTTTTTTTTTTTTTTTTTTCACACATTACAATGTATCAATAGTTGGGAGAAGACTCGTCTCTATTATTAGTATTAAATGAAGAGATTGGATCTCACCTTTTTTAAGTGCTTGTGAATATTTATATTGAGCAAAACACTGCTGATCTGGAAGACATTTGCAATGTTTCAACAATTGAATCTGTCATCGAATATAGTCGGCAACATATGTCAGTTGTATGTAGGAGATGGCCTGAAACCTTAGACAGAAAGCATCTATGTTACTTATTGCAGTTGATGAATTATTCTTATAAAGCTTTCTTTTTCCATCAGTCAAGTATTTTCTCATCTGATATTTTACAGACCGCAAAGCACATCGCAATGGTATCTACAGACCCAAGAAGAATAGGTTTCCCCCTATGACAGGTGTAAGTAATTTGAATTTTATTTTTTCATTCCTTGAAATCTCATTTATTGTACTTTGAATGAAATAAGTCTACACAAGGTAGCCATTTCAATTAATTGATCATTATTAATTTTTATCTCCTGCCACGGAATGTAGTTGTAAAAAATGGCTACATATCTGCCAGTTATATTTAGGAGATAACATTAAACCCTGGACAGGAAGCATCAATGTTACTTATTGCAGTTGGTGTGCCATAAACCCCAGGAACAACAAAAATGCTTTTCAAAAGCATTTATTATCCCTTGTATTCTTGGAATCATTCCGAGAGAGATCATTTTCCTTCATCTAATTCTTACTGAAGATCATTGTATGCAAATGAAATTGAAATTCTAGTTCAGATATTATTTTCTGGTTTGATGTATTGTTTGAAAATCTTTTTCAGAATTCAAACAATTGGTCTTCCAAGCTTTAATAATCTATTTCACAATTATTCCTTGACTTGGATTGTTTAGAATTTATATTGTCTGGGATTTTGTAGACATGGCATTGTTTAAACTGGGTTTTCTTTCACAAAAACGATTTTATTGTTAATAACTTATGTTTAGATTTCTACATAATTATATATTTTTTGATTGAAAAAAAAAGTTACATGGACTTCATCTTGTATTACAAAGAAATAGAAAAAGTCAGTTTATTATACTAGTGTGAGCTTGTATAATGTTGAATATGTTACGGGACTCCAGAAAAAGAGAGCTGTTTTAATTCACTTCAGTACTTGATATTTTTAACTGATCTCAATATAATCTGAGCTAAACTTATACACATCAGCCTGTACAAATATTGATGGAAAGGGGTGTCAGCCTTAATTGCTATTAAATACCACTAGTATGAATCTTTAGATACAGACAGAAACTAACAAGACTCACTGGTCTTTATAGAAATTTTTTTTTCGCTTGAAGACTACTGCAGATTTTACTCTTACTTTTACTATTAGCTAAATTTGATGAATTGTTTCGATTTTTCATCTCCTGCCACGGAATGTAGTTTTAAACAATGGCTACATATCTGCCAGTTATATTTAGGAGATAACATTAAACCCTGGACAGGAAGCATCAATGTTACTTATTGCAGTTGGTGTGCCGTAAACCCCAGGAACATACCACTTGCTAAATTCTCAGTTTGGTGAGGGTGATTTTTAAGATAATCAGGAGAATAATTCCTATTTGTGGACTGTAGTATTAGATTTTCTGATCATTCTCTTGAACTGTCCATGTTAGTTATGGCGATTGCAAATATTGGACTTGAATTTTATCTCAGCTTTACTCTTTATTTTTTCATGGAATACATTTGCATACAAAATTATTTTTAGCACTGTCATAATTCTTTTATTTCCAAGAGCATTTTTTATTGATACATTGATTGTGAAACCCCCTTGTGTTATTGGAATGGGGGCCTGGCTCACATTAGAAGCTGCTTTTATTGAATGTTCATGCATATTGATCAAAAGTTTTTCTGTACTGATATCATTTGATCAAAGTATCAATTGTGGGAGTTTATATCAATGTATCCTTTTTAGAAGTTGTTGTAAGAAAACTTGTCTTTGATGATACTGTCTTTAATAAGTGAAGAAATTATAGTTATTGAGTGATCATTGATTTTACCCACAAGCTGATTATTTGAATATAAATTTCAAAAATATATATTCATACTGACCAAAGCCATAAAGATTTTGGAAAAAACTACATCTTTTTATATTTTGAGTTTAATCTCCTGCCACGGAATGTAGTTTTAAATAATGGCTACATATCTGCCAGTTATATTTAGGAGATAACATAAAACCCTGGACAGGAAGCATCAATGTTACTTATTGCAGTTGGTGTGCCGTAAACCCCAGGGACAGTTAGATTAGTAAATTATTCCAAAGCACTCATTATCACTTCCATTTGGTTGTTACTCAAGGGAATCATTCCAAGAAAAATCATTTTCCTTCATTCAGTTAGAAATGAAATCAGGAATGGCCTCTTATTGAAATATCAGCTTCCTCATTTTGATGAACTTTTTTTTCAAATTCCTACTGGTTGTCTTCATGGGCTACAATAGGCTTTTTTCTGAATTTTTGAGATGAGGTATCATTATTATTATTTCTATTAATAAGAGGGGAGTGCGGTCAATATACCCCCGTCTGTTAAATAATGGGTTCGGTTAGTTACTTCCCCATACCTACCAGATGATACCTGATGAAGGCCATAGAGTACAACGGCCAAAACGTATGAAAAACAACCAAGATGAGGATGGTCCGAATATTAATAGAAATAATAACTACAATAGGCTATTCTGCAGTTATACCTTGATTTCGATTATGTTGACTAGCATTATGAATCTTAGACATGTGGAAATTACCCTGTAACATTGTTCGAACTGAGTTATATTGTAGAATTCTTTTTTAGCTGTAAGATGATTGGCCACATGAATTTGATGAATTGAATTAATTTTTCATCTCCTGCCACGGAATGTAGTTTTAAACAATGGCTACATATCTGCCAGTTATATTTAGGAGATAACAGTAAACCCTGGACAGGAAGCATCAATGTTACTTATTGCAGTTGGTGTGCCGTAAACCCCAGGGACAGTTAGATTAGTATATTTTTCTAAAGCACCCATTATCATTTGTCCTTGTTGTTTCCCCGATGGGATTATTTCAATAATCTTCAATAATCTGGTTCTTACTGAAGATAGTTTTAAAAATATATTAAAAACTAGCCTCTTTTTAGAATATTGAGGTCCTTTTGTAGAATGCTTTTTGAAAAAAATTTTTAAGTTTTAGAAAGATACTGGTCTCCACAAGAGCATATTTAAAAGTTATGCTCTGATTTTTACTGTTTCAAATTTACATTATTATGAATCATTGTTCTTATGAATATTACCTAGTTGCATTGTTCAAATCGGGTTTTATTGTTTTGCATGAAAGATGGCTGAAAATTCTCCTGCCACGGAATGTAGTTATAAACAATGGTTACATATCTGCCAGTTATATTAAGGAGATAACATTAAACCCTGGACAGGAAGCATCAATGTTACTTATTGCAGTTGGTGTGCCGTGAACCCCAGGGACATACCACTTGCTAAATTCTCAGTTTGGTGAGGATGATTTTTAAGATAACCAGGAGAATAATTCCTATTTGTGGACTGTAGTATTAGATTTTCTGATCATTCTCTTAAACTGTCCATGTTAGTTATGGCGATTGCAAATATTGGACTCGAATTTCATCTCAGCTTTACTCTTTATTTTTTCATGGAATACATTTGCATACAAAATTATTTTTAGCACTGTCATAATTCTTTTATTTCCAAGAGCAGAACAGCCATTCATTAGCTTTTTTTTTTTTGTCCTAATGATTTCAAATATATATAAGAATTAGTTGTGTGGTTTTGTGCTATTTTTTGGGAATTTCCTAAAATTCGAATTTTAGTGTCAATAAAGATAAAGATCAAACCAGGTTTTTTTTTTTTCTTTCTTTCTTTCTTTCTTTCTTACTTTCTTTCTTTCCTCTCTCTATTTCTTTCTCCAAATCCCAATTATTGCATTTATTTGGCCATGCCCCCTCTGAAGAAAAAGGCCTTATACTTGGGAGTGGAGAAGAGGCTAGCCATATTATGAATTGTCTTGAATATTTCATTCGAGAATAGAATCTTAACCGTTGTAAAAAAAAAAAAATAAAATCTACCCCTATGTTTTTTGTTGTTTTTCTTATTCTTGGATTTATTCAGAAATATCGTACGGAGGAAATATCTGGTCTTAGAATTGTTTGTTCATGAAATCTTCAATGTTGGTTTTAGCACATGATTTGTCTGTAATACTATTTTTTTTTATCTATGGAGACGATTTAAATATTCTTTTGTGCAATTGCAAAGCATTGATTTCTTTTTTTTTCTCTCACAATATCCAGGTTGACCGTAAATATCTGCGTAACTTGCGGTTTGCTAAGAAACACAACAAAGTTGTCCCCAAGGGTATCAAGCGCATGATGAAAGAAGCATTGATTGCCAAACAAGCAGCCTTGATGGCCAGAATGAAGGCCAACCTCAAATCCAAGACCGCTGTTGCCAACGTTAAAGCCACCAAAGGCAAAATCCCTGGTAAAGCTACTCTTCGCCCTAAGGTAGTTTCCAAATCTCTTAAGAGGCCCTCCTCTGATATTAGGAAATCTGCACCTCCGGCAAAGAGAGCTGCCATCTCAAAGAAGACCCCAGCAAAAAAGCCAGCCCAAAAGAAACCTGTAAAAAAGATAGGAGAGAAGAAGGCTGCCCCAGCAAAGAAGGGTAAAAAAGTTGAAGCCAAGAAGGCCGATCTTGCAGCCAAAAGGGCTGACTCTAAGAGCAAGAAGCCTGAAACCAAGAGCAAAAAGGCTGATCCTGCTGCCAAGAAGGGTGATGCCGGAGCCAAGAAGGCTGCAGCGCCTGCCAAGGCCGCTCCTGCTAAGGCCGCTGCTCCTGCCAAGGCTGCCGCTCCTGCTAAGGCCGCTGCTCCTGCCAAGGCTGCCGCACCTGCAAAGAAACCAGCGGCAAAGAAACCAGCTACCAAGTAGACTGGATCATCTCATCTTGGGGGAGTCACTTTCATAGTGGGGAAAATGAAACTGTAAAATAAAAAAAAATTTAAAAAGATCAAAGTGGTGTTTTTTTTTTTTTTTTTTTTTTTCTTTTCAATGTAAAGGTAAATGTTTTACTGCAGTAACAGCATCAATGGTTGCTTTGTATAAATTGGGCTCCAATAGTGGACGTTTGTTAGATATTACACTAGATGATTAACTAGTTGAAAGTTTTAGCTGCTTATATTATGTGTATGATGTCTATAATTGAATCAGCATTATTTTTTTTTTCTTCCTTTGTCTTCATGGTCATTTTGGACCAGTAATGCCCAAATCTTGTATCTTTTGGTTTTTTCTTTTACTTTTTTTTTTATGAAAGATATTTTTAAGATGATCCTAGATTATTAGTTGTGGTATTTGCGTAGACTATGATGAGCTATAGACGTTTCCTTTTATTTTAAAAATTGGTTAATCCTGTTAAAAATTTGGGGATATTAAATCTCTGAAGATTTTTCAAGAAAGTGAATTTGTCTCAGTGGTGGGTAGATTTTTACAAGCAAAATTGTTACCTTTTGAATGGATGAATTCTGTGTTATGGATAAGTCGAATGGCTTTGTACTTGGTTGAAATGTGCATCACAAAGTGGGAGATCCAATTGGGACTGATTCCCTAATCATCTATATATGATATGCATCCTGATTGGTGTGATGTTTTTCCTCTGTATTCTATTGACTTTGTTCGGTATCCTACCATCAATTGTAGATCAAGTGACAATTGAACCTACAAACAAAGGGCAGGGCGATGATGTGAGTCCAGATTTTTTTTTCTCCTCTCATATATATATATATATATATATATATATATATAATATTTTTATTTATTTATTATTCAACTTGTATTTGGTTTTTAGACCATCAATTGGAGGATATCCATCAATAATTGTAAACCAGATGGCTTGCTGATCATAGCTATATTCCATGTGTCCTGTCTGATACATCTTTTTTTTTTTTTTTCCCCCATATGATTTATTCATTACTCTCAGTGGAAAAGGAGAAAAAACACTGATATTGGATTGAGATAACTTTTAAGAAAAACCTTTGCTATAACAAATTCCAACTAGACCAGATTCTTGACTTTGGATTTACCGAACAAACTGATAAAAGCAGCAAGCACTTACACAACAAATTTTTATTGAACTGTGCATGACATTAGTCGATTACCTGAAGAGGTAAGGTCTAAATAGAATGAGGGGACAACAATTGTGTATAGTTGGCAGCAAAGAATTACTGTACTGAATTTGATTAACTGGAGTAGTTAGGCCTGAGTGAAAGTCTGATGTTATGGATATTGAACCAGGAAAATCATACTGTTTACTTGGAGATCTGACCTTACTAACAATGGCTAGCAAGATAAGCTTGCTGTGTAATGGGTGTCCTGATCGTTTGTAATAATTTCAAGAAGGAAAAAAAAGGAATATTTCAGTTGGAGAGACCTCACATCCAAAGGTTGGGAGGAAGTTGTTTTTTTTTGTTTTTTTTTTGTCCCTTCCCCCATTTTCAATCCCCAAAATGCTCATCCCCTGAGTGGACAATAAGGATACATTGCTCATCATATAAGTAAAATTGATTAAGCACTAGTATTAGGTCATCAGTACTGCGAGATCTGATGAGGTTTGAACCCGTTTATGAAGACAAGTAAGATAAGCTTGCTGATCTTGTCTACATAAATATCTTTTCTTTTTCTCAAGTTCTCTGAATCAGATAATCAATAGTCGGAGGTCCAATAAGAATTAAACCAACTAAGAACAGCCAGCAGGTTCAGCATTGCTATACGACTTGCGTCCTGACCTCCACTTTTTTCTTCTATTTCTTTTTTTTTTTTTTTTCTTTCTTTTTTTCCTGTTTTTACCTAGGGAATAATACTGAATTGTTTAGGAAGTATTTTGTTCAGCTAAACTCCTCCCAATGAAAGAGTCTCGTGTTACAGACAGTGAACCAAGAAAATCTCTGTTCTTAATTGGGGTAGATTAGTGTTATTGCTAATATCACGTAGAAGTAATTCTCGCACAACTGTCGGCTTGTTTCATTATTTTCTTACTAGGAAGATGAAGCTGTGAGTCAAAGGTTGAGTTTCTTGTAATCATGGAAGTTGAATCTCCATCTTCAAACGGAATTTTTTCGACTAACAAAAAAATTGGAAGGGCGAAAATCTCTTTAGTTAACGTTGAGTGCTTGGACCTTTGGACCATTTTTAGCACCATTTTTATTTTTTATCATTCAGGGCAACTTGGCAGTCATACTGGCACGAAAAATATTTTCTTGGAGTTGACGACTGAGCTAGGGTATTTTATTTAAAACGGAGCCACCAGGATGGCTTTGTACATGGTTGAAACTTGAGTTATATATTGATATTCAACTCTTCTCTGCATATGAATGTCCCCCCACTCCCCACAAAATGGAGTTAGGTCCGAACTAAACGAAAACAATTATTAATATAAAAAAGAAATTCTATTTTCATTTGAAATTTTTTATATGAGCAGTGAGCAAGTTGTTAATCACATTTATCACTCTAATAGTTGGTAAATACAATTGAAGATCCGTGTCTGTACCGCGCATAAATAGATCACCGTGTATCAGAATTGATTATCGAAAAGGATCAATTCTTCAAAATTTGTATTAATTTTTCTCGAGAATGGCGCAAGATAAGGGCATTGTTGGTGTCTTGATGGTGCTTAGTTGTACACTCCTGCACATTTTTCAGGGTTGAAATGGGACTACGACATACCCGAGCAAAGAGAGAAGAATCTGTAGCCTACTTGGCTGTTCGGTCGGGCGGGCCATTTATGGGGCTATAGTGATTCGATAGTTATTTTGTTAGCTCAGTTTAGTTTTTGCACAAGACCCCAAGTACGTGGTATCCATTGAGGATCGAACTCACTCTTCAGAAGATATTGATCAGTGAGACCAGCTTGCTAACCTTCACTCTATGGTAAGGCATCTTAGATAGATCAATAATCTTGGACTGAACTTTAACCTATGCATTCTCCCGCTAGTCACTGATGGAGCTGTAACATGGAACCTAACCAAGAGACAGACTCTCAGACTGAGAAGCATGCTCAACCTTACATGGAGAGATCACAAGACAGCACAGTATATAAGGAAGAAGACGGGAGTTAAATCTTCGTCTTCAGACGGACTTCCGTCGCAGAAATGTTCGAAAATTCTGTTCATTTTTTGGTGCGTAATCATTCAGTCCTTTTTGACAGTCAAACTTGCGCAGAAATATTGTTTGGGTTGGCAAAATCGTGTTTCAGTCTGGGCTAATTTTTCCTTCTAACATTTTTCTAGATTTTTCTAACATTGTTGGGATTTTATGACGATAAAAAAATGGCTATCTCTGTGTTCAATGCTTTTAATAAACAAGTAATTGCCACTCTCTATTCCAACCGTTTTCTGTCGAATGGTTTTTCTTACCATTATGGAAAGTGGCATTTATATTCGGTCAATACCTTGTCCTACTGGCAGCAATAAGATTCTGTCTAGTTCGCTTCTATTACTAAGGAATTTCAATTCTATCAACCCTTTCCCCTTTCGAATTTATTTCTAAACTTGATTTGTTTTAAGGTGACTCAAATTTCTATAAAATTCGCGAGCAATCAAGTCCTCTCTTTACCACGTGTATTCAAATACTCGTGGTAAAGAGAGGACTTGATTGCTCACGAATTTTATAGAAATTTGAGTCACCTTAAAACAAATCAAGTTTAGAAATAAATTCATTCAAAATTAAAACAGCGTAGCACAGACTACAAGTTACAATCGCAGCCGGTCAAGAGGCATCAGTCATAAGGACAACACAAGTACGAATATTTCAACTGAATCATAGAACTTTCATTTAAATTTACAAAAAAATAATAAATTTAATTACTTTTTTAGTACAAATTCATCTGAAATATTTGTACCTCGGTGTTGACTTTTTGACCAATGCCTTTCTACCAAACGTGATCGTTTGTAACTTGCAGTAATCCGTACCACATTTTTGTCCTTTGACTAATGCTTTTCTGTCGACCACCGTATACTTAATTCGGATTATGCTCAGACTATATGTAGGGGATATCATTATTTTCTAAATGATGAATAAGTACAAATAAACATGTAAATAATCAATGATATTATATAATTCACCGAATGCCTGTCCGTCCGCCTGCCTGCTTGAAAATGAATTCCTGGATTCTGGATATAAATGTAAATAATTATAAACGAAATCTAGATGATTCTGGATATTTGTATGAAATACCTATTTTTTTTTTTTTTGTTGTTTTTTTTCTCGTAAACTGAAAATATTTCGCCAAGAGTTTTTTTGGACCTCGTTATGTGAAATATCGTTGTGAGGGTCCTTCGCTATGAGATTTGCAACAGTATATTCTAAATATTGCTGCCTCTAAAATGAAATGAATTCATCAATACATGTAACGGTAATTCTAAGGAATTTTGATGGGACAATAATTTCCCTTCCCTTAGTCATCAGAGTCTGTAATGGCCTGCAAGGCCCCCTGGGGAATTTTCAAGCCTATACCCAATTGTCTTGGTGTCAGAATTCTATCTCTAATTTCAAAGCTGGTGGCACGTTGATTGGGCTGATCCTATAGCGTATACCCTTTTACACCCAACCAGTATTATTGATTTCTTGTAAACGCACATGTTTCGCCACGCTGTCGTTCTGCGATCTTATTAAAACGTCGCTTCGAGTCCGTGTCCTCTGCATGAAAATTAGCTTGGGAGCTATATGTAACAACTTGTACATTTGCCGACTTGATATCACTGGTTGTATAGGTTTTATCAATTGTTTGACAGAAGAGGTTTTAGCACTGAATCCAAATCAATCTTATCATTTGTGATGACAAATGCAGATATTTATTTGAATTGATATAATTATAAATAAAACCTGAAATGCAAACAGTTCGCTCTGAAGTCCACCTTTCCAGAGATACAAAAACCAAATGGAGATGAATTACAAGTATTGTAAGCATGGGTATCTGCTGTCACTTTTCCAGGGAGAGGTGCCCCAAACGATGTATTTCAGTTTATTTTCGATGGGCTGGCCATGTTGCAAGAATGGCGGATAACCGATGGACATCACGACTCACGATATGGATCCCCTGAGATCACATGCACAACCGAGGCCGGCAGAATATTAGATGGAGAGACGAGCTAGACAATTTCAGAAAGTGCTGGCGCCGTGACGCCCATGATAGAGAAGTGTGGCGAATCCTGAGGAAAGTCTATGTCCAACGACGGTCGTTAAAAGACTGATGATGATGCTATTATTAGGGCAACCAGGTCAGAATTTTCCATGGGTTGTAGGACCCCAATTATTTAATGTATTTTCTGAAAGCGGGCGGACTGAGAATCAGAAAATGTTATAATTTTCCTTAATAGCCCCAAAGAATCAAAAGTTATACAAAACCGTAGTTACAAAACCGGGAAGTAATTTTAAAGATTAATGACAGTTGATTAAATTAATTATAGTACTTTTCCTGGGAGGGGGATATCCCCCCCCCCCTTACGGAGCCCATGATTCTAAGTTATAAAAAAAAACATTTCTGACTCGATAACGGAATTATTTTTTCAAACAAAGATAATATTGGAAAACTCAGTTATATAAATTGTAGAATGGGGAATTCTTGCCGCCAGCAAGCCAATTATAGGTGCACAAATGTTTTCAGCGAGGGTCTTATCCCCTGATAGTTCGTAACAGTCTGTAGAGATCCTGTTAATTTGATGGAAGTGGTTATGATTTGTATGAGGGGAAAACAGCAAACTTAGACGGTGAGTTTGAATGGACCCCCACAGGATTTTAGGGATCAACTTATATGTTGGCAAATACAATAACTTATATTTATTTATTCCTCTGATCATTCTGTCGATTCTGTCTTCACACTATTTATATTCCATTTCAATATTCTTGATTAATTGTATGAAATTCGGCTTCTTAAGTGATCCCCCCCCCCCCAAAAAAAAAGACAACAAACAGACCTCTTGTGAGAAAAATATATCAGTCTTTAGTCGTAATCTAACATTAACAAAACATAGAAACTAGACTGACTGCTTCAGGGACAAACTCCACACTGAATGCAACCGTTTCAGCAACTCGGCCGAATTTTCAAAAAAGAACAAAAAATGTTTTCCCTACACATGGAGGAAAGTGTGTGTGCAAAATTCCAACTTTCTACTATAGATGGTTAGAGCTGTGTAGGGCATCAAGAAGAGAAAAATAATTATTGGAAAACAATTAAAAAATCGAAAGGAAAAGTAATTCCTATCGAAAAGGTCTGTTTAGCGTCACTGGATAATTCAATCTAGCCTCCATAGATTTTTCTTTTCTCTTTCCCTTTTTTTCTTTCTTTCTCTCTTTCCTTCTTTCTTTCTTCCTCTCGTTGATGTAGGAAAGAATATGAGTGACGCTATGGAATTGATTGGTTAATTAAAGGAATGACACGATGAAAAAGAAGGATTATTCGGAAAAATCTGAAAGTGGAAATAAGATAACCTTGCGAGTGTATTTACAGATCAGAACGCTTATCTATAGGGGTTTTCGACAGAACCCAGATGTATGATTAATCACCTTCGTTTGAGAGGTTTAAAGATCCTTTAGTCGGGAAAATATTTTTGCACAAATGTATCGAGCAAGCAAGGACTGGACAGATTACAGATTTTTGATTATTAATCGCCTTTGTTTGGAAAATATCTCTAGTTTCTGGGCACGTAAATTGATTGCCAGGGAATTTAGCCCCGCCTATCGCCTGCGCGTTACTCCAAAGGGGAAATTTTGGTTTGCCAAATTTGAAGAGATCGGAATTAAGATTGCTTAAGCTAGCATGATTTCAATTGTAGCCAGCTGAGAAAGGAAGAAATCAATGATAAACCCTTCAGCCAACGGTCCCAACCACAAGAGGAGCCGGCTATTATATGAGCCACCTATTTTTGAGTAGAGAAGAGTTGGGTGCAGAGAAACTGCTGGGGTACTACATGAAATTCCACGTTCCATGTCACCACGAATATCCTGACCCCCAGAAGATTACATCTTTGGTGGAGCTATACCAATAGATATACCAAGGGGCATCAGGTAGATTCCCCTAAGGACTCATAATTTCGACACGAGAATTTCGATGAAGCTATACCAGCAGTCATACGAAGAGATATCAAGTAGATAACCCGAAAGACAGACTGATAGTCATTCCATAGTGTCCTCACCCACATTAGCGTTTATTTTGACCAGTCAACCTATAATAATACTGACATGAATCTCGTAACACCAAGTATCGATTGTTTCATTTCAACTTGTGACGCCTCCGGGGGTCTTTGTTTCAGTGCTACAGAATCTTTTAGCCAACAGCCGCACCCCCTCGGATCTGGATACATCGTGGGCGAGGTAGGGGTGACTTCAAGCAGAGATGCAGCGACCGGTGAAGCGAGCGAAGACCAGTATGGGGGCTCATCACACATGTCTTTTTTTCCCCTTCACTCTCTATCCATCATTCAAATTGTATAACTTTTTAACTTATGTTCTAACTTCCGGTTTAGGCTTATCATGGTTGTTAGGTAAGGAAAATGAAGTCAAGCCAGTAAGAGTTTCATCACAAATAAAGACTAGAAGATTTATCAGTAATTGGAACGTACTTACAATCTTTAAGAAGTTTTACGGCGTTTAACATGAATAGAGAAATAGCATAACTATTCTTTTGAATTGCGTAAAATCATTTTACAATGAGCGACAGAAAGAGTACGTTTTTGTGTAGGATAAGGAACTTTACTGACATTCTAAATTCTGTTGAATTCTAATTCTAAATTCTAAAAGTTCTCAAGCGTTTTTGTAACCCCCGTTAATCTTTTAGGCGACCCCCATTGGGGTCCCCATCCCTACTCTGAGAAGCCCTGGTATCCATAATCTATTTTAACGCATACATAATATTCTATTCTCATCTCACATTTTGCAGTCTCCGTATCATCGCATGATAAGAGCTGGAGGTCTTCAAAATGCAGTGCAAATATTATATGAATAAAGATTTAACTTCTGAACTGGCAAATTAAAATTAAAACCAGGTGTTAATTCATCCATGCTTGTAACAATTAGCAATGTTCATTTGTCGTCTGTCACGCTTACGTCATCGGTGACGCAACTTAGTATAAATAGAATTTCATGTCACGCTAAACTTGATGAATTGTGTTTTTACCTAATTTTAACTTTAGATTGGTTTGATATTCAGGAAATATTGAACAAAAACTGCTGCACAACATAATGTTTTTGATATTTTACCAGTACAATGCAATAGACGAACTACTTAATTATTCCCGTCAGTTTTTTTCACGGCGGTGGGAAAAGTAGTTAATAAATGTCGATGACTCATGAGAGCGAAAGATGAACAAGCTGCAACATTGAGAGATTGAATAACGGTTAGTTCGGTGCAGTACATCACAGGACAAACTGATGGAGAAACAATCTTCCACGAATCATGATTCGTAATCCTGGCCTTTACCCGGAATTAAACACCGTTGAGAAAATGAGAATCTTTTCAATTACGTAACACAGCAAAAAGAAACTTTTTTTCTCTAGTTGCCAAGGATGTTTGAACGTATTTTGGGGGTGCTAAATCTAAAAATGAATTGGCTCTAGTTTTTTTTTTGGGATAATGGGTACCGCTCAAATTATGACGTTATCTCAATATCTTGACGTAGAAAGCTACTGGTGAGATTTCAATTCCACTTCAGATTTCTGGGCCTCAGTAACAATTCCTCACTTCTTTGTTCTGTAAGAGAGGTTTCAGTTTATCAAGGGGACACTGCTTATACAATCTGAATTCCAAAATACGTGAGCATCTAATATCTCAGAGAATAGATCCCATCTTGCGAAAACTATTTGAAATCCGCGCTCAAAGTTACTCTAAAATTTCCCTTATATCATTGGCAATAAAATTAGTAGTGACCAGTGATGTTAATTTTTTGATTAGAACCATATATTCTGGACCATAAGACTAATGGACTACCGCTCTCTGCAACGCGTCCAGTCCCCCCCATTCCGTCATAATACCAGCACAGTGGAGGCACTATATTATTAGAAACAGCCAACTAAAAGTGTCTCTAAAAACTTTTAATAGGTATCTCAATATCTTGACGTAGAAAGCTACTGGTGAGATTTCAATTCCACTTCAGATTTCTGGGCCTCAGTAACAATTCCTCACTTCTTTGTTCTGTAAGAGAGGTTTCAGTTCATCAAGGGGACACTGCTTATACAATCTGAATTCCAAAATACGTGAGCATCTAATATCTCAGAGAATAGATCCCATCTTGCGAAAACTATTTGAAATCCGCGCTCAAAGTTACTCTAAAATTTCCCTTATATCATTGGCAATAAAATTAGTAGTGACCAGTGATGTTAATTTTTTGATTAGAACCATATATTCTGGACCATAAGACTAATGGACTACCGCTCTCTGCAACGCGTCCAGTCCCCCCCACTCCGTCATAATACCAGCACAGTGGAGGCACTATATTATTAGAAACAGCCAACTAAAAGTGTCTCTAAAAACTTTTAAATAGGTTTCTTTAGGTTTTTAAAGTGTGTTCATCTGATTGGCTGGCTAGTGATATATGTATGTATCATGCGTACAGGCCATGTGAATTGAACCAAAAGACTGAAATTTCAATCTTTTAATCATTCACTCCTTACTATGTCTAGGAAAATCGTTTTTATTTGTTTTTGTTTTTTTCAAAATTCCCTCCCTAGATAGGTTTTTAGTGGAGATTTCAATTTACAAAGTAGGTTCATGCTAAATTGACACCTTGTTTTTTTAACGATCACTGCAAAAGGGCAGGAGAAGTATTTTACGCATTGATCACCCTTTTTTTTCACAATATTTGATTGATCACCCAAAACACAGCATGCTGCCAAGACAGACGTTGGTCACGTGACGACTGAGTGACTTAACAAGACCTTTCATTGTAATTCTAAACCAAAAAAAATTTTCAAAAAAACTAATAGGCTAAAAACATGCTTCGGGGTTCCATTAGTAACCCCAGAAAATTCGGTGGCTATAGGTTTAGTTGTCATTGGGTTAAACGATGACAGACTAACGGACTAACGTTCAAGGAATTGAGGGATACTTGAAATGCATCGAATGATTTATTATAGAAATGCATTGAAAAGGAAGAAAAAGGATTGTCTGTTGTAAGAAATTAAAGCAAGTGTTACTGATAGAATGGAAAACGATATGTATGATATCCGTACCTCGCACAAATGAATCACCGTAGCCCACGTGTGTACTAGAACTAATTATCTGAAAAAATATCTTTAAAAAATGGACCTGAACTTTTTTGTATGCAGATTTCCGAAGTTATACCTCACCCCAAATTTGACCAGGAGCGTCTGGGGACACAGACTATCAAAGAGAGAAAGATCTGTAGCCTACGTGATTGGTTGGTTGGTTGCACTTGTGAGGCTCTGGTGATCCGATATTGTTCAGTGAGAGATTAAACGGTTCTCAAGAAGAGAATTTTTATTAGCTATTAGAATTATTTTTGAGAGTTGATGGATGCAAATTAGTACTGCGTAGTTGTTAGAAACAATCAACCAAAACTGCCACTATAGGTTTCTCAAAATGTTAAGCTGGTCTGGCTGACTGACTGATTGGCTATCAAGGTATGTATGTGCCACGCAAACAGACCGCGTCAATGGAGCTAGAGGGCTGAAAATTCAAACATTTGCTCCTTATTATGTCTACAAAATTTCTTTTTCAAATCTCCCATCAATAGATTTTTTTTCTAAGTTTATGCTGAATTAGTCCCTTATTTCGTGCACGACAGCATTTATGCTTGTTTTTTGTTTTTTTTTGTTTTTTTTTAAATTTGGACTTTTTATTTCAGAAATCATTACCCTACCAAAGGCGAGAGTAACTGATTCATTGATTACTTGCTTTTTCCAAATTTTCAATTGATCACCCCCGACACGGCAAGCAGGTCAAAAGACGTTGGTCACGTGACGTTGGCCACGTTTCTCCCAAGTGATTAACCAGACCTACTTTTTTTTCTTCTTCTTCTCTTTTAAATCAGTGACTTATCACTGACCCGAATTGGACAAGCGTTGTATTGTTGGAGCCTATAAACTTGGAAATCTTGGTGACGTCTTAGAAATTGTAACCGAAAGAGAAGAAAAACATCAGAAAACAAGATGTGTAACCATTTAGCAAGGAGAAGAGAGAGAGAGAAAGAGAGAGAGAGAGCAGAAGTGAATGAGCCCCCTACCCCTTCAACATTTAGTGCAGCGGTTTGCAACCTTGGGGCCGTGGACTGCTGAAGATCCACGGCGGCATTATTGGGTGTCCGTTGGCAGACCTTCCGAAGAGCCTAGGTTCCGTGAGCTTTTTGAATAGTCAGACCTTTCAAAAGCCTTGCTTCATATTTGGGGGTCCAGGCAGGGGGTTGGCTCCTTGGGGAGCCTCCTCCAACATTTAGTGAGAGTTGTTATTGTATAATGCTTGTAGAAATGCAATAGGTGAACTACAATCCAAAAGTTTCTCCCCACCGCCATTGGTGGCCCAGGGCGATTTAAAATCGCCAACCCCAGCTACTACCCTGACAATAAATGCGGACAACTTAAGATATTTTAATGTTTATTAGATTATTATCTCACTATAATTAGAGAAATCTCCCTGAGTGAGCGAGCGTGTGTGTATGCATCGAGATAACAGGACAACTGGTCATTGTACGAATTTGATATTCGCAATACATTTTAGACAATACACAAAGCATTGCATTGTCGAGTTTGAAGTTGTTTGGACCAGTAGTTCTCGAGAAAACCAATAAAAATGATTATAAGCAACGTATCTGTCTGTTGCACTTTGAAAATGAGACTTTTTGTCAAGGGAGATAACAATTAGATGCTAAGGGGAATCAGTCTTCTTTATTTATTCATTGGCAATAATCAAGTGATTCAGCAATTGCTTTGAACTTGTAAAATATCAGAAATATTACGTTGCACAACATTTTCCTGTTTTTTCAATATTTCCTGAATATCAAACTAATTTGAAGGTAAAATCAGGTGAAGATGTAATTTATCAAGTTTAACATAACATAGAATTATATTTATACCAAGTTACGTTACTGGACGTCGCTGATGAAGTAAGTGTGACAGACGACAGTTGCACATTAATTATGATAAATGTGGATTTATTTCACTCTAAAGTGAGGAATCCGTTGGCGTCTTAATGAGAAAAGGGTTGAGCTGGAACAAGAGCGGGAACAAGAACAGAAATAATTGGTTAATATGCATATAGATAAATAGCACAGTGTATGTAAATATATATATATATATATATATATATATATATATATATATATATATATATATATATATATATTGATTAAGGGTTATGATCATTCGAAGTGAAATGATGTCATTAAAATGTTGTTGGGTTAGGGCTGAAGTTTTCTCGAATTACTCTCCAAACAAAACATGAGTTTTGGGTGATCTTTCAGCTGATATTGATTATCATTTTTAGATGTGTCCGTCTGTGGGTCGGTTCCAGTTACGTTAAACAACAGAAAAGGAAGGAAGAAAGAGATGTCAGGTCATTAGAAGGTGTGACGTCATTATAGAACATCTTTCCGATGAATTTTTCTACCAGCTGCTATGACGTCAAAATGGAATGTACGAGGTCCGCGTTTGGTGTGTAAAAAAATGTCCTCAAAACGCCAAAATATACCATTTACGATTTTTATTGAAAATGATACGTGCAGAATATTTCAATACTGCAATAATAAGTAGGAGGATGAATTGAGTCAAAGAAAGACGACTTGCTCCTCTTCTTCCTCCCCCAGCTGCTACTACCACGGAAGGTGGACGCATCGTTGAACCAATTGTTCTCGTTTATTTGTAAGCTCATGATGACTGTCAGCGAAGCGATGGTTCAGAGACAATTGTTCTAATATCTCGGATTAAAAATCGTTTAAGAAGTGGAGAGAGTTGAAGGCAAAAATCGTACATTCAAGACAATTTATGAATTGAAAGACACTGAGATAGAGAGAAGAGAACAAAGTGAGCAAATCATTACTACTGTAGTGAATTTGATCCTCATTCGTTTCCTATTACATCTCTTTCTCTCCCCCTCTCTCTCTATATATATATATATACATACATATATATATATATATATATATAAAATAAAATGATGGATTCGCTAATCCATCATTCTATCATATTTAAAGCTTTACTTGATGAGCACTCGATTAAATAAACCCATCACACATTGGATATTGAATAACTGATTGGTACTTTGGTACACACACACACACACACACATATATATATATATATATATATATATATATATATATATATATATATATATATATATATATTATTGTGTCATCCACAGACAGCTGTTTCGATGTATTACATCTCTTCAGTGTGGCTATAGACTTTCCATTATCCCATCCAGCAGGATTGAAACCTTCGCTTCAGACCTGGAGGCCGATATCCTACCTCTGGACAATGGAACTAGACAGTCAGTAAGGCTGAATTCAAGCGATATATCTACTTACACAGAAATTCCTCATCCACCAGTGTGCTCAATTCCTAGGAAAGAGCATTGCATAAGCTTACGATGGATGAGTTACCTCACTTAAAGAATGCTCAACCCTGAATAGAGGAGGATTACGTGTGTGTATAAGATGTGCCTAGGAGAATAGACGACTAATGACGTACATATAGTTGGCTCCAAAGAAATCATACACAATTTGTTTTGGAGACTGCCTTGGTTGTCTTTTGTCTCATGATTCAATTATGGCTGTGAAGAAATTTCCAATTAAAATTATGCCCACTTCAAAGAGAAAACCAAAAACGACCAGATCTGGACTGAGTGTGAAAAAAGCCTTCCTTAATAATAACAGAATCCGTAATTTTCTCAAAGAATTCTTTACCCCTTCAGGACATTATGAGTCTTACAAAAATATTAAGTCAATTATAGATGTTAATCTAAGTGAGAAAATGTTTAAAATGAAGGAAAAACCATGTGTGGAAAAAAGTGGAAGAAAAGATGAACAAGATTGGCCGCTTTAGGATCCAACTCCACCCCGAACGCAACTATTTCAGCCACTTAGCTCTTCTTAATGAGGGGAGTGTGTGCAAAAATTCAAGATTCTACTTAGGACTAGAGTAGAGAAAAGAGAATTATTGTAAAGATAAAAAAGGAAAAGTCACAAATTTTAATTAAAAGAACCTGTTTAGCGACATCAGTTAATTCAATATCGCACCCATTTCCTCTCTCCAGCTTTTTCTCTCTGATGTAGAAATAAAATCTAACTCTTTTCCCTTCTGTCAACCATTTCAAACATTTTTCTCCTTTTAATATTGACCGGAAGTCTGACTTTGTTATTGTTTTTAGGTGAGGAAAATGATGTGTACCCAGTAGGTATTTCACAAAAGTGTAAGAAACAGCCAAATTGAAAGTTAGGAACGGAAAGGAGAGAAGAATGAAGGAAAGGGAGATAAAAAAAGAAGAAAAAGACGGAAGGAAACGAATGGAGAAAGATAAGGTAAGTTAGGAAGAGAAAAGGGAAAAATAAAGAGAAAAAGTAACTAAGAAGTGATGAAGAACGATGAAAAAAGGAAGTAAATAAAATGACCCAGCATTTTCCTTATCGCCCAATGTTGATGATAAATCATATTAAGATCCAATTCAAACTGTGTCTTGCTGCTCGATAACACCTTAGCAAGCAGAACCATGTCTAGAGAGACATTACAACAAAAATCTCATTGGAATACCGTAAATCATTCAATAGAAACCATCACGCCTCTTGGCAGCCTACCGTGTTGGGGATGATCCATCATAAAATTGTAAAAAGGAGAATTTAATGAATAAGTTATTTCTCTTGCCTTTTATTGGGTCACTAAAAAGTCCGAATTTTCAGAAAACTCGCTCGAATGTTGCAGGGCACAAACTAAGGGACTTATTTAGCAAAAAGTATATTTAGATTGAACACCAGGTAAGTTTTGGGGGGAAAGGAGGATTGATTAAAAAATGTTTTTTCCAGACGTTATCAGGAGTAAACGTTTGAATCTACAGCATTCTAGCTCAATACGGTCTGTAAGCGTGATACATACAAACATACATACACATCCAAACGGCCAACCAGACTGCCAGAACCATTTGGAAACTGGAAAAAACCTATATTGACATTTTTGATGTCATATTTCTAATAGCTCTAACTGTAAGTTTTGCACTATATCATCATCATTGAATTTCGTATAAAACGTTGAAATGATAGTCAATCTATTATCAAACATATGGTGACCACATTCATAAAACCAAACGTGTATCCACCCACACACAGACACCTATCATATATATATATATATATATATACATATATATATATATATATATATATATATATATATATATATATATATATATATATATATATATATATATATATATCTATGTATGTGTGTGTGTGTGTGTGTGTGTGTGTGTGATGTGCCCTGGAGGATAGACGACTACTGACGTATATTTATACGTAAGTTGGCTCCAGAGAAATCATGCACAAATTGTTCGGGCGACTGCTTTGTTAACTTTTGTTGCTCGTTTTATGATTCAACAATGGCTATGAAAAAAATTTCCAGTTGAAAATATGCACTCCTCAAAACCAAAGCACAAACTAAAATCGACCAGACCCGTACTGAACACAAAGAAAAAAAATCTTCCCCCGAATAAAAAACAGAAACCAGAATTCTTTGAAAATTTCCTCATTCAAGCATGGAGTTACTCTTAACAGGGATTCAAAAATCAGTCACACTTTAACAAGCAGGGGATGGGGAGGAGATTTGTCACAATTCGATAAGCCGAGATATGTAGGAAACTATGGCCACCAACAAAATTTAGTGGGGTTGGGATAGGCACATGGGATGTAAAAACGTACAGTATTGACAAGAACAAATGAAGTCTTTTTGTTTTCGAAGAAAAACTGATCTGAAAATTCTTTTGGTGGTACAAAATATTGAAATAACATTGCATTGTTTATAATAGTTCTCTCTTGCCCCCTGCCAACTATTAGGGAGGAGAGGGGTCATGATAAGAGCGGAGGCGAGAGGGTGGATTTTTGCCCAAATTAATAAGCGGATGGGGTCCGGTGATTCAGCACCGAAAAGTATTACAAGAATGTTGGCTCAGTTGTGAGCGATCGTTTGAAGAATGTTTAAAAAGAACCCCAAAAAACTAGAGAGTACCAAGAGAGCGATTATTTCAGTCATGCACCAACTAGAAAGTAAATGAAAATCAGTTCATATATAGCAACAGTGAACGAAAGATAATTGAGTTAGAGATATCGTGTAGACATTCATGAGCGTATAGATAAATGTAATTGAAAAAAACAAAAAAACAAAACGGAAAAATATCTCTCAATCAGAAAAAAAAAGGACCCAGATCCGTCTTCAAATTTTACCACCCCTTTCTCACCTCATTGCTCACGAATTTAATTGAAATCCACACAGTACTTTCGGAGGTATCGCGTGGATAGACGAACAAGCAGATGCGACCCGATGCATATAAATCTTTTCAACTTCGTCAACAGAGGCAGATGAGGAAAACGAAAGCAAGCAACGAAGAGAAGAAGTTGAGAAAATGACTTATCGCCCTGTTTATGATAGTTGCTAGATCGAACCCAGACTGTGTTCTGTGGCTTGAAAACATTTGAAAACAGAATCATATTTTGTGTGACATTACGATAGAAATCTGGAATATTCTAAAACTACTGAATACTCGTGAATAAAGAATTCACGGATGTGTTTGAATTTTTATGAAACGATTTTTTAAGGAGAAAAAACATAGTGAATTCGTTTCAGTGGAAGAGTCAATAGATTCAAAAGTTACTTTTCAACAAAATTTTTACCCCTGATTGGAAGAGTCCAGTGTTACAACAGAGACGCTAGAAGGTCACTCTCTTCATTATATGAGAATTTAGCGTGAGTTGGTACTGGATCATCAACACTGGGAGATCCGATCACGCACTGACAACGGCCAGCAAGATAAGCTTGCCGATCATTGCTACACGAAGTACGCTCGGATCTTTTTTTTTTTTCCATATGATTACTTGGTATAATTTCGTATCAGAGGGAAGTCCAATGAGGATTGAACCCACTAGTAATTTTTTCCATATTATTTATCAACGTAGAATTGAAATTCTTTCTTTCTTTCTCTCTTCCATTCTTTCATTCTTTCATTCTTTCCTTCCTTCTATCAATCTATTTATTCGTTCGTATCTAACCGTTCATATCTATCTATCTATCTATCTATCTATCCATCAGTTCATATCTATCTATCTATCTATCTATCTATCTATCTATCTATCTATCTATCTGTCCATCAGTTCATATCTATCTTTTCATATCTATCTATCAGTTCATATCTATCTTTTCATATCTATCTATCAGTTCATATCTATCTATCTATCTATCTATCTATCTATCTATCTATCTATCTGTTCATATCTATCTATCTATCCAAGTCTATTCATATCTATCTATCTATCTATCTATCTATCTATCTATCTATCTATCTATCTATCTATCTATCTATCTATCAGTTCATATCTAGTTATCAGTTCATATCTCCATCTAGTTATCAGTTCATATCTCTATCTATCGAAGTCGGTTCATATCTATCTATCTATCTATCTATCTATCTATCTATCTATCTATCTAACAACATAATTAGTTTTGTCTGCAATTCCTTCAACAAGTACAGACCTTCCAATCCCTAAAAAAAAAGTGCGACGAAGAGGCATCAGGTTAATAAAACGAAACATGCCCGGGCAGAAAGCCTCATCTGCTAGGTAGAAACAAAGGCACCAATTCGCCCTGCAGGGAAGAGAATCAGAGTAATGAGGGTCGGGGTTGGCGGACAATGTCTGCAATTGAAAGATACGTTCACATTTTGGCTCTGCTGCACAGAAGAATGTGAATTATGCGGACCAGTCGATGGTGAATGCTTACTCACTGAATATCTCTATCACCATCAACAAACGTACGTCTTTGTCTACCTAATGGTGACTGTGAATGCTCTTGTATTTAAAGACGCAGGTTTCCAACGCTCTCCGAAAGTAAAACGCGCCAATGAAAAAAACATTAGCAAGCTATAAAGTGAAGAAGAAATTGCCATTAATTTACACGATAAATCTTTTGAGCGTTCCCAGACCGAATGATTATTATGGTATGTTAGGCTGACTGGTCGAAGGTTGTAGGGTTGGCAGCTACCGGGAACAGAGTTGAATGAGAGAGACGGTGTGTGTGTGTGTGTGTGTGTGTGAGAGAGAGAGAGAGAGAGAGAGAGAGAGAGGGAGAGAGAGAGAGAGAGAGAGAGAGAGGTTACCCACTGCATTTTTCTTATTTGCAAGAATATATATGTATATATATCTATACACTAGTTAATCTCAGGGAAAAAATCACTGATATACACATTTGAACTTCTATGAGATGCTTTCTATTAAAACAGATATGCGCTGTCCGTCTCTTTATATATATATATACACACACACACACACACACATATATATATATATATATATATATATATATATATATATAGTCTACAAAGCTTTTACAGTTCTAAGCACTAAAGATTAGAAAGCATTTTCAAAAATTCTTTTGCGTTACTTCAGTCACTTATTTCTCGATATCTCTCAATGCAATTCATGGAATTTTCTTCAGTCTTTTTTTTCATGTTTCCCCTTATACTTTGTTATTATGGTACAATTGTATAAATTGTTTCTTGTCGGGATCATCACTTGTTCATCATGTAACCAGTTATATTAACATGGCCTCCCCAGCAGGAGTGATCAAAGACCACCTCCCTTTCTTATTATATTGTTTATGCCATACATGTAGTTTATCATTGTATACATATATATTTATATACACATACAGGGATCTTTTACGATAATGGTAAATGTATATTGTGTTTAAAAATACTTTTTTTGTTCGAAAAATGTTTTACGTTTTTCAATATCTCTTATAAGGAAAAGTAAAACATTATATTTTCAACGAAAAGAACATTCTTTGAAGTTAATATCGGAAGTTAATGTATTGCAAAAGGTCCATTTTTCATCAAAAATAATAATAGTTCTGAGAAATTGATGGTTATTGCTGTGAGTGCGCAGTAATAGATCTCAGTGAAACACCTCAAGACAATGAATTTACTGTCTTTTGCCAATCTATATAGGATCCATTTAATTCATACTTCAGTATTTTTATTGCAGCCAAACAAAGAAACACATTCATAGGAGAAACGTCTTGGTTTTGTGAAACAGCTTGAATTGTCATTCCATGGTTATTTTCAACACATCGTGGTAATTATAAATGATGTCACTCGAGGCCCATTTTGAATATTCTCATATCTGGAGATCACCTTCTCCAAGTACTAAACTCTGTTATTTCGAGAAAAGATCAAATTCTTCTACTGTTATTTTCTACAATTTTACTCGCTTGGTCGTCAGTGATGACGTCACTGAATCTACCTCGAGGGCTATTCAGAATATTTTTTCTTTGGAGCTAATCTTCTCAAAATGCCAATGCCAGCGAGAGAGCTTGAAATGATGTTTCAAGGTTATCTTCAATTTTTCTTATCTTTATTGATCGTCATTGATAACAGTCGTGCGTCTTCCTCGAGTCTCATTTTCAATATTTTCATTTCCGGAATAAAATGTCTAAAATCACCAACGTATTTATAGCTCGTTAACAGTTACATCTCCAAATGCTAAATAATCGTCTCTTTCGACTCCAACACTATTGCATCAGAGTGTACGCTCTTTCAAAAGAAACAAACTTTATGATTAACGAACCATCTAAACAATGCCCGACGGTAAAATATCCAGATATGATTACGGGTGTAAAATCAAACTTCCTGATAACCAAGCCATCTAAAGAAGGCACGGCAGTAGAATAACCAGGTAATATCATGGGTGTAATATCTAACTTCATGATAACCAAGCCATCTAAAGAAGGCACGGCAGTAGAATAACCAGGTATTATCATGGGTGTAAAATCTAACTTCATGATAACCAAGCCATCTAAAGAAGGCACGGCAGTAGAATAACCAGGTAATATCATGGGTGTAAAATCTAACTTCATGATAACCAAGCCATCTAAAGAAGGCACGGCAGTAGAATAACCAGGTAATATCATGGGTGTAAAATCTAACTTCATGATAACCAAGCCATCTAAAGAAGGCACGGCAGTAGAATAACCAGGTAATATCATGGGTGTAAAATCTAACTTCATGATAACCAAGCCATCTAAAGAAGGCACGGCAGTAGAATAACCAGGTAATATCATGGGTGTAAAATCTAACTTCATGATAACCAAGCCATCTAAAGAAGGCACGGCAGTAGAATAACCAGGTAATATCTAGGGTGTAAAATCTAACTTCATGATAACCAAGCCATCTAAAGAAGGCACGGCAGTAGAATAACCAGGTAATATCATGGGTGTAAAATCTAACTTCATGATAACCAAGCCATCTAAAGAAGGCACGGCAGTAGAATAACCAGGTAATATCATGGGTGTAAAATCTAACTTCATGATAACCAAGCCATCTAAAGGAGGCACGGCAGTAGAATAACCAGGTAATATCATGGGTGTAAAATCTAACTTCATGATAACCAAGCCATCTAAAGAAGGCACGGCAGTAGAATAACCAGGTAATATCATGGGTGTAAAATCTAACTTCATGATAACCAAGCCATCTAAAGAAGGCACGGCAGTAGAATAACCAGGTAATATCATGGGTGTAAAATCAAACTTCATGATAACCAAGCCATCTAAAGAAGGCACGGCAGTAGAATAACCAGGTAATATCATGGGTGTAAAATCTAACTTCATGATAACCAAGCCATCTAAAGAAGGCACGGCAGTAGAATAACCAGGTAATATCATGGGTGTAAAATCTAACTTCATGATAACCAAGCCATCTAAAGAAGGCACGGCAGTAGAATAACCAGGTAATATCATGGGTGTAAAATCTAACTTCATGATAACCAAGCCATCTAAAGAAGGCACGGCAGTAGAATAACCAGGTAATATCATGGGTGTAAAATCTAACTTCATGATAACCAAGCCATCTAAAGAAGGCACGGCAGTAGAATAACCAGGTAATATCATGGGTGTAAAATCTAACTTCATGATAACCAAGCCATCTAAAGGAGGCACGGCTGTAGAATAACCAGGTAATATCATGGGTGTAAAATCTAACTTCATGATAACCAAGCCATCTAAAGAAGGCACGGCAGTAGAATAACCAGGTAATATCATGGGTGTAAAATCAAACTTCATTATAACCAAGCCATTTAAAGAAGGCACGGCAGTAGAATAACCAGGTAATATCATGGGTGTAAAATCTAACTTCATGATAACCAAGCCATCTAAAGAAGGCACGGCAGTAGAATAACCAGGTAATATCATGGGTGTAAAATCTAACTTCATGATAACCAAGCCATCTAAAGAAGGCACGGCAGTAGAATAACCAGGTAATACTATGGGTGTAAAATCAAACTTCATGATAACCAAGCCATCTAAAGAAGGCACGGCAGTAGAATAACCAGGTAATATCATGGGTGTAAAATCTAACTTCATGATAACCAAGCCATCTAAAGAAGGCACGGCAGTAGAATAACCAGGTAATATCATGGGTGTAAAATCAAACTTCATGATAACCAAGCCATCTAAAGAAGGCACGGCAGTAGAATAACCAGGTAATATCACAGGTGTAAAATCTAACTTCATGATAACCAAGCCATCTAAAGAAGGCGCGGCAGTAGAATAACCAGGTAATATCTAGGGTGTAAAATCAAACTTCATGATAACCAAGCCATCTAAAGAAGGCACGGCAGTAGAATAACCAGGTAATATCATGGGTGTAAAATCTAACTTCATGATAACCAAGCCATCTAAAGAAGGCACGGCAGTAGAATAACCAGGTAATATCATGGGTGTAAAATCTAACTTCATGATAACCAAGCCATCTAAAGAAGGCACGGCAGTAGAATAACCAGGTAATATCATGGGTGTAAAATCTAACTTCATGATAACCAAGCCATCTAAAGAAGGCATGGCAGTAGAATAACCAGGTAATATCTTGGGTGTAAAATCTAACTTCATGATAACCAAGCCATCTAAAGAAGGCACGGCAGTAGAATAACCAGGTAATATCTAGGGTGTAAAATCAAACTTCATTATAACCAAGCCATCTAAAGAAGGCACGGCAGTAGAATAACCAGGTAATATCATGGGTGTAAAATCTAACTTCATGATAACCAAGCCATCTAAAGAAGGCACGGCAGTAGAATAACCAGGTAATATCATGGGTGTAAAATCTAACTTCATGATAACCAAGCCATCTAAAGAAGGCACGGCAGTAGAATAACCAGGTAATATCATGGGTGTAAAATCTAACTTCATGATAACCAAGCCATCTAAAGAAGGCACGGCAGTAGAATAACCAGGTAATATCATGGGTGTAAAATCAAACTTCATGATAACCAAGCCAGCTAAAGAAGGCACGGCAGTAGAATAACCAGGTAATATCATGGGTGTAAAATCTAACTTCATGATAACCAAGCCATCTAAAGAAGGCACGGCAGTAGGATAACCAGGTAATACTATGGGTGTAAAATCAAACTTCATGATAACCAAGCCATCTAAAGAAGGCACGGCAGTAGAATAACCAGGTAATATCATGGGTGTAAAATCTAACTTCATGATAACCAAGCCATCTAAAGAAGGCACGGCAGTAGAATAACCAGGTAATATCATGGGTGTAAAATCAAACTTCATGATAACCAAGCCATCTAAAGAAGGCACGGCAGTAGAATAACCAGGTAATACCATGGGTGTAAAATCTAACTTCATGATAACCAAGCCATCTAAAGAAGGCACGGCAGTAGAATAACCAGGTAATATCATGGGTGTAAAATCGAACTTCATGATAACCAAGCCATCTAAAGGAGGCACGGCAGTAGAATAACCAGGTAATATCATGGGTGTAAAATCTAACTTCATGATAACCAAGCCATCTAAAGAAGGCACGGCAGTAGAATAACCAGGTAATATCATGGGTGTAAAATCTAACTTCATGATAACCAAGCCATCTAAAGAAGGCACGGCAGTAGAATAACCAGGTAATATCATGGGTGTAAAATCAAACTTCATGATAACCAAGCCAGCTAAAGAAGGCACGGCAGTAGAATAACCAGGTAATATCATGGGTGTAAAATCTAACTTCATGATAACCAAGCCATCTAAAGAAGGCACGGCAGTAAAATAACCAGGTAATATCATGGGTGTAAAATCTAACTTCATGATAACCAAGCCATCTAAAGAAGGCACGGCAGTAGAATAACCAGGTAATATCTAGGGTGTAAAATCTAACTTCCTGATAACCAAGCCATCTAAAGAAGGCACGGCAGTAGAATAACCAGGTAATATCATGGGTGTAAAATCTAACTTCATGATAACCAAGCCATCTAAAGAAGGCACGGCAGTAGAATAACCAGGTAATATCATGGGTGTAAAATCTAACTTCATGATAACCAAGCCATCTAAAGGAGGCACGGCTGTAGAATAACCAGGTAATATCATGGGTGTAAAATCTAACTTCATGATAACCAAGCCATCTAAAGAAGGCACGGCAGTAGAATAACCAGGTAATATCATGGGTGTAAAATCAAACTTCATTATAACGAAGCCATTTAAAGAAGGCACGGCAGTAGAATAACCAGGTAATATCATGGGTGTAAAATCTAACTTCATGATAACCAAGCCATCTAAAGAAGGCACGGCAGTAGAATAACCAGGTAATATCATGGGTGTAAAATCTAACTTCATGATAACCAAGCCATCTAAAGAAGGCACGGCAGTAGAATAACCAGGTAATACTATGGGTGTAAAATCAAATTTCATGATAACCAAGCCATCTAAAGAAGGCACGGCAGTAGAATAACCAGGTAATATCATGGGTGTAAAATCTAACTTCATGATAACCAAGCCATCTAAAGAAGGCACGGCAGTAGAATAACCAGGTAATATCACAGGTGTAAAATCTAACTTCATGATAACCAAGCCATCTAAAGAAGGCACGGCAGTAGAATAACCAGGTAATATCACAGGTGTAAAATCTAACTTCATGATAACCAAGCCATCTAAAGAAGGCGCGGCAGTAGAATAACCAGGTAATATCTAGGGTGTAAAATCAAACTTCATGATAACCAAGCCATCTAAAGAAGGCACGGCAGTAGAATAACCAGGTAATATCATGGGTGTAAAATCTAACTTCATGATAACCAAGCCATCTAAAGAAGGCACGGCAGTAGAATAACCAGGTAATATCATGGGTGTAAAATCTAACTTCATGATAACCAAGCCATCTAAAGAAGGCACGGCAGTAGAATAACCAGGTAATATCATGGGTGTAAAATCTAACTTCATGATAACCAAGCCATCTAAAGAAGGCATGGCAGTAGAATAACCAGGTAATATCTTGGGTGTAAAATCTAACTTCATGATAACCAAGCCATCTAAAGAAGGCACGGCAGTAGAATAACCAGGTAATATCTAGGGTGTAAAATCAAACTTCATTATAACCAAGCCATCTAAAGAAGGCACGGCAGTAGAATAACCAGGTAATATCATGGGTGTAAAATCTAACTTCATGATAACCAAGCCATCTAAAGAAGGCACGGCAGTAGAATAACCAGGTAATATCATGGGTGTAAAATCTAACTCCATGATAACCAAGCCATCTAAAGAAGGCACGGCAGTAGAATAACCAGGTAATATCATGGGTGTAAAATCTAACTTCATGATAACCAAGCCATCTAAAGAAGGCACGGCAGTAGAATAACCAGGTAATATCATGGGTGTAAAATCAAACTTCATGATAACCAAGCCATTTAAAGAAGGCACGGCAGTAGAATAACCAGGTAATATCATGGGTGTAAAATCTAACTTCATGATAACCAAGCCATCTAAAGAAGGCACGGCAGTAGAATAACCAGGTAATACTATGGGTGTAAAATCAAACTTCATGATAACCAAGCCATCTAAAGAAGGCACGGCAGTAGAATAACCAGGTAATATCATGGGTGTAAAATCTAACTTCATGATAACCAAGCCATCTAAAGAAGGCACGGCAGTAGAATAACCAGGTAATATCATGGGTGTAAAATCAAACTTCATGATAACCAAGCCATCTAAAGAAGGCACGGCAGTAGAATAACCAGGTAATATCATGGGTGTAAAATCTAACTTCATGATAACCAAGCCATCTAAAGAAGGCACGGCAGTAGAATAACCAGGTAATATCATGGGTGTAATATCTAACTTCATGATAACCAAGCCATCTAAAGAAGGCACGGCAGTAGAATAACCAGGTAATATCATGGGTGTAAAATCTAACTTCATGATAACCAAGCCATCTAAAGAAGGCACGGCAGTAGAATAACCAGGTAATATCATGGGTGTAAAACCAAACTTCATTATAACCAAGCCATCTAAAGAAGGCACGGCAGTAGAATAACCATAATCAATGATTGTATACCTCGGCTAATACCGTTGTCGAAGAAAACTGAATAAAAATCACACCACATATAATTAGGATTCAGTGTGGTAACTGTGATAATTTTGTGAATAGCCTCGAAACTATTTAATTCTTCCTTAGCCCACGAATGAATACATAGACGTACGAAAAAATGAGAAATGTCTCTCAATCGGAAATGTAAAAAAAAAAAAATGATTCCTGGATCTGCCCTCAAATTTAACCAATTCTTCTTCACCCTATAACATACCCTTCCTGAAAATTAAACGGAAATGAATTGAGAACCTTCGGAGATATTGTGTGATGTGTACATATAACTACGATGCAGGGGAGGAATCGTTTTTTTGTAGCCCATTGCCAACCATTGCACAAAATTACATTGATATTCACTGAGAACCTTTTCATGTATTATGTGGGCAGACAAAGAAACGGACAGAGAGACACACATGAATCCATATACATTTTCCAACTTTGTTGGCAGAGGTAATGATACAATATAATGCTCACACACTTGAATTCAACAATCTAATACGACAGAAGAATCGTAAGATTTACAATAACAAATGATAAAGATCACAAGAGAGCATAGTATATTAGGGGAAAAAACAACAAACAAACAAACAAGAGATATAAATATCATAAAATCCGTTAGAAAAAAAAAAATCAAATGGCAATGGGCAGGCTGTGTTGCAAGAATGACTCTCAACAAACGCTGACTCTCAACGTGAATCCCCTGAGATTATAAGCGAAATTGTGGCTAGCTGATGATAAAATGGCGTGACGACCTGTGATATTTGCGCTGGGACGCCTATGATGGAATGGTCTGGCGAAGGTCTTTGTCCAATGATGGACGTTGAAAGACTGACATCGAAATGATATAATGTCACACACCAGTACCTTTACTATACAGAAAATAATTCAATTATATATCATATGGCAAGAAGAAGCACACCTCATGCTTTTGCATATGATTACTGACCCCCCACAAAAAAACAGCAAAAAAAAAAGCAAAAAAAAAAAAAGAAAAGAATACTGATTTATAAAGTTTAGGGCACTCCGCAACTATCTCATCGAGTTAATATCTTGCAAAATTAAGCATTAATCACTATGGGATCAGTAGTAAAATTAGCAAATGATATTACTGTATAATTGGTAGTATTACGTTATTAAGAATCTATCAGTGAAGCCTTTACATGACTAGATCATAGCCATCGTACACTTTTCACTCTTTACACTTAAATTCAAAATTCCACCTGAATATATTCAAATTGCCCCTTAGTGGGGCGTGCGTCCCACATTCAGGATCCCTGCACTTGCCCCCCCCCCCAAACGTATAAGGATTTAGATTCCCCATCATCTCTGTTTATCCTCTTGATTAGTTGATAGCAAATATCCTGGTTCTACTTCTCGTCAGACGTCCAACTACTAATATTAGTGGCTCCAGCGCGGTGGGTTACCCAACGGGCTATCACTTTGATATATTTCTTATTAGATTAATAAAGAAAATCAGGTCTGGTTGTTCACTCAATAGAAACCGTCACGTGACTATCGTCTTTAGGCAGCATGTCGTGTTGGAGGTGATCAATTAAAAAAACGGAAAGAGGGGTGATTAATGAATAAGTTTCATCTCTTTTGTTGGAACACGAAAAAGTCTGAATTAGGCGCAAATAGGGGATCATTTTAGCATAATCCTACTTGAGCAAATTGAGCCCCTATTAAAAACCTATTTAGAGGGAAATTAAAAAAAAAAAAAAGAAAGAACCGTTTTTGTAAACATGATACGATAAACGTGATACATACATAGGTACATACATTCATAGCCAGTCGAGCCTAAACTGATGGAACCTACGTAGATAGTTTTTGTGACAGTCTTGGTTGGCGGCTTCTAATATAACGAACGTAAAAGTTTAGCACAAACGCAAAGGAAAACACACCTTGAGGTCAGTGCCCTTCACATGTCAAGCGAAATAAATACTCTTTTTATGTCAAAATACGGACAGATGGTAACCATATCTGCTGCACACACATGAATGCACGCATTCAAACATACACGAGCACACACGTACATTCACACATACGCGTGCGTAATCACACTCACGTGCGCACGCACACACACACACACACACACACACACACACACACACACACACACACTCATACACACATATATGTTCACACATACACATACCCGAAAGTTCGGGGAATTTGAATTGCATCTGCGAACTGTATGACATAGGAACTTTTGCCGCCTCACTTCATGAACAGTACCTCTGGTGAAATCGACGTTCACATAGCCAAGACAACTACCTCGAAAGAGGTAGCGGAAATTAGATGCTACGGTATGTATTTTTTTTTCATTGTCAATTTTCCCTAACTTTTTCGTAGCCCCTAGTAATTGCACACTCATAAACACAAACGTACACTCACTCACTCATTCACTTTCTCTCTCTCTCTCTCTCTCTCTCACACACACACACACACACATTCTGACAGAAATATGTATGCACTTTCTCTTTTACTGCATACGTATACATAGAGAGCGTTAATATATATATATATATATATATATATATATATATATATATATATAATCATAAATTACGTCATATTATATAGTTATGTTATTGGGGCCCTTGCATTACCGACGGCTCTTTAGCTCAATGGTAAGAGCAACGCTACGTTGAAGCGGCAACCGTATCGGTCATAGCTTCGATTCCAGCTGCAGTCCATTTTCTCAAATTCACGTTGTCTAAGCCGAGCGTTAAATCAATCGTTTAACGATGGGAGAACGTTTGAAATAGTTTCTATGTAATAAAACGCAATTTATAATCATCCTGTTGGATCATATATATCCATTTCTTAAAACGTATGTATATGGCTTGGATTCACGAACGAAGATTTTTGGAAGAGATTTCCATAGCAATATGACCATAGACGGCAAGTTTGTATGCGAATTAACCCACCAGCCTGAGCAATAAAGTTTTAAAGTGAAGTGTGACTTGCACAGAGCCAACCCTCACTTTGAACCAAGAGTTTGTATCCTTTTGTCAACTGATGTGGCACAGATAGGAACAGGGCTCTGAGGTCGTTGGTGCATCCTCTTGGTGGATACAAGCTTGCTATGGAGGTCTGCCGCCCCTTTGTAGGAGTGTTCCAGCAGTATGGCTGACATGGGTAGTTAGACCACAGACTTATATATATATGCATGCGGTATTTCAATGCAAGTCTAATGCATGTCATTAAAGGAATGGAATTGTTTACCCATGGAAACTAAACTTCCCGAATTTAACGGTTAATTATTCCAATTGTATATCAATAGCCACACTGAAAAGTTGTAATACAACAAAACGGCTGTCTGTGGATGACACATTCATTAATCTTATATCTTTCTATATATAATGGAGTAACGATTCACTACACAAACATGTTCATTTTTCTGACCTGTTTGGACTTCTTCAGATTCGCCTGAAGAAGCCCAAACAAGGTAGAAACCTGAACGTGTTTGTGTAGCGAATCCTTACTCCATTATATTTTATGCTCTACTCTGAATCAGATTAATATTTAATGTTAAATGTATCGAGCAATGTTTGAAATAAATGCATCATACACCAGATATTGTATTATATTATATTGCATTCCCGATTTGTACTGCAATATATATATATATATATATATATATATATATATATATATATATATATATATATATATATATACATATATATATATATATATATATATATATATATATATATATTCTCTTTTTTCGACTTTGCGAACAATTTCCAACACGTAGCATCCATTGTATTGTTCTCACTTTGAACATGAAATAAACAAAATATTGTCATGAATAAACAGTTTTTATTCAGACAGTTTTTTTGTTCTTTATAAGCATGCGTATTCAATCAAACGAAAGAGAATGAAACTTTCGGCGTTTTCGTTCAATAAATCCTACTCGTGATATCATGGGTTACATAAGCAGTTTGTCATGATAATATTAATAAGCATGATTGATATTTCTCAGCTTAATCTTGTGGGCTCTTGGTAAAATCTTCTCTTCAACGTCTGTTTAATGAATGGACCTCATTCATCTCCGATGTCATGAAGAAATTTCAGAAAAGATGATAAAAAAAGAAAGCAATTTCAACAAAATAGATAACCAGGTCTGGTAAGTCACCCAGTAGAAACCCACATGTGACCAATGTCTTTTGGCAGCATGCTGTGTTGGGGGTGATCAATTAAAAAGTTGGAAGAATAAGGGTGATCACTGGAAATATGTCTGAATTTTCAATAAAGCAAGCATGAATGCTACCGGACACAAACTGAAGGACTAATTTAACGTAAACTTACATTGTAAATTTACACCATCCCACTAAAAGCCTATTTGGGTTGGGCGGATTTAAAAGAAAAACAAAAATTAAGGAGTAGATTTTTGAATATTCAGATTCCTTGGTCGGTTAGCGCCGCCTGTACGCACGATACGTATATGCATAGCCAGCAGGACCAACTTAAAAACTGAGGAAACCTATGTTTTTGTGACAGTTTGGGTTGACAGTTTCTAATAAATGAATACTTAAAACGTTTGCTTGCAATATCAACAACAACAACAACAACAACTACAACCACTTACAGCAAAAGAAAGCCATTAAAAAAGAGGCATGTTAATCTTTTTCGATGTAATTTTTTTTCTTTTTCGTCGTTCGTAGATAAGGGAAGTTAAAGAGCCACAGTATTCAGTTATGACGTCATTCGGTCAGTGGAGCAATCAACGAAACACGACTCTCACCCACTCCATTTTTACCATCCGGGCACGAGCGAAATGTTTAATATATCATCATTCATTTAGCCTATCAACATGTCTTATCTGAACAGCAGACTCTTTCTGCACTCTTCTAATCCGAAGAAAAATTTCGCGCGATCTTTTGAGTGTGAACATCATTGCATATGAGCATCAATGGCGACTGGTGATTATTGAGACGATGACCGTTGACTTTGTCTAAACCAAGATTGTCTAAACCCACATTGTCTAAGCCCACATTGTCTAAACTCACATTGTATAAACCCAGATTTCCAAGCCCACATTGTCTAAGCCCACATTGTCTAAACTCACATTGTCTGAACCTACATTGTCTAAACCCAGATTGTCTGAACCAAGATTGTCTGAACGATTATCATCGTCATCAGTCTTTCAGCGTCCGTCGTTGGACATAGACCTTCCCCAGAATTTGCCACACTTCTCTATTATGGGCGTCACGGAGCCAGTACTTCCTGAACTTGTCTAGCTCGTCTCTCCATCTAACATTTTACCGGCCTCGGATGCGCATGTGGTCTCGGGGAATCCATGTTGTGAGTCGTGACGTCCATCGATTGTCTGCCATTCTTGCAACATGGCCATCCCACCGCCATTTGAGATTTTTAAAAATCTAATTTTGTCAACAATTTTGTTTAAAATATAGGAAACCATGAAGTTGATAAAATGATGTTTTTTTTTAGATATCTAGGATATTTTTTTAGATTTTTATCTAGTATTTTGTACTGTTAAGACACAGGAAATCGCGAAATCAATAAAATCAATGGAAAGATTTAAAAAATATAAAATATAATTAAAAAAAAAATGTAATAGTTTCCCATTAGAAAAACCAGATATTTATGACGATTTCTTTTAGGGGTGTGAGGCACATATCTAGCACAAACAGAATATACGCCCCGTCAGAGGATGATGTGAAGAAAACAAATGTTTTGAACACGGCATTTTGGGGTTCAGATGCATGGAAAAGTTGATCTATGTATTTATCCTTATGGGTGATACACTATTACAGCATTGTTACCGAAATAAGATACATTTTGTGGATGTCTTTTGGATTGACCCACGATTGCGTCCTGGTACTAGAATGAGCTCTGTTTTGTACTTAGTTATGTTTGTGTTTGACTAAGTATGTATGTTGGTAGGTTAAATTGCAAGGTTGAAGTGGTTTATTGCAATGAACTTAAGGAGGAATATATATATATATATATATATATATATATACATATATATATATATATATATATATATATATGTATTCATATGGACTGGAGTTTGAAAGTATGCAGTAATTCACATACATAAAACGCAACGTGTATCTGCACATATGTACAAACACTAATCATATTTATAAACAAATGTGTGTGTATTTGTGAACGATATGCAGATGTCATTTAGACAGACAATTTTATTCATCGAATTTGCCCCAGTTACAGAGTTAGCACAAAGGTACCATTTTTTTCTCTTCGAAAATCCTCTTTTTGTGAGTGTGTCGCAATGATTACTTGCGCTGCTTGAACAAACCACAAGCAGAATATCGGCAGCCGAAAATACGGAACGATAAAACAGCAACACTTTATAGACAGTGGTGACTCTGAAGGGAGGACAGTCGAAACGGGCAATAATGCAAGTTTTGTCTGTCAGACTAAATTTCCACACCTACACAGAATAATGTAAGGTCACCTTATCCATTTGGTCACGTCGTACACATATTTTTCAGTCAACGTCTCTTATGTGTTGTTTTTTTGACCGCTAGGATGAAAATAGGGCGACGCAGGTGGCCTAATGGTCAAACGGATTGAGAATGGAATCGGCGAAACAGACTCCAGTACTAATACATAGGGAAAGACGTGAACCCATTTCTGAAATCCCCAGCAATGTTAGATTATCCACCTTGGGCATCGGTCTCGGAAGGCCTGCAATTGCTACATGAACGATGATTGGGTATCTGTTGAGCTCTGGGGGAATGGAAACGAAATAATTGCTTCCTGTGTCGGTCGAGTCTGACATGCTTTTAAGCTAAGCTTAGGTCGCATTTACAATCGGTTGCAGAAAGAATTTCGTCAGATCGCTGACTCCTTGAGTCTAATTGGCGATGAGTGTATCGTCAATCAGCTGATGACATGGATGTTCTTATTGTCTGCAATGGTGTCTGCGATCCACTGGTAGGAATGATCCTATTTTCTACGATCGAGTCAGATGTAGCCAATGGGAAGAGGAAGGAGTATTTTACATCAGTGCATTTTTTAACTAAATAAAATTAAGGAGACGTGCAGTTGAATATCTGTATACCCAGATAGTTTACGAAATATTTTCTGACAGGACTCCTCCCCCATGTAGAATTTGATTCAAACACCTCGCTTATTGCATTGAAACTAAGATTGTTGTATTTAACAAATATTTCATGAAGCGCCAAATGAATTGCTCTTACCAAAATTTAATCATATTTGTTGAAAATTAAAACTATTTTTTCATCCTAATTAGATACTGTCTACCAAAACCGCAGCCAAAACTGTCAATATTGGTTTCTTCAGGTATTTGGTGGGTCTGGCTGGCTATCTATGAACGTAACCATCACACATGCAGGCCACGCTAATGATGCTAAAGGGCTTAAAATATATCATCATCATCAGCAGCAGCAGCCTTTTAGCGTCCGTCTTTGGACATAGACCTTCTCCAAGATTCACCGGAACTCTCTATCATGGGCATAGCAGAGCCAGTGCTTTCTGAATTTATCTAGCTCGTCATACCATCTCACTGTCTGTCTGCCATAATTTCGCATAAGATCCCTAGGGATCTACGTTGTGAATTGTGATGTCCACCAGTAGTTTGATATCCTTGCAACATAACCAACCCGTTGCTATTTTATTTTTTCATTGTTTCTATGATATCTCGGACTCCTGCCTTTTCTCTAATATACTGTGTCGTCATATGATCTCTTCATATGAGGTTGAGCATGGTTCTCTCATGTGCACGCTGCAAGGATCTCAGTTTTGGGGTCAATCTTTTGGTTTTCCATGTTCAAGCTCCATTGGTGGCTATCGGTCTGATGCATTGGTTACATACCCTTATTCTTAGGTTTAGTAGGATTTGTGTGTTCTTGGCCAACTTTCTTGCTTTCTTCATTTACTTCCTCTAGCATTATCTGGAGATCGTGAATGTCCTGACCAAAGAAGACAATGTCGTCAGCCAATCTGTGGTTACTCATCATCCATTCTGATTCCTTTGTGTTCCCAGTCTAATATTCGGAAGATCATCTCGAGGCAGGCTATGAAGAATTTGGGTGAGCTTGTGTCGCTTTGTCTCACTCCTTTTTTTGGTTGGAAGGGCCCAGAGTTTTTATGTAACCTGATGAAGGAACTGCTGCGTCGGTTGATGTGTTTCAGTATTCTCACATATATGAATTAGAGTATACACCTTCTTGTATTATTGCGTCGATGACTTTGGGGATTTCAACTGAATCGAAGGCTTTTTAAAAGTCCACAAATGCTATAGCTAGTGGCATTCTATATTCTGTTGCTTTCTCTTTTAGTTGCTTTACTGAATGGAGATGGTTGATGGTTAAGTTGCTTCTTCTGAGGCCAGCTTGTTCCCATTGTTGGTTTTCGTCTAGTGTTTGTCGATTCGGTTGGTGATCACCTTAATGAAGAGTTTTCAGATGCAGTTGAGTAGGCCTATAGGCCTCTAGTTGTTGGGGTCTCTCGGGTTTCCTTTTTTTGTATAGCTGCATTAATGTCAAGAAAAACGTTTTCTGTTGTTTTGAATCCTTCCCGCTGAGTAGTTTTTAATGTGTTGGGGGCCGTTTGGAGGGGTATTGATAAATTTGAGTATTGTCTTTAACACCGTGTGAAAAAAGGTGTGAAACTTTACAATCAGGATTATATCTATTGATATCCATCATGGTGACAGCAGATAATCGTAATTCTGTTTTTCTGTCATAATTTCTCTTATTCATTTTTATTTGTGCATCATCTAACATCGAGGGAACAAAGGTATGAAACTCAACAATTTTCAATCGCAACCAACTTTCATCGTGCAGAAAGTTGGGGCCACAGGAATGAATTCATGCCAAACATTTTGGCCCTTCTGTGCATTCATAGTCGATTTTGACAATAGTCAAAATTTATAAGGACATAATAAAAATATGCAGTGACGATTGAAATTTCAACTGATCACTGGGGAGTGAGGACGTATTTTTATTGTTAATTATATTGGCTAAAGTTTCCCAAGGCAAATTTCGAAGTTTCACAATTGTAAAAAAGCCCCAATTTCTACGATTTTCTTCTGGTTAAACACATATATTATTACGATTAAATTCATAGATATTCAGAACTTTTTTAAACACATGTCGCAAATTTTTTTTTAAAAACCCGACGAAATTATTTATTCATTTTTATCATGTTTTCACTGCAAATAATAGTAATATAAATAAAAAGAAATAGAATTTATACAGTACACGAAAATATAAAGATGAGTAAGGTACTGTGTTGTGAGACATGAAAAATCTAATTTGTATCTTCCTCACTTGCACTAATCAAACGTTTTATGATTAATTGTTATTGTGCGTTTGATGAAATTCAATATATTCCACTCTTTTCAATTCAAATGTCTGTAGTTATATTTTCAAAATGGCTCACTCACTTTTATTTTAAAAAATATCAAACGTGTTCTAAATTGATATCTTGGCTACAGTCGCCATTAAGGTCATGAAATGAATTCAGTTTTTATGACTTAGACTCTACTTTTCTTTTTAACAATAAAACCATTTTCTATATCAATACCCATGATTTGCTTTGTTTCACTCTCTCACTCGGATAAAATGAAAATGATGACCTTTTTGGATGATTGCCATCAACTCTCGATGAATAATAATGTCCATTTCCACGTTTTAACATTATTTTCATGAAAATTTAGGCGTTCTGTATCATTTTTGCCTCGTTTTTGGTTGTAAAAATCCGACATATTGATGTCTTTTCGATAATGAAAGTTACGATAAAAGTAAACATTGAATTAGAAAATTGCTGATAAATAGTTTTGTACGAAAATGATTTATTGTTTGGTTTGAGGTTTTGCTTTGAAGTGATTGTGTACTCAGGATATTTAATATTTTGTTTGACGAATGGGTACGCAGGTATAAGAGTTTTAGTTTAATAAAAATGTGTTCCACAAGATGGAGTAAATAAGATATTTGGCAGTACTAAAATGTACTTTTTTCAATTCCTCTTCGAATATTCGACTTTTTTTATCACCTTTTTGTAAAAAAATGTTTTGGTGTAGTTATCCTTGTTTTGAATAAATAAAAAAGAAAAAATTCAATCAAAGTATTGCTGTATTTTTATTCATTGTTATTTACATATTATGATCATGTGACGTCAGACTTTTCTGCTGTGATTGAATAGAGTCGTAGCAACATGAGTACTAAACGTCACGATCAAAAGATGGTTTTCTAGTCCAGATAATATCGAATGTTGCGTTTCAAGAAAGTCAAGATCTTCCAATTTGAGAAATTGGGGGTTACACCACTTTTTGATCTATCGCAGTTAGTGCACTCATGTACCTAAAAGAGGAAGCCTGAAAGACCTCAACAAGTATTAACCAATGAGCCCAATCTACCGTATCTACAAACTTTTCACAAAAATCCTTACCAACTGAATCTCAAAAACATTAGATGGAAACCAACCAGGGGAGCAAGCTGGCTTTGGAAGAAACTACTCGAACATATACCACCTGCAATCAGCTGAAAGAAAAAGCAGCAGAATAGCATTTATCGACTTCAAAAAGTCCTTCGACTCTGTTGAAATTTCCATGGTTATGAAGGCCATCACTCTACAAAATGAAGACCCCGTATACGTCAGAGTACTACAACATACATAGTCACAGCAGCTACTCTATCAGGCTACATAAAGACTCGGATCCCTTTCAGCTCCAAAAAGGTGTAAGACAACATGATACCAGCTCACCCAAACTCTTCACAACCTGCCCCGAGGTGATCTTCAGAAACCTAGACTGGGAAAATAAAGGCATCAAAATAGATGGTGAATATCTGAGCAACCTCAGGTTTATAGACAACGTCGCCCTTTTCGCAGAAAACCTATATGATCTCTAACCAATGCAAGATGGACTAAATGAAGGAAGTAAGGAAGGCGGCTTGCAGCAAAACAAAGCAAGCTCAACCTTCAAAAATAAGAAGATCCCATTAATCCTAAAAAGAAGGGTATACAACCAATAAACCCTTCCGATAGTCACTTATGGAGCTGAAACATGGAACCTAACCAAAAGATTGGCCCTAAAACTGAGAACCATGCGACGTGCTCATGGAAGAATCATGCTCTACCTCATATGGAAAGATCACAAGACAGCACAATATATCAGGGTAAACACAGGAGTCCGAGACATCATAGAATCCATCAGAAGACTCAAATATCAATGGGCTGGTCAAGTTGCAAGAATGACAGATAACTGATGGATATCACAATTCACAATATGGATCCCAAGAGATCACATGCGCAACCGAGGCCGGCAGAATACTAGATAGAGAGACAACTAGATGAATTCAGAAAGTAAAGCTTCACGACGCCCACGGTAGAGTGTGGTGAATCCTGTGAAAGATTTATGTCCACACGATGAACCTCAAAAGACTGATGATGAAATTATTAAATGCCTCTATGAACATGACCGTAAACAATTTACATTTGAAATACGTATTCAACACTAAAATAAACAATAATTCAAGTTACAAAAATGTATGAAACTTAATTAAAAATATTACAGGCTTATCAGTACAGAAAAAACATTTACCAAGAACATTATTTTATCTATTTCTCTTAAATTCTTCTATATATTCCTGCTGATATCGCCCCAAATTTCCTTATCAGTTTATTTTCTTAAGTTATTCTTGGAATCATTTATACTTGTGCTATTTTTACGTAAAATGGTAAACTCAGTATTCCAAAATTGTTGGGGAGAAAAAATCAATTTGTTTTTGATACTTTTTTCCAATGAACCTAGCGGGTAAATTTCTCGTTTTTCTCTGTCTTATTGAACATTAGAGTAACTTCAGAGGTGCTACATGGACCTTGTTATCTAGACTGATAGGTACTCAAGATTAATTGTTAAAGAAAAGGGTTAGTGTTACTGTCACATCAGTTAGTAGCAAAAACGGTCTCAGCACACTGAGTTCGAATTCCAGTTGAAGCTGTGTAAAAAGATAAAAGCCTACCCCCTCTCACTTAAGGTGTAATTGTAAAGCATTACCTGTTGTTACTGAGGTATCTTCAGGGATTTTGGTGGGCTAAAGATCAAACCTCAGGTTAGCTAAGCAATTCCAAGAAAACATATTTTTCTCTTTTAGTTGGACCTAGGACCGTTCCAGCAACCAGTCGTTTATTTTCCTATGGGGATGGGGGCAGTAGCGGTCTTACAAAAGCTATTTTTTTATCAAAGCAGCATCTTCCAGTGGACATTATAACGAAGAAGTGTCTTTTGTTATCTTTCCCAGTTGCCTGAAACTATAACGCGCAGTTGTTGGAAAAACAGTGGAGCCATTCAAATATGAATGAATAAAATCCGTATCTTTTCGACAGGATGGAGGGTACAACGTCTGAAACGTTGTGACTATAACAACCAAGATGAGGATACTAAACAGTGTAAATCAGTGAATGATAATGATGATTTCTCATCTCAGAAATTCAGAAAAAATACACTGCAGGTCTAGGTCTGAACAAGTGTGTTGAACTGAAAACTTTTGGGCTGATTTATATGACAAATCAACTTAGTGTTTAAACTATTTTATCTAAACTAAAGAGAAATCTATTTAGATTTTATAATCTATAATGTATAAGCAGAGCTGCTGAATTTATAGAACTGACTTGATTTTTAAAAAATCAATTTAATGAGATTCTCTGATTATAAGTGCAAAACAGATATGTAATCCTGATTGCAGAAAACAGTAAAGTAACCCGACAGAATGGTGGTAGTAATTAACCAATATGGAAGTGGAAGATTCGAGAACAAGTGTTACATCCCCTTTATTTTCCTGGTTTAGGTTTCGGGATATGATTTTGAGGCTGGCTATGAAGAGTTTAAAAGGATTCAGAGTCTTTATCAGAATAGATGGCGAATACCTAAGCAGCGTCAGATTTGCAGACAACATCTACTTTTTGGCCGAGATCCCTCATGACCCCCAAATGATGCTAGAAAAACTGAATGAAGAGAGCAATAAGGTTGGTCTCCACATCAACTTCAGTGAAACAAATACCATGTACAACAGACATGTTGAAGACAAAGACACAGCAATCAAAGTCGAAAACCCTGAACTGGAGAAAGTAGACTGCTACATCTACCTAGGACAACGAATCTCCATGCAATCCTCAAAAGGAGAAGATATCAACTGAAAAATTACTCTGGGATGAAAATCTTTCCGTTGAGCAAGCTCAAATTCTAAGAACAAGAAATCCTATTAGTCCTTAACAGAAGGATATGCAACCAATACACTCTTCTGAGAGTCATGGAGTTGAAACATGGAACCTGATTAAAAAAAAACCCCTTAAAACTTCAAACTGAGAACTTTCCTGCTTGCACAGGAGGAAATAGTACTCAACAAAACATGGGGAGATCACAAGACAGCATAGTATATTAGAGAAAATACAGGAGTCTGAGATATCATAGAATCCATTAGAAAACTCAAATAGCAATGGGCTGGTCATGGTGCAAGAATGGTAGAAAATCATTGGACGACTCACAACGTGGATCCCCAGTGATCTTATGCGGAATTGTGGCCGATAAAATATACGATGGCGTGACGAATTGGGGAAGTTCACGAAGTACTGGCTCTGCAACGTACATGATAAAAAGGTCTAGCAAATCTTGGAAGGACGGATGCTAAAAAGCTGCTGATGGTGTTACAACCCCAAAACTGTTCATTCATAGAGATAGAATTGACGAATGGCACGCATCCTTTTTGTCACTGGTGGTTTATGTTCAATTCTCAGTAATGTCCTTGGAGAAAAGCATGGATCTTCTCCTTTCTCTTATGCCGGTGGCAAAATACTTTGTCATTGGAATTAGAGCGGCAAAGTGAACACTTTGACGAACCACTCACCAAAAGACATCGTTTGTATCCTGGTATTAGTTTTTTTTATACCTTTTTGTCAGGGTTCAATCCTCAGTTGATCAGCCAGTCATTCATTGAAACTAGTATTCAGTTACATTCATCATCATCATCATCATCATCATCATCATCATCATCGGTCTTTCAGCGTCTGTCGTTGGGCAGAGGCCTTCCACAGGATAAGCAACACTTCTCTATCGTGAGCGTCGCGGAGTCAGTACTTTCTGAATTTGTCTAGCTCGTATCTCCATCTAATATTCTGCCGGTCTCGGTTCCGTATGTGATCTCTGAGGACCAATGTTGTGAGTTACGATGTCCTTCGGTTGTCCGTCATTCTTGCAACATGGCCAGCCCACTGCTATTTGAGATTTTTAATGGATTCTATGATGTTACTGACTCTTGTTCTTTTTCCTGATGTACTGTGCTGTCTTGTGGTCTCTCCATGTGAGGCCCAGCATAATTCTTCCATGTGCACGTTGCATGGTTCTCAATTTGCGGATCTGTCTCTTGGTTAGGTTCCATGTTTCAGCTCCATAAGTGACTATTGGGAGGATGTAATGATTATACATCCTTCTTTTTAGGATTATTGGGATCATCTTGTTTTTGAAGGTTGGGCTTGCTCTGCCAAAGGCTTGTCATCCTAGAATGATTCTTCGCTTGATTTCTTCTTCTTTTGAGGGTCTCATGGAGATTCGATGTCCTAGGTAGATGTAGTGATCTACTTTCTTTAGTTATGTGTCCTCGATTAGAAAATGCACATAATGTAACTGAATTTTACCAAAAACTTTATTTGTCCAAATTCAGTTACATTGTGTGCATTTTTTAACGAGGTATCATGCTCCTCTTGATGCCTGGTGTCAAGGAAACACAATAAGAAAACTGTCACCATCAACTCAATCTGCATCAACATTGGTTTCTTCAGTTTTTAAGTGGGTCTGACTAACTGGTTGGCTACCTATGTGTGTTACGAGTACAGGCCACACAAATGGAGCAAGAGGGCTGAAAATTCAGACATTCTCTACTTATCATATCTACGAAAAAATGTTTATTTTAAATCACCAAATAGTTTATTTAGTTTGATGTTTCAACTTACAATGTAAGTTTATGCTAAACTGATTCCTCAGTATGTGTCTGGCAGTGTTCATGCTTGCTTATCTTTATTTTATTATCTTTTTTTAGATTCCGACTTTTTTCAGTGATCACTGCATAATAAATGGTGTGGGAAATAACTTATTTATTGATCACCCCTTTTTCCTATTTTTGTAATTGATCACCCCAATACGATACGCTGCTAAAATACATTGACCACACGATTGTTTCTATCGAGCAACTAACCAGACTTGTATAATATTCCTTTTTGTTGTTACTTTTCATTGAAACTACCTAGACCATAAGTCTGCGGTCATCTGCAAAAAAAGCGCAGGTCGGACGTAAATAATGAGCTCTACCAATCAAAAATGCACAATCCGACAAGAATGCAAGATAAGTACAGCATTCGTTTTCCTACAAACAAAGAACTAACCGCAATACAAAGCTTCTTAGAAACCAGAGTACAAAGATCTTTTATAATGTTATCTGTTTCTTCCTTGAAAGTAGACATTCCTTTATGAAGCATGAAATAACCAAAGAATAAACAGTGAAATCCAAGGTATGGAATTTGAAAACAATGATATTACCACATGTATCTGTGTCTCTTATCAAATTGGCGAATGAAGGTTAAAGTTCGTGAGTGATAATAAGGTATTATTATTTCGTGGAACAGTTAACCTAATCTCACTGAATATGTTATTATCAAACAATTACCTGAAATGTTTTGCCTAGATTTGGAATTGTCTCCATTTTCATAGATTCTTGCGTTATCAGTTAACCTCGAAAAATTATGCAGCGGCTCCATAATACCATTCTTGTTAGATTCTTTTGATTCTGAGAAAAAGAATTTACATAGGGTAGTTTCAGCCTCTTTAAGTGTTCAAAGAACTCGTCCATCAAGATAGTTCTGTAAGCCTTAGGATAGGTTGTAATCAGATGACCTGGAGATTAAGGAGAATGTGGAATTCGAGGTCTTCATTCTTTTCAGATGTGATTTTTGCAGTATGGAGTCATGAATTATCATGATGGAACATCGCACCTTTGCAATTGATTAAACTGGGGTTGCCTTCAAAGCATTGAAATCCTAATATGGACTGGTAGCAACTTAAAGTAAACTACACCAACGCAATCTTTCCCAACATTCTATCCAAACCTTTCTGGGTAGATAACAAAAACAGAAGAGGAAAAGGTTGGCTTAGGCTAGTCTTCCCAGTCTTACTTGCATGCCGAAAGATTCACCATTCAAAATTATCTGAAAAAAAGACAAAAAACAAAAAACAAAAAAACAGCGCAAGATTTTGGCATCGTTGGTCCCAAATTACCATTCTTTGGAAAAGCAAAAAGAACAATTTTAGATGGTGCTAAGTAGTGTACTTATTCTCAAGTTTTCCCAAAAATGTGACCTAGGGCACACGGTAACATATAACCGCACGCGCGTGCACACACACAAACACACACAAACCGGCAAAGAGAGAAGAATCTGTAGCCCATTTGGCTGGTTGGTTGGTTGGGTGGGCCATTTGTGGGGCTACGATAATTCGACAGACAAGAGTAAAAGATTTTGAACGTTTATCGTTTATTTTGTATATATGTATATGTATATATGTGTATATGTGTATGTGTGTGTGTGTAAATATGTGTAATCACAAGAAATGAGAGAGAAAGATAAGGAGGGAAACAGAGAGAGAGAGAGAGAGAGAGAGAGGGAGGGAGTAATATTTATTTGTATGAATTGAGAAATGGATGTATATAATACGACAGAATGATTATAAATCGCGTAATATTATATAGAAACTTATTGGAAATGATCTCCCATCATTACACAGCTAATGTATCACTCACCCTAGACAACGTAAATAGAATAAACAACAAGCACACCCATTTTCATTAATTGTTTATTCTATTTACGTTGTCTAGGGCAAGTGATACATTAATCGTGTATTGATGGGCGATCATTTGAAATAATTTTCTATATAGTATAACTCAATTTACATGTATATATTTGTGTGTATGTGTGACTCTGTAAATGTGTGTGATCACACGAAGTCACAGAGAAAGATAAGGAGGGAGACAGAGTGAGAGGGAGTAAAAGATTGGAAGTTAGAGAGAGAGAAAGGGAAGGGAAGAGAGAATGTTTATTACAGAAAGTGAGAGTAAAAGGAAGCGAACAAAGCGGACAAGTACTCTTATTCTCTTTTTAGGCAGAACTGAATGCTTCTTATCTCTGCAGCGCAAGATATTTTGGAGTAATTTTCTCCTTGAATAAATAAATGACTAAATAGATTAATTATACAGAATGTTTCTAATGAATCATGAGTTTTTAAAGGACGCTTTCAGCCAAGCGCTATTTTTTCCTTTTTTATCAACATTTGAAGGTCGTCTGCCAAAATGAAATATTTTGAAGATGTCCACGTTTTGAATCGTCTGAACAGGGACTAAATGTCAATGTTTGCGAATCATTGAACACTCAAGTTGAAGCTAACACAGTCTTTCTTTATTTCAGGCTTTTTTCATCTGTATCATTTAAAAGAAATTATAAACTCGCCATCTCAGTCAATAATTAAACAACCGTTGCCAGTGGCGATTCGTGACTTTAGATTGTGAGGCACTGTTTCTGAGAAATTTCAAGAATTATTTTGATATTGTATTACACACACGCGAGTGCATACACGCAGGAATACAGTTGATATATATGCATGTGTGTGTGTGTGTGTGTGTGTGTGTGTGTGTGTGTGTGTGTGTGTAATGTTAAATACTAAAAGTATGGTAAAAATATTTTAAATAAGCATTAATTTAATTACCATTTGAATGTGTTCTGAAACATCTGTTGTGTCATCAACCATGACGGCTACAAATTAAAATTCTTATATTTCTTTCTATTTCTATTTCATTCCACATCTCATCCTTGGTACATTTGAAGCAGGTAGTCAAGTATCCCATTCTGGATAGTCTTAGAAATACCTTTGAACACTCTACTGGTTTCTAAATGGTTCTTTATATCCGGGTTTAATTTAGATGCAAAATTTATTAGCCATTGAATACACCTGGATTCACTGAATCATCCTTTTCATCATGTCCACGTAAAGGAATTTCAAAGTTTCCATAAAATATAATGTAGTCTATTATCTTGGATAAAATTTCACGGTTCTTGGTACCCTTCCTGGAATGCTCATTGATCGAATGTAAGTCTATAAGCTTCACAATTTTTTTCTTTGATATCTACGTTTCCTAAAAGCGATAATGCAACCATATAATTAATATACTTCTTTGACGCTTTATGTTTTTCAGTATTTTCTTTTCTTTTATTAATATCTTAAAGTCGTCTTTTGTTCATGTTGCATCGCCTCCAAACAACAAACATGGAAAACAAAATAATGCATTTTTACTGCACTATCACACAGCAAACATCTCCTTTGGTACCATTCTGAATTGAAGCTACGAATATACCTCTTATTGTTACATATTCCTGGCTGAGATATTTTAATATCATATGAAGGACGACCTCTTGTCTTAATAGCAACTTTCTCATGAAGAGATAACTGTGAAAATTTGAGTTGAAATTCACTCAATGTCACAGAACTTGACAGTCTAGGTTCTCTAAGCTCTGAAGATCATCCATGCTGTGGAGAGTTAGGGTGAGCTGATATCAACTTGTCTTACCCCATTTCGAAATTGAAAGGGTTCTGAGTCTTTATGCAGCCTGATAAAAGAGCTGCTGTGACTGTATATTTGTTGCAATACTCTTACGTATACAGGGTCTACTTATTGTTGAGTGTAGGACTTCATGGCCATGGGATTTTCGTAGGCCTCATTGAAGTCAATGTGTTATTCTGCTGCTTTTTTCAGCTAATTTATCGGATGCATGTGGTGTATGGTCGAGTAGCTTCTTATAAAGCCAGCTTGCTCCCATGGTTGGTTTTAATCTAGTGCTTTTGTGATTCGGAGTTGGAAGTAAATCATAGTTACTGTTTTCTGCTGTAAGAGAAAAACGTCGTTATGGAGACTTTTCTGGCTCTAAACATGTAGAAATGTCCAAAATTATTTATAAAATCAATTATCCTAGTACTTATTTTCATTAGATGAAGCATCTAAATCATAATTATAAATCTTATTCAATATTTTTTCATACTACTATTTAACTTCATCTTGATTTTTCAGTTGATGTTTTTCATCACAACTTGGGCTGTCATCATGAAAGTTGAAATTTTTGATAAAAAAGCAACTGAAAAATGAGAATGATGATGAATAGTGGCATCAAAAATTATTAATAATGATTGTTTATAAAACATTGCAATTCTGAAGTTCACTCCAACAGAAAAAATGAGAATTTATCAAAAATATTACTGCAACGATTTCAAAAGGACTAGATTTGTCTCTCTCGATGCAATATATGAACAGCACCGACCGGAATCGCTCTTCCCCCTCTCTTATCATTACTTTCCACTCTGATAACCCCCTCGGCAATGCGAGAGCAGCAGTACCTTAACTCGCTTGATTTCGCCTATGATATATGTCCAGTCGTGCGACAAAGCATCCTTCCGGCATAGGAACTGAAGAGTAGACAATTCCACGATGATTGCTGTTGTTTTCATTTCTAGAGAATTAACGATTATTGAATATATTAACAGTATTGAATATATCAACAGTATCAAATATATTGTACATGTTTAAACAAATCGATAGATAAATAAATACATATATATATATATCGGGTGAAAATAAATAGTGTCTACAAACGAGATGCCAATGACCGTAGCATCAAAATTTCAAATTCTATCGAAGAGTAAATATAGTCTAAATGAATTCTATTTATGCTGGTATTTTCCATAGGAAAACACATCTAAGATTGAGTAAAAAATCTAGGAACATGTAGCTTCTCCAGAATCTTCATGGTATTTATAAATAACGTCAAAATAAGAAAGTCAAAAAATTAAAAAAAAAAAAGCTTTGTTCCAAAAACGTATTCTTTAGCAACCGACAACCTGTTGCTGAAGAGTTTGTTCGGCAGGAAATGTTGACATTCACCGGGTATATATCCTTGTAATTCTTTATTTACGTTGTCTACGCCGAATGATACATTCGCGTTGGGAGCGGGAGATCATTTCAAATACAGTTTTAATATGATATAGCGCAATTCAAAATTGTTCTGTCGGATCATGTGTCCATTTCATAACACACACACACACACACACACATACACATATATATGTAATATATATATATATATATATATATATATATATATATATATATATATATATATATAAGGGTATCTGGATAGTAATTATGTATTTCACTGCTATAAATCAGAATCAACTCAGGTAAAGCCAAGATTAAATGGTACAAAACAACGTCTGAATTTAAGTTATCATTACTTCTATCCGACAGTGTCTCGTTTATATTGAATAGTAAAAATAGGGACTTCACAAAACCCTAAAAGCAGAATTTAAAAAGAAAAATGTGTTTGGCCACTGTCATTGATAATGATGGTGATTACATCATAGATAAATAGTACTCAACGGAAATCCATTGGCGTTTGTTTCCATATCCTTTGTATGAATGTGTAATTTTCCAAAAACGAAAATACGTAACCATTATTAAATACATGTATCATTTATGTGTGTATGTGCATGCGTGCGTATGTACTCATATATATGTGTGTGTGTGTGTGTGCGTATATATTCATATATGAGTGTGTGCATTCGTGCTTATTTGTGCATGTAGATTACTTACAGGTAATTTGTCTAGGTAAATGAAAAGATATCCGTGACACATCTTGCCTCATCTGCAGGATTTACGTCACTGATGGAAGCTGGAGAAAAAATAACTAGTGTTTACGTTTGGCAAAGTTCCGTTGGTGCGATCACCTTTAAAGAGTGAACGACATGCAAGCCATTAGATACGCTCGGTTACAGGTAGGCATTTGCGCAGTAATAATAACTATTTACTTAGCGTGGCTTACTTTTGGTATGAGTCTCCAACTATACGGCGCCAATCGAGGTTCGAGCTCATTATTCAATGGTCTACGAGACCAATTTGTCAACTCTTACTCAACGGTATGGCTATCAGGGTTACTTACGAAGCATAGCTTAGTTTTGGAACAAGGCCACAAGTATGGAGCAATTAATGAAGATCGTACTCACTACACTGTAGTAAGGGTCTGTTAGACAAGTTTGCTATGCAGTAACCCACAATGGGTGCCCACGATCAGCTATTATATACTGACTGTTCCGAAAAAAAATACGTGCAATAAAAATTTTGAATAACTTTTTACTGCATAGAGATTTTGAACTAAAATTTTAACCCTGGAAACTGTTGATGCGCTTAAACTTTCCCACGAAATCTGAATTTTTTTTTTTTTTGCTTCAGTTGCATGACCACACGAGCGATTTGAAAAAGCTTTGTTTCAGCTTGAATATATATGACATTCAATCTCCACATCGAAAAATCCAAGGACACGCTTTCTGACCATTTGAAATTTCTGGTCCAAAGACAGGATTTACTTTCTTTCAACTATGTGTCGACAAACGGAAAGAAAGAAACAATTAAATTTCGGTTTCAAACAAGCACTGGGACAAACTTTATACGCTGATTTCAAATCGTTCGTGTGATCACGCAACTGAAGCGTAAGAACTCAAATTTAGTGGGGAAGTTTTAGCGCAACTGTAGTTTCTACAGGTAAACGTTCAGTTCAAAATCTGAATGCAATGAAAAGTTATTCAACATTTTCATTGTGAGTTTTTTTTCCACTCAGTTATTTTCCAAGTATAGCTTAATCTGGCCCAGGGCTGCTAGTGGAGTACCCCAGTGAGGATCGAACTCTCTACTCTAAGACATCGGCGTGCTAACCATCGCTGCAAGACGGCAGATGCTCAGTTGTGCATCGCTATATTTACATGTATATCTCGCTTTCCGAAAGTTTTTCGCCTTTTTCCGAAAAAGGCGAAAAGCGGAAAAATAGTGTTTGCTTTCCAGCGAGCAGTTATAGAGGTAGTGCTCACCTTCATGATGTACCCCTACCACACTGACTGACGATGACGACGATCCAGTCTAACAAACAATCTGAAAGTAGAGCGTTCCTATGGGACCTTTTCGTAAGCTTCTTTAGAATCTAGATGTTATTTATAAATAACGTCAAAATAAGAACCCCAAAAGTTGAAAAAGCTTTTTCACCATAAATAATCTTTCAGAAGGGATCTAGCGGAGTACTGATGCCAATTTTCAAGTCTGTAGATAAAACAGTATGGACAGGAGCTCTGGAACACACAACCACACAAACACATGCACATATAAAAAAAGGGATAGAAGCCTTCGCCATCTTTGGTGACTACATTTATTCAATATCAATAAAACTTTATATACAAGTCGATTTTCTCTCATTTCTTATGGTCCTGGTCCCCTCAAGATCTCGTTTTAGGATCCAGAGCCCTGTGTCAAACAGGGATAGAACATGAACAAAACCCCCCAAAAAACAAAACAGAAATTAATTCTCTATTATTTTTGCCCATAGCTTCTTTCAAATATGCCAGGGCCACCAAGGGAGGGAAGGTCATATGGCCCACATTGAAAATGACTAGTATATACTACGAATGGGAGTGAGTTTATTTGGCCGTTTTGTTCAGGTGTTAGGTCTCTCACATCCGCGTTCATCTGCTTCATATCCGTCAACAAATATTCTTACGTCAATGGTTATTTGCGAACAGGCCGTAATTAACCTCAACACAACAAACTCACCTTTACAAACAAATTTACAGTATAAGCGGAAACGAATACAACGGAAGAGAGGAGCCACTTTAAACTGCGAAGATTGGGGTTAACTGAGGGTAGAGTTTCCGATCGTATGGATCCAGGATGTCTGGAATCTTCCTGTCGAGACCCTACCCCCTTTCCTGGCAGGTATTGGTAGTAGTACCCGGGCGCTGTTTGTATGAATAATCTGCTTTGTCTAAATATCATAAGTATTTGATTTCTTGGCAGCGAATACTTTCAAGCAATCAAAAATACCGGATGCCAAAAACATTAGCTTTCCCACGCGCACGTATACTTACATGCAAAGAAGGTTCATAGAAATGTCGGGTACGGGGTGTCAAGACTAAGCTACATTTAGTGAATACATCAATACATTGAATAGTACGGTTTTAATAAAAGCAGGTTTTGGTGCAGTACGGTTTAGAAATAGTATATAAATTAATGTAACCAAGAATAAGCGAGAAAAAAAACCCATCAAATTATAATACGACCTTGAACTGTGCAATTTTGAACGGTACAGAATTTGCAATAAATCAACCATACTTATTAAGGTATACGTGTGTACTGGCTGTCATGATTAAAAGAGAAGATTCATATGAAGTGTAATGAACTATAATGAATGTGGTCTCATTGTTTTACCTAGGTAAACAAATTTTGTAAAAAAAAAAAAGGTTACGTACTCTGTCGTCTTTGAAATTCGTTCGGCGAGAAATCTATTTGGTGTTTATTTCCTATCAGTCTGTCCTTGATAACGATTCAGCTGGGGGGAAAAAGAATTGAAAAAAATATATAAAAAGATGTGAGAGAAGAACTTATATTTGTTTCAACTCGACTGGCTCTCGAGAGAGCAGAGAAACTTACCAGAGAGAGAGAGACAGACAGACAGACAGACAGACAGACTGACAGAGAGAGACAGAGAGAGAAAATCTTGATTCATTTTGGTCAAGTGGTTGAGTTGGATCTTACTGGCTGCATACTGCACCTGGCTCCATTTGGGGCGCTTCCCCCTAGGATAGCAAGGTAGTCTAGACGACCATTACAGGAGTAACACCAGGAGCTCACCTGAGAGGCACAAAAAGTCTGAAATGATGATAACCACCAGACATCTGGGATGACTATACAATAGTATGAAATATACTTATTTTCATACATAGTATCGGAAGCTCCCCTCTCTTATCAAACTACCTAACTTTTATTTCTACCCTCTCCCTTCCTACCATTAAACTAGCGAACATTTCTTCCTCAACTCTCCACTCCTATCGTATCCGGCACATTTATAGTATCAATGGCAGTCATCAACCGAGCCTGTTGCTGTATATAAATGATAACCGTCAGCGAAGTGAAAATTCATGAATTAGTGATATGCTAAAAAAAAGTGTAGAACAAGAAGATTATGGTAGTACCAATAATAATAGGCACACCGAGAACTATGTCAAAGACATTGAAAACAAGTTTTGAGGAACTGGATTGACTTTGAAGACCTCTGCGTTAATGGGGTCTGCACACATATCGAGGAGAGTATTGGAATTTGGAAATATGAGACTTACGACCCCCAATCGTCAGCAATGTCATAACAGCTAAGATGAAAAAGTCATGTGCAAGGAAAGCTGGCGAAGGCAGAGATAATGATGATGAGGGGTTTATGATTGTACAAACCACAGTGCAGTTGGGATATGTGAGGACGCTGAGAGAAGGGATGTTGACTTGAGGAGACTTGATGTTATTCAGTCTCCTACGATAACCACCAGGCATCTGGTGTGATGTGAACATTCGAATGCACGAATAATAATGATATGAAATGAAAAAAAAATTAATCTGTTTAGTATTCTTCATTTTAGACATGCGGGCGTGTTTTGGGGTGCCCGCAAGTACGGTTATTGAGTTGAAGGGCAACGGCTTCGTTGTGACTAAAATGGAACAGACTGACGCGTGTGTTTGTGCACTCATCTCTGGGCCTACTGTGTCTACTTCCGGGTTTGAAAAGATATGGAACCAACTAACTGACCTGCCCATCCATTCGGTTGCATATCGTCTGCATCACTGTTGCCCACTCAAGAAATATTTTCGCGCTGGTTTGCCCGCCAAAGAGCACGAAGATTTAAAAGATTTTTAAAAAAATACAACTCCTCCACCCACCCGAAAAAAAACGCCCCAAATGGCAAAATGACTCCAAAAGATGCTAAAAAGAGTTTTGAAAAGGTCAAAATGTTTAAGCATTCCCACTCTAATTTTGCGCTTTTTCTCACTGTCAAGAGAAGAAACACGCTGAATTTAGCTCGAAAAGTGCTAAACTGAAAAGTGGCCTGTGCTCTCTCTCTCTCTCTCTCATCTCTCCTCTCTTTTCCTTGTATGCTCTCTCTCTCTCCATCATTTCTCTCTCTACTCCCCCTACTCGTCCGCACTCATTCACCTCTTTATTTCTCGTGTTTGAATTAGAAACCATCAACCAAAACTGTCACCAAAACTGTAACGTCGGTTTCTTCAGTTTTCAAACAGGTTTGGATGGATGGCACATGTATGCAAGTATCACGTATGCATGCAGCACCAATGGAGCTAGAGGACTGAATATCCAAGCATTTACTCATTATTATTTTCCCGAGAATCTCATGCCCCCACCCCATAATAGGCTTTTAGAGGGGGGTTCAATTAACAATGAGTTAGTCTTTGTGTCTGGCAAGCATTCACGCTTGTTTCTTGAGAATTCAGACCCCTTTTTTAGTGATCACTGCCTAACAGAAGGTAAGAGAAGTAACTTGTTAATTATTTACCCCCTTTTCAATTCTTTTTATTGATCACTCTCAACATGTTAGTCACGTGACAGTTTCTATCAATTGAGTAGCCTGACTTTTTAGTTATTTTTTTCTTCAAATCTTAAAACTCGTTGAACACGTGTGATTTGAATATTTTCACTTTTTTTCAGTTTTTCAAGTATTTTGCGCCGAGAATTCTTCTATTCGTTTTGTTTACAAAAAACACAACAGGAAAAAATCCTTTTGAAAAAAAGGCTTTTGAAAGGAGATGCAGCCGGTGCATCACATCAGGGCTCGAATGGCAAAGGGGGCCCCCGAGAGTTTCCTGGGTAGAGCTATGTATCGAAACTCATATACATCGATACGATATATCAATTGATAAAAGGTATTGACTCAATCGTTCGCCAAACAGAAAGGCCATTGCTGATGGCTAAATGATGAGGGTGTTTGTGCCGTGTGTGCTTAGGGGAGCCCAATCAAACACCATATTCATTAGATACTAACGCAATAATGAAATCAGAATCCGTATTCATTCAAATTTGCAAGAAAAAAAAATTGTACGAATTCAGGGCAGTGAAATCTGATGAAGACATAATTATACATTTAATCAAAATGATACTTTTTAGAGACTCTTTATGGCTTTAGGGGCCACGTAGAGGCAAAAAATAACAAATATTACTTGTTCTAAATGTAAAAGTGTCCAAAAAATATTACTTATTTCATTTAAACGTATTACTCATTATTGTTCAATATATTTTTAAAAATTATTTATCCTTCCTGTGACATACGGTACGGAATTTAAAAAAATCACGATGAAACCCTTATTCATTCAAATTTACAAAAAATTGTAAATCAAATTATTTATTTAGAAGAAAATTCAGTTAAAATATTCGTACTCCACTTTGGCATTCTTACCTGATGCCTTTTGACCGATCGACATTGTAACTTGGAGTAGTCCGTACTACACTGCTTGCATTTTGACTGTAGGCTTTTTGTCCCGATGCCCTTCGATCAGTCACAGCAAACATCCCTTCTGTTGTGCCCCGATGAATCTTTGACTCATCTACACCCATTGTTATGTGAAAGTCATTAAGTGCTATTCGTCAGGGTATCGGTGATCTGTTCGAGGACAGCACCTCCCTATTATACTAACATGATAGGATAAATAGAATTTCTGATATCTACAACTTTTTAGACAAAGGTTTCTTATTACAAAAAATCTGATTAAAGAAACAACCTTGTAGAGGGTGTCTCTTTGCAGCTGGGCTTTTTTTTCTCGGATTTTTTTTTCGGATTTCCCTGACATTTTCCATGTGAGTTGTGCACATCATGTGAGCTGTACTCAAACATAAATATTTACCTATATTTGTGGAGTTTGATGAAAGAGATAGTCTGAGCAGCAGACGGATTGGGAAAGCTTGATTGTTTCTGCAAAGATGGATTTCGCAGGTAGCTAGGAAATTCACCTGACCTCTCCCCGCCTCCGCCAAGAATCTCGGAACCACAATTAAAGAACATGGTTGAAACATCTTCTTGGACTTTCCCGAACAAGATCAGGATTTGACGCAGGTGATTTGGAAGGAACTCTTTCTTATTGTTTGTGTTGTTAACACGACGTTTCGACCGCTACGCCTAACAAAGAAAGGAAAGGAAAATACGTGATTGCTACGTTATAAGCGTTGCTACCATTGGAGAGAAAAATACGTTTACTACCTTTGCATTCGGATAGTACGCTTGAGAAAGGCCGTAGAATTGATCCACCGGAACGTCGTATCAACAACACAAACAGCAAGGAGTTAAACCGTCTGAAAAAACAAACAACTCTTTGAATATCAATGATCCTCCTCAATACTAGACGATCGTCTGAAGTACTTGATTTCAAAAGGTCCTTAGATCACAGGAATTTAACCAGCCAGCATTTTGCTAAATCTTTAGCCCAATGACCAACAGGTCTTAATGGGACTGCAAAAATGTTTGCCTATCGGTATTGCAAATTTAAAAAAAAATTCTGCTCACCGATTCAGACAACACACGTACGTTTACAGGGATGCCAAAACAGCTATTTTCGGCTAGATCTTGCCGATATTTTCCTATTTAGCCGATAGGGATCTGTGATAGCGGATAGCTGAAAATGTGGCTACTCTAAAAAAAATAATAACTAGTCTCATTAGGTTCAATTTAATTTTATAGCCAACTCTAAGCGTATATATTTGATATTTTTAGTTATAAAGTTAGCTGCAAATGGGGAAAATTAGCCCATTTTAGCCATTTTAATGTTAGTCAGAGCAACTCAAACAACGGAGAAAAAAAAGGATTTTTTTCATAATTTTCATTTTATTACTTCTTTTACTATTTTAACCGAAATTTTTGCTTTGAGAATATATTGAGGGTCAGACACTAATTTTTTTTAAACAAATCTACTACAAATCTGGTAAGCTGCAAAATATGAGCAATTTTAATAAATAATTTGTTCGAGTTTTAGCATATAGTTATACTATCAGTTAAATGGGTTCTAAATGAGTATAAAACGTTTCAGCCGTAAAATTAGCCGAAAGCCGGAAAGATTCAGAAGATTCTAGCCAATCTTTAAAGCAGTTTTTGAAGCCGGGAAAATCAAATTCGACTTAGCAACACAGTGCGTTCACAACCACTTGACTGTACCGTTAAATGTTGTGACTGCAGTCACGTCTACAGTTCGAAACAGGATTCATCTTCGCAAAATATCAATACTTTACTTTCTCCCTTTTGTCTTTAGCTTCGGGCCGTGTCCCGAAATCCGTCATCTTTTATTGACTAATCTTCCTTCAACAGTCAGAAAGATTTTGATTTCCATCAAGGCGTTCATTCATATCTCTGAACGCCTAATGTTTATTTATTTTCGGGCGAAACCCAGTAAATGAGGCGATCCTTGTTAACGTTTGTTCTGTCCTCATTCTTGATGCCTGAGAGTTGTCGGGTGGGGCTCGCAGGAAGTGAAGGCGAGTTAATGCCCGGTGGGACATTACTGGTTACTGAGGGGTTTGGTGTGGCATTGACTTACCGTTGAGATGTTATGTGAACCTTCGTTGTTTTTTTCCCCCAATCTATAGATCCATTCTCTAAAATCGCATCTACGCACATATTGGGTGGTTTAAAAAGCTTGTTCCGTTTTCGTCTTTAGATGGCATTAGGTACGCTGAGTTTCAACTAATTTGATCGTTTATCATATAAAGATATTCCACCAAAAAATGTCAAATTCCAAGAAAGGATTTTAAAGATAAACCAGGTGCATTATTCCAGATATTTGGGGGACTAAGTCTTTATTTCGAATACCGTCTTCAACTTTCTTATGGTCTATCGAGTATTCTGTCTCCAAGGTTTACATGGTACGTTTTCAAGCAGAAGAATGTATCGTTCAAATATTTTGAAAAAAATATTGCAAAAACTATATGGAATAATTAAAACACAGAAGAAGTCGCATTTGTGATCACTTTTGAGATAGGATTTTTTGATAACAATAACCGGTTGATAACATTAAATATAAGTTATACTGAAAAAAGCTGCTCATTGTGGTCACTTAGGGAAGGGTCTTTTGGATAACAATAACTGCTTGATAGCATTAAGCAACGGATATACAGAAAAAGTTGCTTATCATGGTCCCTTCGGAAAAGGTCCTCTTGATAACAATAACCGACTGATAACATTGAGCAAAGGATATAGAAATTGGACGATTTGCATTATAAAAATATCAATATGAAATCAATAATGAAGTTCATTGAATTTTTAATACATTTTGAATAAAGTGATTTAGACGAACTAATTTTGATAACAATAACCGCACGATAACATTACCTGTGATTACATTAAAGGTTTGCCTCTGTATCTAATTTCAGTACTTGGGAATACAATCAGTCCCAGGGCCAGTTTGGTTTTGCTCATATGATTCTGTGTGTAGGTTAGTATTCGAGTAAGAGCATCTGCTGTCCTATTAAAACAGTGAAATCAGATTATTGAAAAAGAATCATGATAGTTTTTACAGTCTGACCGCAGATCTACACCAGGTGGCGTTCTCTGTTTTGCTAGGTGACGTCATCAAGGACCATGTGGCACCTTGAAAATCAATGGTTTGATTTGTAACATTTGGTATCATTTGTAAACGTCGAATGTCTTGCGTGGATGTCAGTCAGGACTGGGAATTTAAAGTTTATTTAAAAAGCTGAAAGAACCAAAAGAGAGCTCTAAAGGAGAAGAAGAAGCTGTTAAAAAGGGATAAAAAGAACAAAGGAGTTGAGAAAAAGTAAAGACAAAGCAACAAAGAAAGACAAAAGGAACAAGCGGACGAGAAAGAGACGTGGAAGCATGTGAAAAGTCACGTAATAACTGCCAACGTAAGACAGGTACAATTTTATAAAAATTAGAAGAATAATAAAAGAAAAAAAAATGGCTGATTTCATCAACTGGACTTTTGCTTCTATGCTGTCAATATTATTGCTGACATCATTTTTCGGACAAGTCAGCTCTAAACCCACAGTATCTCGTAAGTATTCTTAATTTACTATAACTGATAATCATACGTGTTGTATAATTGCAGCTCTGTGTGGCTTTGATGTTCGTCTTTTGTTCCTCTATTATCAATTTTTCATAGTTACTTTTGACCGTGACTAACCAGAGCGTCAATCTACAGCTGATAGTAAACAGCACAGAGCGGGAATAAAGGATAAGCTCTTGGTGAGACTCGAACTCACATAATCAAAATCTTATCCTTTATTTCCGATCTGCATTCTAACGGTCGTAGATTTAGAGTCAGAACAGTTGCGATTAAAAGCAACCGAAATTACGATGAAACCATGATGATGATGATTATCCTTTTAGGGTCCATCGTTTGACATAGACCCTCTCCAACACTCGCCAGACCTCACTATCTTGAGCGTCGCGAAGACAATACTTTCTAAATTTGTCTTGTTCGTCACGTCATCTTATTTTCTGCCGACCACATATGATCTCTGGGGATCCACGTTGTGAGTTGAGATGTCCGATAGTTTTCTGAAATTTTCGCAAAATGGCCTGCCCTTTGCCATTTGAGTTTTCTATTTTTTTTTCTGATATCTCTGACTGCTGTCTTCCTCTAATATACTATGTTGTGATCTCACTTTGTAATGTTGAACATGATTGTCTCCTGTAAACGTTGCACGGTTCTCAATTTGAGGGTCAATTTTTTAGTTAGGTTGTATGTTCCTGCTCCACAGGTGACTATCGGCTGGACGCATTGGTTGTATACCCTTTTGGGGGGGATGAAAGGAATACAAGTCAAAAGTTAATTGTGTCTGAGATCAAAAAATGAAAGGTTACGCTAGGACAAAACGTATACTTTTTAATATTATAGGTTTTAGGTATGTTCTGTGTCTACTAATGGATACCTATATTATTAACTATCTTTTGTCAAATTACCTACAGGGGCTTACAGAACCTACGCTGCTCGGGGACGAACGAAGTGTACCCGAGCATATATCCTAGATACAACATCACCGTATACATAGTTCGCTTCAAACCTATTTCCATCACTGCTAACTATGTTTCATGAAAAAATGAATAAAATCAAGAATGTATTTGTTTTTCTGTTTTGATATTTTTTGTAAAAACTAAACAAAATAGAAAATAAACATGTGTTTTGAAGAATTGTTAGCATGCAGATCTCAAAAGCAGTTTTTTTGTGAGCCACGTATGTGGCATTTTGCCAAATATCCTTCGACAAACTGTAAGAAGCACTCATTGTAGTTCATTTGCAAGATGATCTATCGAGCCATTTTTTTCTTTTTTGCAAATCCACCCTGGAATGTAGTTGAGAAAAACGAAGGGCTTTCTGGGGCTCAAAACCCAGTCGTGTTAAGGCCTGACTGATCAATTCCTAACAATGCAATACTATGAATTACTAATTTCATAATATTATTAATTACTAATTACACATTACTATTAATTACTAATTTTTACTATGGATTCTATAACAACGAATGTTCAACTCATTAACTTTGTGGGATATGAGAGTGATGGGATAATTGCTTAGTTACAAAATTTCTCATTTCATACACCAGTATCTTTTTTACTAAGAATTTGTTAATTATCTGGTATTTTTCTTTGATTTAAAACTTTACATTTTGATGAATTTCGAAATTCAAGACCACACAGTACCGGTCAAAATGAGAGATCGATCAACCCAAAAGTATTTTTTTTAAATTAATTATAATTGTCACCGGATCTAGGAATTAATATAAATCGTAGATCCTGCTATGTAATTCATGTACAAAAAGGCTTTAATCGAAAGAGTTTATGGAAACAAGCTTTTCAAGGAAAACCTGAATTTGAAAAATACAGCTGCCAAAACAAGAGAACGGGTATACAATAAAATTTTTATAATGAAGTTTACGTAATAAAAATTGAAAATTTGTGAATAATTTCACTAAAAACAATTAGTACGAAGTATAGACAACTTAATTAGCAATAGTTTCCCCAACACCAATGCCCTATGGACATGACAAATTTCTTTATCGTTATTTTTTCCATTCATTTTCCAATGTTCCCCATAAATCGATTACAGACGTTTAGTTTTGTTCCCTAACATTGTCCCGTATTATCCTCTACGGATTCTCAATGGGATTCAAGCTGGGACTTCTTGCAGGCCATCTCATGACTCCAATGTTCCTTTCTTCAAATTTTGTTTTCACTCGTTCAGCAGTGTGGCAGGGGGCGTTGTCCTTTATCAAATCTGTATTAAATTGTCGGGAGATGATTGTAGAGAAGGAATAGCATATTGCTACCCGAGGCTTATAAGCATTTGCCGTCCCTTTATTTATCACAATAGGGCTAATACTTTCAGGAAAGAGCATCTCATACCATGACACTTCCTCCTCCGAACCTTTTTGGGCGTTTTGACGCGCTTTGGTTTAACTCTGTTGCTTGTACGACAGGAAAGAAAAATTTCTGTTGTCAGATCTAACTAAATCAAATTTACTTTCATCGCTGAAATGAGCTTTAGACCAATTCTCGTCCTTCCACATAATGCATTCTTATACATATACGAGTCTAGCCCTCTTTTTACAAATGTTAGGTTTATCAGCTGGAGAATAAACATTTAAACCAGATTCCTTCAATTGTCGGGACAGTATACAATGGCCACCCTCCCTGTCTTGATCGTCTTTGACTTGCCTTGAAATTACTACTGTAGTGTTGTAGGGATTATCCATGACACGTCTTTAAAATGCTTCGTCCTTGCTAAAGCTTGTTTTACGTGGCCGATTGACCACGAAAAAAGATTTTGTTTGATGATACAATTTGAAAACTCTGGAAATTACACTCCCCGCTCTCTTGGAACTGTAAAGAGAGAGTGTGTGTGAGAGAGAGAGAGAGAGAGAGAGAGAGAGAGAGAGAGAGAGAGAGAGAGAGAGAGAGCAGTATTAATCTTGACAATTCATTGTCGGAATGCTGCGATCCGTTTGACGTGTTCAGACATATCTGGCAGCTGATGTAACACTGATGACATTGTTACTCATGATTCAGTGAGGTCAATACTGTCTTATGTCCGTATGAACCACACAGAAGGTGTGGCGTAGGTGTGGATATTTTAGGACCTGGGGTGCTTGGCTGCTGGGGGAGGGGGGATCTCCAATATTTAGTAAGATTTGATGGAAAGGGGAAATTTGCAATAAATAGACATGCATAATCACTCCATTAGTGAAAAACAACCCAAAAACCTTAATAATTATTCATGCAATTTCACGTATGTTCAAATATAGCGTCAGTAGAAATGCTATAGGAGAACTACTATTTATAAAGCTTTCGGGGATCCCCTCAAGTGGTGGGGGATCAAATAGTACCCCCACAGTTATTTCTATAATCCGTGGTGGCTGCTCGAAAATGTTGAAGGTCGAAAATCAATTATTAGATATAGCAACATTTGGTGATGTTTGCCAACGTCGTGGATGACAGTCATATTTGGAAGTTCTAAAGTATTCACAAAAACAAAAACGTGAGAGTATTCACATAAATGAAAAGGTGGGAGTATTCACAAAAGCAGAAAGGCGAGAGTATTCACAAAATCAGAAAGGCAAGAGTATTCACAAAAACAAAAAGGCGAGAGTATTTGCAAAAACAAAAAGGCAAGGGTATTCACAAAAGCAGAAAGGCAAGAGAATTCTCAAAAACAAAAGGTGAAAATATTCACAGAAGCAAAAAGGCGAGAGTTTTCACATTAACCTAAGGTCGGGAGAATTTACATATATAAAAACGCGAGAGTATTCCCATAAATGAAAATGTGGGAGTATTTGCAAAAACAAAAAGGCAAGGGTATTCAAAAAAGCAGAAAGGCAAGAGAATTCTTAAAAACAAAAGGTGAAAATATTCACAGAAGCAAAAAGGCGAGAGTTTTCAGATTGATTTATGGCTGGGAGAATTTACAAATATAAAAACGCGAGAGTATTCACAAAAACAAAAAGGCGAGAGTATTCGCAAAAACAAAAAGGCAAGAGTATTCATAAAAGCAGAAAGGCAAGAATTCTCAAAAACAAAAGGTGAAACTATTCACAGAAGCAAAAAGGCGAGAGTCTTCACATTAACCAAATGTCGTGAGAATTTACAAATATAAAAACGGGAGAGTATTCACAAAAACAAAAAGGTGAGAGTATTCAGCAAAGAAAAAAGGCGAGGGTTTTCACAAAAACAAAAAGGATTTGCACCAGGAAAGGCAGGTCTGGTTAGTCACTCAATGGAAATTGTCACATCACAAATTTCTTTTACTAGCACACCTTGTTAGGAGTGATCAATTGAAAAATTCGAAAAAGGGATGATCAATGAATAAGTTAGTTCCCTCACTTTTTGTTTTGGGCAGCGATCACTAAAAAAAAGTCAGCCATAAGCTTGGTGGTCAATTTAGTATGAACTTACGTTGAACACTGACCCCCGTCTTAAAACCTATCAGGGGTCAAAAAAAAGTTCTTGACATTATTAAGAGTAGATTTCTACCTTTTCAGCCATCTAGCTCCATTGCTACAGCCTGATCCATCCATCCATACATCCATCCATGCATACATAAAAAGTCAGTCAGCCAGACCAACTCAATAATTGGAGAGACCTATGCTGACAGTTTTGGTGACAGTTTTGATTTACGTTTACTAAAATGAGAAAAAGAAAAAGAGAAAGAAGGGGGTAAAGTGAATGAAGAGAAACAAGGGAAAGGAAGACATGAAAAGGAGAGAGAGAGAGAGAGAGAGAGAGAGAGAGAGAAACTCAGATTTTGACTCTGTCGCTCCCATGCTGCGTCATGCATATGACAATGATCTGGTCTCCATTTCTCGAACCTAGTCATTGTTTCTATAGCAATTGAGGTTCTTCGCCGGGCTGAAAAGCTAGTTCGACGTCCCAGATGGACTGCCTCGCAGGGCTGAAGGGCTCCAACTGACCGAATTCCTCCTTGCCTCTGATTTCTTCAAGTTTTTTTTTTTGCGACATGTGAAATAGACTTACAGCCGCCCAGCACCCGAAATGGCGTCACTCATCATACGCTACTTAATCCGTAGCTGGGGGTAGGAGTCAGATTCATACCTTTCCAGTGATTATTTTGTGTTTGTCAGTGGATTTGCTTTTGGCAAACCTGGGTGACGTGTTGTTTTAGAGTGTGTTTGTCTCGGTGCCAAGGAGGTTAACGCGGGATAGTTTTTGTCTAAGTGTTCTAGCTTTTTCAAAGATAATGTTTTTTGTTGTTTCTGTGTTTTCAGTACATGTGAGGAAATCACGGATATATGTGGGGAAAATGTGGCCTGTTGTGTTGAGGATTTTTTGTAGGCTTTTCGGTGCAGTTTTCTCCTCGACGCATCAAAGTAGAAAATTTTCCCGATTTCTGTGTGAGTATACAGAGATGAGAAGTTTGATGTATCTACTGGTCATTTGAGGGCATTCCACGTCAACATTATGATGAATATACTGGTATTGTTATATGATTAATCAACATGAAAATAAAATGGTTGTGAGACAAATGATTCGACGTTTCCCTCACACTGAGTTTTGTCAAGAAGATACAATAAGGAGATTCTGAATTAACCTCACACAAAACCACAAACATCTGACACCTTATAACTCCAGCTGCATAAACCTGACAGATGATCTTCCTTGGGTCACGACAAACATATCACCACTGAACCACCTCTAGCCACTACAATTCACAGACCAACTATATAAAATACCCGCTTTCTTTTTTTCCTTTATGAAATTTACGTATTCATTCGAAGTTGTTATAAAGAATAACATACACATAGAAATTAGGACCAGATCACATCAAATAAAATTGACACAACCCAATCTTTCTACTTCAATCCAATTTAGTCTCATGCTGGACTGAGCTAAGCTTAGTAAATATCTATATAATTTATATGATCTTTTTCTAGAACAAAGTTTTAGAACATGAGTCATTTCGACGATTAAACAATAAATTTATCAATGATGATTTGTTTTGGAATTAGTGTATGATTTGGAGAAAAAAATCCCAGCCTCAGTAATTACGAATGTACCTAAGTATTCTAAATCAGTGGTCCCTAAACACCGGACTGTAAAGATTGTGATACTGGGCCGCCATCAACCATGAAACCATCAACTAAGACTATTATTAAAACTGTCAACATACGTTTCTCCAGTTTTCAAGTTGGTCCGGCTGGCTGACTGGCTGTACTACGCTTACAGGACGCACCAATGGGGCTAGAGGGCTGAAAATTTAAACATTCACTCCTCATTATGGCTACAAAAAACTTTATTCGTTTCTTTTTAAAATCCTTCTAAATAGTTTTTAGCAGAGAGTTTCTGTTTGGAATGACAGTTTATGCTAAATTAGTCTCTAGTTTATGCCCGCAGTTTTTTTTTTTTTTTTTTTTGAAAATTCAGACTCTTTAGTGATTACTGCCTAACAAAAGGCGACGGAATTGATCACCCTCGACACAGCACGCTGCTAAAAGTCTTTGGAGGATCTTTTGAGTGACTAACCTGGAAGTTCTCACCCAGGGGTGAATTTTAGGATTCAAAATTCTGGGGATGGGGATGGGTGAATTTTACTCCATTTAAAAGAGTGTGTAAATGAGCCTTGGATGTTTGTTTGAATTCTCACGTCCCTAACTTACCTATTTTTCATAATGGAATCCGCCAAATTAAATACATCGATAACAGTTGATCAGGAAATTAGAGGGGCTTGATAAAAATTGGATATTCCTGTTATTCCTATGTCGTTAGTAGGAATTTAGGTACCGGTGGTAGGGTTATATGTATGTAGGGAGGGGATAAGTTGAAAGAGGTTGAGAACCTCTGGACTAACCAGACCTGTTCATTTATTTCCTTTGTAAAATAAAAGCAAATGATTTTCCTTGGATCTTAATATTATATTCATGAGATAAACCCTTTTAGAAGCGGGATTGAGAGCATCAACCACCAATAAGTGACTAGTAGTTGACTTATCACCTATATTCCAGACGTGATGACCCCCTCGTCGGTCAGTCTGCCAGAATATTGTCAATATTTATTCCAGTACGGCGGTGCAAGAAAAAAAAAATTGAGAAATTACTGTTCTAAATGAGTTATACAGGCACGTTTTGAATTAAAAGAAAGAAAAGGGATCAGGTGCCTTAACATTTCAACTAGCGCCTAACACACGTGCATTGTAGATTTTGAGAAAGTCTGCGTCACGAGATGTTGACTTGGCGCCCTTTTTTGGACAGAGAGCTAGTCTTTCAATTCAAAAGAAGCTCTTCGAAGATCACAACGGTTTTGGGGGATGACGTAAAACGAGGACATACACCCTTATAAAGAAACTTGTATTGCTGATATTCCACGTGTTGCCACCAGTGTTTCAACCTTCCACCATTTTTTACTATTCTGCGTACACTTCTATTGATGCTTGCAAGGCTCGTAACAATACAGAGACGGCTGCACGATATATATATACATATATATATATATATATATATATATATATATATATATATATATATATATATATATATATATATATATATATATATATATATATATATATAAGTGAGGAGATGCGATGCAGAAATCTGCATTTACCAACGCTTGCGTGGTTTCACGTGTTGAACCTTGCCACTGCTTCTCGACACGTGGCTCAATTATTTGTTCGCTGTTAGTCAACAACGCTACTCATTACGATGTGTGTGTATGTGTATATCTTTATATGTGTCTGCGTTTGTGCGCATGTTTTGCCCCCCCCCCATCACACACACACACACACACACACACACACACACTCACACCCACATACATATATATATATATATATATATATATATATATATATATATATATATATAAATATATATATACATATATATATATATGTGGAATCGTAAAAGTTGTGAGAGAGCTGGAGTGAGTTGTTTGTATTTATGGATTCTTTCATTTACATAGAGTTATTCCGAACCTATTTCGATGCAAAATAAAAACAAACAAACTTCAAAGTAGGGAGAGTAGTAGATGGTTAGCCCGCTTCAAATTGAATATTTTTGAGATTATTTTTTTTGTTCAGATTTCTTTAGATTATTTTTTAGCTGTTCTTAAATTACTTTTTTAAAAAGAGATTTTCAAGGGTTCCTCAGATATACTGCGCCTCCAGGGCTTCAACCCACACCCCTGCCTCATGCACCACCTGTAGAGATAGAGAAAGGGAGATAAATGTAGATCTTTTTACAGTACCAAGTTGTATATTTAAGAAAAAAAAATGCTGAATAATTTTCCAAGTCGCTACTTGTAAATCACCTCTCGAATGATATTGTTTCCAGGGTCTTTTAAAAATCTAAAGGGATTTTTTGGAATCGCGTTGACTGATGGCAATATCGTGAGAAATCATTTTTTCATCACTTCTGTCGTATAACTTAAATTATAAATTTTCTCCCCCAGCTTGGCTTTCATGACGTAAATTCTGTTTCTGAGTTTTCTTATTGTGTTCATGTCGTTTTTATTCACTCGTACCGACAACCATGGTCCCACAGGCAGTAACTCTAGTCAACACGATTCACTATTTTGGCGAAAGTCACTGGTTTTAAACGAATTCGGTCGATTTTTCTCCGTTCACATCTTATCCGCCTGGAGATTAACTTCATCCGCCTTGAAATTGACTTTTGAATGGAATTTCTGGTTGATTTGGTGGCTTCAAGAATAAACACTAATTTTATTCTGGACAATTTGAACTCTTCATTTCATCTTCAATGAAGTCACAACGTTTCGGACGATCCATTTCTACGGCCCTCTTACGGTTATTACAATTTACAACTGAAGATGGCCGTAGAAATGAAATCGTCGAAAGGTCATGACTCCGTTGTAGATGAAAAGAAAAAATAAATAATCCAAAAGACGGATTGGTATGCTAATGGCTCTTCCCATTGTTATGGACAAAACATTGATTTTATTGATTAAACACCACAGCTCTAACACGTACAGGCACAGTGACGTAGCAGGCGATTTGGCGACACAGGGGGGTGGCATTTCTTGAAGAGTCCCTCTTTCCAACATTTGTTGCAGTGCTTCCCAACCTGGGGCCGGTGAACCTCTCAGAGCCCACAAAGGTAGATCTTAGGGTTCGTGGGCAGACGATTCAGAAGCCCGGGGATTCGGAAGCTTGTTGAGTAGACAATGACGTAGCCAGAGATTTGAGAGCCCCGGCGGGGGGCTTGAATCTTTGAGGGACCCCTTTAATATTTAGTGAGATTTTTTATCTTATGATTCTAATAGAAATGTAGTAGATAAACTACTATTCATAAAGCTTTTTTTTTTCATTGTCTATCGAGATACACATGGGCCATACATAAACAACCAAGATGAAGACAAAGATCAGAATAAATCTTTGCGTAAAGGTCGACTTCATTGAGGAATAAGTAAAGACCAATTTTATTTCAAATTAACAGGGTGCGCAGCTTGTTAACATCATTGTAAAAAACCGTATACACAAGTGACAATATTAAATAGTTGCATCTACATATATAACAAGGAAAAGACACTGTTCAAATACTACGATTTCGTATCCATAGTTTTTGACATTTGTCAACATTTGTTACTCTGATAAACTAATTCTATCAAATTGAGTGTTCAAGTTTATCTCTGTTAAAGTGAATAATCATTGCGTCAAAATCAAAACGAAAAATATCGCCCGAAATGCAATACAATTCATTGTAAAATGAACACGTTATAAATGTGAAGTGTTAATCCTGTATAGTCTGCTTTCTTTCTTTCTTATACTTTCTATTTCTTTATCTCGTTAAATGATTCAAAGAAAGGAACTATATGACGAAGTGTGACGTAGAAAAGTAAAAAAACAAAACAAAAAAAACCCAACTTTTTTCTTTGTCCGCTCTCTCTGTCGTATCTTCCTATCTTTATCAACGCTCCCTCTCTCTTATTATCCCCCTTCTTATTAAGATAACCGCTTCCTTTCTTCCGATCAGTCTCTCTTAGGGTTGGTGAATTCCTTACAAACGTCGTTAACCTATTCAAGTCTAGATGGGATTTTCCCCGTTCTTAGAACTTTCGATTTACGTAGCAGTTAATAATAAGAAACGTGCAGATGTCTACTGTCAGGTTAAGGGATGCAGCTGACATAGTGAGATGCTATTCCATTTTGGCATCTGAGTAAAATGGAATTTCATTCATGCTCTAATGATGTAATAACAATGCTGAGTTAAAAGAATAGAAAAAAAAAAATACAAAAAGTAACAAAAACAAAAAATAATAAAAAATCTGTTTTTGATCAACAGAATGCTCTCTGCAATCCAAATCTCTATTATCCACGTATCTAAAATGCAATGTGTATATCCATATATTTCATATATGCTGCCATTTTTGACGACAGAATGTATCTTATAGTAATAGAAAAAAATATTTGATATGAGCCCCATCAAGAGAAGCCAACAATTGATTCGTACGTATAGACAGTTTGACTAGTTGCAATGGAAAGCAACTAGAATTAAGATGGAAGAAATACTAATAAAAAATGAATAATGATTGTTTGTGCTTATCAATGTGTGTATAATCGTTTATGTGCTCAAAGGTCACGCGGGCATTTTTGCTGAACGACGTTTCGCCGACATGTGGGCTCTACGCCGGGGACATTTTTACCGAAATGATGTTTCGTCGAGTGGGCTTTTCGCCGACTGACGTTTCGCCAAACCTTCTTTTTCAGTCGGAAGGATATTTTTGTTTTGTTTTGTTTCGTTTGTTTTACTTGCGAATCCGTGTGTTTATTGTCTGAAAATATTCATATCCCATGTTGCATCTCTCCCCAAACTTGTTAATTGTTTCAAAGAGATTTTAATTTGTTCAATTTTATCAACGGCGAGACATTAATACTTCGTAATATAGTGGATGATTTACAATTATTTGATAAATAAGTAAATTAAACTTCTATATAGAAGGGTTGACAATTATCTGCTCAATCTAAAAAAAAGAATTTCTATAAGTTAAATAAGAATAGATTCATTTAACTCAATCGTGAAGCATTTTTAGATGTTTTTGTCAACAACACATTACTTCAAGGGATTACTTCTTCTCAACAGAATCTGTTAGAAATATTAATTAAAAATCTCCCTAAGGTAAAGTAGACCTCATAAATTAGATTCTGAAGGAAATGAATTAATTTAATGATTAATTGATTGGATTTAAAGAAAAAAAAAACAAAAATGTAATCATTTTGAAAATGATACTTGTTCGCTGCAGATGTATTTGCGTAATTATAGCGATTTTTTCTTGTTTATACGGGTGCCAGATATGATATTTTAGAACTGCATACAATTAACATTATTTTGCATCCCTATGAGCAAGAATTGCCAAATCTTTAAGCGTATGTCGTGAGTGGAGAAAGACGAAACGGCTGTCAGCTAATTGAGTGCCAGCAAAACGTTATTCGGCGGAACGTTCGGACACGATTCATAGAACCAGTAGGTATTTGAGTTTGTGGGTAAGAGAATCTAATATACACACACATGCACGTACTTATGCAAATTTACCCATATATACTAATACACACACATACATACGTACACGTACAAAAAACAACACATTTTGGTGTAAAGGCGCTCTGGGTCAGTGGTAATGATGTTTTCACTCTGAAAACCATGTCTGACCCTAGAATCATCTGATGACGGTTATGTGGGTGACACAGCTGTTGTTTTTGTTGCAAAATTTGTATAAAATCATACATATATATATATATATATATATATATATATATATATATATATATATACATACACACACACACAGATATACATATATACATATCCGTAGATATGTATATATATACATATATATATATACATATGTTGATATATATATATATACACACACACACGCACAAACACACACACACATATATATATATATATATATATATATATATATATATATATATATATATATATATATATATATATATATATATATATATATATGCAGATATGTGAGGAGAAAGGATTTAGATCCACAAAAATGCGTTGGCGTATTAGTCAACGTGGAAAAGGAAAAAAGACTAGAGACTAATTTTGTACATCATCAATTTTATTAAAAAAGAAATTGTTTACGTATGTTCCTCTCGTATAGGGCTCAGAAGCTAAACTTCGTTTGAGAAAAAAGGTGAAATGCCCGGATGATAGTGGGTTAGTGAAAGTGTTGGGTATAGGTAGAGGAAGTGGGAGTTACATTATTGTATATTAGAGAGAAAAAGTTTGATATATAGCTGGGGTTCCTAGACCAGCGGGTGTTCTTTGTAGTAGATAAGGTTTTGTGGGGATGGTGGGGGTGGTGGGGGTGTTGGTGGTGGTATGTGTGTGTGGGAGGGGTGAGAGTGACCTGATGATGTGGTTTGCGTGGGAAGGGTTACAGGTTTGGGGAAATTGGGAATATCATAGGATGTTAAAGGGATCTATAAAAATGCTCATGTTAGAGGGGAAAAGGTATATCGCGAGACCGGGGCTTGTTCGTACACTTTCAACTTACGTGTCTGTAACTTTCTTGGAAATTAATTCATTAAAACGCAAATAAAACCTAAGTTACCATGGAAAAGAGACTTTCTCTGAATGGGCCGTTCGAGTTTAATACATGAGTTAACTCTATTATTTTATCATTTAAACATTCAGGAAAATGTACCAACCTACCCCAGCAATGGAGATAGTTGATTCAATCTAGTTGAGAAACTTGGGGGACAGATGTGATGAATATATTGTTATCATGGAGAAACATTAACTTTTCAACCAGTCCGAAGTATTAACAGTAATGAAAAATGTATTTGAAGAAAGAGAAAGATTTTAGGAATATGATGACATCGTGGATTCATCAGTGTTATTCGTTTTTCCTCTTCTTTTAATCCTAAACCCTTTTCCACTTCTATTTTATTTCCGAATCCAGTGATTGTGATTGTTTTGTTATTTTGCCGGTCTTCTGTGCTTCCTCCGCCTAAATTGCATAAAACTATAGCGTACCAAGTAGCCAAATTACAATGTATCAATAAGCCCCAAATACATGTTCTTTCCTTACATTCTATTCTATGAAAAAGTTCTGAGAGAAGATGCTTGGACTGTGGTATATATATACTGTTTGCCATTTCTCGTAAATATTGACTGCACTTTCATCAACCATCAACGACACATTATAGCATTGTTTGTCAAAGTGAAAAAGTTACCTACCAGGGTTAAAAAAAAGTTTTCATGCAAAACTTACAACGCATATGATCCAAATTTAGCTGAAAAATGGGTAATTTTTTCAGCTCAAAATGAGGCTAAATGCGTAGCCATAAAGTGATAGAAACAAAAATCAGAACGAGTTATCAACCTGCCTTGTGTCCGACTAGCCCCGTTCTTCCACACGCACAAAGACTTATATACTACTCCTAGCAATAAATATGGAATCATCACACTTACATGGTATTCACCCTGCTTTCTTTACTTCATAGTAAAAGAAAAAAAACAAACAAAAAAAAAACACAGATCTAACACAGAACAATTTTTGTTTGATAGCTTAATATTCTGGATTCATGAAATATAACTCTCACAACTTTGATTCAAAATTGAATTATTGGCATATATTTACTAGATTAAGTAGAGGAAAAATATAGAATGATTCAAAGCTAAGGGGAGAATTGTGGATTCAATGGACATGGAAAATATAGAATCATTCAATGCAGAATGGAGAATTATGGAATCTTTCATTGCTTGGGAAAGGATTATGGAATGATTCAATTGTGAAGCTAGGTTTGCAATCATTCATTGCTGTGCAAAGGACTGTGGAATAATTCAGTAGCGAAGAAAAAATATAGAATCATTTAGTACAGAGGATTAGTACATTTTTGCTCCTCGGCAGGCTTTCATGATGGCCTGTATTCACTGATGAAAAACAATATTCTCAAGCTGGTTCAAAATAGCGTTTGACAGATCAGTTTGCAGGATGGAGCCTTAGTATGGACCATTTTTAAACAGATTCCACAATAAATTTTCAATCAGATTGGGATCTGGACTATTTGCTGACTATATCATCGAGTTGATATGCCTTACCAGAAGAAAAGCTTTCACACTTTTCAGTCTGAGGCCAGATGCATTATCACACTGAAAAAAATTACTTAACCCTCTCTAGACCCATTTCCTATCTCCTTCTATTTTCTATAGCCTTGCCATTTTTGTTTATACACAGCTGACCGAGAACAACCAACATCTTTTATTTCATTCCATGTTGGAAAATCTGCTCAGTGGAGTTTCATAATCCTTTCCGTTACGTCAACTGAGAGCTCTCAGTGTTTCCTACCAATTAGCTCAGTCTAAGAATAAGGCCCATAGTTCGTTATGATCTGCAAGTATTTTCTCTCTCTGACTCTCTCTGTTCCTTTCTTTCTCTCTTTCTCTCTCTCTCTCTCCCTATATATATATATATATATATATATATATATATATATATATAGAGAGAGAGAGAGAGAGAGAGAAAGAGAGTGAGAGAGACCAATGAGCATATTTAAACTTGCGTCGGTATTTGTTTCAGAAATGTAAATTACAAAATGATTCCATAATTTTTCCTCTACTTCATCTTAAAAGAATATGCCAATAATTTTAAGATCTTGATTAAATTCCTCAGAATTACATTTCACAAGGCGAGAATATCAATCTATTAAACAAAAATTGCTTTGTGTCAAATCAGGGATTTATCTAAATCTAAAATGCTGATTGAACATCTTTTTAGTGTGCAGATTACATATTTTTGTCATATCTAATAGTATCATATATATATATATATATATATATATATATATATATATATATATATATATATATATATTATTAAGAGATGGACATATAATCAGCGGGAAATTAGTATGAATTGCGTTATCGTATATTGAAACTCTATTTGAAATGATCTCCCATTATTTCACGGTGAGTGTATCATTTGGCCTAGACAACGTAAATAGAATAAATAAACGAAGAAAATGTTGCTGCTGGAGGATTCGTAACTGCACCCGATAGGGTAGCCGCTTCACCGGAGCGTTGTCTTTACCATTGAACTAAACAGCCACCGGTATTAGCGAGGGTAGCTGTGAGAATGTTTTCCTAGTTAACCTGTGAAACACCACGGTCAGAATATCTATGGGGCTGAGGTTTGATGACGATTCTTGCATAGCGATAGATCAGCCCAGTATTGTGTATCATTCAATTGATACATAGATTGATAGATAGATGTGCTGAGCCACATGCGCATGCGCGTGCGTCAGGCATTCAAACGTGCAGCTATCAAAATGTAAACGTGCTGTTATCGATTTTTAAGGCACATCAGATGCATTGCTAATTGAATGATTGACGCGTGGTAGATTCCCTTAGAACTCTCATTGCTAAACTCGGGACCACGACATTTAGACTCTCTGACACGAGAGTTAATCTAATTTTGGGATGGCAGCCGTCAACGTCAAATCTATTCCCGAAACAGGGCCATGGTAAAAAAGCTGACAAACTCCATGATATTGAATAAAAGTACAAATACAAACAAGACTGAATTAAAAACTAAAGAAACCTGGAAAAACCTTGAATCAAATAATACAATTGTTATAAGACAAGTTGATATAGCAGTGATAAGTTTATAAGTAATTTGCATGGCACATTGTCGTGGATACTTAGAGACTATATGAAAAATTGATCCAAAAATATTTCTTTTTCAGCCTCATATATGTATATATTTCTTTTTCAGCCTCATATATGTATATATTTCTTTTTCAGCCTCATATATGTATATATTTCTTTTTCAGCCTCATATATGTATATATTTCTTTTTCAGCCTCATATATGTATATATTTCTTTTTCAGCCTCATATATGTATATATTTCTTTTTCAGCCTCATATATGTATATATTTCTTTTTCAGCCTCATATATGTATATATTTCTTTATAAATAGAATGAAATCGTCCGACAAGATCTAAATTATACTACTAGTTGACAAATTGGGAAACTAATCATTTTCCTATATTTTATTTTCAATAACGCGTTTTGTTGACTTGCAATGTCATCAGATTGGAATTAAATGTTTTTTTCAAATTAGTGATGTATTCATCGTTAGTCTAATTATTGCATTGACATTTTCGTATGTATTCTCAATTACTTTTATATAATTTTATTTATACCCTGTTCTCGCATTGTTCTATTGAGTCAAAGGGGTTTTCATATTATGCGTAAACCAAACGGATTGCTTTGTTGTATTCAGACTTCTTTTCGTTAAGCTGGTTTGATGTGTGTAGGTGATCTATTATCGAAAAGCAACTTTCAGAATTTGTCTGTTAGCGCGCTTTGTTTTCATATTCGATTAATTCAAGGTACTGTAATGATACTTCGTTAATAGCAGAAGCTGCAGAGGAGCTCCACTGTTATCAAGTGATCTAAATAGAGAAAGCTAAAAAATTGGGTCAAAGATGAGCAAAAAGAAGTAAATAGCGTATGATCCGAAGAATGAGCATTAAGTGTGATTCGAACCCACATTCCCTAGGGGAAGCACCGTTTAGCTCGGTTTGCTTTGCCAATCAAGTCACCAAGACTTCGAGTTCAAACAGACCATTTAAGTCCATCCCTCATTCTGATTGTAGACATATTTGTGTTTATTTTGGTACTTACAATATTTAATATATTTCTGTTTATTTTATTTCTTTATAATTTTTTTGTTAGATTATGTATCGTAAATCGTAATGATTATTTTTACATTTTTTTGACTACCTTTTAGTTTCATTGGGCTAAAAGCGGTTGACAGATCAGCTGTGCAGGGTGGAGCCTTGGTATGCATGGGCCGTTTTTAAAGAGATTCCGCCAAAATTTTTTAATCAGATTGGGATCCGGACAATTTGCTGACTATATCACTGAGTTGATATGCCTTACCAGAAGAAAAGCTTTAACATTCTTTGCTCGGTGGCAAAGATACATTACTTCATCCTCACCAGACTTACTTTCTATCGATGGAATGAGAAAAGTGTCAAAAACTTCAATGTGCAACGATGTATTGACTGTTGAGGTAATAGTTGCCATCTCTCGTGGTCTTCTACCTGATATGCAATCCCGAATCGTATAAATGAGAGGAGAAATTTGCTTGTTTTTTCAGGCAGCCATCTTTATATTTTTTTATCAGAATGACAACAGGTGAAAGTTGTTGCATCATTGCCTTGGCCAATGCAAATTCATGATTCATCACTTTATATCACTTTCATCCAGTCACCCACACTCAATTACCGCTTTTCTCTAGACCATTGTGACCTTGTTTTCTTCTGTTTATATCTTAGTGATTGTTTTTGTTTTGGCTTTCCGTATGTAAATTCCTTTTCATTCTGCTGTTTTCTTACAGTCCTGTCACAAATACTGACTGCTGTTTCTGTCCATTTTCCATTTGTTTTGTTGATGTAATTTCTATATTCACGATGATGATGAATCTGTATTTTCTATCCTGATGCTTTGGAGTCTTCGAGGTTCTACTTGTACGTTTTCTTTTATGACTTTGCCGTTTTGTTTACACACAACTGACCAGGAACAACCAACATCTTTTGTTAAATTCCATGTTATATTTCCTTTTCGATAGAATTTTAATCCTTTACGTGATGAGAGCTCTTTTGTTGAAGCCAGGTTTCCTTCTAATTAGCCAAGTCCAATTATAAGCCAAAAAGTTCGTTATGGTATGCAAGTAATCTACCCCTCTCTCTTTAATTTAATTAGCATATCTAGACTTGTGCCTATATTTGTTTTAGAAATGCAAATTACAAAGTGGTTCCATAATTGTTCCTCTACTTCATCTGTAAAGAATGTTCCAATAATTAAAATATCTTGATTTAATTTTTTTAGAGTTATACTTCTCGAGGCGAGAATATCAATCTAGAAAAATTGCTTTGTGTTATATCAGTGATTCCATATTTTTGCCATCCTCCTCCTCCTCCTCCTCCTCCCAGTTGCCTGGTGGTCACAGCTGGAGACTTAGTGACAGCAAGTCTACTTAGGTCTCCAGCCCTCCTCTCCACACTCACACAGTCCACAGCAGTGCTGTGGTTTACAGCTTCACACCAGTTGCCCGAAGGCTGAGTGACAGCAAGTTTCCTCAGGTCTTCAGCCCAAATAATAATAATAATAATAATAATAATAATAATAATAATGATAATAATAATAAATAATAATAATAAAAAAAAAACAAAACAACAACGAATGGACATATAATCCGACAGAAATAATTATGAATTGCTTTATATTATATTGAAATGATCGGTTATTACACGGTGAATGTATCATTTGGCCTAGACAACATAAATACAATGAACAATTTAAGAAAATGGGGCTGCTGGAGGAATTGAACCTTCAACGATAGGGTAACTGCTTCAACATAGCATTGAGCTAAACAGCCACTGGTAATAGCGAGAGTAGCTGTAAGAGTGTTTTCAGTTGACCCGTGAAACACCACGATCAGATGATATATGGGGTTAAGGTTTGATGATGACTGTTGCATAGAAATGGATCAGCCCATTGTTGTCTGTCATTCAATTCATACATAGATTGATAAATACATGCACTGAGCCACATGCACACGCGCGTGCGACAGACTTTCAAACGTGCAGCTATCAAGATGTAAAAATCCGGTAAACGATACTTTGGGACAATATACAATATATATATATATATATATATATATATATATATATATATATATATATATGGAATGATATTATTCGACAATGTATAAATCACACTACTATTTGACGAATTGAAAAACTTATTATTTTCCGGTACTTCATTTTCAGCATGCGTTTTGTTGACTAGCAACATCATCAGATCAGAATTAAAAGATTATTTTTTTCATTTGGTGACGTTATCAACGTTATCCAAGGAGCTAGTAACGTCATTATGCTCCGGTGATGTTATTTGACAGTTATTAATGTCCTTTTTTTACGGATATTTTGAATCTAAATTTCTAAAGTTTTGAAAATATAGAGAGATAGAAAGAAAGAGAGAGAGGAAGAGAGAAAGAGCGAGTTGAAGCTCCTACTTCGCCCGCACTTACTTTGGACGACTCCTATTCTAACGTTGGAATTTTACCTGTAATTGTTCCTAGATTTTTGGAATCTCATCTTGCGCACATTAGGAGTTATATGAGAATGTGTGTGTCTGTGTTTATTTCCACTCCGTCCCAGTTTGTTTTCTAAAAGAAAGATACTTTCAAGGCTCATTGTATAGAGTTTAGGCGATATTATATTTCCTTATCTCACCCTTTTCTCATCTTTATCTTTATTAAGTCAGATATTGCAGTGACATTTTAGTATATATTCTCAATTAATTTTATATAATTTTCATTCATACCTTGTTCTTGCATTGTTCTATCGAGTCAAGAGGTTTTTCATAATATATATAAATCAAACGAATTGGTTTATTGTATTCAGACTTCTTTTAGATTAGCTAGTTTATTGTGTGTTGGCGATCTATTATCGAATATCAACTTTAAGAGTTTGTTAGCGCGCTTAGTTTTTATTTTTGAACAATTTAAGGTATTGTGATAATACTTCATTAATAGCAAAAACTGCAGAGGATCCACAATACATATTAAGTAATCTAAATTGAGAAAGCCGAAAATAGGGTGAAAGATGAACAAGTATTGCTATCATTCCATGAGTGATACTATCAACATTATCATTTTTATTGTTTTGTTCATTGTGTTTCGGCCTGTGAACTATCGGGTCTTCCTGGTGATGTCTGCGGGAGTTAATAATAATAATAATGATTTACTAAATTTAGTTTATAAAATGATTACTGATACGAGATTATGGTAGAGAGTAGGTTCAAAGGTTTGATTTGGACTTCCACCAGCCACTAGCTTTCGAAACTCAGTTATTGAGCAGCAAGGTATTTATCTAGCTTTCTTCCGATATCGAATCTCACCGGAAGATCATTCTTTATTTCTGACTCGCAACGTTTACTCCCTGCCGCAGGAAACTAGCCTGAGTAAGGTTGTAATAAAAAGAGACTGAAAAATTGATGATGGTAGATAGTAATGTACAACGCTGGCCTATTTTTAACTAAACAAAGGTGCATCTTAGGAAGGCGCTGGACTTTATGGTGTGTGAAGCTGCCTGCCTTAATAGTCATGGAAAATAATAGTGTAGCCAATTTAGATATTTCATACAGATTCTGACCTATAATTTTCGATCTGTAATCGTTTATTTATCTGTAATTGTTTATTATTGGATTTCTAAAGAACTGCTAATCCTAACAACTTCAAAACCAGGCACTGCACTGCTTTGTGTACTGACTAATATATCAGGCGAATGCCAGCTTTGTACAATGGCCAGATGTCGACTAATCACTGTACACACACACACAAATCCATTCAATAATGGTCAGATAAAGTAGATACTTGAAAATCAATAAAGGTCGATAATTTTATTCCACATTTTATTTTCCATATTCAATACATGAAGTAAATGTATTACATTTCTAATTATTAAATAGAATGTATATCCCTTTTCTTTCTACTTTTAAAAGTTTTACTTGTGGTTTGTTCTTTCGATTAATCAACAAGAGTTTTAAATTTCACAAGTATTTTAAAAGGTTTAAGCAAAGACTATTGAAGCGCTGGGTTGTAATTATGATGTTTTAGACTATCGCACTTTCTTACTGGTTCTGTTTATGGTAAAATTGTCTGGAGTACCAAAGCATTGTGATGTTCTTATAGTGATAACATTGGGTTGTAATTATAATGTTTAAGACTATCGTACCTTTGTACTGGTTTTGTTTATAGTGATATTGTTTGGCGGGCCTAAGCATTATGATGTATATATAGTGATAACATTGGGTGGTAATTATAATGTTTTAGACTATCATAACTTCGTATTGGTTCTGTTTATGGCGATATTGTCTGGTGTACCAAAGCATTGTGGTTAATTCATTGTGATAACACTGGGTGGTAATAATATTGTTTTAGACTATTGTACCTTTGAACTGGTTATGTGTATGGTGATACTGTCTGGCGTGCCTCAGCACTATGGTGTATTTATAGATAACGTTAGGATGTAATGATAATGTTTCAGGCAACCTTTGACACTGATGTCATTGTGTTAGACTGGTGGACTGGCTTTAAAAAGTCTGGATCTTCATAAAACAAGTGAGACGTGAATAGCGCTAAATTTAGCATAAACTTGAATTAAAAACTGACCATTCCCCTCTAGAAACCGATTCAGGTGGGCATATTTTCCAGCAATATTTTAAGGTTTAGAAATAATAAGAAGTTAATGCTGGAATTTTAGGTCTCCTAGCTCCATAGTTACGGCCTGTATGCGTGATACATTCATACATACAAGCATACATTGCCAGCTGCACCAAGTGAAAAACTGAAGAAACCTAGTTGACAGATTTGGTCGACGGTTTCTTAGAATAACACTGACTTCATCCGCACTTTGAGAGACAGCATTACATTCAGATCCATTGTAATCAATTCTACGTATCGAGTGTTAATGTAAATAGTGCGTTTTGGTGATTTTAATCACTTCAGATGTAACAGCTGTTGGGAAAATTAGAAAGTGGTTAGTTTTTGCTCTTGAAATGTTCAGTCCTTTGAGTAAAAACTCTTACGTTTTTCGTCTGTTTATCTCATGATCAAAAGTGAATGAAACGATTTTTTTTCTCTCTAAGAAATGCCTTAGAGTTAGTTTGTTCTTCGTGGTGATAGATTAGGTTGTTCTTAAAGTAATGTCGCCTGTTTTTGTTTCTTATTTTGATAGGGTATATTCAACCTATTGAAAAGAAACAAATGTTAGATTTATTTGTCAAAAACATAGTCACAATTTTAAGAGTTTTTCTAACTTTTGAACTCATTCTTTGTGTTGATTTTGTCGTTTCCAAAAATGTTTCGGTCAATACATTCTAAGGCCTCCATAGTGATTATTTGAATAACCGGGTGAGTTTGTATAACTCAGAAAATATCATAAAAAGGGTAACATTACAAACATTTCATTAAAAAATTGTTATCAAGTTATACATTTAGTCTAGAAAGCTTTACAGCTTTAAACACCAAACTTCAGTCACTTATTTCCCAATATCTGTCAATGCAATTTATGTAATTTTCTTCAGAGATTTTTTATGTTTTACATTTACTTTGTTTTTATGGCATTATGTGTAGATTTTCTCTTGTTGGGATCATCAGATTTTTAATCATATAACTCTTTTGTGAATTTTAAAAACAAAACAGTTATATTAACATGGCACCCCAGCAATGTTGATAAAAACTATCTCCTTTTCTTACTGTATAGCTTATGTCATACGTGTAGTTTGTTATTTTATATAGGGTATTTATGTGTATTGTATATTGTTCTTATTTTATACTACATGTCATTTATCTTTTAAACAGGGCTTACTTACACGGGTTACACCCAAAACGTATTTAACAATGAGGGATCAGTAAGTATAACAACAGATGTAACTCGTTGTTCGTGTCACTTCTATTGAGTGTTCACCCATGTGAATATTGAATTGATATATATGTTTGCTACATTTGAAATGTCATATTTCACTTCATAGCCTATAAAGTGAAAAAAATACTAATGTTATTGCATTTTAGAGAGTTTTTCGGACGATTAAAGTCCTTCTTTTTGTTTGTGCTGTTAACTCGATGTTTCGGCCAAACCATTCAACGGACTTATCAGTTGTAATTTCTGAATGTATCAAGGATAAACAGAAATGTTCCGTTTCCAATGGTAACCGTGCTTATAACGTAGGATTTGTTTTTTTTTCTCTTTGTTTACAACTACCAAATCAGTTCATTTTATTTCTAGGACTTCTTCTAGTTTGTACTGATACCATCTGAATACATAGTCGAATCTAAATCAGAAGGTATCCAACTATGTTATATCAACGAAAAATAGCCTACAGAGATCAAGGGTACCTCACACTTGTAGCCTTATACCAAACTTAACTTAGAATATAGCTATACTTTCGCCTGCGATGGAGTATGACTTCGTGATCTTGTCTTAGGGACAATTACTATTGAATTTCTGTTTACCACATCTGGATAGGACACCCGGAGAAAGCCGTAGAATGGATCGGGCGAAACATCGTGTAAACAGCGTTAAAAACAAGGAGCAGCTCAATCGTCCGAAAAAGAAAACTCTTTGAATCTTAATGACCTTTCTCGAAACTATTGACAGTAATTGGATTTTATTTGCAGATTCAATGTCAATAGAGGTATAATTTGTCATTATTGGAGGTTTTTCGAAACCTTAACAACACTGGTCTCCATCCAAAAAATCAGAATAACTTACAAATATGATTTTTAATTAGGAAATAAGGTTGGTCAAACTGCTGATGATATCAACAAAACATTTAGCATAAACACTGCCATGATGTGAACTATTCAGCATTGGTCTCATAGGTTTTGGCCTGTAAAAATGGAAACTAATCATTAACCTCTAAGGAAGCCTCATCCATATGAACTGAATAAAATACTGCATGATAGTGCGCAAACCCTACACTTCTCAGCTGACTGTCCAATCTTAGAGAATAGGGAAATTCATTTTAGCAGCACTTCCCATATTTACCGGGTATCATCCCATCAAGTATTTCGAACCCAAGATTCGTAACGAAAGGTTCAATTATAGAAAAGCCATAGTTCGTGCTTTTACTGAATTTGTAACCCCTAAACCTAAAGAATTATATGAAGATGGCTTATTATCTCTGGGGGATCGTTGAAAGGAGGCCATTGCTTCAAACAGGTCATGTTTCGATTAAATACTCTCAGTTTTTTGTTGTTTATATCATCCGTCATCTAACTATTCAAGAAACGACATTTCATGAGCAACAATCGAATTCGTATACTACTTTTTCAGGCAACGTGTTGGGTTTGTAAACAACGCAATATTTTCATGAACGAAAACGTGCACCATCGAACCAGAGTTGTGGTCATTATCATACGTGTTGAGAGTTGGAGATGAATGGATCAATCACGTGCTAGTTTGGTGCCTTTTATTAGTAAATTATGAAAAGAAGCAACAAATTTTAACATCATTGCTCTGTTATCAATTGTTATAGAAAAGGGATATAATACACACACACACATACATCACGCACACACATATATACATGTGTATGTATGTGTGTGTGTATATATATATGAGTGTGTGTGTGTGTTTGTGCCTGTCTGCTGATAGGTAGATATATGGAGACGTGTGTTCAAATCGAATGTCACGTCCACACAAGTTCAAAAACGTGTTACCATCTGGATCAGTCATCATGGGCGTTTTTATGCGTCTTTCTTATTCCTAAAGATACCTATCTCTCCCCTCCCTCTGTCTGTCCGTCTGTCTATCTGTCTATCTGTCTGTCTGTCTGTCTGTCTCTCTCTATCTCTCTTCCCCTACCCATATAATCACTCTTACTTTTGCTTCTCTGGGTTCAATGGCAAAACCATGCCCTGGCACGTGTGTCGACACATTCTCCCTAACTAACCGGCATTGCCTCAATACCGCAACCCTCGTTCTTAACCCTGCAAAATTGGCCACCTCTAGCAGTAAACAGAGACAGCAGCAGCAGAGGCGGTGGCCCTCCTACCATCCGACGGTCTATCCAACAGTAGACCCACGTGCCTGCCTGCCCACCCCATCTATATTCTCAAGTTTGGGCCAGATCACGTGTGTCTGACAACAAACTACTTTAAGCGGCATTTTCAACTTTTCTTTTGCATTTTAGTTCTCACGAGTATGCATATCGGAATAAAAGCACATGCAGACACATTTATATACCTTAATAGTCATTGAACCAGTGATCTTGAATAAACATACATATATATATACACCCCCCATATATATATATATATATATATATATATATATATATATATATATATATATATATATATATATATATATATATATATATGTATATATATATATATCATTGTTGTTCCTCTGCTGAACAAATGCCTTTTCCATTTCCTTCCATAACAATCGCGATTGCGCTGATTTCTGTCATATCCTATCGGCAAACCTTTCTGTCTCATCACTCCATCTTGGTCTTTTCTTGATGCATCTACTCTCGCAATGGCACCAATCGGTTAGCCTTTTGCTCCATTCGTTATCATCTATTCTTGCCAAATATCCAGCCCATCTCCTGCTTTATTATTCGTATGATATCCTTCACTCTGGTCTTCTCTCTGATCCTGATGTTGATCTTTTCCTGTCTCCTGGACTTATCCCTAGCATTACTCTTTCCATTGATCTCAGTGCGATTCTAAGTTGGTTCTCAATTCGTTTTGTAAATCGCCATGTTAGGATGTTGCCCTAAAGTTCGGGGAAATGGCTCCTTAAAGAAAGATCGAAAATGATAAAAAACAAAATTCTTTTTTCCCCTTGGAAGGATCTCGAGTCATGGAAAACATCTGAAAACATCCCAATAATGATTTTCAATTACCTCCCTTTGCTATCGTCTGCTTCATTTCTAACAAGATTTGATGCTGTTACTCTCCTGTGGTACAATGGGAGCTCATTGCCGCCTTCATTAATTACTATTTGGAAATGACCCGATCCATCGTAGATTTTTATCTGCAAAATTGAAAAAAAAAAAAAATGAATAAAAAAACCAAAAAAACCAAAAAAGCAACAAAAAACAGATTTAGCCACAAATGGGGAATTTTTGCAACCCTAGTCTTAGTGTTTATATGCAACATCGAACTTGACGAAATAAATTATCATGACAGTGTTTGATTTGAGAATTTCGGATAACTTAAGGGTGGTATTTACAAAACAAATACGTCAAAATATTCATTCATACCAATGATTACAAAACGGAGCTTGGTCTGGCTTAAGGCCACTCACAGGACGCCCGTAAGGATTGAGTTCAAGGCACGAGCGAAAGGTCGAAGGCACGTTTCATTCTAATCATTGTACACGCAGTAAATTCTTTCTATTGGGAAATGAAACAATAATCACAGGTGCGTAACGTTCACTGTGGTCTAACATATATTCCATACTTGAAACATACAACGTACAGATTGAGTGCCGAAACTTGCTAAATTCATTATTTAATCAAAAATCTTTTCCTACCGCCTTGTTTACTTGGTCCTGAAAATGATTATGGTTAAGGCAGAGATAAGAAAGACAGAGCCTTGCTTATGTATATCACATGTGCATAAACAACTATATATATATATATATATATATATATATATATATATATATATATATATAAACGGTATATATGTCGTTTGTATATATAAGATGCTTACATATATATATATATATATATATATATATATATATATATATATATATACAGCTTTTGTAATATTGTGTCATTCACAGACAGCTGTTTCGTCTTCAGTGTGGCTATAGACTTTCCATTATCCCATCCAGTACCACGATTGAAGCCGTCGCTTCAGACCCAGCAGCCGATATCCTACCTCTGGGCTACGGAACTGGACGGTATTTAAAGCTGAATTTAAGCGATACATTTATTATTGGTTAAATTCCTTGTCCACCAGGGTGCTCTATTCTTATGGAAGAGCATTGCATAAGCTTACAATAAACAGCTTATATATATGTGTATATGCATAAACAGCTTATATATAAATATATATAGTACAAATCAGGTTCACAATATGATATGATGTAAAGCAATGTGTGATATGTGATGGATTTGTTTCATAGAGTGCTCGATACTTTCAACTTTAAGTGTTAAGTTGGTTAGGAGTAGAGCTGGAAATATAATAGAAAGTAGATTCACTATACGTCTGTGTTTGTGCCCTCTTTGGTGAATCTATTTTATACTATATATATATGTGTGTGTGTGTGTTTATATATATATATATATATATATATATATATATATATATATATATATATATATATAGAGAGAGAGAGAGAGAGAGAGAGAGAGAGAGTTTACAAAAGCTTTAAACAGCAAATATATATTTAACATTTTTCCAAAGATTTATTTAATTTCAGTCAATCATTTTCCAAAATCTATCAATGCAATTTTTTCCGATGATTTTCTTAATGTTTTACACATAATTTGGTATTAATGTACCATGTGTGAATTTTTTCTGCTTAGGATCATTGGTTCTAAATCGTGTAACTATTTCGAGGATCTAAAAACAAAACAGTTATATTTACGTGGTTCCCCAGCAGTATTGATTAAGCACCACCTCCCCATAAGCTATAATTTTAATATAAGGTTTCATTTTATTATTTTTAGGGCCGTGTCTATATATGTGTGTGTGTGTAAATGTCCACGAGAATTTTCCACATCACACATATCAATATTAATATCTAACTATTGTTGAAGAAAATTCTCTGTGTGTGTTTACCGTGATTACTCGACAACTGGCGATAGTTTGAAGTTGACATTCTCCAGATATATTAATAAGCACACAAGGCAATGCTGTGTCGAGTTTGATGTTTTTTGAATTGGTTTTCGAGAAATGTAATAACAATTAATAAAGTATTAAAGAATCTAGATCTCTCTTCTTAGTTTTCTATGAACTTTTCTCCCTTGTTTTCTACTCTTTAGAGTTATTCAAATTTAAACATAAAATTTCTACATAGGTAACACTGAAAAGAAGTAACCAAAAGCCGTTGTTTCGTATGACGGACAGAAAATCATTTGACATGACGATTATGGCAGGCTGCTCTACACAGCACCAAGTCCTGCCCCTTACAAACATGCACCTTTAGAACGGACATTGCCCTAGTAAATTAGTAAACAACAATTCTAGACGAGGAAAATCTCAAAAGCGTTCTTTATGATATTTGCTTGGTAATCTTGTCTCTTTTCTGTGGCCGAGAATACCGAGTCTTTACTACATTTATTGAAAGGTCTTCGTGGAGGCCTAGCCAGGGATTCGGGGGCCGGCGCATTGCTTGGTTCTTTGAGCGGCCCCTCCAATATCTAGTAGAAATGTAACAGCTAAACTTACATCTAAAGAGCTTTTGGAGCCCCCCCCCCATTAGGGGCCTGGGGGCGTTTTCCAATAGCCAACCCAACCGGCCCCTTTCTCAACTACGCCGCTGGATCTTCTTTTAGACCAGCAACAGGGATACGGATGGAGCTTTCCCTGTTTTGACGGAACTCTTCAGTAAATGAGAATTTCTTCACCGCCCTCCTCCTCGACTCCTGGACGATTCCACATGTTTGTTGCTGACTGATTCATCATCAACACACGTGTCTAGTCACGTGTTTATCTAGGCTGTAGAGTTTTTGGCAATCTAATATCTTCCAATGAGAATTGCCATTCATAAAAAAGGCGGCTCCTTTTTCTGAAAGTAATCTTTCTGCGTTGTATGCAACATTCAGCTTCTTTATTTATTTACTGATCAACTTCGAAATAATTACCAACTTCATAAAACATACTTAGTTTATATAAATACAGACAACCATCTACAATTAACACTATTCATGTATCAGACTCTCTTGGAAATCTCATCCGACGGATGCCAAAAATGTTTTGTTAGCCCATGTTTTTTTCCATAATTTCTAAACTTGACTAATTTATTTCAAAAGCTTTGTAACACCATTGCTATTTCTTTAAACATGACCAGACAACTTATTCCAAAAATACATTACTCTATAAGAAATAATCTGATTGTTTAGTGGATTTAGTTTTTGAAATCTGTCAATTGATTTCCAGTTCGAGGAGGGATATTAAAGAATGGTGTATCTTATTTAGAAATTCTATTAATCATTTTGAATGTCCAATTAAATCATGTTGTTTTCTTGTTCATATATTCATTTTCATTGTTCTCCCTTTTCTCACTTTCGTCAATATTCATTCAACACCAAAAACCCTCTTCCTTTTTTTTTCTGTTATTACTTTTACCCATTCTTCCTCTCGTGTTTTTATTCTTTAGTCGTTTTTACCTTTTAGTACCCTTTTCCCTCTTCCTCTCTTTCTTTCTTTCATTCTGACGACTATTTATTTCAGTTTGGAGTGTGCCTCAGTGGAACTTTTCGCCCTTGGGGGCGGACAGACCGACCCTGTTGGAAAGCTTCTGTAAATGGCATAGAATCGTTGGTGACGAAAACATATTCGGCATAATGAAACATTATTGGATTCTCCTTGAAAAATTATTTTTCATGTCAGAAATGGCTCTCCACTTCGTGTATAGCAGTCCAGTATACAATGCATTTGATAAGTTCGCGTATTTTATGGGTACTTACATTCAATAACTCTGGCTACAATGACCCATTTATGAGGAAAAGATGGACATTAATACGCATACAAACTTTCTTAAATGTATATTAAGTATAGTTAGATGGAAACAGATGATGATAATCGGGGTGAGCGCGAAGGCAGACCCCACATTATTAGCAACCATCAACCAAAACTCTCAACAGGTTCCTTCAGTTTACAAGTTTACTGTCTAGCAGGTTATGTATGTGTGCACGTATGTATCAATCAAGCTTACAGGCCGGAGCTAGAGGGCTGTAAATTTCAACATTTACTCGTTATTATGTCAACAAAAACTTTTTTTGTTTGTTTTTTGAACCTCCTCCAAATTGATTCAAATTTCAATGTAAGTTCATGATTAATTGATCTCTAGTTCTTCTTTATTATTTATCATGCTTTGATTGGAAGAAAATCAATCATCTCATTTCTAATTACCCATTACGTTGACTGGTAACGTCATCAGATCGATTTCAAATGATATTTCAAAAACTTATGATGTCCATCGTTGTCACGGGGAAAGCTGAAAGATTTGGAATATCCAAGGATGAACATTAAATGACACCACCGGAGCATGATAACGTAGTCCCCATAACAACAATGGGCATTACAAGTTCGGAAAATATCACTTGAAACCGATCTGATGACATTGCCAATCAACGGAACGCGTAATAGGAAATAAACATGAAAATAACCAGTTTTTTAATTTTGTCAAATCATATAAATTTACATTGTGGGAAATATCATTGGACTTATAAACACATACACATACATACACACACCTATATATATATATATATATATATATATATATATATATATATATATATATATATATATTACACACACATATATATATATACACGTATATGTATATACATATGTGTGTGTTAATTACAATTCAATTTGTCCGGGAAAAAGTATGATCTCATAAAATAGTCTTGCGAGAATATCAATACAAACGTGCCATTAGAACACGTGTGTCTTTAAATGTATGAGTGCCGTCAGAATGAGTACCGTTGCGATGAGAATTTACAGTACAACGAAATGGGAGGATGAAATCACGCAATCACGTGATAAGCAACTGCTCGGAAATCAAACCTGGAGTCTCTTGTGTGAACACAGCTGCTTAAGGTCCTTGTTTGTGTGTAACAGATGCAAAAGTGGACACCAAGATCAATAATGACCGATCAAACACAATTATTGATTGATCAGATAATTGTTCATAATTTATGGCTCTCTACAAACTTTATTAGACTCATCGTCACTCAGATACAGAGATTGAGGATGAACGTGATCGAAACAAAATCATGATCAGAATGTAAGAAACCATATGAAGACATAGAGGTGGAATTGAAAGAATCGTTTTTAATGAAGGTATATTCGGCATTATCATTGGATTCACTTTGAAAGCAGTCCTTTGCATAAAGCACATTTTTAGTTGGCGTATTTCAAGGGTACTTTAATTCAATACTTCTGGCTTCAATGCCCCATTTGCGGGGAGAATATGAACACACATACACACAAACTTTCTCAAATGTATATCAGGTATAAACAGATGAAAAGTGATCGGTAATTATCGGGGTGAGCGCGAAAGCAAACCTGAAACCACCAACCGAAACTGTCAACGATACCGCTAAAATAGGTTCCTTCAGTTTTTAAATTTGTCCAGCTGGTTGGCTGGCTGCGTATATGTGTGTCTTTCCCGAGGGCATTAGTGTGAGATTAACGCACACTTTTTCAGTCGGTTCGCCGATTCTATTCTCTGTGTCGTTAACCGTCAAGCCACCTGCATCCCTCAACGCAAGACTGAACAACATATATATTTCCCCTTCACCGGATTATTCATACGAGATGAGAAATTGATATTATATGTTGACAAACGCAAAAGATCTGTGGTCGTTACTTTATGTCAAACTGACCTCTCCACTGGAAGCAGGATTATTTTTCCACACAAGGATTTGCATCTAATGGAATTTGACAGATATCGTCCATAATGCGACTGGATTTGCAAGTCTTTATTGGAAACAACTTAAGCTTGTCAGTTGTACATTTCACGAGGAATTGTTTTTTTTATTTTATTTTTTTTTACAAAAATCTTTAATAAAAAGCCGGAAAAATGTATTGAATACTGTAACTACTTGAATCTAAACGAACATGGCTACGAGCGGAATGAAGGCTGAGTTCAAGGGTGTTATTTGAACTTCTGTGTCCGGTTAAAAGTCTTGATGGCTTGATTTGCAATGCAGGCCTGACCAAACGGATGTTGGTTCATATCCCACCTAAAGCTTATTCTTTATTTCCTGATCAAACGCTATTTAACCACTACCGAAAATTAATCGGTTTGAGAAAAAAGTTGCAATAAAAAAAACAACAAATAGAATTAAGATTGAGGTAAAACTCGAAAAATAATAAGCAAAACAACTCTAGGAAAATATAGTCATTCGGTCGGGACCTTACCAGATCTTGAATCTTCGGATTATGATTTGTTTCAATCGCTAGAATAGTTTCTTAGTACCAGGGCATTCAGAAATAAGGGTGAAGTCAATTCAAGTCTCTCTTCTTTGTTTTCAATAAGAAAACATAAGCCAACGTGAACGTCTATTGTTGAAGAATGGAGAACTGTATTCATATTTGGCTTCTGTACTGACTGATAACAGCGGCCAGGTAGTTGATTCTTAAATATTTATTCAATTACTTTCTGATCTCATTGACAAAATTATATTGCATTCCAAACAATACAGAGGCAGCCGCTTATTGTGATCACATTAGGATATGGTCTTTCAGATTACAATAACATTAAGCAAACGATATAAAAAAGATAGTATGACATTTATTGACTTTGAATTATTATTAATGAGAATTGTTTGAACTTATCTTATTGAAAATCATCTGTTTACTGTTTTTTTAAATTTCAATAATTTTTGAATTATCTCTATAAAACGCTACAGATCGACTGATTTTGATGATAAAATTTGATGATTTTGTCTGCAATTTTAACACACGACTCCCTATATATATATATATATATATATATATATATATATATATATATATATATATATATATATATATATATATATGCATAAGTTGTTTTTTTTTTTACATTATGGATGTAACCCCAACAAATATGTTTCACACATTGTTGGTAATTTTTCAAATGGATCATGTTTTTCTATTCATTGTTTCTTTACAAGTATCATTTGTGTCATTTTCTTTACCGTTTGTATTATTTCGTTTGTATTCTCGAGGTTTTGAGTTTGTGTTTTACCGATGCACACACACACACACACACACACACATATATATATATATATATATATATATATATATATATATATATACATACATACATACATATATATGTATATAAATTGAATGATAATATCAAAAGGCCTTCGTCAAAAAAATCAGTTCTTGATCATGAAACAGAGATAAAGTTCTTGATAAAACCCGGTTGGGGCGAAACGTCATAATAAAATATGATTTGTACTGCAAGTATTCTGATATTGTCATTTCATGCTCATATTGTTGGATCAGTCGTAATCCATACCAAAACATTATACATACATACACACACACACACACACACATCCCC
>OY735215.1:55155129-55172629 GCA_963457665.1 Thysanoteuthis rhombus
TTCAATTGATTTTTCATGTTGAAGCCCATTAAAATGTCTGAAACAAGAACAAACAATCAACACATAAACAATAGAACTAAAAGTATTGACCAACATGCAACTTAATTCATCGGCAAAGGAAAAAATATATATGAAGTGTATAAATCAGTTATAAACACTGTTTAGTTTCTCACTTCCTGTTCTTTCCTTTTTTTCTATCTTGTTAAGTATACCTCTCAGAAATTTATTATAAAAAAGAATATGACGTAGAGTGACCTAAAAAAAGGAATGATCTCTCTCTCTCTCTCTCTCTCTCTCTCTCTCTCTCTCTCTTATCATGCCACCTCTCATTAGGATAACTAGTTATGAACGATGCCTATCTTTCTTCAACCCCTCTCACTTCGGGTCACTTAATTCCTTACAAACGCCATAAACCTATTCAAATGTGGTCTTGACGTGAAATTTTTCCCGCTCTTGGAACTGGCGATTTACGTCACAGTTAGAGAAAAACAAGGGAGAAATTGTATGAAAACAATGAGTGTAGCAAACATTAATCATTTAAAATTACATTTCCTTCACTTTTTCTTGCTTTCCATTGCTTCTCGTGTTACATAGGGACAGCCCTTTATAAGACTAAAACAAGTGCGGTTATCTCCCTTTATCTGTTGAATATATGGCCAACTATATAGTATAAATGTATGTTACAGATAAGCAGGAGAATTTCAAGTATATTTAAATCATTTTTTGTTGTTAATTCTTATTTTACAACCACTGCAGTTGTCTATTGTGTTTTATTGCTTATTCCAGCGATTTTTAATGAATAAATACATCACAAGATTTTGGAGTAGCCCTCGATTCGGACAGGCTCTCATAATCCTCTCCTTCCCCCAGCCACGCCTCTAGATAGATTGCAATATGGAACAAAACTCGTGGAGAACGGTTAATATACTTCTCATTCCGTTTTTACTCTTCTTGAAAATCATTTTATTTCGTGTTTTTTTTTTTTCTCAAGAAGGGACAGATATTCCCCCTTTGGAAAAGGGATGAATAGAAAGATGACAGTACCAACTAAATGAACCAAGTTTTCTTGTTAATCCAAGATGGATTCTCTGTAGATAAATGGTAATCCCTCACCATATCTCTACACATGTACATACACACAAACACGTATATATGAATGTGTGTTTTCTTATTCATTTTTGATTATGAACTCCGTACGTACACTTCGGCGTAGTGTAATGGTTAGCTAGCTAGCCTCTCAGATTATGTCAGCTGTAGTGAGTCCCTATCCCAATGAGTATTCCATATTGGCCTTGTGTCATACTAATCTCAAGATAAGTAAATAGATATATTCATTATCATCTAAATAAATTAAAACAAAAACAGTCTGGTGAATTCATTTTCATGCTATTGCGATTATTTTCAATTTAATTCGTAAATGGCCATTTTTAGCTTTTTTGGCTGCTTTGGGCTTTTTTGAAATACAAAAATGTGCTCCTCGTGCATTCTATCCTGACGTCATAGCAGCTGGTAAAAAGTTACTCAGAAAAAAAAGGCTCTTTCAATGGCATCACACCTTTTGATGAAATCACACTATTTCTTTTGAAATACTAGTGCAGCTATGATATGGATAATACACAATACCCCCTTCGTTCGTCTTTGTCTTCTCTCACGTAATCAGAGCCGACCGACCGACCAAAAAGTGTTTTTATTGAGATATATTTGGACAGATTTGAAAAAACAACAAAAACAAAAACAAAACATAAAAAAAACAATGTTTCCGGGGAATTTTAATTACAAGAAAATATGTTTTTATCTATGTATGCAACTCGAGAACTACGTACCCAATACAGAAAATTAAAATAAAATCCACTCATAGCATATAGAAACAAATGGATTTTTATACCCCTTTTTCGCGATTTTTGTGCGCCTGAAAGATATTCAGCCGAGAGTCTGTAACCAGAAGTCAGTTGAAATTTTGTCATCTGTTTGCCACCGGGGTTTAGGATAAAGTAAGATAATTTATAATTTATCTCCTACCCATCATTTGGGACAAGAATAAGTTCAGTCATTGTTTCGATGAAAGATGTAATTGATAAAATGTGAACATTTATTCAAACTATGAACAGTTTTGAAGAAATCGGCCATTAAATCTTTATGTAAGTAGGAGAAAGTGGAAAAACCTTTCGAACTCCACTGAGACACGAGTAGATATTTTTACTAAATGCATTCATAGAAATTCAAATAGTTATCCTTGACATTCAATGGTTTTCCTTTCGATAAATTTCGGTTCAGTCATAAATAACTTGATGGGTATATTCACATTCCGGGCGCTAATATAATTCTGCACCCTTAGTCAACAAGGAAACACTCAATCAAAGGGAGATAATCGTTGTTGTTTTTTTTTCGACAGAGAAATTGACATTTTTTGTTTAAAAAATATTTAAAAACAATTAGAATAATTTAAAAAATAACAATTTATCATTCCACTCAACGAAAATGCTATTTATTCCGTTTTTTTTTCAATTGAAGAAATTTTCAAACAATTGAAACGTTTTTCAAAGAAATAGAACGAAATCAGCTCATATCCATACTAAAAATAATTCATAGGTGATCTGAGTCCAAAAATAATCGAATGGGACGCCACAAAAGAAATGGATAGGATATTTGTATAATGATCTTAATTGTTTTTGAAAGTTTGCAAATGGAAAAAATTGAAAGCAACAATAAATGATGTTCATCCATCAAAAGGGATATGGTACAAGTTTTATGGTTTCGGGGTACCGAAAGTGTCTACTGGGGCGGATGGGCGTCAGTAGCACATTCGTCCCTCCTCACCCCTAGCCCCTGTGAATTGCAAGGGTCAACTGTTATCTATGTGTAAATGTTTTCACGGGTAGAAAAATTAGAAAAATATAAAATTCAATAATTCAGTTACAATGACTTCTTATTTGAGGATTCAAGGGGAATAACTTTAGTCATACTAGACAGGAAAATCGCTTTTTTTGCTTGTTATAGCTCACATTCTTATCTTTGAAAAATAAATTCAAGAAATATGTACATTTTTCTGTGTTTATACCTTTGTTTCTCAAACTATAAAGACTTTCCAGCAGTTAAGTGGATATTTTTTCTTTATTTCATATTTTGCTTCATTTCTTTTCCAAAATATTACAGCAACTGTTAAAAAAGGTTAAAAATTCATCCGACTGCGGTAAATTCTGACCCCCCTAAAAATATCTGCTCATAGATATTTATGAATTCTGTACATAACATGGCCAAAATACTCCGAGAGCGAAGGGACTTTCTACCTTGAAAAATCAGCATTCGAAATCCTGGCATTTACTTTGGCTCGAACACCAACTTCTGGCACCATAAGTATTGATATTTACTAAGTTTAGCTTTGTGCAGCACAGGGACATGCTAGGGTAAATGCAGATTCGAAGATTGTATTACACTAAGTGTAAAAAGCACACGTGCCTGCAAGCTTTGAAAAACGAACATTTTTGCCTCGGCTCGAACACTGATCTCCCGGTCCGGTTGCAATGAATAGCAACAGGAATTAAGATGAAAGAAATACTAGTAAAAATTAAATAATCACAATCAGTTACTGAACAATAGCGTCATACTTTGAAGGCATCTTGAAAGAAAATCAAATAGAATAAAAAAATCTAGAAATATCTAGATTCTGGAGAATGTAAAAATAAGATTCCTAAAAAGTAAAAAAAAAAAAAGCTTTAAAAAGATCTTTTTTTTAGAAGAGGTCTAGGGAAGTACTAGTGCCATTTTTCAAGTCTGTATGGCCAGGAGTGCTGGAACATGCTAATAAATACACAAACAAACAGACACTCATATGAAAAAGAGAGAACCCTTCACCATCTTTGATGGCTATGGTAGTTGAATTGACAATTTCTCAGCTCAGAAATTGGAATAATATCACATTTGATACTATTGGTGTAAGATGAGGATACTAGTTCGAATCATTCATTAAGTGATAGCAGTCCTTCATACAAGTCTATCAGTCAACGCCTATCTTTTCAATTGATTTAATAACTGGTTTGTCAATCAAGAGAAATCGTCACGTGACCAATGTATTCAGGCAGCCTGCTGTGTTGAGGGCAAGCAATTAAAACAATTGTAGAGAGAATGATCGATGAATAAATTACTTCTTTCACCTTTGTTTCATGGTGATCACTAAAAAAGTCTGTTTCAAAAACACACACACACAAAAAAGAGTTGGAGTCATCTCTTTCCACAGAGCATTTGTACGAAGTGAATTCAAGTCAGAGTTTGAACTCGATGTGCTGATTCTATTCGCCATGCTGTAAACCGTTTGATCACTCCGTGCTTTCTATTAAAAATACATTGACAAATAAAAATGTCATGACGAAACGTAATGATACTTTTTCGACACATGATTCACTAGAAATTCGTGTACCAGAATACGGATTTATTTCCCCTGAATTATTCCCATTCTACCCAGTTATTTCCCTTTATCAGAATAAACTTAAGTTATGTCCCTTGGAACGTAGATTCAACACATCCAGTGACTCCCGCCCGGTATGCAGTACAAGTTGAACAATAATATTAGCCTGGGAAGCGGGCATCTCTCCCTTCGAACAAAACACGATTACCCCAATAATATTGTACACTACAATGCACTGTAATACCTGCAGTTAAGCTAGAGAGAGTTAAAAATTTCGTTTATGAGAACTGACCTAGAAAAGACCTCGTATTTTGCGTCTGTAGGCATGAAAAAAAATAATGGGTTCAGCACTTCTTGTTTCTGTTGTTTGTTGTTGTAGTTATTGTTTTTGTTGTTGTTATTGTTGTTGTTGTTTTTCTTCTTCCTCTTCTATTATCATTATCATTATTATCATTATCATTATTATTATCATCATTACTATTATCATTATTAAAATTATCATTATCATCATTACTATTATTATCATTATTATTATCATTACTATTATTATTATTATCATTGTCATCATCATTACTATTATTATCGTTACTATTATTATCATTATTATTATCATCATTACTATTATTATTATTATTATTATTATCACTACTATTATTATTATCATTATCATCATCATTTATTTATTCATTTATTCGTTTATTTTTAGGAACTTTGATGTGTGACGAATGCACCACAAACGTTTTGAAAATTATTCCAAATTTGAATTTCGACCGACGAAGGTATACAATATATGGAAAATTTTCTGTTTTGTTACATCAACTATACATTAAAAATTCAAAACAGTCTTGCTTTTCTTTTTTCTTTTAATTGGTAAAGTCAAGTTCATATTTTAAAGGAGGTTTTATCAAAAAAAGATTATTATCATTAGATTTATGGCTAATGACTGCTGAATTAATTATTTTTTTATGGGGGTTTGATTTTATGGGAGGGTTACGATTTCTTATGATTTGGAGTTACGTTTATAATAATAGCTTCATCTATACTCCAGCACTCTCCTCAGTATTCTTGCTGTTTTCAGTAATGCCATTCTCCCTTGGGCTTTCAGTTTTTTCACTTTCTCTGCAAATCTCTTTGAGACCGTTCCGAGTGCTCCAACAAAGAAGGGTATAACTGTCACTTTCATGTTCCACAATTTTTTCAATACTCTTGTAAAATGTAGATATTTGACGAAGTTTTCGCTTTCTTTCAATTTCCTCATAACATAAGCTGGAGGAGTGCAACCCAATAAAAAAACTTTCCTCTCCTTGTTCACGATAACAAAGTCTGGCTTAGGTTGGGCGATGTGCATTAAATACCATGTTATTTCCCTGCAATTATTTCCCTTGATCAGAATTCACTATCTAACGAATTTCTTCTAGTTTAGTGAGAGTTTCATTTTTTTAAACAATAAAACACACTGGTTTGTGTGTAAATCATTGATTTGCCTGATCAAATCATTGTTGTTTGCGCAGTTCCCAGTGGATCACCCTCTTCATCTATTTACGCTTATTTCTGGTTTCTTTCTGGACCAACTTGCTGCATTCACTTATGATCGGTGTTCTCACCTATATCCTCTACGTTTGCTTGTTCCTCATGTCTTGCCTATCCCGACTTTTATATCATTCGTTCTGATGGCGTTGTTCGAGGCCACCATTTATAATGTTTCATCATGGATCACTCTTCTTCCAATCAATTAGAATCCCAACTTTCTCACGGCAGATGTAGCCCCCTCAATGTCATAGCTTGAGAGCCAAACCATTCTCTTTGGCCTGGATGGGACCATAGCGTAGGAGCCAGAAGCAACCCCCTCAAAATATACGCCTATGGGTGGGGTATCACTCGGTTCTATACGCGGGACGAGGCTAAACGTTTTGAGTGACTTCTCACCGAGTTTCAAATTCCGTGAGTTGCAGCGAAGTGGTGGCAGATATTACAGGAAGGATTCAACCAGGAGTTGGCTTAACGGCATCCGAAAATGGCTGATTGGTAGTCGTGAGTAGTGGGTTCGTGTGGGCTCTGTGTAACCAAACTGGGTTTGCATATTCCGCCGTAGAGAAAACCAGGGCTTATGTGTATCTTACCATAGTAATAAAGTCAGCCCCCCCCCCAGTAACAACAAGCTACATGTTCACTCTATTCTGAGATGTACACTTAATGAGTTTATGGAAGTTTAAGCTACGGTCTATAATAATCACCTGGTAGACTGGCTCCTTTACAAACTTTAGCGGCTTTGTGTTGTGGAGGATGGTCAAGGTGTCGTTGGCCAGTCAATTTTCTCGATGGCAGTAGTAAAAGACGATCATTCAGACTTTGAGCCTGAGATTCTTCTTGGTAAAAAAAAGGGCACAGTGCAGTGATGGATTTTCGATGGTTCTACTTGTGGGCAAATCCTTGCACAGAGTCTTAGGCATAGAGAGATCGGCGAGATGCTGTAAGAGTCTTGACCGGTATGTTGGTGTTAAAAAGTGTTTGGACGAGAACGGATCCTTGCGACAGTCCGTTTCTCATACTACGCCTTCTGCTGCCTTGGTCATAAGATTATACAGGATAAAATGACACGTCCTTGACCAATAGCAATATGAACTTCACCAGCTTCAGTAATTTTGGGTATAGACCTTGGTGCCACACTGTGTCGTAGACCACCGACAAACTAATCAGGATTTCCTTGTGCTGGAACGACTGTTCGATATCGCGTGTGAAGTAATCTGATCAGTAGTAGATCTGCCTTTTTTGAACCTATCTTGGTCATGTGACAGGTTTCTTCCAATGACCCTTTTAATTTTGCCGCTGCCTAAGCTTATCGTCATTGACAGGAGAGTGATTGAGCGATAACTGGCGCAGCCATCAGCCAATTTCTTTGTTTTTAGAATGACAGAGACTCTTAGAGGCTTCCAGATCGAAGGGACAGTTGTTTTGTTGAGTCAATCGTATATTTTGCAAAAATTATCGGGGAGGGGGTTGCTAGAGGCACAGAATGACATCCACAAGTTCAGTAGTAGTCAAAACATCTGAAAGTGGACTGCTGATAGGAATGTTTTCCTTAGCCTCTTCGATCTCGCTGTTGAGCCATTATCTCTTCTCTTTCTTTGTGCTCAAGATGTTGACCAGACGGATTGGCATTTACAGAGACCGGGAATGATTTGGCTGTATTGCTTCGACCAGTTTGATTATTTATAGTCTGTCATGCTTTTAGAGGTAAAATCTATGCTCGTTACAGTTTTTATTCCCATCATTGACGCCATTTTCTATAAACACCCTAGCAATATCCGTTGTAATATACAGCTTCAACGAAATCAGTTGGAAGACAAGAAAGATACTTACCAAGGAGAAGATGAACCACTCAAAAGCCGATGCTGACTGACTGTAACTAGCATCGGGGGGAGGGGGTTTAGTCCAACTTGAATTTACGCCACTATCGAATTAGATGCATGCTCGTCAAAATAAGATTACCCAATCCTTCAGACACTAAAACACCAGATCCAATCCACTAAGAAAGAGGCTGCATTCTCCAAGAAAAAAGGTCGGATGCTCCCGAAACTTCATCAATAGAAAAAGAGGCAACCACCATCTACACCAGACGAGTAGAACAAGATGCAAGATTAGGGGGAACAACATCCCATTCCACATAGAATCGAGAGAAAAAAATGGGGAAAATGTGTCTATTTGTCTCTGTATGTTGTTTACTTCAAAAGTTATGCGATTTTTCACCTTCTTTATGGATGTCCGGGATCGAATTCGCACTCGGGGTATTCGATCCTCTCGTCAAAAGAAAGGTCTTCATTGATCAACACCAAGATGTCGATATTCTTTAATCCATATTTAGAAGTAGAAAAAACATGACTGACCGAGTAACTGAATTTGGGACACAAGAAAGAACTAGATCAAAGGACTTTAAGATAGATATTGGCTCTGGATATTTATTTTAGCCGTCTATGTAATTAAGGACATCATGAAAAGGATATCCACCAAAACTTTCATTCACGTTCAATAATGTCATGTATCAACGTTCTCCATTTATACCCTTATCGATTGTGTTGCTTTGTTAGGTATTCCTCAATGGCAACTGGTATTCCTCAATGGTCACCCATCTAGGTATTGACCGGGCTCGACGTTGCCTAACTTTGGTGATCTTACAGGAATCAATATATCCTCCGTGATCTGATCGTAACTCCCCAGTCTCTGGGTGAGGTGCCTCAATCCTAGTCCTTATGCTGAGTGCTTAGCAGAGAGGCATTGAGTACAATTTAAAAAAATCTTTGGTATGACGAGGTGGAGGATTGAACCCACGGCACAGCGAACATGAGGTGAGAAGTCTACCGTGGTGATTGGTATGTAAAACAGTAAGACAACAAGTTCTGATGGTGGGGAAAATGAAGCAGTAATCATGGTTGTATTCTAGGGTTGGCTCAATGTATTTGTACGCAGAGCTAGAGAAAGTAAACCACTACATCAACTTAGGACAAGGAATCTCCATGAAACCCCCCAAAGAAGAAGAAATCAAGTGAAGAATCATTCTAGGCTGGCAAGCGTTCGGTATTCGACGGAGCAAGCTCATCCTCTTAGAACGAGAAAATCCCATTAGTTCTAGAAAGAAGAGTCTACAACGAATGTATCCTCCCGATAGTCATTTATGTTGAAACGAGGAACCTAACCAAAGGATTAACTCTCAAACTTAGAAACATACAACGCACACAGGAGAGATTAATGCTCAACATCAAAGGAAGAGATTAAAAGACAGCACAATATATTAGAAAACAAACAGGAGTCAGGGATATCATGAAAAAACAAAAACAAACATTAGAAAACCAAAATGGCAATGATATGGTCAGGTTGTAAAAATGTCAGACAACTTCTGGACGTCACGACTCACAACATGGATCCACAGAGATCAAATAACAAACTTTAACCGGCAAAAAATACAAGATGGCATGACGAATTAGTTGAAAAAGTATTGGGTCTGCAACGCCCATGATAGAAAGGTTTGGCGAATCTTGGAGAAGGTCTACGTCGAACGAAAAGGCTGCAACTTATACTTAGAAAATTTTCCTGTAAATATTGTATACATATATTGGGTGTACCTCCATGAATGTAATCACGGTGAAGGGGGCATTTTGACGTCATAGTAAAATTGATCCTGCTTGTGATATTACTGGTTACATAAACAGTCTATCAAGATAAAAACATCAAAACATCAGAACTCAAAGCAAGTGTTGTTCACACAGAAGGAATTTGTTTTTTTCGCCAAAACTATTTTTGCTGATTCTCGAGCGCGTTTGAGAACAACAATCAAAGGCATCATGCTCCCAGACAATGTCGTCACGTGATTTCAAATCATTTAAACCATATTTTTTTTTTCAAACCTGGATTATTTTCCGACGTTTTTCCCCCAGAAAAGTGTCAGAAGAAAAAGGCTTTTCGAGGGTGTATTTGGTGTCATACTGAAGAGTTGTTATACAACGAAGCAGCTGTCTGTAGATGATACAATTATCAATTATTGTCATCATGTATATATATATATATATATATATATATATATATATATATATATATATATATATATAGCTGCAGCAGGAATGGAATCTACGACCGATAGGGTAACCACTTCAACGTAGTGTTGCTTTTACCATTGAGCTAAACAGCTGCCGGTATTGCAAACGCCCAGATAACTCCAAATTCTCATTTTGCTTATTCACAGTCTATATCTACTCAATTCGTTTCTTTCAACACGACAATGATGTTGAGAAATAGATGTATGATCCGACAGAATGATTATGAATTACATTATATTATATTGAAACTATTATTTGAAATGATCTCCCGTTTTTACACGATATATATATTTATGTGTGTGTGTGTGTGTGTGTGTGTGTGTGTGTGTTGTAAATATATATGGATTCATGTAGTTTCTGTTTGATATGTATCTGCAAATCTCAGATATTTTAAAATATTGTACCACTCGAAGACTTTTCGTTAGTGTATTTGATATTATGCTTGCTTGTACCCGGATAATGTTTCCTACATTCCCCTAATACATTCTGACGTTCAAAAGTTACCTCATTACTCAGTGATCCCCCAATGGTTTGCACCTACTAACGTACCTACGGTATGTGTCACACTTCCTACAATCTACCCAAAAGAATTAATAAGTGTCATAAGTGAATTTACAACCCAGGCATTCATGAGGGCTTCCGTTTGAATGAAAAGAACTTTATCTTAGGAGAAAATAAATAAAACATTAGCTTATTGCAACAGCCAAAAATGCAATTAAATCTTTCACTATGAAATTATGATGTAAAAAAACATTTCATGTGTAAAAACCTAATAGCTTTTCTCATATCAAAGCATAACGAAATGTATGGATTTAATAGTGAGAACAGTTGGCCAGAAAAATTGAAATGTTTTTGTTTTTTTACAAAAATTATTCTTTCGTGATATTTTTGTCACTAATACCTTCTGTCAATTCGCCCCTCTCTCACCTCTCCCTTCTTATTCTCCATTATTTATTGTTAGGAACCGTCAATCAAGTCTGTCAGTAAAACTGTCAACATAGCTGTCAATAAACGTTTCTTCAGTTTCCTAGTGTATCTGCCTGTCTGTCTTGGACGTAAGGGTCGCACCAATGGAGCTGGAGAACAGAAAATTTACTCCTTATATTTATATAAAAATGTTTTTTTCTTTCAAATCACCCTACCTCCAAATGGGGGCTCAATTTACTGTATAAGCTTATACTAAATTGGTCTCTTAGTTTATGTCCAGCAGCGTTCACATTTGTTTGTGTTTTTCTTTTTTTAAAGAAAAAATCGAACTTTCTTCAGTGATCACGGGCCGACAAATGATGAGAGAAGAAATTTATTCATTAATAATCCATTTTTCCAATTTTCTCGATTGATCATTCCCTTAACACGACGTGTTGCCAAAAGCTGTTGGTCATTTGATTCGGTTTCTTTTGGGTGACTAACCAGACCACACTTTTTAAGAAAAAAAAATTCCCCCAATTCGTCTCCCATTTTTTCTTGACCTCCTTTCAGCCTCCTTCTCTTCCTTCTCTTCCTTCTCCCCCCCCTTTCTCCTCTTTTCATAATCATCACCAATATCTGTATCAGGGTTGGTCAGACTTGATCCATGTAAGAACCGTATTCAATAAAACTCACATGATCCAGAGCCAAAAGATATAAACAAAACTCACACACGTTTTTATTGTTACTCATACATTTTGCAACTAAATTTTTTAGAAATGCAAGTAGTAACAAATATATAAATGTTGTAATATTCATCGATATATGTAGTTTTCAAACTGTTAATTAGTAACTGTAGCCACCAAAGGTGCTGAAATGTTCTATTCCTTTTCATACATGTCTGTTTTGAGGTGGATCCTAGTCTACAGACTTGAAAATTGGCATCGTTACTCCATTTCATTCCTCCTAAAAAGTTTTTTTGGTAACAAATAAGCTTTTTGACTCTTTTTTTGGGAGGTTGAGGCTTATTTTTTTGTATTTAGATGTACTTTTGAAACTCTGTTTGATGTTTTCCTGTGGGAAACATCACTGATGTCATAATAGAAATTTTTCTAAGGATATTTATCCTTCCTTGGTAATTTTTTTTACAGACAGCACGGTATATTAGGGGAAAAACAGGAGTCCGAGTCATCATAGAATCCATTAGAAAACTCAAATGGTAATGGGCTGGTAATGTTGCAACCGACGGAGATCACGATTCACAGCATAGATCCCCAGAGATTACAAGCGAAACCGAGGTCGGCAGAATACTAGATGGAGGGACAAGCTAAAATAATATTGGCTCTGCGACGCCCATGATAGAGAGGGCCGGCAGATCTTGGGGAATGTCCAATGACGGACGATAAAGATTGATGATGATGATGATGATGATGATGATGATGATGATGATGATGAAATCTTGACGCTACGGTTGTTCGCTTATTTCACATATCGTATGCCGAGACAAAAGAAATTTACGATAAATTTACGATATTGGAAGCCTGGATGGGGATGACTGATCCCATTGGTATCTTAAGGGTGTTGGGTTCTTAATTACCTGGGGGACAGAATAAGCAGGGGAGGGGGTTTCGAAAATTGGCTGCATTTTGATAAGGGCGGGGATGGGGGTTAGGACCCTCAGGGCAAGATTTATAGTTAGGGTGTAGGTACATGGAGAGTTGAAAAAATGTATAGTATTGACGGAAACAAATTGAGTTTGTTTTCAGAGGAAAATTACACCATTAGTGTAACCAAGTTCTCCTTGCATTGTTTATTATAGTTGTCTTTTGATGAGATAATTTTGATAAAGAGTGGCTAGCTGGCTAAGAATCATCTGTGCACCTCGTTGTGGTGTAATGTTTGGCAAGCTGGTTTCGCATGATTTTTAATAGTCAGTTCGATACTCATTGGATGCCTCAGATGAAATATAACTAAACTCAACTGAGTAAATTCTATCATAGGCATCGTCTGATCTTCCTCCATTTTGTATTTTTGATTATCTGCCCTTGACTTGTTCTCACTTCAGGAAATATCGCTTTTGAAACAAAAAAGAAATCCGTTTGCGTTTGCTTGTTAGCAGAGCATAAAATTACACAAATGAGAAATATCAATATACGTGTTTGTTTGGACGCGCTGATTTATTTCTGTCAACGAAGCTGGAAAGAAGTATATGTAGTAGGTAGCGTCGGTTCGTTTGTCTGTCCACACGCTATATCCAAAAATATTTTTGATGAAACGTTGTGGAAGGGTGTACAACGACGAAAGAAAGAGGTGGTAAAATTTATGGGCGGATACAGGGATTTTTTTCTGATTGAGAGATATTTTTCCGCTTTCTTTTTAAATCGCATTTATGTATACACTCAATATGTCCAAAAGTTCTGATTTGATTTAGATGAAATTCAATTGAGAGATGAATAATAGACTATGAGAGTACTGATTGGATTTTGGAGCAGAATCTTGCAAAATTACCTCCCCTACGTTGAATTTTATCTCAAAACCACATAATATCGCCATGATGTCATGACTCTCCACACAATATCTCCAAAGTTTCTCAATGAATGTCAATGATATTTTGTGAAAAAGTAAACAATAGGCTTTGGAAGAACTGGTTAAATTTGGAGTGAATCCATGCAAATTTACTGCTCATGACAACGGCGTTGGCTGAGGTATCCGCTCTCTGGGTGCTCTCCAGATTGTATATACATTAATCATGCTGACTTTGATATGAATATATATACATGCATATGTACATAGAATCTTTTTTGGGCGCATCTCTTTCTCTCTCTCTCGCTCTCTCTCTCTCTCTCTCTCTCTCTCTCTCTATATATATATATATATATATATATATATATATATATATATATTGTGTCATCCACAGACAGCTGTTTCGTTGTATTACAACTCTTCAGTGTGGCCATAGACTATCCATTATCCCATCCAGTACCACGAGGTAGGATTGAAACCTTAGCTTCAGACTCGGAGGCTGGTATCCACCCTCTATTCATGGAACTGGCTGAATTTAAGCAATATATTTATTTATCGATATTATTATATGATATTCCTCATCCACTACAATGCTCCATTCTATGTTGGAAGAGCATTGCATAAACTTACAGTCAACGAGTTACCTCACTTAGAGAGTGCTCAACCCTGAATAAGAGAGCGTTATATATATATATATATATATATATATATATATATATATATATATATATATATATATATATATATATATATATATATATATATATATATATATATATATATATATATATATGTATATATACTTGCTGGTATATATACTTGCTGGTATATATCTATGTATATATATGTGTATGCATATATAAGGAGAGAGAGACCGAGAGGGGAAGCATTTAGTTGAAAACTCACACGATGTATGCAAACACACCCACGCATATATATATATATATATATATATATATATATATATATATATATATATATATAATCCTGCGCACATAAGCACCGCAATACATTTATATTGTAATATTTGATATAAACGCCCGTGTGTGTTTACATTAATGTCATCTTGGTAAAATGTTTCATCCAAATTATTAATCTATGTCCGCTCCAACAAGAGACTGACAGTCAGCGCTTTATTTCATTTGACTTCCAGGTCCGACATCGATGCCGTTCAAGCTAAAATGTATTTTGAAACGACACCCTCCCCCCAAAAAACAACAAATTGCTGGGGCAGAAAAAATCATAATCTTCATCAGTCTTTTAACGTCCGTCATTGGACATAGACCTTCCCCAGGATATACCACATTTCTCTATCATGGGCGTCGCAGAGCCAGTATTTTCTAATTTTGTCTAGTTCATTTTTCCATCTAGTATTTTGTCGGCCTCAGTTTCGCATGTGATCTCTGGGGATCCATGTTATGAGTCGTGATGTCCATCGGTTGTTTTTCGTTCTCGCAACATGACCAGCCCATTGCCATTTGAGTTTTCTAATGGATTCTATGATGTCTCGAACTCTGATATATTGTGCCTCCATGCGAGGTTGAGCATGATTCTCTCATACATGCTTCTCAGTTTTCAGGTTTGTTTTTTGGTTAGGTTCCATGTTTCAGCTCTGTAATTATACAACCAATGCATCTTCCCGATAGTTATTTATGGAGCAGAAAAAATACCCACTTCTAATAGTTTCCATTGACCAAATTCTCTTTGATGGCTTCCCTCAGAAAGCTGTGACGCCTCCATCTTTCAAAGTATTAGATAACAAGAACCATAAGTTCAACGATATATCCACCATCCGTGGTTGTAGTAGCAGAAGGGAGGGGAAGAGGCAGAGGAAGTAGTCTATCCTCAACTATCCTCAAGTCAATTATTTTTATACTTGTGAAATATTACGATACGGAAATATTCCTAGAGTACTATTTTCAATAAAAATCGTATATGGCCTTTTCTGGCCTTTTTTTTTAAATGTAAAAATGCCGTGCTTTTACATTCTTTTATGACGTCATAGTAGTAAGTTTCTTAATGATGACACATTTAATGAAATCACATTTCTTCCTTCCTTCCTATTTCTGTTGTTCAACATAACTGGGACCGACCGTCTTATTGAGATGTGTGATCACGTCTGAAAATTTAAGTAGGGGAAAATATGGAATAAGATATGAATCTGGAAGGAAAAAAGAGGAAACCGTCACGCAATCAATGTCCTTTGGTCACATGCCATGTTGGGGGTGATCAATTAAAAATTTGGAAAAAGGAGTGATCAATGGATGAGTTACTTCTCTTACCTTTTGTTGGGCAGTGATCACTAAAATGTCCAATTAAAAAAAAATGAGTCGAACACTGCCGGACACAAACCAAGGGACCGATTAAGTATGAACTTTAATTGAAATTTGAAACCCCCACCACCCCCTTAAAAATCTATTTTGAGGGATGATTTTCAAGAAACCAAAACAAAATTAATGAGTATATGATTGAATTTTCAGCACCCTAGCTCCATTGGCGTGGCCTGTACGCATGATCCATATCTAAATAGCCAGCCCAGCTTAAAAACTAGAGAAATCTATGTTGACAGTTTTGGTTGATGGTTTCTCATTGAAAAGATCTATCAACTAGACGCCAGCAACTTCGGCCCCACCTTGGTGTGTCAGTAACGCAGCTCGCGTAATCCGTTAGAAAGACATGGCCTTCCATGAATTGAAAATCATTCAGTAGCAAAATTTGCTATTTGTACCATTCTCCTTCCAATATAACTGCTTGCAATAATCAACCACTTTAATACATAGTAATTGTCCCATTCATGTGAAAGGGGCGGAGTCAACTGATTTGCATAAATCTAATATCTAGCAACTATAGTAAATCATAAAGGGAATATTTTTTAATTATCCCTATGCATTCAAATATTCTAGCGTACTAGGAACCAGTTTAGACTGTTTTAGAGTCCCTGCACTTGAAATGTGAGGATCAGTTTTTTAAGTAGGGATGACTGAAGCCGTAACCAGCGTAAGGGTGCATTTTATAGTCCGATGTTAAGAAAAGGTTGGTTGAAAAGTCCGCAGTACCAAATTTCAGCTCGATCAGACAATCTATTAGGCAACTTCGTTGGAAGAAACTGCGAATGGTGCAGACCCCCTTGCCAAATGGGTTCTGTGAGTAGCTCTTCACTTCGCCCTGATGAAAAAAATGTCCTTATATAGATGCTCAGCGTCATATCATAAACAACCGATGATTATCGCCCTTGGCAATCATCTTGCAGAGGGTGATTTGACGTCACTAATCGATCAACCAATTTTACTCTTACTTGTTTTTTAATAGAGACACATTTAAGGTTGAAGTAAGAAATTGATAGCGCCCCTAGTGCGGAAACGAACCCCGGTCTTCTGTAAGAGGGGTGAGGGTGTGGTTACTTAGCACTTTACCACTGAGGATTTGAGCCACATAATCAATTATTACAAAAGTCAAAATCACTATTTGAAAGTGTATCGTTGAACGATATGCATTTTCTAATAATTTTGTTTCTTTTTGGAGATTATTAGAATTATTCTTTCATTCAACCTTCTTTTTCTGCTACTACAACCGCTTCTTATTCTTTTTCTTCTTCTACAACTACTACTAATACCGCTTCTTCTTCTTCTTCTTCTTCTTCTTCTTCTTCTTCTTCTTCTTCTTCTTCTTCTTCTTCTTCTACCCAAGTCTCGTCTTCTTCGTCACCATCCCGACCACCACCAACAGCAGAGCTCCACCCTCTCCTAACAGAACCAAGTACACCCATTCTCAATTAGGGATATCTCTGTCCTGCAGGTCTAGACCATTATTTATACCCACCAAACGCCCACTCCCTACCAAAGTCACCAGCCTATATAACCTTACTTCCAGGTCCGACACCAAAAACCAGCTGCTCTTAATACGGCCATGATTTATATGATCCAATCCTCACAATCCACCCACCCCTTATAATCTCCGACCCTTCCGCACAAAACTTTCACTTGGTAATCAAAGTCAGGAATTTCTGATTAGATGTCTTATCCTTCGAATGCCACCCCGTCCACTCCACCGTCGCCGATATGCCCGACCCATCGGAACCCTT
>OY735215.1:55177629-55210129 GCA_963457665.1 Thysanoteuthis rhombus
TGTGAACAAATTTAAGGAGGAAATAGATGAGTCGTGGTAGAAGCAAGCCATTCATTACAAGATCGAAGCCACGATTACGGGAGTCTAAATTTAAGGAGTGTCCTACCCCCAGCTGAAAAGACATGTCCTAGGAGCTGGAACAAATATCCAATTAAATCAAATCTAATTTTTCCACTGGCACAAGTGGTCGTTGTTCAAGCCAAAATGAAAATCCATGATTATATATAATGATTTTCGAAGCCAACAGCTTTCTCCACTTGGGATGATTGGTGCAACACGGTCTTCCTATTTTCGGTTCAGTGCTGTAATAAACTTAGCTTAGTAAATGTCGTAAATGAAAGCAAAAGGAACAAGAATGAATGAAAGAAGGAAAGAATTGAATAAAGAAAGAAAAGGGGAACGAAAAGATATTGAAGAGAAGACCTCGAAAAGAAATAAAACACGGGATAAGATGGACGGGAGAAACCGTCACATGTAGTGTTGGGGTGATCAATTAAAAATTCGGAAAAAAGGGTAATCAATGAATAAGTTACTACTCACGCCTTTTTGTTGGGCAGTGCTCACTAAAAGTCTCAATGCTTCCAAAAACAAACGTGAATGCTGCTGGACACAAACTAAAAAATCAAAAAATCTATTCAGGGGGATTTAAAAAAATATGTGTTAAAAAATTTCAGCCTTCCTGCTTCAATGGTGTAACCTGTACGCATGATACATACATCAGTTGGAACAGCTCAAAAACGGGAGAAACCGATGTTGGCAGTTTTTATGACAGTTTTGGTTGACAGTTTCCAAAGGAAAAAAAGAATGAAAGAAAGCATAAAGAGAGAATAGGAAGAAAAGTGAAGAAGCAGAAGGAAAAAAACCCAAATGAGTGAGACAGAGAGAGAGAAAATGAAGGTTTTACTAGTGAAAAAAGGACCAAGAAGAAGAAGAAGAAGAAGAAGAAGAAGAAGAAGAAGAAGAAGAAGAAGAAGAAGAAGAAGAAGAAGATGTCAGAATAGGCCACCCGGAGCCAATGAATATCGAGTTCAAGCCTTATTCGTCACAGATCTGGGAGGGGGTCGCAATTTATTGTTCATTATATCTTGCGAACGAGCAACAAAACTGACGGGATTGTCTGACGATAGGTGAGGGCTTGCTGCTAATGGGCCGAAATATTGAAAGGCTTGCCTGTCAATGTCGTGTACCCGTAAAGATGAAGACCCCGGGTGACAACCAGAGAAGAGCGAGAACGAGACGCTGAATTTTTTCTTTAACCCCTGGAGACGGGCAACGCTTTGTTTAATGACTTTGATAATTGTAAAAGAAATATTAGATCTTTCGTGGATTATCAACCTTTAATTTCTTTCTTCCTTACCTCCCTTGCTATCTTCTCATAGACTTTGCTTTCTTTTCTTTCTTTTCGTTTACTTTTACTTCCTCCCTTTCTTTCTTTTTTCTTTCTTTTTTTCTCTCTTTCTTTAGTCTCTTTTTCGATCATCTCATAGACTAAACTTTCTTTCTTCCTTCTATCTCTCTTTTCCCTGATCTTAACTTTACCTTTCTTTCTTTCTTTCTTTCTTTCTTTCTTTCTTTCTTTCTTTCTTTCTTTCTTTCTATCCATTGTTCGTTTTCTTTTTTATTTCTATCCCACTTTCTCTCTCCTCATAGAATAGGTTTTAGTTCTTTCTTCTTTCCTTCTTTTTGTCTTTCTTTCTTCTTGCTTTTTTCTGCTTTTTTTCTATTCACGGATTCGGTTTTCGTTCTTTCTTTCATTTTTATATTCATATTGTAAAATAATCGAGAAAATGGAAGAAAAATGAATGATGGGTTAGAGTTTAGATGTGATCTGCCAACCGCACGGCTCTCGTAGCTTGGACGGATACTGCAACTGGTACGTTAAATAAGGCTACCCTGGGGCAAAAGGGATACGAGTTCAAATCGCTCTGATCTGCACTGTTCGATACTGCCACAGACCCGAGAAAGTTGCAAAAAAGCAACTAAAGTTGACTTGAAAAGAAAAGTTAATAAGAAATCCCGACTTACAATTAACAATATGCAGATGTCTTCTGTCATGCTGAGGTATGCAACTGACGAAGAAAAATGGAATTTCACTCATGAAAGTGTCGTCGTAAAATAAATTTTCATTCATGTTTTAATGTCGCAATAAAAATGCTAAATTCAAAGAATGGCATCAAAGTAGAAAAAGTTTTTAAAAAAAAGAAAAGAAAAAGGGTGCATAGAACGCTACGCAAGCTGAGTAGAATGAAAATCTCTATTATCTACGTCTATAAGATACAATGTGTCTAGAAGACTACTCTCCAATTTAACTGCACTGCAAATCTCTATTATCCACGTCCATAAAATATAATTATAACAACTGGACATAGTTTTGATACTCTCGACTTTTGTATATGCCTCTTGGTGGAGGATATTAAAATAATTACAAGTAAACTAATGTAGACTGCAATCGGTAAAAAGAGAGGAAACTGATTGAAATACCGTGGAAATAGCAGCAATGAACTTTTCTTGGCATTGACTGAACACCACTTTTTTTCGTGTGAATGTATTTGTATCCGGTTAATACCGTGACATAAAGTTCTGGTTGCTTGAACCGTAACTTCTGTCTTTCACTGTGTCACTCGCAACAATGAGTCAAGAAATAATTGATTGAATTTTGGAATAGATCTGGATTTTTTTCACAATTTTGTTAACATTACGAGATCTTTTGACTTTTTGGGTGTAATATCACAGTAATGACAAATCTATTCCGTCCAAGAGATATACTCGAGTGCAGAGATGAATCAAAGCTGAAGGATTGTCTCTGATGGATAATTATTACAAGCTTTTGTCATGGCATAGTCTGGGATCTGTAACCTGATTACTCAGTTGTTAATAAAAATGGCGCTGGTGGAGATATGCCCACCCTGAGTGCTTTTAGAAACCGTCAACCTAAACTGTCAAAAAATGTATCTTCAGTTTTCTTGTTGGTCTGGCTGGAGATCAGCCAATTGCACAATATCAAATGACAGGCCTTGACACTAGATACTAAGGTGCTTCAGAGAGCTGGATGTTTGACCATTGACTCGCATATCATTATACATTTGTCAAATGTGTTGAACAGGGAATTTTGTACGCATAAATGATGAACGAGTTCCCAAACGGTTTTTAATGGTGAGTTGCAGTTTGGAAAGCGTCCACAACACAGACTGAAGAAAAGGTTTAGGGACGACATAAAAGAAAAGAATTTGGGAATTAAATTAGAAGACTGGGTAGAGCTAGCATTGGATAGAAGTAAATAGGAGCGCTCTCTTAAGGAAGGATGCAGCATGTTTGAGGAAAGGGAAATTAAGCACAGGCTTTGTACAAAAACAACTTCTGTGGATCTGTCAGAAAAAGTCAGCCTATGTCAATCAAATTAAACCACACAGGAGGATGTAGAAACAGACTGCATATAACAATCTTTTACATCCTTTTCCCGACTATATAACTTGTGCAGAATGCGACAAGGTGTTCAAGATGAGCCTCAGACTGAAGAGACATTTGAAAGTGTACAAGACATGCCATTTCACAGACAGATTCAATCAATCCCGTGAGCAGCCGAACTTTAGTCAGTTATGTGTGCTTTGGACCTTGCAGATCAGCAGTTGGTCTTAATAGCCACCGTAGAGCTATAGGCGTGGTGAAACAAAGCAGGGTGACCAAGTAAAGTGATGGGACGGCTATCATATGACAAGATGACAAGCAATCATCATGTATGTATCATGCATACAGGCCACACCAATGGAGCAAAATGACTGGAATTTTTAACATTTACTTTTTATCAAGTCTATAAAAGAGCTTTTTTGTTTTTGTTTTTTAAATTCCTCTCCTAAATAGATTTTTAATGGGAGGTTCAATTTTCGATGTAAGTTTATTCAAATTGATCCAGTTGCATTTACGCTAGTTTTTTTTAGAATACAGAATTTATAGTGCTCATTAACCAGCAAAAGGCGAGAGAAGTAATCTATTCCTTGATCCTCTCTTTTTTTAAATGCTTACCCCCAACTCAGCATGCTACCAAAAAGACGTTGATTACAATTGAGTGACTGACCGAACTCATTAGTGTCAAATCGTTAAGTTTTCACGTCACCTATCGTTATGTCAGTGAATACTTGTCGCCAATCGTTGGGTCGGTGCCACTCGTTAACAATAGCTACATGTTCAACAGTTATAACTGTAGCGTGATGTAGTATACACGTCATCAGTTGTTATGTATCAGGAATTGTAAAACCTTTGTCTGGCATAACTTGATTCTTTGTCACTAATTTATGTTTAGACCATTATGTTTCCAGGGTGGGTGGAGAAAAGCATATATTCTGGTGGGAAGGGCTCAAGACATATTCCCAGGAGGGGGGCAAACGAGTATATTCAGAATACATCTTAGTGGCAACCATATTACACGATAGGGATCCCATTTCCCCATTTGTAGTGCAAGAAAGTACAACCCACTGCATTACCTAACCTCGGGGTGACATGGTGGAGAGAACACTAATGAATAATACAGTCTTTTCATACGACAACATTAAATTGGGTTTACGTAGTACAATCGTACTGTACCATTATCATTTATTGACTATAAGGCTCTAACTTTGAAACGCTTCGCCCTCGATGAGGAGGCTTGATCCAGGGTAGAGGCAGCACACAACACAACACACGATACATAATACTAAATACAATAAGTTGCGTTACTAGAGTTTTAATTTTTTTTATTTACATTTGACGTACAACGTAGTCAAACCTTTGTACTTTAAAGGTTGTTGCTATCCTAACAGTCAGGACATTCGTGTACTTGTAATATCTGGGATAGCTAATTGGTAATTGGTCTTATACATATTCTATTTCTTAATTACTTTTTTAAATCTATTTTTGTATCAAGAACAACGAGAAATAAAAAGTTTGTATTCCGTTATCTACAAAGTCTTTTTTTAAAGTTTTGGTGCAGTTATCCTTGTATTGTGGCATACATTTTATTTTTAAGTCCAAACTTGATAAGTGTGCTTGTTGTAGGCCCACTTCCCGTAAGAATTGTGAGATGCAAATAACCAGGGATGACAATGACCGGGATGCATTTGACCAAGACGTAGTTGTCCAGGATGCAATTGACCAGTAACTATCTACCTTACAACACTATACATACATATCTTTCTTTTACTCGCTTCTCTAATCCCATGTATGTATTAGCCTAATGTAATGTAGCTGTGTGTATGCTCGGGAGCATAAGCATGTAAGTGTGTGTGTGTGTGTGTGTGTGTGTGTGTGTGTGTGTGTCTACGTATATGCGTGTGTGAGTGTACATACACCGTTTTATTTCATTTCTGTGGACTTTTCCTAGCTTTATCGGTTCAGTATATATTTACAGAAAGAGATCAAGATCAAGTTTCCGGTATGGAAAACGGAATCAGCGAACCGAATTCGAGTTTCCATCGCCCCCGTTCACTTCACACTGATGCCCTTTGGAAATACATGGATCCACTTCTTCCTACAGCATGTAGTCCCTCTAAGGTTAATCTCATAGGAAAGAACAGCAACAGTTGAACAGTTGCGAAAGCTTGTCCCAAACCCAGATAAGATATGGGAAGGGTTAGGCGTCAGGCCAACTTCCCAGCCCCGTTAAAAACCCATTAAAAACGCAACATGAACAATGATTAAATCTCTAATGCACAAATCTTATTTTATTCAAAATGAAAACAAACATTACCCAATTTACGTAGTTGCATGATTATATATATCATACTTTACACACACATACATACGCACACATACATATATACCCATACAAATATGTATTCTTTGCCTTATCTTACACGGACCTATACACATACACAGACACATGGGAAGGGAGAAAGAAAGAGAGAACAAAAGATTTTTCCATATAAATACATAATGTACAGACTACGAATGTATTTGCCACGCATATGAACGTTCACGCTCTATTGCACAGCTATATGAATCGAAGGCCTTTATTTCATTCTAATTTATTTGCTTTTTGTGTCTTGTATTGCACGGTATCGCTCCCCGCTCTCGGAACAATACTTCAAAATCTGTATTGTCCGCGGCATCGTACCCCGCCCACTAAACATGCAGTCAACAAATGAATCTCTTTTCTCCTCTTTCGGGTTTCTTTTGAACTTCCACATATTTTCCCCTGTTGCTAAAATCAAACATTTTTTTTTCAGAAAATCTTTGTTTATTACTTATTATCCTATCTTTCTCCCAGATTTGGCATCCATCCCCTCTTGCCTTTTTTATTATTGGAGACTGTCAACCAGAACTGTCATCAAAATTGTAAACAAAGGTTTCTTCTGTTTCTTAGTGGGTCTGGTTAGCTGGCTGGCTATCTGCGTATGTATGTATGTATGTATGTATGACATGCTCAAGCTTTATCAAATCTGTTAGCATGGGTTTACCAAGTTTTCTCGTATCTATCTATCTATCTATCTATCTATCTATTTGTCTGTGCGTCGCACATACAGGTCACATCAGTGGAGCTACAGGGCAGAAAGTTTGAAAATTTACTCCGCACTATGTCTTGGCCAGTTTTTGTTTTCTTCGAAGTTCATCCCTTATATAGGTTTTCAGTCTTGGATTCGATCTACAATGTGCGTTTATACTAAATCAGCTCCTAGTTTGCACCCAGTTGCGACCACTCTTGCTTTTTCAGAATGCGGACTTTTTAGCGATCCAACAAAAGGAAAGTAACTTATTCACTGATCACCCAATTTCTAATTTTTTAATTGATCACCCCTGACACAACATGCTGCCAAAATACGTCGGTCACATGACGGTTTCTATTGAGTGACTAAGCAGACCTGTTTTTTTATTCCTTTTGTATGCAACTGTTTTTATATTCTTTCTTTTATGTATTCATCTTGATATATTTATACATATATAAAAAAAACGCCGCTAACTGTCCTGTCTTTTGAATATAACTTATTAACCTAATTATATTTATTACTTATAGCCATTATTTATTACTCAAACTAGTAAATCCCAGAGAATAGATTCACGGACCTCTTTAGATTTCTTACGAAATTATCTTTTGAGGAACACAAAGTGAATTCGTCTCAGTGAAAAGAATCAATAGTTACAGATGGTGGGTAGGAGACAAAACTGTTCCATTCAAGTGAGAGAGCTCACTGTTACGGACAACGAAACCAAGAAACACACTGTTCGACTCCTTAGTATAATTTGAGAAATCTCTGTGGGTGTTCGTGCGCGCGCTCACACGTGTGTGTGGTGTGTTTGTGTGTGTGTGCGTGTGTGTATATTTGTGTGTGTATTCACCAAGATAACGCAACAACTGGCCAGTGCACGAAGTTTGTATTCACCATGGAGATTAGTCGGCATGCAAGGCATTACAGTGCCTAGTAGGAAGTTATTTTGAGCAACGGTTCTCGAGAAATCTAATAAAAAGTTTCTGTCCGCTTATTTTTTGAAACATTCAGCCATTTTTTCAGTGATAACTGCCCAACAAAAGGCAAGAGAAGCAACTAATTCATCGATCATCTCTTTTTCCATTTTTTTTTAATGGATCACCCCCGACACACCATGCTGAAGGTTTCTATTAAGTGACTAACCAGACCTGTTCTTTCTATTCAGCTTTGCACAGGACTCAAATAGAGAGAATGGTGAATAAATATTGTGTAACACCAATCGTCCGAACAAAAAGAGATTGCTTACCTTGAATCGACATTCGAAATCCCGGCTTTTAACTGTATACGAACATCGAGCACTGGCGTAGGTTAGACACACGCAACTATTTCAGCCCTGGAACAGACCGCTGGTTATCAAATTTGTATAATACAGTTTTTTGCATTTTTAAAGCTCAACTTAGTCTGACACAATGCCAAGTGGGGAAAACAAAGAGAGGATGATTGTGTGTTTTGGTTTGTTTTCGTTTATTTTTAGTCAAGCTAAGCAAGTCCCTTCATTATTTATGCAAGAGAGTTGAGAAAAAAGTGGAAAATACTGAAATAGTTTATTGATATTAGATAATGTGAAGTTGGAAGCACTGAAACATGACCTGTTTAAAAATGAAGACTAAAAAGACTAACATTGTTCACTCTTGATCTAAAAAAAGTTAAGATTGTACTCGTCGAGAAAACATTCAACAGGAAGATAATTCCTCAGAGCAGATGTTCTTGGGGAGAACTTATTTGTGAGGAACTTCTGTCAACTTATCGAGGCCTGAAGGCCGGTCCCTATGCCCTGGGCATTAGATTTAGACACTTTGACATCCTGCCTTTACCCGAGCTCGAACGCGGACCGTCAGTGCTGATTATAATTAAACTAACAACGAGGTAGGCCACTGGTTGTCTTTCTTAAGTTTGACTGACCTTGATACGGGTATTCTCCAATTTTCGAAATTTCACTTGCCACCATTTGTTTTCTTTTACGAAAAACGAAAAAAAAAACGAAAATAGAATTCTTCGTTTGTTCTGCCCTGAACCGTTTTGGAGGCAGCGCATACCTTCTTTCTCTCTTTCCAACACCCTAGTCTCTTGTACCCCCCACCTCTAAGGACTACACTTAATATAGTATCATCGTCCTTTTTAGTGTCTGAAAGTGCCATCCTCTAAATTTTTTAATATAAATTAATGGTAATTACTTCTTCGCTTTCCACCATTTCGGCTTACGACAAGTTGGTTTTTGAACGCTCTACTTTCGGAACCTGTATTTGCTAAGTTCAGCTAAGTGTGGTACGAGACAAAAATGGGTGGAGAGAAATGGGAACTTGTGGTGATATGCTGGGGCAAAACAGGCCGGGGGCTTTTCTGCAGTCCGGATTTCTCAACTTTTTTCTCCCTCTATCTCCCCTTTTTGATTATTTTTTAAAAATCCATCGCTCCTATCTGCTCAAGTTTTACCTCTTTGTGTTCTTAAAAAAAATATCACCCCCACTCAGCTCAAAATTTTTGGAACATATATATATATATATATATATATATATATATATATATATATATATATATATATATATATATAGTATAATTTTTAAATTGATATTGATCCGACGGAATGATTAATGATAATAGATTGCGTTATTTCATATTGAAACTCTTATTTGAGATGATCCTCTGTCATTACACGGTGAATGTATCATTTGGCTTAGACAATCTAAATAGAATTAAACAATCAGAGAAAATGGAGCTGCCGAAGGAATCGAAAGTGCAACCGATACAGTAACCACTTCAACGTAGCGTTGCTCTTACCATTGAGCTATATATATATATATATATATTGCAGGATCCGGCTTAAGCATAAAATCTAAAAGCACCAAAGCCCTTAACTAAAGTCCCAAAGCCAACATACATGATAGTAGGGTGCAGCAGCCGTCAAGTGGGTGCAGACTATTGACTAGATACGTTTTTGCAAGCATGATACAATAAAAGCAAGAGGTAAATTTATAAAAAAATTCATATGGTCATTTATGTTCATAAATTTAATCTCAATTCTACGTACAGTCTGGCTTTCTTAACAAAAGCCAACAACTGAAGTCTGGTACAACGGATGCATTTTGATGTTTTGCATCAATCCTACATAATTCATTCGAAACTGTGAATGGTTCATTTTGCTAAATTGGCGAAAGAACCCAGAATATATGATGCGAAACTCAAGGCTTCCACAAAACCCATTTTGAGAAACCCTAGTCTATATAACCAAGCATCTAAAATCCTTGGATTCTTTCCTGGGCTCGAACAGCTTTGGCTTGGGTGGCAAATAAGTAACTATTTTGACCATAAGGCAGGCCACACCTTTCTCCTCACTTTTTTTCTCTTTCCAATCTTATTGCATCTTGCAATGGTCGATCTGATTCCAAATTTTTCTTTCGATTTCTCATTCTTTTCCCCTTTTATTACTCTCTCTCTCTCTCTCTTTCCTCTGATTCTTATTTTACTTTTTTTGCTTTGTCTGTTTGTCTCTTTTTATCTCTCTCTTTTATTATTTATTTCCTTCTTCCTATCACCGTTTTGCTTATTTCACCATCAATATCTCTTGCATTACTCTCCTTTTTTCTTCCTTGCTCTCCTTTCTCGTTCTACTTTTTTTCTGTATTTCTTTTTTCGTTTTTTTAAAATTCTCTTTTTTCCCATTTTTTCAGTGTGGAGGGGTATCTCCTTTCCTATTATCCACCCCCTCCTTAAGCAAGTCATTCATCCAATACATCATAATTAATAACAACCACCACCTTTCGCACCTCACCATACCAAAATGACTTCAAGCCTCACTTAGCGGGAAAATTGTGCTTTGACGGAGAGTCAGTCGCTTTTAAACAGTTAACGACACGCAGGTGATAACAGTAATCTGTTGATTTTTATTTGCACGTCTGCCTCTGTCGGACAGGCTGCCCGCGTTTCGGCTCGAAAGTTTTCTGGTCTGATTGCTGTTGGTTTTCTATGGTGGGAATCAACAGTTTTGATTTAGCCTGAACATTTTCCGGGTACAAGTTTAAGGATTAACTCATCTCAAAAGCATAGCTAGAGATTTAAGGGCTGGGGGCTGGGTTCTTTGGGAGGCACATCCTTCTCCGTTAAACCGACTGCTTGAGTTTCGGCCCGAAAGTTTCTAGTCTGATTATTTCCTGTTTCCTATGGTAGGAATCAACAGTGTTGATTCAGCTTAAACATTTGCCTCTCCCCATCTACTGAGGTTCCAGGGAGCGTTTTTACCCCCACCCCCCACCCCGAATTAAGCCTCTGACTCATCTAATGAAAATATTGATCCTTTAATTGTGAAAGTATGGAAGCCGGAAAAGAAAAAAAAAAGAGTTGCATTTTCTTCATCCCGTCGACTAAAAACTCAATTCGTGGTCGTAGTTTGGAGTCAAATATTAACAGCAATTTGAGCTTTGGAGAATCAAACTTCAACCTCTCTACCGACTGAGTTAGTTGTCAGATTCTCCCAATCAGTAAAGTCGTCACTTTTTTACAGCTTTATCCGGAGAAGAGGCTATTGCCGTCAAAAATTTGGAATAATAAAAAAAATAGCAACATAGATCATAGAATTTGGGGGCTTTTTCGTTAGTCCCCACTTGATGAAACGACTCATAACTTATGAGAAGTATTTCTTCATTCAGTGAGAAAATCATATCTGTTTTTCATTTTGAGCCTGAAGGATCGAGTGAAGTCTTTTTGTACGGTAAGAGGTTTCAGTTTTGTGTCGAACATTTTCCTGCGTTCTTCCTTGGTAACAAGAATGTTACATCTTATTATTCTGTGGTAAGCGTATACAAATAGTGCATCCCCCGATAGTTACTTAATGAACTAAAATATGGGACCCAATCAAAAGATTGGCCCTCGGAGTGAGAACCATACAACATGCATCAGTCAGAATTATGCTAAGCATCATATGGATGGATCACAAGACAGCACAGTATATTAGGGAGAAAACAGGACTCAGAGGTGTAGAAATCATAAGAAATCTAAAATGGCAGTGGACTGGTCATGTCACAAAAATGTCACATGACCGCTGGACATCACGACTCACAATGAGGATCATATACGAAATTGTAACTGTAGCCGGTAAAAAATATGATGGTGTGAAGAACTGGACAAATTCAGAAAGTATTGTCCTGCGACTCCCTTAATGAAGAGCTCTGGCGAATCATGTCCGACGACGTACGCTAAAAGGTTGCTGCTGCTGCAGCTGCTGCTGCTGCAGCTGCTGCTGCTGCTGCTGCTGATGGCATTTTTTTTTTTTTTGATATTCAATATTTGATTTTCAACGGGACATCGCCAGTTGAAGCGTTTTAAAAATTACTTTTGATTTTCGACTGGATTAAAAACATCAATAGAAACCGTCAGGTGGGAAACGTCTTTTGGCAGCATGCTTGTTTGGGTGATCAATTGAAAAATTTGAAAAAGGGTTGATCGAGAGATAAGTTACTTTTCGCGCTATTTCTTCGTCAGAGATCACTAAAAAAAAGTCTGAATTGAAAAAAAAAAAGCATGAATGCTGCTGGATACAAACTCGAGATCAACTAAACATAAACTCACATTGCAAATTGAAACCACACAAAAAACCTATGGGGGGGAGTTTGTTCTAGACATAATAACGAATGACTGCTTAAATCTTCAAGCCCCTATCTTATCGGTGCATCTTGTAGGCATGATACATACATACGTATGTACATACATACATACATAGCCAGCCAGACAGCCAGACCAACTTGAAAGTAAAAGAAACCTATGGTGATAGTTCTAGTGATAGTTTTGGTTAACGATTTCCAATATTTGGGCATCTCAATACATCTGAGAACTACTTACCCAGCAACACCAATTTTGCAAGATCGGCGGCAGGAACCAGAGTTACAATTTTAGCTATTTCTGAGCTAAATGCAGAGTTTTTTTTATGACGGTCTATCTATCTATCTATCTATCTATCAAATTATATATATATATATATGGATAGTCTATAGCCACACTGAAGAGTTGTAATACTACGAAACAGCTGTCCATGGGATGACTCAATTATATATACATATATATACATATAATTATATTAATAATTGAGTCATATATATATATATATATATATATATATATATATATATATATATATATATATATATATATATATATAAAACAAAGGAAACAATATTACAATTTTGTTTCATTTCAAAATTAACACTCTGATAAAGCCAAATGCGAAAATGAAGAATAAATATAATTTAAGTACAACCAATTTTCGTTATCGACAAGTTGTGCGTGAATGAAAGAGGGAGCATTATATGTATGGACGTCGATATATTTCAGAAAGTTCATTCTTGCATCCTTATACACCATCAAACTTTTCAATGTTCAATTTCGTTTTAAAAAATTTTGATTTTTGTTTTTTCTTAGTTTTTGGCTCAAACTCAATTTTGAAGCTGGATAAGAATGTTATAATGAACTTTTTGAAATGTATCAACAGATCTTTACGCTCACTGTAATCAATACACACACACACACACACACATATATATATATATATATATATATGAATTAATTCTGTTGTATCTTTTGGGGATCAGCAAATAACGTACACTTTAATATCGATGACTGAATTCTATCAGTAGATAGTTTGATGAATAGAAACACATAACTAAGCGATAGTTGATAGATGTGAACGGACTGATAAACATTTACGATATTTAGTAAGACCAATAGGGAAAATGTGGGATAAAACGATTGCAGCCTTGAAAATCTGTATTCAAAGTCCTGGCATTTTACTTATCATATCTTCAAAAAAACAAATTGGTCTACAAGGCGAGCTTTCTAATGGTCACACTATGGTAGGTACCTTGGGTATTCACCAAGCTTTGCCTCAAGGACACGATAGTGAATCACCCGGTGAGGATCGATCTCAGGACAGTAGCAATGATCCAACGACACTCGATTGTTAACCATCGCCTGACAACAGGCTGACATGAACATATTGAGAAAGGGTATTCATCCACCAGCCTATGAGGGCAGAATGTGACACGATTTGACCTGACTCTACCCATTTAAGTGTTAAATGGTGTGGCGCAGACTCAAATGACGTCTGGAAATAGACGTTCAGCTTCGAACGATCTAAGATAGCTATGATCAGATAGAGATAGGCGTGAACAAACTCAGATTGAGAGAGAGAGAGAGAGAGAGAGAGAGAGAGAGAGAGAGTGAGAGATAGAGAGTGAGAGAGAGAGGGGGTAGAGAGAGAGAGAAAAAAGAGAATTGAACTCATGAATACAGACTGCCATAGAAATAGGAAACTTTTATGGTCTTGGTTAATTAGATGAGGGGTTGTTCAATGCGAATTTATATAGGAAATAAACATTGAATCGAATTGGCTTCGTGGCAACGCCCGCGATTGCTTTATCCACCGAAGAGACAGGCAGCCAGTCAGAAAGAGGGGAAGATAAGCCAGGATATATATATATATATATATATATATATATATATATATATATATATATATATATATATATATATATATATATATATATATATATATATATATATATATATATATATATATATATATATATATATATATGTTTCAACTCCAAATTCTCATTTTGGTTATTCTCGATCTATATCTCTTCCATTAGTTTTCTACAACGTGACAATTATGACAATCATATTATTAAGAAATTATCATATGATCCTACTGAATGATTCTACATTGCGTTATATTACATTGAAACTCTCATTAGAAATGATCTGTTATTACACGGTGAATGTATCCAACGTAAATAGGATAAACAACCAAAGAACATAGGGCTGCTGCAGGAATCGAACCTGTGACCGATAGGATAACCACTTCAATGTAGCGTTACTTGTACCATTGAGCTGAACAGCCGCCAGTAATGCCCAAATAACTGTTTCAACTCCAAATTCTCATTTTACTTATTCACGGCCCTGCTCTATTTGCTTTTCCAACGCAACAATTATGTTATTAAGAAATGGATATATGATCCGACAGAATGATAATAAATTGCATTATGTTATATTGAAACTCTTATTGAAATGTAATATAACGCAATTTATAACCATTCTGTCGGATCATGTATCCATTTCTTAATAACATAATTGTCGGTTGGAGCTATCTGGGCTTTAGCATTATCGTCGGTTATTTAGCTCAATGGTAAGAGCAACGCTACGTTGAAGCGGCATACACAAATATGAAATTGTGTAATATTATTTTGAAACTCTATTCGAAAAAATATCCTGCTATTAAAAAATGAATGTATTATTTGACCTAGACAATCTAAATAGAATAGACGAAGTGAATGGAGCTGCTGCAAGAATCGAACCTGCAATCGATAGGGTTGCTGCTTTAACGTAGCATTGCTATTACAGGTAATGCAAAGGCCCAAATGCTGCTTTAACCTATTTTTCTCATTTTGTTCATTCATTGTCATCAATTGTTTATTCTATTTAAGTTGTTTAGGCCGAATGTTACATTCACTGTTTAATGACGGGAGATTATTTTAAATAGTGTTTCAAAGTAATATAACGCAATTTATAATGATTTCTGTCGGATTACGTATCCATTTCTTGATAATATATATATAATCTCGAAAGCTTTAGACACTAAATACATAAAAAAAACTTTTTTTGGCTTCACTTCAGTCATTTATTTGCCAATAACTGTTTCCGTGTTTGTTTATTCTTGTTTTACACAGACTTTGATATCGTTGTACTATGTGTAAATTATTTTATAGAAACAGCTTTACTAACAGGTTTAGCACAACAAACGCGAGAGACTACAATGCAGCGAGCACCAATTGGATTTTTTTTGCATCTTAGCTGTCCAGTACATAATTGGTAACTTCTGTAAATTTTCATCTGTCTTAATCGAAATTTTCACATAATTCAATGTTATTAAGTATAATATCATCACACACACACACACACACACACACACACACACATATATGATTGCTTCATCACAGTTTTTGGTGTCAATCGAAGCGTTGGTCCTAGGAGTCTAAGCAGAAAAAGGCGGGACGAAATCATCTTTACACTCAATACTTATGCTCGCTTAAAAAAAACTCTTATTCATCATCCCTGCGCTCTCACATCCTAACTTTACCCCCCACCTCCGGACAACTACCAATATTCAATATCAGCCAATAGATGCATTGTTTCTGTAAACAGCAGATTTGAACTGATTGTAATGGTTAAGCTTTCAATTTGGAGTATAGGAAGTGAGACAGACTCAGGAGAGAAAAGTATGGAAACTAAGTTTATTTATCCGTAAATGTTTTCATTGATGCGCTGGACATGTCTTGGGAGGTATTCCCATCTTCAGTAGCGTGCGCACGCGTGTGTGTACGTATCTTTTACTGGTTAACATAAGTCCACTATCAGTAGCTTTGCTTTGTGAGCAAAAAATGGGATCCCATCTGCTAGGGTCATGTAGTATAATAGTATAATGTTAATTTTATTAATCATATATATATATATATATATATATATATATATATATATATATATATATATAATCAATAAAGTTAACATTATATTCTATGATTGTATTTTTGAAACCATATTAAACTAGTCTGGTTAGTCACTCAATAAAAAGTAACCAATGTTTTCTGGTAGCATTGTGATCAATTAAAACATTTGTAAAAAAGGGGTATTTTATGGATAAGTTACTTCTCTCACCTTCTGTTAGGCAGTGATCACTATAATCTTGATTTAAAAAGCGGGTACAAATTAGGGTCCAATCAAACATGAAATTACATTGGATATTGAAATTTCACCTGAAAACTTATTAAGGAGATATCTTCAAAAAGCCCAAATGTAATTTTTTAAAAAAAGATTTTTTTCTTAACATTATAAGGAGTAAATGTTAGAATCGTCAGCCCTCTAGCTCCACTGGTGCAGTCTGTTTGTGCGATCGATACATCAATTTTGCTGACAGTTTTTGGTTGACGGTTTCTAATTATATTTCTAACACGATTCCGTTGAAGATGTGTTAAAGATGAAGAATCAACGCGATTGATTAATAATGAACTCAACCTTTCAATATCAACTGTTACCTCAATCAATAAAAATAATAAGAATTAGTTGTCAAACTCCTATTGAGTTTTGACTTCATTTTTGTTTGTCATACCAATGACAATGACCTCACCAGAAAACCGTGGACATCATGACTGTACAAGTAACAGTTGCAGACGCAAACGCTGATGGCTGATTCACTCTCTCAACTCTCTCAGGTTGACTCGTTTTATTACAAGAACTACTTATCAAGGAGTTGAAAAATGAGACAAGTTGTTTTGGAGTAATGTTGTATGAAGAAATGTATTCTGTTTTGTTTACATTTTAGATTCTAATGAAGCTGGGAAGTTTGACCCTGATAATTGATATCTCCTTCTGACTAAAATTGCTGTCTCAGAAACTGTCACCAAAACTATCAACATAGGTTTCTCTCGGTTTCTAAGCTAGTCTCGTTAACTGGCTAGCTCTATGTGTATCACACACGCAGGCTGCGCCAATGAAGTTTGAGGACCGAAAATTTAAACATTTACTCCTAATCAAATATAGGAAAAAAACTTTTGAAAATTTCCCCCCAAATAGGTTTTTAGCTCTGAGTTCAATTTTCAATGCAATTTGTTGCTAAAATGATCCCTATTTTTACCTACTTTTTAAAATTTCTTACTGATAAGTGTTCACTGTCCAACAAAAGGCAAGAGAAATAACTTATTCATTGATCACTCCTTAAAACAATTTCTCTTACCCCCCACACAGTACGCTTCCATATCACGTAATAGTTTCTATTGAGTGACTAACCAGACCTTTTTTGTACATTTTTCAACTGTATGATCATCAAAGACTTTTTTAGTGAGTGTTTATCGTAAAAGTCTAAGTTCTTTTGAAATTAAATAGTTTATTGTTTTGAAATATTTTTCTATCAATGTTTGTTTTATATCATCTAAAATTATTTGATTATGATTAGTAACCATTTTATTTTTCATATTTCCTCAAATAAAAAGTTTTCGTGCTTAATTTCTCTTTATTCATATATATATATATATATATATATATATATATATATATATATATATATATATATATATTTATATATATATATATATAGTTTAAAAAAACCGCAGACACTGCTCCCAATATCAACCAAGTATTTGGCTAGGGTACCATCGATGAACATTGGTTCCAAAATGTCGAAACGGTGATGGAGGCCTTGATGATGTGGATGTATCTCTGTATTTGACGACATCCAATTGAGGGTCATTATTGATGCGAACCCACGCGAAACAACTCAAGAGGTTGCAGAAGAACTAAACGTTGATAATTCAACATCCATTCGATATTTGCACCAAATTGGAAAAACAAAAAAGTTTGACATGCCACCCTGAATAAAAACTTTTGAAAATCGCATATTGCGCGAATGACTCAGCATAAATTGATCAAACTAAACCATGAAACTCATCTAGCTTACCAAACCTCTCTCCGACTTACTATCACTTTTTCAATCATTTTGACCAATTCCTGCAAGGGTAGATCTTCAACAACCAAGCAGAAATTCTATGCTCTCCATATAAATGGTCTTTCTTGTTGGTAATAAATGTGTAGATTCTTGAGGTTTGATTAATAACTTTAATTGTAAGCTGAGATATACTGCTTTAAAGATGATGGTGAAAAACTGGAATTATTTTGCACCAACCTAATAAAAAATCAACACAAAATCAAGTATTATTGTCAAAATAGAAGGTTTCAGAAAGACACATAAATGGAAACAACAATGTTAAAAGATGTGACTGAAACAAAACTTTTTGGAGTGGTTGCTGGGTGCGCTGGAAGGGACTGCAAGAGAATTGCTGAATAGATGACCAAATTTTAAAAAAATACATAGGATCAAATACAGGCATGAGAAATTTTTATGTATTCATTAAGAAGAAGAAAAGAGAAACTAAAAACTGGATGGAATCGATGGATTCTGGTTCAAGAGATTCACATCGGACGACTAGCCACACAATTACACAAATGACTGATAGAAGTAAGAATCCTCGAGTGGATAGCGAAGGAATATATAGGACTCTGATCTCAGAAAGACAACCTCCAAATAAGAATTACACAAAAGTAAATACAGACCTATATCGTGCCTGCCTATGATGTGAAAAATCCCTACGACACAATTTGCAGAGGAATTATATCACTGTGGATAATTTTGAAAAGAGTCATAAACATTCCAAAATTGGATCCTTGATGGTATCAGCACATCGTTTCGGTTGTTCCATTCTTCAGCCATCGTCGTGTGTATAATCACAGTAGAGACGAACCTTTTTTTGTATTAACAAAGCAGGAGAAAAAAAGGTTTGCTCAAGCGCTCAACTCCCAGTCGGGTCTGCACACACTCCTAGGAAGATTTGCACAGAACCGTGCGTACTCTCGGACAGGCCCACATAGCCTCTCCCAAAACCTTAAACAATGAAACTTCCACCAACCTGAGTATTTATGTGCTCAGTTTTAGTGTAAGTGGTTCGCACAACAAAGCAGACCATGTTTAAATCTCGTGTTTTACTCTGTGTTCGAGTTGGGGTTTACTCAAAGAAGACATGTTTTATTGCCGGGTTAGGGTTAAATTCTTAAAAAAAATACTGCCAAATTGGCATAAACAATAAGAGAAAGAGCAGTCTCGAACGAAGAATAAGGGTCCAGTTCAGCATTATAGTTTCATTATAAATAGAGCCCCCCCTCTGAAACCTCGGAAAAATCTTATCTCAAAACCGGTGCATTTCTCGAAGGTTTCAAGGTGTAATAGATCGAAAACACATGGAATGAAAAGTAGAAAACATGAGTTTTCTCCATCGGAGTTAGAACTCAGTACGCTGATTCTAATTTCTTTTGACCTCTGTGCCATCGGAACTACCACCGATTTCCCTAGGAAATAGAGAAAACTATAACTTTACAAATTGTGGAAAGATTAGTTTTGACCATAAATTGACCAATCGGGATCAGCGAGATCTGCACCATCTATCCTATGTTAATCCAGTGATCAATTAACCCTTGCACACCAATTAGTAGCCCCAAGTATACTGCCATTCTAGGGTCTACAGGGCATATATATATACGAGCAAGGAAGATAAACACTGGCCGTCTTCATAGTAATAGATTTAGATTATTATTAGATAAATTAAGAGAATTATACACCCCACACGCACACACATAAAGATATAATGATAAATGATATTAATAATTCCATTTGTATCAGGCATAACATGAGCAGTGTAATGATTAAGTGTAATCGAATATCTAATATAAATGCCCGTGGCATATTTGGCCACTTTGTTGCTAGTACAGTAGGTGCAATTAGGATGACAATCTTAATAATCAATGAAAACGGCCGAGGGAGGGATTTTGATGATGATGATGATGATGATGATGATGATGATGATGATGATGATGATGATGATGATGATGATGATGTGCATGAAGAAGGAGAGTAAGGAAGAGGAAGAGGGGGAGGAGGAGGAGGAGAAAAATAGCTACAAAACAAAAAGATATGACTGATTATTGTGGTGATGATTAACAACGACTCGGGATGGTTATATGAAAATAATAACCGTTACTCAAATAACACCTTTCTGACTTCTCGTGTACCCGACTAATTTCTCTTAGCCTCACCCCATTCCCTACATCCACCCGACAAGTTTTATTTATTTATCCATTTATTCGAATGAATCCTTCCTTCTTTTCTGTTGTTGTTTTTGGGATTTTTTTTTTCATATAACGTTTTCATTTTTTATATTTTTCGTTTTATTTTTCGTTTTATGGTGAGTTTCAATTTGTTTGTTTGTTTGTTTGTGCAAATCTTTGAACGCCTTTTTTGCACCTGTCTCTCAGCGTGTTGCCAATGACAACAGTCGCCATTGACCTCACCCACTCCCCCTGGCTATATCCCCGTCACTCAGTAGATTTCCTCAATTAGCCATTGTGTTTGTTGGAGCTTGGAGATTTTTGCGAAAGACGAACCTTTCCCAAATTGTCTCAATTTTCTTTTCTTTCTTTCTTTTTTTCTTTTTGATATCTTTTTTTGCATCGTCTTCTATTTCCCCTTCGTTTCCTTCTTTCTTTTCTCCCTCCATCCTTAATACATCTCTCTCTCTCTCTATCTCTCTTGGTGCAACCTCTTCTATCTTTTTTGCATCCTCTTCTATTCTCCATTCGTTTCTTTCTTTCTTTCTTTCTTTTTCTAACTTGGCGTTTTTTTGCATCCTATTTTCCCTTTGTTTCCATCTTTCTTTCTTTTCTCTCTCCATCCTCTCTCTCTTGTCTCTCTCTCTCTCTCTCTCTCTCTCTGTTGTCACACCCCCTCTATCTTTCTTACATCCTCTCCTATTCTCTCTTTTCTTTTCTTCTTCTCACTTCCCTTCTTTCTGTCTTCCTCTCTTTCCCCCCTCGTCTTTGTTTTCTCTCTTTCTTTGCGATGTCTTTTTTGTGTTCTCTTCTATTCTCCCTCCGTTTCTTTCTTTCTTTCTTTCTTTCCTGCAATCTTTTTTATCCTCTTCCATTTTTCCCTTCTTCCTTCCCTCTTTCTGTTCCCCTTCCTCCATTCCTCTCTTCATTCCCCCTCTTTCTTTCTTTCTTTCTTTCTTTCTTTCTTTCTTTCTTTCTTTTTTATCATCACCTTTCCTTTCTTTTTGATCTTTTCCTTGTTTGTTCCTTTCTGTCTTCATTTCTTCTTTTCCTAATCCACCCTTTCTCTTCCTCTCTTTCTAAACTCAAGGATTTTCTAACATTCAAAATAATGATGGTATTCTGACTTTCTTCAACAATCTATCTATCTATCTATCTATCTATCTATCTATCTATCTATTCGAAACCGTCATCTGGAATTGTTAACAAAACTGTCAACATAGGTTCATCCAGTTTTCAAGTTTGTCGGGTTTGCTATAAATGTATGTATGTATGTATCACGCATCCAGTCACACCAAAGGAGCTTGAAGGCTGAAAATTTAAACATTTATTCCCCAATATGTCCACAAAAACTGTTCTTTTGTAGTTATTTTTTCAACTCGTCACCCTAGATTTGTAAGGGGAGAAGGCAGTTTGTAGTTTGTAATTTAATGTTAAACTTGTCCCTATATCGGTATCGCTTGTTTTTCTTTTGTTTGTTTGTTTGCTTTGTGATTACTGTCCTACAAAAGGCGAGACAAATAACTTATTCATTGATCACCCCTTTTTCAAGATTATTCATTCGGACTATGAAGTAATGGAGATGAAAGAGCTTAGGCAGAAGCCATGATTTCTAATTTTGATTTTCAAGGCAGGTATGCCCCCATCTCTTTTAAGGAACTGGCGCAACATAATCTGACCATGCAAATAGATTTCAGGACATTTATGTATTTGTACAATTAATTTCTCGTATGTGCAGAACCAAAGGTACACCGTGATTTGTTGGGTTCAAAATTCGTTCAAAATATTTTTGTACTGTTCAGAACTGCACTGTTCAAGGACCTATCATGATTTAGTACGCTTTTCCTGCTTTTGCTTAGTTGCATTGATTTGTATAGCAATACATTAACAGTACTTCGTCAAAGCACGCATTAATCGAAGCTGCACTAATCAAGGTACTCCTGTTTTAGGTTGTTACCTGTTTAGAACAGTTAGAGGGAGGATGATATAAACATCAAAAAATGGTAAATGATCAATCAAAATATCATCCATTTCGAGCAAACAACTTTTGCCAACGTTCTTCAAATAATAATATGTCATCTCTATAAAGCTATGGTGGTTGTACGATAATCAGAAACGAAATCGTCGAGAGAAGAAGACATCAAGCAAAGAATCATCCCAGGTTGGCAAACTTTCGGCGAAGCAAGTTATACCTTCAAGAACAAGAAAATCCCATTGATCTTAAAAAGAATTATACAGCCAATGCATCCTCGCGATTGTCACCTGCGGGGTTGAAACATGGAACCTAATCAAAACATTGACCCTCAAACAGAGAAACATGCAACGCTCTCAAGAGAGAATCGTGTTCAATATCACGTGGAGAGATCACAAGACAGCATAGTATATTGGAGAAAAAACAGGAGTCAGAAATATCATGGAAGAATCCATTAGAAAGCTCAAGTGGCAATGGACTGGTTATGTTGCAAGAACATTATGTTGCAAGACAACCCTGGACATTACGATTTATAACGTGGATCCCTAGAGATGGTAACTCAACTGTGGCCGACAGAAAATAAGACGGCACGATGAACTGGACAAGTTCAAAAAGTACTGGCTCCGCGACGCGCATAAAGGAGAGGTCTGGTGAATCTTGTGGCCGTTCTGCGTTCAACAATAGGTGTTAAGAGGCTGCTGCTGATGAATTATAATTGAGTGATCCATTACAGTTTCTTGAAACCTGGTCAGACAATCACGAGTCCTATTGTCGTGATTTGCAACTGATACGAGGCCTATCCTGCTACAGACCTCATATTTCATAAACCACCCGGCAAAAGACTTCTGCAGTCAGTGATCGGGGTCCTACCTCATCCTCCCCATGCACCGGATCTGTCCCCGATTACTATTTATTTCCGGGTCTTAGAAGCATATAAACATCAGTAGATATACACCAATGCAGATCGGGTCGAAAATGCCTTCCGGCAGTTAATCGAATCCCGTGACCACAGTTTTTATGTGCTTTTTAAAATTTTTTTTTTATTGTATTGGATAAATTCACTTCCGGATCGTTGGCAATGATATTTCGATTCTGATAGAGCAGTCAAAAGTAACTTTGACTGATAGAGTTGTGCATGAGTAGAGTTATGTCGTTTGAAAGCTTGCATTTCAAACGGCGATTCATTTTGTTCAAACTGACATAACACAGGAAAAACAAATGATATTTCATAGTAATTGAATAGAAATAATAAATAAAGTGTATGTATGTGTGGAGGGGTTGATTGACTTGAAAATATATCTACAACTGTTCCTTACAATTTATCCTTTCAAGAAATAATCTAATTCATAAATGAATAAGGACTTCAGATTTTTATTGAAATCCAATAATTAGTAGATGTTTAGCAAATTTTTAAAATCTTGATGTGGTACCCTGCAGTGGCAATAATTGCACACACACTCATCGGAAAATTACTTTTTTTAATGAAAATGGCGTACAATAGTGTTATTTTATTGCAAACCAAACTATTGAATAATCCTTTAATTAACACACTAATCAAATTTGGGTGGGAGTGCTAAGCATTTTTTGGGTATAAATTGTTGCCGTGTTAATCAAAACGCATCAATTAGAATCGCTTTAATCGGATATTTCCTGTAACTTTTATCAGAACAAAATGAAGATCAACTCACAGAACCCATTTGGCAAGGTGGTCTACAGCATTTGAAGTTTCTTCTGACGAAGTTGCCTCATCAATTGACGGCTTGGGCTGAAATTTGGTACTGGAGTCTTTTAGACCAATGCGCAAACTTTGTATAAATCGGACTTGATCTTAAGCTGGCTACAGCCCCATATATACACTCTCTCTCTCACTCACACACACACACACACACACACACACACACACACACACACATATATATATATATATATATATATATATATATATATATATATATATATATATATAAGGTCTCCCTAGAAAGTATCCAATCATTTTATATTAACGAAAATTACTCTACCTAGGGCGATGGTACCTTAGTTTCACTCCTCCGAACTTTTCAGAACAGTGTGGAAAGTTCTATCTCAGGATCACCATCAACTACCTCGTTGCATTCTCCCAAATGTCGCACACAGTCTATTTTTTTTGGGGGGGGGGGGCAAAATCTGAAATGAGGGACTGAGTGACCAGGATGATTCCAGGTTCTGTCCATTGCTACCCCCAACGAAAGATACGTGACAGTACATAAGCTCACTCGAGTGCATATCATTACAAACTGAGTAACCCCACTTGAGAGTGTCTGTTTATGCATGCTGAATTAGGTCCCTTCTAATTAGTTACTAAAGACCACCCAACCGGTTTTCGAGATATTCAGAATCGTCTGATACTTTCTTGGTAGATATTTTAGATACTGTGTTACCAATTCAGTGCGTTTCTTGTTTTGGCTGTGTGAATGATCAAATCTAGCGCTAGTTCCAGTATATTTTCGTATGTCTTAGCCATTTTTGGCCTTTTTTGCCAATTTTTATTTTAGCAGAAATATTTTTTGATTTGACAAAACTATGTATATCATGTTCACACTTCAAACGTAAGTGTAACAGATGTACGTATATATACACAAACAGTATTTATCAACTATTATCACGTATTATCCTTTCCTGATAAATAAAATCATGTACACGGTTTCATGCATGTAACACACTAATACTAGCGAAAGAAGGCTAATCTACATCTGATTTCCACTACACCTGCTGGCATATGGTATAGTATACCTCTTACTTATGGATATATTGTCGCCTGTCTACACTAGAAAAATACTGATCGTTACAATGACCGTTTGGTTGCAAGAAAAGCCGTAAAAAACCAATACACAATTTATTTATTTCAATGCTTACACTCTTCTTCCAGTTAACCATTTCTTTCTCTTTCTATTTTTCCTTCTTCTTTATTTTCCTTTCTTTAACGTCCTGAGAATGTAGAATAAGAGGAAAAAAATAGTAACAACAGGCCAGGTTGGTCACTCAATAGAAACTGTCACGTGACGTCAACGTCATTTGGCTGCTTATCGTGTTGTGGGTGATCAATTGAAAAATTGTAGAAAAAAAAGGTTTAACGATGGATAAGCCACTCCTCTCGCCTTTCATTGAGTAGTGATCTTTAAAAAGTCCGAATTTTCAACAACAACAAAAAAAAAAATTAAAAAAACAAGATCAAGCTTGAACACAAGTGGACGCAAACTGGGGACCAATTTTGCATGAACTTACATTGCAAATCAAGACTCTCATTTAAAAGCCTATTCAGGGGCTATTTTCAGAAAACAGCGTCTTTTTTCCAGACACAATGAAGAGTATATGTTAAGAAATTCGGCCCTCTTGCTCCATTAGTGCGGCCTGTACACATGAAACATACCACGTAGCCAGTCAGCCAGCCGGACCAACTTGAAAACTGAAAAAACCTATGTTGACAGTTTCGGTTGAGAGTTTCTGATAATAACAACAAGAAACAAACTTCGAAAATAAAATGGCCGATGTTCCTAACGGGAGTTTCGCAAAAAAAGAAAGCCATTGTAATCATACGTCAGCGATCTCTATTGAGGTCTATCGAATGAACGCCGTGCAGTTCTCCGTTGTGTCGGGGCGCGGTAACTTCCGCCTCTCAATAATCCTCCCGGTCACGTGTTTCCGGTGCGTAAGTAGCCTGTCTTCATTTTTTTTCCCTCAACCATCTCTCCAATCTTTACTATCGGTTAACTATGATGCTGACTTGAATATTATCGGATTCTTTTGTCATTTTTTGCCCGTTCTTTCTTTGCTTTTTTATTGGTGCAAATATTTTTCACATTTGCTTACTCGTATCACATTATCAACATCTGTTCCCAAGGTGCATTTTTAGCTCAGCAACTGAATGCATTAGGCATGTATACGTGTTTATTTGCAAAGGTTCTTTCGTATAGAGTGTAGAAAGCACACGATTAAAAATCAATTCTCAATAGGATACAAGAGATTTTATTTTAAAATTACTGATATAAAGTAATTCAATGGCTCTGTACATTTTTACTGCTAGATATTTATGAAACTTAGCTGAGTACGATAGAAATTTAGCTGTTCATATCTATCTACTTATCTCAGTCTGTCCCTATCTATCTATCTATCTATCTATCTATCTATCTATCTATCTATCTATCTATTTATCTATCCATCTATCTATCTATGTTCCTATCTATCTATGTATCTCTCTCTCTCTCTCTCTCTCTCTCTCTCTCTCTCTCTATATATATATATATATATATATATATATATCAGTCTGTTCATATCTATCTATCTATCTATCTATCTATCTATCTATCTATCTCAGTTTGTCTATTATCTATCTATCTATCTATCTATCTCAGTCTGTTCATATCTATCAGGGAAGTCAATTTACAATATGTGGCCATGCTAAATTGGTCACTCGTTTGTATCCGCTTGTTTTTGAAAATTTGATTTTTTTTCAGTGATCCTTGAAAAGGCAACAGATATGATTTATCTATTGATCGCCCATTACTCCAATTTTTAATTGATCATCCTCAATACGGCATGCTTTCAAAAGGTTCGACGGTTCCTATTGAGTGATGATCAATCAATATTTCTATACATCAACTTGCTTCCAGTGTCAGTGGTAAGCGTTCGTACCAAGGTAATAGCTCAAATTTTGAATGCAGATTTTTAAGACAGATCCTTACATCTGAGACATTGGCGCTAACTAATACCCCCTGAAGCAATCAATTTATTTGTATGGGTGTAAATTTAAAATTTGCTCAATTCCAATGGTATAAATCTCATCGTTTGTCCTGTTCAAACTGCAGATGTTACAAACACACAATCAATATGAATGCAAATGGATGAGGAAGATTGCACAGCGCCACAAAATCTGTCATCATAATTTCCAATCTAGCCTACCTACTGTCTTTGGGATTTGAACAATGATTGATGTCTCTGTTGACAGATATGTTTTTTTAATGGATTGCAGTGAAATTTGAATCTTTTCTAGGTTCCTGTTAAGGGTGAAAGCGGGTGTAAAAACCTTTCACTTTTACTACTGCTTGGGCGGTAAGGTAGTTATGTAAGAGTAATTTTCCCAAATTCTCACAAACCCAGCCTCTTCACAGTCAACCATAAACCAGCGACAGGATATTTTTTGTCAAGAAATCTAGCAATGAGACAGACTGCAGAAGTGTGGATTCACCACTTTCCCAAAGGCATTATTATTGCTAAGTTGTCTTAGCCGGAATTCGAACTTTGTTCGCCGATTCCGTTCTCCGAGCCTGTAACCGTGGCTACCTCACACCTCGTTCTGTCCGTACATTTGTATGAATATTTAGATACACCTTATGCATTTGAACAATGTGAACGTAAATCCGTAAATGTTAGTAAATTGAATTTCTTCGATCTTTCCTTTTCTTGTTCAGTATTTCCCAATTTGTTCGTTTATGCCTGAATAGGCGTGAAAACCATTAAAAAACAGTCACATGCATGCAGTCAGCGCAGAAAATATCCGATACATTCAAAAAAAGTTCATTTTAACATCCTTGTACAACTCCGAAATCAATAGAATTCACACCAAAGATTTCTGATTTTTGAAGAAACAGAAAACTCAAATGGCAATGGGCTGGACAAATTGCAAGTATGTCAGACAACCGCTGGACATCGCGACTCACAACGTGGATCCCAAGAGATCATTTGCGAAATTGTGGCCGACAGAAAGTAAGATGGTGTGACGTTATATAAAATCAGGAAGTACTAGTTCCACGATGCCCATGATAGAAATGTCTGGCGAATATTGAGGAAAGTCTACGTTCAAAGACGGACGCTAAAAGGCTGCTGCTGATGATGATGATCTTCATTTCTTCATTTTGTTCCAATATTAGAAACCGTCAACAAAAACTGTCACCAGAATCGCCACAACAGTTTCTCCGGTATTGAAATCAGTCTGTCTGGTTACATAGGTATATATATCATGCGCACAGGCAGCACCAATAAAACAAAAGGCCTGGAAATTTTAACATCTACTCCTTAAGAATCTTGAGGAGTAAATCAATTTTTAGTGGTGGTGGTGGTGGTGGGGGGGGAAGCAATTTGCCACTGGCAGAATTGATCCCTAGTTTTTGCTAAGCAGCTTTTTTTTAATTCAGACTTCTTAGTGGTCAATGTCCAACGAAAGGCAAGAGGAATAGCTTATTTATTGATCATCATCGTTTTCCAATTTTTAATTGACGCCTCCTCCAACAAGACATGCTGTCAAAAGATGCTGGTCACGTGGCAGTTCCTAGTTGATGATTAACCAGACCGGTTTTGTTTTTGTTTTTTTAAATTTTTGCTTTTGTAATCTTCTGTCCCAAATTCTGTCACTATGGAGTTGCATAACAGTGTTGAAATATACTTTTTTTGAAATACATCAGATACTTTTTGCACCCATTGTAAATGACTGCAGTTAAGTGAATGAACCCAGAGTTTGAAATTCAATAACAACATCAATTACGATGGTGGTTTTAATATTGAAAAAAAAACAAAACAAAAAAAAAACCAAAACTAAAAACAAGCAAACAACAGAACAATAAAAAACAGCAAAAACAAAAGACAAAACAACAAAAACAACAACAGCAACAAATCACCAACAAAAAACAAAACAACAACAACCACAAAAAACAAACAAAAACAATTGCAGTTCTCTCCCCGTCTTCGAAGAAACTTTCAGATCCTGTTTTCTACGCTTGTGTCTTTCGTTTAGCATTTTTAATTATCTCTCTTTGCAAGCCAAACTTTTGCCTCCAGGGTAATTTCGATTTCCAACATGGCAGCTGATTCTGTCAACGGAGTTTTTTTTTATGGCTGCTGTATTGGAGAGTGAAAACAAAATTGTCCGTATCCTCAAATGAACGAAAGGAATAAGAATGTAGATTTTCAACGGAAACGTAGATACTGGGTTTTGATCTGGATATCAGAATTTCTCAAAATTGATTCTGGGTAACCCTTGGGTTCCCATTATACATTTTCGGTTCTGGGGTCGATTTTGGGGAATAAACCGTTCACAGTTTCGAATGAAATATTATGTGGTATTAACGCAAAAATCAAAATGCATCCGTTGTGTCAAGTTTCAGTTGTTGGTTTCCTCAAATAAAGCATTTTGCTCGGTCTCAGTGGTTCCTTTCGTGCGATCAGTTTGAGAAACACTGCTTAATATCAGAAATATTCGGTACAGGTACGCCAACCAGAGCCTGCTGGTACGGGGCTCTTTCTCACATATTCCACTAAAAAAGCAAACAGAGAGCATAGAATGAAAAAAAGACCCCCCCCCCCCAAATATTCCGTTGATGTCCTCACACACAACCTGGGATAGTTATGATCTAAACACATAGAATAAACTCAGTTATCATCAATATTGCTCACACCGAAACAAAAACAATACATAAACTCAACACCTCATGTATTCTCCATTATATTTTCTTGAAAAAGTCAGTATGCACGGGTGAAACGTTGAAATTCTTATTAGACATATCGTAGCCATTTGAAATTGTCATTTCACTAAAAGCATGTGTGTGTGTGAGTATATGTGCAGGTATATATATATATATATATATATATATATATATATATATATATATATATATATATATATATATATTGGATCGCTAATTCTACATTGGCCAAACCACGTTCGTTTTAATTCCTTATCAAGTTTCCCCGTGTTAAGAATAAGTCAAGGGAAATAGGTGAGAATTTTTAAGAAAATTAAACCAAGCCATGACTTTGTAAATATTATAGGATATCACTTGAGAGAAATGAGATATGAATTATAATTTATTTATAAAACATCTACATGCACCCTACAACAGCAAATGGCATGGAAATCTCCATCTTCTGTGGGTGAAACAGTATCCAGATTTCTTCGAAGAAATCAGGTTCTAACAAATCTTTATTATATGTGTCAACACGCATCTCTATAAGGTGGTCTGTCGGTCGGTCAGTGCGTCGGTCGGTCGGTCTGTTAGTCGGTCCGTCCCCAATACGTTCAAATTTTCGATAAATGATAGGAAGAATGTTTTTAGCCCGATATCCTCACCACGCTCTCAGCGAATAAAACTAAATCGGGTAATTTCCACCAGTTATATCATGTTTTAGAAGGGGAATCTAGTTTACTATACAATAGCAATGCACGACTAAACCCTTGCTTTATGGTCATTTTAATTTACATCATTTTGAGAATAAAAAAAATTTCGGATGATGTCATAAAAATAAAAAGATCAAAACAATCTGATTGACTCATAGCATTATAGTAATGGCAGGCGGAATGTAGACGCATAGTTGGACTAATGACCTTGTTTTCTTTCTCTCTTCCCCCCTCTCTCTCTCTCTCTCTCTCCATATATATATATATATATATATATATATATATATATATATATGTATATATATATATATATATATATATATATATATATATGAAATATCATTTTTTACATCATAAAAATGATGCTAAAAGTGAGAGATTTACTTATGTAATGTAATTTCTGCAGATTCAGTATGAATAGAGATATGATTAGTTATCACTGGAGTTTTTCGAGTTCTTGAAGCAATGAGGTCTGGCTAAGAAGTTCAACTAATTTTCAAGTACAATTCCACATTAAAACAAAGCTAGGCCATGCTTGAAGGGGCCAGACCTTATAGTGTGTGGAACAACCTGCCATAATTGCTATGTAAATAATGAAATATTACTCTTTGTGATGTCGAATTTGACTAGTTCGTCTCTCAATCTTGTGTTCTGCCGGTTTCGGTTGCACATGTGATCTCTGGGGATCCATGTTGTGAGTCGTGATATCCATCGGTTGTCTGCCATTATTGCAACATGGCCATCCCATCGTCATTTGAGTTATCTAATATATTCTATGATGTCTCAGACTCCCATTTTCTTCGTGATATATTGTGCTGTCTTGTAGGCTCCCCATGTGCGGTTGAGCATGATTCTCTCATGTGCGCGTTGCATACTTCTCAGTTTGTAGGTCTGTGTCCTGGTTAGGTTCCATGTTTCAGCTCCATTAGTGATTATCGGGAGGATGCATTGGTTGTACACCCTTCTTTTTAGGATTATTGGGATCTTCTTGTTTTTGAAGGTTGAGCTTGCTCTGCCGAAGGCTTGCCACCCTAGAGTGATTCTTCGCTTGATGTCTTCTTTTAAGGGTCTCATGGAGATTTGCTGTCCCAGGTGGATGTAGTGGTCTACTTTCTCCAGTTCTACGTTCTCAATTTTGATCTTCCTGTTCTTATTTCCGACGTGATTGTTACAAATGACTTTTGTTCAGCTGAACTTCATGTGTAGGCCGATTTTCTTGCTTTCTTCATTTAGTTCATAAATGCTACAGCGAGTGGTTGCTTGTATTCTACTACTTTTTTTAAGCTGATTCATAGAATGCAGGTAGTCCATGGTCGAGTAGCTTCTTCTAAAGCCAGATTACTCCCTTGGTTGATTTCATCAAGTGTTTTTGTGATTCGGTTAATGATTTTTGTGAAAAGTTTATAAATGCAGTCGAGTAGGCTAATTGGTCTGTTCGATAATTCTGTCTCTGTCTATTGTTAGGTCTCCATTTTCCTCGAGTATGTTGGTTATTTGCTTCCGTACATCTAAGAGCAACAATCAAAACAGGAATATCGTTGGTAATAGAAATAACAATCAAAACAGATTTGGCTCTTCAATGTCCAATGCATGGACCAACATATCGGGCAAATACCAAAATCGTACAAAACCCAGTTTTCGAGTTATCCCAATGCACACACTACCATACCAATACACACACAGATTTCGAAAATTGTAGTAAGTATGCTGCTCAAGCTGCTGATAACGTTAACATAGCATTTGGAATGAAAAATAACACAATACGAAGTGTTCAGTGTTGGTTCAATAGGTTGACGTTTGGAAAGATGGAAACAAATAAACCTTGCAGATAGCCTTAATTCATTGTTGATGATGAAGAGTCATCAACAGCAGTGACCAATGACCACAAAACAATGGTTCGAGCACTTTTTAGAGATATTAGGACCTCCACAGTGACCATATCACGTCATCCTAAGGGAATCTGAAAGGTTATTAAATTGGGAAACGGGTCCCACACCAAAAAGTCTGCTTATAAACTGAGATGATGAATAGTTCGCTTCCAGCATCAGGTTTCGGAGTTCAGACCAAGGTGAAAGGTGAAAACTTTAAATGCACCCCCCCCCGGCAGCTCAGCCCAATTCTACTACTCCTAGCAGGCAAGGCGTTCTCGAGCTCATAGAATGTATGGTACATACGTGGCAGATCTACCGTATTCGTATACGATACCAGATTTTCAAACCTAAAAAATAGGGCTGTGCA
>OY735215.1:55212629-55272629 GCA_963457665.1 Thysanoteuthis rhombus
GGCACAATATTTGGGTACCGTAGGATCAAAATGATAATCGAGATCCCCAAAAGCACTTTTTGGAAAAACAAACAAACGATATAGAAACAGGTCTCGTTAGTTGCTCAATACAACGCCGCATGACCAGCCTCCTTTTGCAGTATTCTGTGTTGGGGATTATCAATTAAAAAATTTAAAAAAGGGGGTGATCAATCAATAAGTCACCTTTTGTCGGGTCACTAAAAAATCTGAATTTCCAAGGGACCAATTTTGGAAAAATTTATATCGCAGATTGAGACTCTCTCAAAAAACCTACTTTAGTAGGATGAACAAAAATTTTTTTAGGCATAATAAAGAGCAAATGTTGTAAATTTCAGCCCTGTAGCTCCATTAGTGCAGCCTATTCGTGTGATACATACATACATACATACATACATACATACATTCATAGACTACCTTGTTTTGACAGTTTTAGTTGGCGGTTTCTTATACCTGATGTGAATTGCATACCTGATGCGTCGCGGAAGATTTGCCGACAAGTTACCGGGAGCCAATTACGGACATTTATCGAAAAGTATAATATAAGCCTGATACAATTTACTGAGGAGTATAATTTATCTTAGAAATTACAAAATGGTTAGGGATTAGGAATGATTCACTGGAACGAAAATATATTTTTTAAAAATAGCAATCATTCGGCAGAGGCTCTATAACGAAAAAAGATGAATGGAGAATTAGGACGAATGTTTTTAGATATGAAAAAAACAAAACAACCCCCCCCCCAAAAAAATAAAAAAACAACATAGAAATAAGTATCTTATCAATTTCAAAGAAAATTTATTCAAAAATTCAAGATGCCTGAAGAAAGGACAAAATTATAACACGGTTTGCTCTGACTTGTATTTGACAGGATGGACATCACAATCTATTGATTCTTTGGAAAATGAAATTGAATATTTGCACACGATTGCTCATAGCCTTGCTTTTGAAATAAACGTAAACTGTAACTTGAATTTCGAGTCTTTTAACTTTCCGAGTTTAAATAAAATTCTTTGTTCGTTCAGCCAATTCTAATCAGTTTCTCTCTAACGTCGAAAGGTGATCTTACGTCAACGGCACTGAATCCACTTTCTACCCCCCCCCCCCAACGCACCCATGCCTTCTACTGTCTCCCCGCTCCTTGAGTCTCTCATCACCCTCAAGGGGACATTTACGTCCACTTTCGAAATCACTGACTAAGATGATGTCTTCTCTTAAGGGTGATTTAAAAAGTTAATCAATAACTCACTTCTAAAACTTAAATTTTATGTATATTAACTTTTTTGTGTAAATGAAAATGTTTGTGAAATCCATTTAAAAGTGAAAGTATTTGTGAAATCCATTTTTATGTATCTTGACTTTTAAGCGTAAATAAAATGTTAATTTGTGAAATTTATTTTGAAAACCTTATATAACTTACATCTGAAACTTGAATTGGGTAATTTGCAGTTTAAAGAGCTGCTTTAGACCATAAATTAAATTGAGCGCAATAATTCATAAGTAACTCAAGACGTAAACGATCATTCATTACACAAAACACTTCTGACGTTTCACTTCGTCTATTTTTGCTGTTTTTATCATATTTTTCCAGACGATCTATTTTTCAGGCATTAGATTCAACAACTGAGGAATTGAATGGCATGTAAATAAATAATTTACCTTCATTTTAATCTCTGATAAAAAAACTTAAAAATATAAAAAGTTGAGATGAAAGTAAATAGAAAATAATGGTAAAAAATTGAATGATGATTTACACCACTCCATCATTAAAAAAGTAAATATGAATAAAGAATTAAATCAAAGAAAATTTAAATATAGAAATGACCATGAACTGCGACGTGAAAAATCAGTTGATAAAAACCTGTTTAAACTGCAAAGTAACCATTGTATTCTATGTAATTTGACTTGGCGTAAAAAAAAAGGCAAAAGTGTTTGTTTTTCTAAATTTATTTATCATTATCTTATTATTTTATTTCATTTTGACCTTCTCGGTAATTTGTATATCTATAAATTGTACATATCGTTAAATGTTTGTCGGGAAATTATTCTCAGTAAATTTTTATCGGAAAATTATCACCGGAAAATTATTATCGGTAAACTGTTGTCGTTGAATTATTATCGAAAAAATGTTATCAGTGAATTGCTTTTGGAAAATTGTTATCGGTAAATTGTTATGGGTAAATTGTTATCGGTAAATTGTTATCGGGAAATTAATGTCGGAAAATTATCATCGGTTGATTGTTATCGGAAAACTATCATCGGAAATAGTTATCGGTAAATTGCTATCGGAAAATTGTTATCGGTAAATTGTTATTGGTAAATTGTTAGCGAAAAATTATTATCGGAAAATTGTTATTAGTAAATTGTCATTAGAAAATTAATATCGGAAAATCGTTATCGGTAAATTGTTATCAGAAAACTACCATCGGAAATCTGTAAATTGATAACGGTCAATTGTTATCGGTAAATTGTTGTCGTTGAATTGTTATCTGTAAAGTGTTGTTGTTGAATCATTGTCGATGAATCTGCTGAATAACATACCTTATATGACGAGACTGATTCTTCCATATCCAGCTCAATATTAGAAAAGAGTATCCTTTATAAGTATCTTCCTATTCGGCTAATGGTAGTCGGTTTCTCTTTAACATTGAAAGGTCTACGACGGCACTAAATCTACTTCCAACGTTCCTCTAACACACCCTTACCCTCCACTGTCCCTCCACCCCTTGAGTCTCCCAGCGCCCCAAAGGGACAGTGATGTCTTCTTTTTAGCGCGATTTCTTTCGTTCTTTTTTCAAATCTACTTAACGACTGTATTAAAGAGATAATTTCATTGTGTCAGTTCAACTAATCTATTTACATATTATGCTTTTATGGAAAACTCATAACAATATATTGTCTAATGAACATTTCGAAATCTTAGTCCAGTTCAACATCGCCTCATCGCACATCGACTTTCTATATGTATATTGATAACTTAAATTCTTTCTGATTTCATCAGAGCTAACCATTTAATCCATCTCTCATATTATTTTCCCGAAATTTGTCATTACTATTTTCAAAGCTGTTAATACTACTTTTATTTTTCACAAATTCAGGCAAATCATTCCAATTGTGCACAACTCTCTCGCTCAAGAAATCCATAGATTTATTTCTTATACTATTAGATTATTTGATCTATTCAGTGCAGATTATACTAAAATGCATAGAATATTTCGTCTATTTCCGATATCGCATTATTTCAACATAAACGATAAAAGAAAAGATCGGTATCTGACCTCTATTGTGGATGTTCACTGTTAACTGGAAAATATTAGATTTAAGAAAATAAACATATTAGTCGTCGGGAAAGAAAGGGTAAATATTTGAATTCTCAGCCCTCTAGTTCTATTGGCACGGCCTCTACGGGTGATTCATACATACATATATAGGCAGCTAGCTAGCCAGTCAGCAAGCCCGCCGACCGACCAGCCGGACCATGTGAAAACTGAAAGAAACCCATGTTGATACTTGTGGTGGCTGTTCTAGTTGATGGGTTTTTATAACATACAACATAATGCACGTGCGTGCACACACACATTCATACACGCTCACTCTCTCTCTCTCTCTCTCTCTCTCTCTCTCTCTTTCTCTCACACTCACACATACACATACACATATATATGTATATATATATATATATATATAAGGTGGATAAAATTGACACACCTATTAGCTGAATTTGAAGATCCCTAAAAGGAGAAGAAATGAAGCAAAGAATTACACTAGGTTGACAAGCTTTCGGTAGAGCTAGTTAAACCTTCTAGAATATCCCATTTGTCTTGAAAAGAAGGTTCTATAACCAATGCATCTTCCTGATAGTTACATATGAAGCTGGAACATGGAACCTAACCAAAACATTGACCCTAAAACCGAGAACCATGCAACGTGTGCAGGAGAGAATCCTGCTCAACATCAGATTGAGAAATCACAAGACAGCACAATTTGTCAGAGGAAAAACAATCTGAGACATCACAGAATCCATTAGAAAACTCAAATGGCAATGGGCTAGTCATGTCACATGAATAGCAAAAAAACGCTGGACATCACGACCCTCTACGTAGATCCCCAGAGGTCATATACGAAACTTTAGCTGACAGATTGTAAGAAGGCATGACGAATTAGACACGTTGTGAAAGTATTGGCTCCGTGATGCCCTTGATAGAGAGGCCTGGCAAATCTTGGGGAAGGTCCATGTCCAACGAGAGACGCTAAAAAACTGCTACTGATGGTGATGAATGTTCGATTGATGTGATAACTATTCACTTCTGATTTAGATGCATTGTCAAGGACGGCTATTCATAAAAGAAGGCAATTTTGAAGTGAAGTGTCGATCATGTCCCCCAAGGGGGTCTTCTGAACTATCCAAGGGGTTCATAATCACCAGGAAGGTTTATTGGACTTTGGGTATCAAATACTTGCATTTGCATAAGAACTAAAATACATACCCGTAAAATATAACTTACATATAAATCCTTAAATTCAGCAGTAAAACATGAATGTATATATTTTTACTACGTCAGATGCGTCTCTTGGCGTAACATTAGCACATTACTAATTAATATGCATGGATAAGTTTCTTTTATCTATCTAAATTATATTAAGATGATAAGATGAAAGAAAAGGAAAATGGAAGAAGCAAGTCTTCGATTAAAAAAATAAAAAATAAACTGGTCTGGTTAGTCACTCAACAGAAACCATCATGTGACAAATATCTTTTGGTAGAATGTAGTTTTAGGGGTGTTCAAATAGAAATTAGAAAAGGGATGATCAATGTATGAGTTACATCTTTCATTTCTTGTTAGGCAGTGATCTCTGAAACTGTCTGAATTTTCAAAAAACACAAACTCTATTGAGAGAACTGACCATTGAGAGAACTGACCAGCCCCAGCACCATCCCCACTAAAAACCGATATACGCGAGGAATTTTGCCGTATTTTTCTAGACATTGTAAGGAGTAAATGTTTAAATTATCTACCCTCTAGTTCTTGGTGTTGCGTTATACATACATACATACATATATATATACATACATACATACATACATACATACATGCATACATACATATACACATACATAGCCAGCCTGACCAACTTAGGAAACTGAAGTTTTGGTGACAGTTTTGTTTGACAGTCTTCAATACCCTTTTGATTAGGTTTTAAAAACATGATATTTTGACTAATGACAATAGTTTTATCAGTTGATAAATTTGGTATGTTTCCAGAAGATTTTGGTATGTTCTAGGCAGTGGTATTGGTACATGTGATACATTTTTCTTGGCAGCCCTACCTGGGGTCGTTGATGGATCAAAGCTTCCATGAAAGTCTTAGTAGTCTAAAAGGTTTGCCGACGCCAGGTTTAAATAATCAAATAGAGAGTTCACACATTTTAAAAGAATTTGTGTAAGGGTTTTTTTTCGAGAGAGAAACTTCTCATGACGGGAAAAAAATTCAAAGATTCTTATGGGTACGTGGCAATTTCAATGGAGGAATCTGCAAGCAGATGTAAATAATGGCAAAAATAATGACGATAAATAATGGCGTTTTACTCGAGGAACATGAGACAGAAACCCGTCTTATTGTTTGGAAAACAAGAATGTATGAAAAAAGATATCTAAGTAATTTTTTCATCTTGGTAATAATGACTTTTTAAAGTTTTGTTATACCTCTAAAAAGCAGGTGTATAGTATTTCAATTTCTAAAATATACTATTTAGTAATTATTTATCTACAATCACATATATTTGACTCGACTATTTATTGTCTAATCTATTTCCTATATTGAGATATTTCCCATTTTTTTTTTCGACACGGGAGATGCTATTACCAGATTCGTGTATGCATATATATATATATATATATATATATATATATATATATATATATATATATATATATATATATATGTATATATATATGTATAAATATGTATATATATGTATGTATGTATAGATATTTATATATCCACACACACACACAAACACACACACATGCACACACACACACACACACACACACACACACACACACATATATATATATATATATATATATATATATATATATATATATATATATATATATATATATTTATATAACCCAGCAAAAAACGAATTATTTGCAAACAAGAAAATAAACCATTAAAAAAATTAAATCGACAAAAACTATCCATCGTGCTTAATGCAACTTGCCTGAAAGAAACATTGTTGTCAAAATATACATTTTTATATATTCAAACGTAAATCTCTCTCCCCCTTTCTCTCCCCCCTCTCTCTCTCCCGCTTTATATATATATATATACATATATATATATATATATATATATATATATATATATATATATATATAAATGAGGGGTGTTTTAAAGGATTTGAAATCAACATACTTCATGAGATGACAGCAAGAAGAGAATACTTTTATTTTTTGAAAATTTAATCTTCCGACGAAATTCGTCGTTAACTTCGATACACTTTTCGTATGTGCAGCTGCTCAATGCCATTTAAATAGATCATAGTGAGGCTCAAAACTTTTGGAACACAACATGATTCCAATAAAATGAGGTAAGGAAGATGTGATAACATTTTGGGATGCAACCAGGAATTATTTTTTTCGATCGAGAGATATTTTTCCGTTTTTGTTTCAATTCGTTTAGGTATACGCTCATAACTGTCCACACGATACCTCCAAAAGTTCTAGATTTTGTGACACGTTGGGCAATAGGTCTACGGGAGAAATGATTGAATTTTGGAGTGGATCGTTCCACAATTACCTCCCCTTCGTCGTAGATATATGTCATAACCACGTGATATTGTCAAAACGTTTTGTAATTTTTGTTTTTACGTTAAAGTAAATTTAAACATTTACGTTTTTCCTTTCTGCAAGATATCAAGATACCCGTTTTAAAAACAGTCCCCTTTTCCCTTAATGTTACCCCCTTACTCTCCTTATCATTACACCCAACTATTTAACATTATGCATGTCATTTTGAACATTCTAGTATTTTTTAACATCAGACCCTTCTTTTTTGTTCATCAGCCCAGCCTCCTCAGGGGATCTGCCGGACTTTGTTCTTGAATCAACGGCCATTTTCTTCTTACACTGCCTTTTCTTTGATATTAACCTTTTTTCCTAACCGTATAAAAAGTGGCATTTTATCAATTTTGAAAACAAATTGAATTAAACGCTATCTGATTTCCCTTTATCTACCTTTCTATTCCCTTTTGGTACAGAAATTTACACCGCCCGTTTGGGTGGTGATTAGTCCAGTTTATTTACATGGAAATTCAACAGGTTTGGTTAGTCACTCAATAAAAACCGTCACCTGACCAACGTCTTTTGGGAGTTGCCGTGTTGGGTGTGTGTAACCAAAAGATTGGAATAAACGTTGATCAATGAAGGTTTCTTTTCTTGCTCTTTGCTGAATCACGGATCAAGTTTAGATTTTCAAAGAAAAAACTAACAAGCTGGCAAAAACTAGTGACCATAAATGACCATTTAGTATCAATACCAACGGAAGAATGCGTAGCCCACTTGGCTGATTGATCAAGCGATTTGTCGGGCTGCGTTGATTCAAGGAATTGGCGCATTACAATCTATCATGGAACATCGACCCAGAAGGATCGTCTACCTGTACGTATGAGTTGCATATGAAAACAATATTGAGTCGTATTTGTCTTAATGCCTGAGTGGAGGCAAATAGATGGAATTTATGAATGTGAATGGCCCCCTCCAGGACTCATGCCTGGGCGAAGCGTATGGAGATCTAACGATCCCCCTCCCGGCCTCACTGGTGTAGTCCAGAGGAAAATATACAGCAATATGTCTGGCATCAGGTTGGCTGCTGGAGCGCCCGGGTGGACGTCAAATCTGGCGTCAAACTGCCTTAAGGGGGCTCTACACCCTTGTTTGTAATTAGAGCTGCCCTTTTCCTCGACTGGATACCTTCCCAAGACTGGATAGCCCAATCGATGTCTTTCTGATGGGAATTACAGCGCAAAACATAAAATCCTCAATCGGAGTTTGAACTTGGATCGCCGGTTCCCAAGTCTGAGCCGTTACCGAATACCAGTGTTGCCAAGTCAAGAGATTTTTTGCATTAAATTGACCCTCAAAAAGGCGTTTAAAAAACACCAATCACTCTAAACACACTGTTAGATAATTCATGGTCCTTTTAGCAATAAAAATGGCTAATTTCACCTAAAATTGTCGAAAAATAGCTAAAAGTTCGCTAATATTGCTAAAAATAGCGGAAATAGTAGTAAATTGGCAACTGCCTATAACGTCAATTGCACCTTATGACCGTATGATAATAGAAACTAACATGAAGAAAGAACTGATCGAAAGTTTCTCTGAAAATGCTCCCAAAATCCAACATTTATCCACAAAAGCTCGCGTTTTGTTCGGAACATGAAGCATCTGTTATCATCTATACGATATCTGTACTACTATTCTGATATCGGAAGAATTCTGCAGTCTGAAAAAAAAGTGTGTAGTCGTAAGCAGATTGGAAGTTTCATCATCAGTCTTTCAACGTCCGTCGATGGACATAGACCATCCCCAAGATTCGCCACAATTCTCTATCATGGGCGTCGCGGAGCCAGTATTTCCTGAATCTGTCAAGTTCATCTCTCCATCTTGTGTTCTGTCGGCCTCGGTTCCTTATGCGATCTCTAGGGATTCATGTTGTGAGACGTGATGTCCATCGGTTATCTTTCATTCTTGCATCATGCCCTGCCCATTGCCATTTCAGTTTTTTAAGAGTTCCTATGATGTTACGGACACCCGTTTTCTTCCTTATATTCTGTGCTGTCTTGTGGTCTCCCCATGTAAGGTTGAGCATGATCCTCTCAAGCGCACGCCGCATACTTCTCAGTTTGTAGGTCTCTCTCTTGGTTAGGTTCCATGTTTCAGCTCCATAAGTGACTATCAGGATTATGCATTGGTTGTATACTCTTTTTAGGATTATTGAGATCATCTGGTTCTTGAAAGTTGAGCTTGCTCTACCGAAGGCTTGTCATCGAAAAGTAATTCTTCGCTTGATTTCCTCTTCTTTTGAGGGTCTCATGGAGATTCGTTGTCCTTGGTAGATGTAGTGGTCTACCTTGCCGTGTTTTGCATCTTCAATCTTGACAGTTATGTTCTTATTCTCAACATGATTATTGCACATGATTTTCGTTATCACAAAATAATTTGTCATTCAAATACTACTGTATAGAAGAAACGTATCGAGTATAATAAACTATTATGACTTTGACCTTATTGCTTTATCTTTCCTGTTCTTCCTCATGTAAACAAACTTCGCAAAGAAATAGGGATGAGTTGGAGGTGTACGTTAGCATTGTCGTATTTGAAATTTTTACTACGAGAAATCTATCGGGGTATTCATTTAAAAATTAAAACGTAATAAAAGATCATAGTTTTCCAACGACCAGCCGTCGAGAAAGCTAAGAAACTTACACGTTCGAACTTCGAAAAAGAGAGAGAGAGAGAGAGAGAGAGAGAGAGAGAGAGAGAGAGAGAGAGAGAGAGAGAGAGAGAGAGGGGTATTAAAACAGGTCTTGTTAGTCATTGAATAGAAACCGTCACACAATCAACCATTTTTGGTACCACGCTACGGTGGTTTTGATCGATTAGAAAAATTGGAAATGGGATCAATGAATAAATTACCCTTGCCTTCTGTTGGGCAGTGATCACTAAAAAGTCTGAATTTTCGAAAACAATTGTGAATACTGCTAGAAACAAATTACTAGATCAATCTAGTAAAAACTTACGTTATAAATTGACCCCTCACTATATAGTTTTTTTTAGGGGTTTTAGACATAAAAAGGAGTAAGTTTGAATATTCTGCCCTCTAGCTCCACTGGTACAGCCTACATGTGATGTGTACATTCATAGCAGGTAAGCAGGCAGGCAAGCAGCCAGCTAGACCAATCCGGAAAGTTTGGGAATCTATGCTGACAGTTTTGGTGACAGTTTTAGTTTACAGTTTCTAAAGAGAAACGAAAGAAAAAGTGAATTATTCACGCATAGATAGATACATAGATAGGAACAGACTTTGATGTACACAGAGATATGAACAGATAGATAGATGGAAACAGACTGATATATATGTATATATATATATATATGTACATATATATATACATATATATATATATATATATATATATATATATATATATATATATATATATATAGAGAGAGAGAGAGAGAGAGAGAGAGAGAGAGAGAGGGATAGATAGATAGATAGATAGAGTGTGTTGGGGTCAGAAGGAGAAAAGCAGAAATAAATCGAGACAAATAGACAAAAATACAACAAGCGATGGAGAGATAAATAAAAACTTGAATAAACGTGTACATCTATGCGTTTGTCTCAGTGTGTGAGTGAGTGTGTGTGTGTGTGTGTGTGTGTGAGAGAGAGAGAGAGAGAGAGAGAGAGAGAGAAAGGGAATAGAAAAAATATTTACTCATGGATACATGGATAGATATATACATACGTACAGATTAGAGTATTAAGTGAAGAGTTTGAAGCCGGAAGAATGCAGATCATTTGTATGCGCGCGCATACTTTCCATCCAGGCGAAGGAACACTTTGTTTGCCATTTAACTCGTATCGTTTAGTTTCCAACCGAACAACAATGTAGCCTTCCTGTGGCCACAACCGTTACGCTGAAGGACAGCTGCATCGAAAGAATACCTAAGACTATCAAACTGTAAGCGTCATTTCTTTCAGCTTCCGGTTTTCAAGTTACCATTCCTAATCGGAGCCAGATTTGGCCGGCGTTCATTCTGTCATGACAGTGCCATTTTTCTTTTCTTTGTACAACATGGCGTCGAAGATTGTACGAGCTTTCTTTAAGTAATATTTTTGTCAATGATTGTGATACTATTGTTGTTGTTATAGTTTTTGCTCTTGATGTTGTAGATTCAGTACTAGTGATATGTGTATGAGCGTCGTTGTGTTCAACACTCGGTGAGAACATTGCGTGGTCATTATCGCGGAGTAGAAACTATATGTATATACTAGCTGAGTTACCCAGCGTTGGCCAGTGGGAAAATAACTTAAAATATTACCAAACGGAAAAAATGATATATTTCTTCGTATACAACACAACCAATGAAAAACATTGCGTGGTCATTATCGCGGAGTAGAAACTATATGTATATACTAGCTGAGTTACCAAGCGTTGGCCAGTGGGAAAATAACTTAAAATATAACCAAACGGAAAAAATGATATACTTCTTCGTATACAACACAACCAATGAAAAAACAAAAACGATTATTTACACTATGGACACAAGAAAAAGTAGCTGTAACGGAAGAAATATTCTGATGCACACAAAGAACAAATAAAGTTGTCGCTTAATTTGACTTACATTTTAGATACATTACATAAGTGTTTCTCCTATTGTGTACCAGGATCCAACCTTTGAACAACAAATTAAGAGCTGTCCTCGGGAAAGGCATGGAGAACTTAGGTAAAGGCCAGCGATCTTGAGAGATTGTCCTTGTGCCTCTGGTGACCTCTGCTGACCTCCCTCATTAACCCTGCATTGCCTATAACTTTCGGTGCAAAATTGTAGCTAACTACTTAGAAAATTGGCTAGAATTCACCAAGAAGCGAATTCAATGACCTCGAATGACTTCTGAGGTCAACATCGTATTGCTTATGATTTACCCCTGTGCCAGATTGTAGAATAGACTTGTCAAGAATTGACCTCAAGTGATCTGAATGACCATCATGGGCAACCTCGCTAAGCTTGTTGCCTTCAGTGTGAGAAGATGTACCCCTATGCTATTTTTCAGCATCATCGGTGCAAAATTGAGACCCACTACCCTGAAAATTGGCAAATATGACCTCTGGTAACCTTGACTGACCTTTGAGATCAACAAAGATGTACCTCCACACCCAATTTCAGTTTGATAAGTGCTAATTTTCATACGTGCTTGGATTAAAAAGAAGATAAATGACCAGAAATTATCTTCGCTAACCTTGAATGACCTCAGAAGTCAACATCACATAGATTTTGGCCGTTAGATGATGTGCGTGTATTCTAAATTTCTGCCTCCTTGGCACAAAACTGTAACCCACAACTCTGAAAACTGGCAGGTGAACCCGGGGTCAACCCCAAAGAATCTATGTCATGTTGACAGGCCCTTAAGTCTTTGCACAGAAGAGGCACGAATAAACAAACAAGCAAAATTCTAAAATAGTGAGATATATCTATATCTATCTATCTATCTATCTATCTATATATATATATATATATATATATATATATATATATATATATATATATATATGTGTGTGTGTGTGTGTGTGTGTGTGTGTGTGTGTGTGTGTGTGTGTGTATCATCAGAAATAGAAGTCCCTGCATCCATGACGACCGTGATAGCTAAACCTCTGCCATGTCCTACCGGCTAACCATTCCATCTTATTCCTCCATCTTATTTCTTGTTTGATCTTCTTCTACCGCTCACAATCATCTATTGCATTGCTCTTTCCATGACTCTCCATGCGATTCTATCTTGGTTTTCAGTTCGTTTTGTAAGGCTCTATGTTTCGCATCCGTAAGCCGTAACGGGGATATTGCATTCATTGTACACTTTACGCTTCAAGGTGCTCTTTAATACATCTCTATTCATACCAAATGATTTCAAGCCAATCGTTATGCGCTGTTTTATTTCGGTTTCATGGTCTTTCTCAAACCTTCTTTTTCATTTATCCTAGGTAAATGTATTCATCAACTTCTAGCTCCTTGCACTTAGTTTTTATAGTCTCTTTGGGCACTTTATCATTGAATATTACTTTTGTCTTTGATCATAGATGTGTAGTTTAGAAAAGTTTACAGCTTTAGATACCAAACATTTAAAAAAAAACAACTTTTCCATATTCTTTCGCTTCAGTTACTTATTCTTCAGTGTTTTTCCCTATTTTACGTATACTTTGTTATCATGGTACAATGTATGAATTTTCTCTTGTTGGGATCATCAGTTTTTCTACCATGTAACCGTTTCGGGGATTTTAAAAAAAACAGTCATGTCAACATGGCACCCAAGCAGTATTGATCAAACATCACCACCCTTACAGCTATGTTTTACTATATTGCTTATATCATGCATGTATTTTATCATTTTATATAGGGTATTATGTGTATTGTTCATCGATATTATCTTATACGAGATTTCATTTTTTCAAATAGGGCTCACTTACGTAGGATACCCCAAAAACATTTTTAGCGATGTGGGATCAGTAAGTATAACAATATACATGACTTACTGTTCGGGTCATTTCTATTGAATGTTCACCCATGTGAATATGAAATTTGTTGTTTCGGTTTTAATCTCTAAGCGCATCCAACTGATGATATCATTTTTAAGAACAATAATTACACAGAAAAACTTATCCGAGTTGATTCTCTAACAGCGTATTCAACCTCAGAATTTGACAATGTTTTCCACTAACCTTACAGTTAATTTTTACGATCAAGCTTTAATACTTCTAATTATCAAATAAAGTATCCTTATGTACATGGTTGAAACGAAATCACTATCAAGTAGTAACGCCTCGATAGGTGATTCTGTTAATATACTTAGACAATTTCGATCTCCCAACCCGCCTAACTACGTATCAGTCAGATGAATGGACCAGAGCCGAATGTTTTCCCCGTTGCCCTGGTTCCAGTCAATACAGTAATCTTTCACACTGACAAAAACTGGATCCATCTCTTTTGGCTACCTTCTCATATTCTTTGTTATTATGGTACTATGTATAAATTTTCTCCTTTAGGGATCATCAGTTGTTTACCATGTAAATGTTTCGGGGATTATATTGTAGATGGTTGAAACGATATATTTACTCTAGATGTGTGTATATGTGTGTGTGAGCGTGTGTGGGACGTCTGGTCGTGATGTAATGGTTAACAAGCAGTTCTTTCAGATCATTACTATTGAGAAAAGAGTTCAATCCTCACTGGATGCCCCATTCATGTGGCCTTGTGCTATAACAATGCTATGCTCAGGAAATAACAAGTGCACTTCCCCATTGGATAATGGTTAGAGAATTAGAATACAATTGCTCAGTTAGTGAGTTCGATCTTCCCTGGAGGTTGCATATTTGTGGAATTGTGTTAAAACCATTTAAGAAATGCTCGCAGAAATGTGATCATTTAGCTTTATTTCGATGATAAACGAACCATGCCTGAATATAAAATGCATATCTTCGATAGTCTTTACTCGTCATGTTTAATACGCGAAACGTATGTGATACACCTGTTAGGGTGCGTTCTCTGCTCACCTTTCTGGTGGTACACGACCTTCAAGGGCTTTTCAAGCCTTATACCACAACGCCAACCAGTTTGTGGGTCATCAGTGGTGACCAGATCACTGCCCGTCTGCCCCTAGCTTCCAATTTATGTCCTCTTGCCTGCTCCATATCCAGTACGAGGCACGTTCTGCTTCCTCCACGATCCTACCAGCTGCCTTGTTTTTATCCCCTTCGGTCCAGATATATCAGTGAACCCGTTTGAACGACGCATCGAAATGGAAAAAGGCCTTTTCAGGATAAGGCTGAATGACAACGAACGTTCTCGTGTTGTAAACACGACGCTGCAAACGATCGTGGAATTAGGATAGGAAGTTCTTCCACGTATATCTTCCATTCGGAAGCCAGAAAGAGTGTTTCAAAGACTACGTAAGTGCCATCCTCAAGAAGTGTGAAATACCCACAAACCAGCAGGAAATCCTGAGTCGTGGAAGATTTATCGACGACAATTCACTGACAACAAATTACCAACAGCAAAATTACGGACATTAACCAAGATGTATAATTCATTAAGTCACAATTTACCAAGATATATAATTAACTAAGATCTTTCAAATTACAAAACGGTTAAGAATCAAAAAGAATTTACAGGAACAAAAATATGTTAAGAGATTTAGCAATAGTTCGGCAGAGGGTCCATTCAGCTATTCATATACTCCTCAAAAGAGCGATAGGTTACCAGATAAGAAGTTGACAACCTGGACAACAAGAATTATTTTCATTGTTAAGAAATATTTATTCTATTCGTAGAAAAATGAGTGGGGTTACCTGGTGGTTAGCGCTGGAGTTTGAGTGACAGCAAGTCTCTTCAAGTTCCCAGCCCATCTCACGTAGTACTCATAGGTCACAGTAATACTGCGGTTTACAGTTTCTCGACGGTTGCCCAGTGGTCATTACTGAAGGCTGAGGGATAATAAGTCTCCTCAGGTCCTCAACCAACATCTCTTCTCTTTCGCCTATCATGCCAGTGCTGTGGTTTACATTTCCGCTCCCATTTCCCTTCCTCTGTTGGGTCACTGTTAACAATTAACGTTGCAGTCTTTATATTTCTAGCACTTTCCTCGGTATCGGCGCAGTTCCTAGCAGTGCTGTGGTCTGTACAGTTTCGATCCTTCCCCTAATCCCGTTCTCGCCCGCAGTGTCTTTAGGACAGTTCCCAGTGCGCCTACTATGACTGGCACTGCCCTGGCTTTCATGTTCCATATCTTCTTCAGTTCTCTCGCCTGGTCCTGGTATTTTCCCCATTTTTCACTTTCCTTCCTCTTCACTCTATGGTCTGCAGGTACAGCCATATCTACTATTTGGCAGGTCTTCCTCTTCTGGTCTATAATCACCAAGTCCGGTCTTCTTGCCTGGATGAGGTGGTTGGTTTGGATGTCAAAGTCCAGAGTAGTTTGTGGTCGTCATTCTCCAGGGCTGCCTCTGGTTTGCGCTAGTACCACTTCTCCGCATGGTTGAATCCCATTCGTTTACTCAGTTCCCAGTTTATCATTGTTTCTACTCTATCGTGTCTGTGCTCATACTCCTTCTGAGCGAGTTGACTGCATTCACTAGTTATGTGATTTACGGTCTCATCTCTTTCTCCGCATAGGCGGCACTTGCTGTTTGTCTGTGATCTGTGGATTTTTATTTTTATATAGTTTGTCCTAATGCTTTTGTTCTGAGCTGCCATGATAAGCGTTTCTGTTTCTCTCTTTAGGTTTCCTTTTCTTAACCATGTCCATGATCTCTCGTCTGCCACATCTTGTATCTGTCTTATTATCATTATTATTATTATTATTATTATTATTATTATTATTATTATTATTATTATTATCATTATTATTATTATTATCTGTGACTTAGATCTGTAACTAACGTATTAGGTCTTTTAATTTTTCCAGTTTAAATGAAATTGTCCGTGTGTGAATTTTTGTAAAACTTTTATCTGTAACTGACACCTAAAACTTGAATTTTATGTATCTTGAATTTTTATAGCGTAAATAAAAATGTTTATTTGTGAAATTTTTCAAAAAAACAAACTATCCGTTATTATCATCTATATAACGTACACCCGAAGCTTAAATTGTGTATCTTACAGTTTAAAAAGCCTATAGACCTTAAATCAAATTAATTGCAAGAATTCACAAGTAACTCAAAACGACCCAACGCACATGACATTTCTGATTAGTTTCACTTTTCTTCATCTATTTTTCTGGTTTTTTTTTTTTAAATCATTTTTAGACGATCTATTTTTCGGGCATTTAACTTGACTGACGGATGGAATGGACGGTATGTAGATAGATAATTTACATTCATCTTAATTTCTGGTATGAAAAAAGGCAACTAAATAAAGGTTTATGGAGCTTAAACATGGGACCTAACCAAGAGACAGACCCACAAACTGAGAAGCATGTAGCGTGTGCATGAGAGAATCATGCTCAACCTCACATAGAAGGATCACAAGACAGCACAATATATCAGGGTCCGAGACATTGGAGAATCTGTTAGAAAACTCAAATGGCAATGGGCTGGTCATGTTGCAAGAATGGCAGATAACCGATGGACATCACGACTCACAACATGGATCCCAATAGATAACATGCGAAACTGAGACCGACAAAATAAAGATGGGCAGATGAACTAGACGAATTCAGAAAATACTGGCTCCATGACGCTCATGATAGAGAAATGTGGCGGATTCTGGGGAAGGTTTATGTCCAACGACGGACGTTAAAAGACTAATGATGATGATAATGATGATGATGAAATAAAGGTAAATTGTAAATAGTGGTTATATAATGGTTTACGTACACTTCAATAAAGTAAATACAAATATCTAGAATTAAATTAAAACACTTAAGTATAGAAATGTCACTCGATTACGATGTGAAAAATCAATTGATGAAAACCTGTTTGAACTGCAAGATACTCCGGAAACAATATGCTATGTATCTCAACTTTTTTTCAGTGTAAATAAATTTTTTTTAAAGTGCTTGTAAGAGTTTTTTTGTTATTTTGAATAATTTCATTTTAACATTCTCAGTAATTTGTACTCCTCAATAAATTGCACACATCGGTAAATTGTTATCGGTAAATTGTTGCCGGTGAACTGTCGTCGGTGAATCTGGTGGATATCGAAAATCCTGGCTTCCAGCCATGCAGCATGGTGCCAAATCTGCAGACAAGGTTGGAATCTTAAAAAAAAAAAACGAACCAAAAAACAAACAAAACCATACCTGTGAAAAGCACCACCATGAAAGGCACACACAAATAGCACACAGCCCGCTCCTTTCAGGTGGGTGATGGGATCTCGTACCCCACGCGTAAAAGACGATATGCCTCAGACTTCGAGCTGTCAAGCCAGCCAAAGAGTTACCAGTGCCACCACAATAACAACCCACTCTTGTAGGAGAAACTGTACGTCATCGTCGTTTTGACGGACAACCATAAGCAAGCAAGATTTTCCCGACCTGTCACCTTCAGACCATAATTCGTTTCGGTTCATGGGGCACCCCTTGTTTGGTTAGCGCTTCCAACACTTTGTATATCGGAAGATTTATCGAAGAATCCACTAAATCATAACAGGAGTAGATTTTTTCTAAGATGGAATACATAGTTTACCCAAAAGGTGCAGTAAAGCACATAGAAAGTCTGGGAAAATATTTTGATATCTGAATAACGATGATATGAATTCATATAAATGAAAGAAGCTTTCAAAATCATACTGGAAACCTTTGCACTACTCTGAGAAAGCCAAACGATTAGATAATAATAATAATAATAATAATAATAATAATAATAATAATAATAATAATAATTTCTGTGCCTTGCATAGATGAATCATCGTAGTCTGCACGTGTACTGAAACTAAATATATAAGAATTATCTGAAAATTATCCAAATAAATTGCTCTTTTATCCAAAAATTATAAAACAAGATTCGGGTATTGTTGCCCAAAAATGTCCTTAAAACCCCGAAAAAGTACTTTTGTTTAAAAAAAAAAAAAAGTTCCCACACGGTACCCAGTTGTGTTCATATGCAAATTCCCAAGGTTGTAGCATCCAGAATGTGATCAGAAGCGCCCGGACACACACATACACACACACAGACGAGCAAGGAGAGAAGAATCTTGCGAAGGCCATTTGTGGGACGACGGTGATTCAATAATAATAAAAATTATCATTACAGTTATTATCATTAACAACAGCAACCCGCTCGTTAAGAAATAATGTACCCAAACATCACAAATGGAGCTAAGCTTTTCTGTTTGAGTGAAATGCCCGGAAAGTATTCCCATTGCAGTACCAACTAACACTTTAGCCCGTGGAAGATCAAGGAAGCACTGATAACAACTACATCAACTACATTATTAGTTACAATACTTGCTGATACAAACATGGTGTAATTTGGACACCAGCGGTACTTTATGGTATGAATAAATAATCAAATTTTACATGCAATTAAGCATTTAAATTGTACCCAGTGTAGTGACCAAAATACATCAGAGAGAAAAGTAAAGCGAGAATTTTAGCTAAAAGAGAATTGTGTAAGAGATGAAATACAATGGAATAATGATAGTGATCAGGATGAAAAGATCGGCATCGATAATGATGATGAGATAGAATAAACAGAGAAGAAGAAGAAGAAGAAGAAGAAGAAGAAGAAGAAGAAGAAGAAGAAGAAGAAGAAGAAGAAGAAGAAGAAGGGGAAAAAGAGATCTTGTAATAGAGGTAAAATAAAAAAGAGAGAGAACTTAACGCATTTACCACCGCAGGTGCCAATTGTAATAGTTATCCTTTGTTTTATAAAAGCTCCTGTCCATTTCAAAATAATCCTTTAAAAGTTATCCGTTGCAAGATAAAAGCCCTGACTCGTCGATAGATTCACATCAATCTCAATCTCATTGTTATTCATAAAACTGAAATGACGGAAATTTCTGGCATCCGCAGTTAACAAACCGAGAACGAATAGCAAAGGAGAGGAAAGGAAAGGGGAAAAAATACAACCATTAACTCTACAACAACAAAATCCAACAAAAACAACCACTTTGCTCCAATCCAACCCTTACCGCTTATAATTAAGACTACTCATATTGCTATCAGTACAGATGTCCAAGAATTATCCCGAGATGGCGTGGCTGTTTCAAAATGGCGTCGGTTGAAACTAGCTGTGTTATGGTCTTCGCATGCGTGCGGACTCTGGTGAACGAGTGCGTGACTCTGTGTTTGTATTCATGGCTGTATGCGCAGGGAAGTTGATGCGGACAAGGAAATATAATGGGTGTCCAGGACAGGGCGTTGGAATGGGGAGTGACAGGAGATGTACATTAAAGAAATATGAACGGAAAGAATAATGTGGCGAGAAGCGTTTACACCTGCCGTCCACGCTGGACGAGGGTTTTTGATGATCAGTTTAGTCTACTCACCTTCGGTTGCCCAGAAGCCACGTCCTTGGCATACAAATCGACAAATCGGGAGGCAAAGGAAAGAGAAGGGTAAACATCAGCTTTAATAGAAATAACTATATATATATATATATATATATATATATATATATATATATATATATATATATATATATATATATATATGTAAATAAAACCATAAAACATACCAGAGGTAGAACAATAATTATATCCAAATGTAAGTACGAATATTAAAATATTCAAAATAATATAACGCAATTTATGATTATTCCTGTCGGATTATATATCGGTTTAATAATAATAATAATAATAATAACAACAACAACAACAGCAATAATAATGATAATAATAATAATAATAATAATAATAATAATGATAATAATAATAATAATATATAGTCATTGAAGCTTTGCACGTTAACGCTAAAAGGCAATTTTTATTTTGGGCATTTAATAAAGTTTGTTCAGTCCCAAATCATCCTACGATCTAATGTTATGCAAGTCAATTATTTTCCGATTGTTGTTTATGTACTGCATTTAGGCTATTCCGTATTTTATACGAAATTTAGTTTTTATTTCTAACATTGAAATTAGGATCCAAATGTTATACCCTCAACTTTATTGTAGAGATAGTCAGCTGTTTCACCGTGGTCGTATTTCGAAGATACTGTATATATATATATATATATATATATATATATATATATATATATATATATATATATATATATGTATATACATATATATGCTTATTGTAGAGACATTATATTAGAAAACATATTTTGTCCGGCACTGGACGTAACCAGGTAACAACTCGAACATCCGAGTACGTAAATAGATAAAGAAATTTACATGGTCGGCTGTTCGATTTGCTGCTCGTCGGTGCTGGTCGAAATATATTCCCTAACATAATGTCTCTACAAATATCCCATCCTGTTGGACATAAACAGATCAATTAAATTGTATACATACATAGAAACATTATATTAGGAAACATACTTGTATACAAGTTAATCCCCTTGAAAAAAATCTTGGATATATTTGAGTTTCTATGAGATGATTTCTAGAAAAAAAAAATTCTATTTCAGTGGAAGAGTTCATTGTGTTGAACGGTGGACAGAAAATGTTTTCATCAGCAAAACTGTTACCATTTTTATCTTTCCATTATAGATACATTGCGTTGTATTATTTGGAACTCTATTTGAAATGATATCCCGTTATTACACGGTCTAGCACAGTGTTATAACGGAAGATCATTTCAAGTGGAGTTTCAAAATAATATAAAACAGTATATAATTATTTCTGTCAGATTATGTATAAACATCCAAATAATAATAATAATGATAATAATAATAATAATAATAATAATAATAATAATAATAATAATAATAATAATAATAACATATGTATATGTATGCGTTGTTAATAAACAAAAAAGATATTTATTTTTCAACATGATATGTTATTCTGTCTATGCATTTAGTTCAATGGTGAATATCTATCATATAGATCAAAGATTATTTTATGAGTAAAAAATTGTTACCCAAATTGGTGAGGTGAAACTTTTGAAAAATCTTGTTTTAAAAATTTCTAAGGAACAAAATAAAAAAAATGAAAAGTGGTGCGTCCATAAATATTGGAGCAATAATGAATGAATTGATACAAAATGGAAAGACGATGTTACTACAACTAACCTGTCAAGAGAGGGCCGTTGACCAAAGCTCACTGACCCAGCAAGGAGAGCAAGGCCCAGTCCAGTGCCGCTAGTTCAACGCTGCTGTTTCAGAGCTATGACGGTTCAGCGCCACCGTTCCAGCGTTGTTAACAAATATAATTTACATAACTAAATCAGGAGCGGATCCAGGATTTTCAATATACTACAGGACTAATAAATAAATAAAATTTTCAAGAAATAAGGCGGAGGACATCTTATATCATTAGATGGAAAACAATAAATGTTTGTTTTTTAAGGTTAAGTTCTATTAGTTTCAGTTTTGATGAGCGGCTATCTCTTCACAGATTTTTTGTGGTGACATAGTCTCTCCATTTTATAATAATTCATTCATTAGTTTTCCAATACTTATATACTTTTTCAGTTTTTAATTTTTAACAAGGGATTTTTTTCTCTCATTCATAGAACTCCTTCGTTTAGATATTATTTCTTTAAAGCTTGCAGAGCATTGTGTGTCTGGAACCCTGTGTCCGCGCTTGTAAATTTTAGACAAGTTTGTATCTTTATTCAATGAATAGATCCTCTTTTTTTAGAACAACCACTGTTTTCCCCTTTCTCTTACTGGTACATATTTATTTTTATCCGATGAAGTATTATAAATCATTGTTATTAATTCTTTATGGCTACATTTTACCTTCAGCTTAATTTTTTAGTCGTTTTCTCTTTAAACCAGCTTGATAAACATGGACGAGTAACGAGATATCCGCTTCACTTCGCTTGCCTTAAGGCCTGATACTATTGATATTTCTATTTCATTCGTGCATTCATTCATAAAGAAAGTAAATTTTTTATGGCTAGATTTTAGGACAATGTCGTATGCGTTTAGTATTCAAATGAATAAATGAATGATTGAATAAATCTCTTTTAAAAAAATGGTTCTTCAATATAGATACAATGCGATCGACCATAAAATTGGGAACAATTTAGAAGTAAAATCACTTCTTTCAAGCGAAATAGAAAACCAACACATGGTATTTGTGAAAATGGTGAAGAAGAATCATTTAGGAAGATGTACTTTTTTTGAAATTAGATTTGTCTTTTTCAATTCAATTTTGTAATATTCTTAATTTCACAGTGACTTTTTAAAAAAATCAAATGCCTTTGGAAATTCTACCGAGATTAAATTTTTATTGTTGGATTTCAAGACAATTTAGTATGTTTTCAATATTCAAATGAATAAATAGAATTTTTTTCCTTATAATTCTTTTTGGAAAATATTTTTCAAAATTTTCTATCGATTCTATGGGAAAAAAATATAAGCCCTCTTTCGCCCAAAACTTTCATTTAGCACGAATTGATCGCACCACAGTATATTCAAAGGATGGACCAGAGTGTCTTGGATAGCATTGTTGTTAGTCTAGTGAAGCTATTATATACTTGTGGAAGATATCAGCGCTGGAAGGTATCGGAGCTGGAACGGCCGGCGCTTGAACGGCAACGCTGAACCGGCAGCGCTGGAACGAACCTAACCCACAAGGAAGGCATTAATCAGAGAGGTAACAAAGAGACGAAAAGATAACACTTGAGGAGCTGGAAAGCTCCACTGTGTATATTGCTGTACGCGTCCATAGAACTACTTCAAGTCTTAAACTATAGTTACACGCAAAAGTATTCAAGCCATTGGATCTTTTAAAATTTTGTAATATTACAACCTATTGTGAAAATGGACTCGAAAAAAAAATAATGCTATGGACTTACACTAAATAATCTAAACGTCTGACTGTTGTTACAAAAATTATCAGAATGGTTTAAGAAGAATGAGGTTGGGATTATGGAATAGCCTCCTCGATTCCCTAAATCAAATCGAAAATGTGGCATTATTCAAAAATGTCTGTTTACAAAACGGAAGTAATCGAATCTGGTCGAATTGGAATGGTTCTGCGTAGAGAGATGGTCTAAAATACCAGGTGAGACGTGCAGAAAGCTTATCGAATCGAAGTCTCCAGAGAAAGTCTGTTAGCAGTAATTTCTACCAAAGAAGCCTCTACTAAATAATAGTTGAGGTGGACGCATTCTTATGCAAAAGTCGTCATTGTTATTTATGGAAATGAAATAGTTAAAAATATCAATTATTCACTATTCATCATAAATTGACGTACTAAACTGTTTCACAAACGCTAATTGAGCAGATCAAATGTCATCAAATCAAATTTGGAATGATTAATCGGAAGAAAATTTTGAAAGTAATCAAGGATTTGAATACTTGTGTTACACACCGATTCTTATTCTTTAAACTCTGGAAAAAATCACTTCACCATTTTGGATTATTTCCTGTATGTCCATGATTAAGCGTTTAAAAAAATCTATCTTCATTACAACAAAATAAGATATGTCAAAAGGGTCAAATATACGTATATATATGCGTGTGTGTTCATGTACGTGTTACACGGTCAACAGCATGGGACAGAGAACCAGTGACACACCCCTGCGACGTGTACCCACGAAAAATATCATGACGAAAAAGGTCTCTTCGTTAACATGAAAATCGAGTGGATGACTTGACACTTGAGGAAACCACTGTCTTATAATTAACTCACAGGCCAGACAGTAGCATAATTATCCAAAGACCTTTTCCACCCATTGTCGACGTAGACTGGAGCCAGTCAAGTGATGCTATCTATCTTTCTATGATTTACAATGTATCAAACACACTGTGAGTGCAAAGTATCCAATTCATTGCGAAAAGGTAATTTCATCATCTTCTTCTTCCTCATCATCATCATCAGCAGCAGCAGCAGCAGTCGGCATCATCATCATCAGCAGCAGCAGCCTTTTTGTGTCCCCTGTTGGACATAGACCTTCTACAAGATACGTCACATGTCTCTATCTAATACTTTCTGAACTTGCTCCATTCGTCATGTCATCTGTCGGTCACTGTTTTGCATATGTTCTCTGGGGATCCACGTTGTGAGTCATGATGTCCAACGGTTGTCTGAAATTCTTGCATCATGACCAGTTCATTGCCATTTGAGTTTTCTAATTAATTCTAAATCTGAATTCTGTTCCCCCCCCCAAATATACTGTGCTGTCTTGTGTTCTCCCCGTTTGATGTTGAGCCTGATTCTCTCCTCTGCACTTTGCAGGCTTCTCAGTTTGAGGGTCAAACTTTGGATTAAGTTCCATGTTTCAGCTCCATTGGTGACTATCAGAGGTTTTATACATGCATATAGATATCAGCTACCACTGGATAAAAGCAATTCGAAGCTTTTCCATAACGACTGTTATTGCGCTAACCTCTGAGCAGACTAAAGTAAAGGATATCATGAAGTAATTAAACGACAAAAACTGAGATCGGCCGAGCACTTAACCAAGAGGCACGGCATGGAGCCAGAGGTTTTACTGATTGGTGCTCGTAGGACATCAAACGCAGTAGGAAAAGACAAGACACATGGTGGAGGGATGAGATAGAAAGGTATACATGATTGGCTCAGCATCTACATTCACACACACACATATATATATATATGTACATTTATATATGTGTGTGTGTATATATATACTAACAAAACAGTATAAATACAGATAAAAAAAGATAGGAAAAAAAGGTATGAAGATAAGTTTAGCATTTCGAAAAAGGAGTGATCTTATCCCTACTGTCAGCCTCGGTCCCCCAGTACCACTAACCCCGCCACCGCCGCTGCACTTGATGCAGAAGACGACGACAACGACGCCTAATTCCCGTGCGACTGTCAGTCATGTTTCATTTGACTGTGATAAAAGCCGCAGGACGTCGGTCCGGATCTATTTCCATCCGATTGCTACGCACCGCTCTCAAGACTCTTAACCTAATCCTGCGTGATGAATATACCTCCGCCAAGCCCGGCCTGCTCGCAGCGAGGAGGCGCAACGCTCGCTCAATGCACCTGCCTTGATTGTCCTCGGGGCCCTTTCGGCTTGTCCGTACGCACCATCATCAACCACCTCCCTCTGCCCCATTCTATAGCTTCGATGTCACTAACCATTTTTATGTATTTTTCTTCTGTTCTCTCTCAATCTAGCTTATTCTATAGCCATACACAATCATATTTCGCGAACTTCTTTTTACACCTTCGTCACTCTGAATTTCTTTTCCGTCTTGCTTTTTTTTTCATTCTTTCTTTCTTTTTTCATTCTTTCTCTTATATTTCTCTCATTATCTTTATTTTCTACTTTTTCTTTTTTCTGTTATATTTCCTTCAGTCTTTCTGTTTTTTTCTTTCTTTCTCCCTTCCTTTCTTTCTTTGGTGTTTTCTTCATTTCGTCCTCATGATTTTCTTTCTTTTTTTCTTTTTGCTCTCTTCCTTTCTTTTGTTCTTTCATATTTTCCTTTCGTTAGAATTTTTCCTTTCTTTCTTCCTTTCTTTTCTCCTTTCTTCTTTCCTTTCCTTTCCTTCTATCTTTCTTTGTTTCTTCTTTCCTTCACATTTCTTTCATCATTTCTTTATCATTTTTTCTATATTTCTTTTTTCTTTTTTCACTATCATTTTTCATCCTTTCTTCCTTTCTTTCATTCATGTTTGCTTCACTCTTTCTTCATAACTTCCTTTTGTTTCATTCATTTTTCTTTTTTTTCTATTTTCTTTTCATCCTTTCTTGATAATTTTCTCTCTTTTTTTCTTTCTCCCTTTCTTTTTCCATACTTTCTTTCTCTTGTATTTGCTTTGTACTCGCTTTATAATTTTCTTTTATTTCCCTTCTTTTTAAAAAAAAAAAATATTTCATTCGTTCCTTCTTCATATTTTTTTCTTTTCTTCTTAATATCTATCATTCTTTGTTTTTTCTCTCTTTCTTTTATTTTTACTTCATTCTTGATAGTGTTCTTTTTCTTCCTTTTTTCTTTCTTTTGTCTTTCTTTTTTTCTTTCCTCTTATACCCCCTTTTCAATTCTTTCTTTATTATTTTTCTTTTTTCTTTTCTTTCCTATTTTCTTTATTCCTTTTGTCTATTTGTTTCTTTCTTTCTAATAAGAAACCGCCAACCAAATACTAAACTAGACTCTTACTTTGTGTCCATATGCGCATCTCTATTGTGGGGTATGCGTTCTCACTCCCACCGATAATAATGACTTGATTTCTATCTATCTATCTATCTATCTATCTATCTATCTATCTATCTATCTATCTATCTATCTATCTATCTATCTCTATCTATCTATCTATATCTATCTATCTATCTATCTATCTATCTATCTATCTAAGTGTATTAAAATCTATCTATTTATCTATTTATGTCAGTATATTCATCTTTATCTATTCATCAATCTCAGTATATTCATATCTATCTATCTATCTATCTATCTATCCATCTATCTATCTATCTATCCATCTATCTCAAAGTAAATCCATATCTATCTATCTATCTATCTATCTATCTATCTGAGTATATTCATATCAATCTATCTAATTCTGATTATTCATCTCCATCAATCGATCTGTCGATTTATTCAATGTTGTGCCCGTATGAAGTGTAGACAGATACATCATCTATTATAATCATTATTCATTTTATTCAAACTATTCGTTATTTTCTTCAGAAAAAAAGAGGAGGTGAAAGTGAGGTTGAATAGTCTACTGAAAAGGTAAGAAGAGAGATGAGAATAAAGAGAGATTAGGTAGTTCAATCAGAGTGGAAGAAGAGATGGTGATGTCTAAGGAGGTAGAGAAGGGGAAATGAAAATGAAGTGGTTTGATAAGAGGGTAGATAGGGAAAGAAATGAAATTTTCGCAAATTCAATTAAATACATCTTACAACAAGAGATAAAATCGTGGAACGAAAACGGAGATTGGAAAGGATAAGGGAGGGAATTAGAGGTACAGGCAAAGGTGAGAGGCATGAGAAATTTGATAAGAGCAGAGGCATGGAATGATTGATAACCTCAGTTGTCAATATCTGTTTGATTTCCCCGGGCCTCACAAGTTATCAAATCATCGTAGGCCCACAAATGACCTGAACAACCAACCAAGTGGAATGCAGATTCTTCCCTCTTTACTAACGCGTGTGTGTCTGTCTCTTGGCTCTCCTTCTTAAATTTTTGGGACTACAATCTTGAACATTTCTATGAGTACACCACTAAGCATCATCTGAAAATGAGTTTTTTTGTTTAAAAAATGTTTTCTGGGGTCTCGATCGTCATTTCGGACCAGCAATGCCTGCATCTTGTGCTTGTACATTTCAAATAATTTTTAGATTAAAGATCTATTTTTGAAGAAAATTTTTTACTTTTTTTAAAAGATGATTTTCGATAATTTTTTGATACACGTGCGTTACGATGATTCATTTATGTGAGTTACGGATGATGCTGATGATGATCATGATTATCATTATTAATAATAATAATAATAATAATGATAATAATAATAATAATAATTATTATTATTATTATTATTATTATTATTATTTATCTATTTATTTTCCCACCAGTTGGTCACTGCTGAAGACTGAGTGACAGTCTAGTCTCCTCAAGTCTCCAACCCTCATCTCCTATCGTTCTCGCCTATCACTGCAGCTCTGTGGTTTGTATCGTCTCTGTCATGCCTTTTTCTTGGATATTATTGTTATTACTAATAGCTTGGATTGTATATATGATATTTCCAGTACTCTCCTCAGTATTCGCACAGTTCCCAGTAGCGGTGTGGTCTGTTTAGCTCCAATGACACAATGAATTTGATGAAACAAAACAGAACATTTTCTACATGTCGTATATCTTCTTCAGTTAAAATTCAAATGTAGAACAAATTTGAGAACGTTAATGGTCTGTTCTGCAAAGATAAACGAAATAAATTTCGAACGTCACACATCATAGCTCCGTTAACGCAGTGGTTTTTTTTCAAAGTGGATTGGTGAACTGTGTGTTTTGTCAATAAAAATTTTTTTCCTTAGACAACTTTTGATTTGTTTATATATCATTGATATGCATGGCAAAATCTCAGTCGTTGTGTATAGTGGTTCATACTCAGTCATGAGTATCTTTGTTCTCTTGGGCAACTGAGCTATATTCGCTTATTCTATGACTGGAGGTTTCTTCTTTGTCTACTTACAGACAACATTTACCATTCTGCAGTGTCTTGTCTGCAAAAGCCTTAATATAGCTTGCTCTCATAGATTTGCTCTGAACAACTATAAGCAGCAACAGCCTTTCCCCCCAAGTATCCTTTATACTAACATAACCATGTTCTTCTGTCTTCATTTCCTTTGACTTGTCTAGTAAATATCCATGGAGCTGTTTTTCTACATTTTTGGCTTCTTATTTTGCAGATTTCTGATGTGTGGACACATCTCTATCAGACGCTTTTCAATCAGCCGGTCTGTTTGTTACTTGGTGTGTCGATCATTGTGTCAGTCCCTGTTATGTTAAACAACAGAAATAGGGAGGCAGGAAGGAAGGGATGATCTCATCAAAAGGTATGAGGTTATTAGAAAGTGTGATGTCACCAGAGAGTGTATCATTTATTCCGATTATTTTTTACCAGCTGCTAATGATGTTATATTAAAAGATTCAAGGTCCGTATAAATGTCAAAAATCTCCCCCACTAATGGCCATTCAAGATTTTTATTGAAAATAATTATTGCAGAATATTTCCATATCTTGATATTTCATAAATATGAGAATCAACCGACTTGAAGAAAGTCTACTTGCTCTTCTTCTTCTTTCTCCTCCCGCTACTACTACCACAGATGGTGGATACATCGTTGAACTTACGGTTCTTGTTTCGATTCTATATTTGTTCTCCAGTCAGTTTCTGGCATTTATAATCCATTTCCCAATAATCCTGGTATACTCCTCATGTCCTATAAGAATCCGGTTTAATACATTCCCCAATACTTATGAGTCTTCTTTCTCCATCTATCAGATTGTAGCATATGAAAGGTCGTTTTTCCTTGACTCACAGAGACTAATTCTAAAAGTGAAAGATTTACCAACAAAATAGCATTCAATTGATTCAATGTAAATAGAGATATAATTCATTATTACAGGAAGTTTTTTTAGCCTTTATCAACATCCATTGAACTTTTTCATGAAGTTGGACTAATTTTCAAGTACGGATGCTCAAGATCAGAGAGTAGTATCTATACTCATTGAAAATGTTACTGGCAAACGCAATATATATATATATATATATATATATATATATATATATATATATATATATATATATATGTGTGTGTGTGTGTGTGTGTGTGTGTGTGTGTGTGTGTGTGTGTCTGTGTGTGTGTGTCTGTGTGTATATATGACCACTATATCAACCTAAGACAACGAATCTCCATGAAATCCCTAAGAGAAGAAATCAAGCGAAGAATCACTCTAGGATCGCAAGTATACGACAGAACAAGTGCAACATTCAAAAACAAGAAGATCCCATTAAAAGAGAGTATAAACCAATGCATTCTCTCAATAGTCACCTATAGAGATTAAACAAGGAAATTAACCAAGAGACTGGCTTGCAGACTTAGAAGCATACGTGCACATCAAAGAGTTCTGCTCAACGTCACATGGAGAGATAACAAGACAGCACAATATATCAGGGAGAAAACAGGAGTCTCAGACATCATAGAATCCATTAGAAAACTTAAATGGCAATGGGCTGGTCACGTTGCAAGAATAGCAGACAACCAATGGACATTACGATTCATAACGTGGATCCCTGGAGATCAAAGTAGACAAATCCAGAAAGTATTGCCTCTACGATACCCACGATTGAGAGGTGTGACGAATCCCGAGGAATAACTACGTCTAACGACGGATGATATATATATATATATATATATATATATATATATATATATATATATATATATATATATATATATATATATCCTTTTATATATGTGGATTATAATTTGTCACTTGGTTCATTATTTATTTATTTATTAAGCGTCCTTTTATTATTATTATTATTATTATTATTATTATTATTATTATTATTATTATTATTATTATTATTAGGAATCTCACACCAGTTGCCTGGTGGTAACCGCTGGAGTTTGAGTGACAGCAAGTCTCCTCAAGTCTCCAGCCCTCCTCTCCTCGTACTCATAGATCGCAGTAATTTTGCGATTTACAGTTTCACACCGGTTGCCCAGTGGTTATCGCTGAAGGCTGAGTGACAATAAGTCTCCTCAGGTCTTCAGCTAACGTCTCCTCTCTCTTTCGCATATCATGACAGAGCTACGATTCGTTGCAGTCCTTATATCTCTAGCACCTTCCTCAGTATCCGTCCAGTGCCCAGCAGTGCTGTGGTCTGTACGGTCTCTATCCTCCCCCTAATCCCGATCTCCTCCAGTCTCTCCCTCAGCGTTTTGGGGACAGTTCCTAGTGCTCCCACTATGACCGGTACTACCCTGGTTTTCATGTTCCACATTTTCTTTAACTCCCTTGCTAGGTCCTGGTATTTTTCCCTTTTCTCACCCTCCTTCTTCTTTACTCTATGGTCTGCAGGTACAGCAACGTCTACTATTTGGCAGGCCCTCCTTTTTTTGTCATTATTATTATCATTATTATTATTATATTGTTATCATTATCATTATTATCATTATTATCTGTAATAGTTGTATCAGAAGTAATAGCGGTCGTATTGCCAGTTGCCGTACACATTCTGAATAAATGAACATACCTATTAAAATTCTCTTCAACGGTTACGTCGTCACTAGGAAAAGATGATATACAAGCCGACTGTAATTACCATCTTTATCCGAATTATTATTAATTAAAGTCATAGTTTCTGTGCCTCTTGTATAAACGTTGTTGTTGTTGGTGTTGGTGTAATTTATGATTGTGCAAACTTCGAAGAAAGGGGGGCTGGGGGGAGTCAACGGCGCATCTGCTGACGGTGTCGTGACCTGTTGACGAATCGGCGAGGGATTTCATTCGATTCTATAAGATACTGTCAACCGAATCTGCCACCAAAACTGTCAGCATAGGTTTCTGTAGTTTGCATATTGGCACGGCTAGCGGGCTGGCTATGTATGTGAGTATATATAACGCATACAGGCCGTATCAATTGAGCTAGAGGGCTGAAATTTTAAGATTTTCTCCTTATTATGTATGAAAAAACGTTGTTTTTTTTTGTAGTCAAACCCCCGTCTAAACACTTTTTGGGGAAGGGATTGGGTTTGCAATGTAATTTTATGCTAAATTGATCCCTTACTTGTCTCCTTTTTTGTGATCACTGCCTAACAGGGGGTGAGAGAAGAAACTTATTCATTGATCACCGTTTTTCCAATTTTTCTAATTGATCACTCTCAACACTGCATGCAGCCAAAAGACGTTGGTCACATGACGGTTTCTATTGAGTGACCAACCAGACCTGTCCAGTTTATATTTATGTCGCTCTCAGCCGCTTCTCCTTTTCTTTCTCCTGATTATGGCGTCATGCAAGGATGATTGTACCGAAAGATCAGCGCCCGCACCTCTCTTTCTTGAAAAAACACAATGTTTTAATGATTATTATGCTTATTTGATCTCTTGGTATATTTAAGGCTGTCACTATTATTTACACTCGTTGAGTTTTCACACCTGAAGTGTCTGGTGATTTTTCTCTGGAGATCAAGTGATAGCAAGTCTCCTCAATACTCCAGGACTCCAATCAGCATTCTACCTTACTCCGTGCAATTATCATTTGAGTTTTTACACCAGTAGTGTTAGATGATTTTCACTGAAGATTAAGTGACAGCAAGTCTCCTCAATACTCCAGGACTCTTATCATCATTTTCATAGACCACTGTAGTACTCTGGTTTAGTTTCACACCAGTTGCCCAGTGGTCATTGCTGAAGGCTGAGTGACAATAGGTCTCCTCAGGTCTTCAGCCAACATCTCTTCTCCCCCTCACCTATCACGCCAGTGCTGTGGTTCACATCTCCGCTTTCATTTTCATTCCTCTGTTAGGCCACTGCTCATATTTAGTGTTGCAGTCCTTATATTTCTAGCACTTTCCTCAGTATCAGTGCAGTTCCAAGCAATTCTGTGGTCTGTACAGTCTGAATCCTTCCTTTCATCCCGAACTCCTCCAGTCTCGCCCTCAGTGTCTTTTGGACAGTTCTTGATGCGCCTATTATTATTGGTACTACCCTGACTTTCATGTTCCACATCTTCTTCAGTTCTCTTGCTAGATCTTGGTATTTTTCCAGTTTTTCACTCTCCTTCCTCTCAAATCTATGGTCTGCAGACACAGCCGCGTCTATTATTTGGCAGGTTTTCCAAGTGGCTGGTGGCTTTCACGAGGCATCAAGCGACAGCAAGTTCCTCCAAAACTTTAGGAATTTTCTCAGTATTTCAGGTGATTTCAGTCGTCTGAATGGTATTGATTCTCCGTCAGTCTCCAATCCCTTTGCGTTGGGCTTTTCAGGGCCCTTTCCAGAATACCAACCACTTCCGGTACCACCGTCACTTACATATTCGATATTTTTCTCAAGATATTTATCTAGCTTTTCACTTTTTTTCATATTTATTCATGGGCGTCCGCTAAGGGAAGAGATTAAAAGGGGCATTTGTGCTCCCTGGATCAGACCTTGTCACTTTGGGTCAGGAGGTTGGAATCCCAGTGTCCATGATGCTGTACGATTGATTTATGTAACCCCAACAATGTACCCATATAGAAGATGATATCATCCTTCACTTGTACCAGAGTTGCCTCAAAGATATATTCCGAATATATCATTTTGTCCCCACCCCTGGAAATATAGCTTAATTTCCAAAGCTCGCAATCATGGGCGTCGAAGAGCCAGTACTTTCTGAATGTCATGTTTCTAGTTCGTCACACCATCTTATTTCATGTCGGTTACAGTTTCGCATATGATCTCTGGGGATCTAAACTCCCCGACATTTTAGTAATTTTGTTGTATGAATGAGTTCCATTCTCGCACGGGTTTCCAATTCTTCCTATCTTCGTGTAAGGATCTTCAGATATCTGTCCGGCTCATGCCTTTCAGGTTCAGACATTTGTCTGAGGTTCACTAACTGAATCTTAACATTTACTTTCTTTTAAATCTTCTTTTCTTGCTTTACGATGATTGGATCTCTGCCCCCCCCTCTCTCTCTCTCTCTCTCTCTCTCTCTCTCTCTCTCTCTCTATATATATATATATATATATATATATATATATACGTCGGTATGTGATGATGTTGCTGTGTACTCTTATACAGAAACGACATCCGCAAAAATAAAAATGATAACTTCTCGCTTGTCACTCATCTTTTCCACCAATCTCTGTCGGTGGTAGACTAATCGGGATTATGATCATATTGAACAATTATAGGAATCGAAACAGAACCCCTGACAGAACCTAATTTGGGGAGAGGTGGTGCCGGCAGGAGGATGTCAGGACCAGATCACTGGATACACAAAGCAGTTCCCTTGAAAGAGACGCTTCAGTGTATACGCCATTTTAGAAAACAGGAGAAAAAGGTTTTCGGTCATTTCGTATCGACTTTTCAGATCTTCACAGGACTTTATAATTTATCAGTTTATTTATAGGAGGTGCTACCCCAAAGTTCAGGGAATCTGAGGTGCTAAATGGTTTCCTCAAAGAATCGAAATAAATTTCTAGAGAGTGATAAAATAAAAAGTAAAAAAACAAACTCAAGTATGTCTAACTCAAGGAAAAGATTTGCTTTCGTGTACATATCACCTTTTTTTGTTAATTTTTTAATGGGGTGTCCTAAGCGAACACGAGATGTTAAATTGCTACCGCAAACGGAGAGAAAAAAATTGATGAAAAATGATAGAAAAAAAAAAGAAAAAGAAAGATATCTTTAAGAAAAATTTTAAAAATAGTTTCCGTATAAAAAAGAAAATATTGGATATGAAGTGATCCGACTGAAATATTCCCATTTATTTCATTAAACATGTATGCAGCAAAATTTTCGGCGAACCACTGGAAATATTTTCTCTGAAAAAGATGGCTGACACCCGTTGAAATGCACCGAAACATTCCCACGGTAAGATAAAAATGATTGAGATGCAACACGTATTTTCTCTTGAGTTTTTCTCTTCACCTTTCAATTATCACTTTCATCAATATATAAATATATATGAATTTAAATTGCATTATATTATATATCAAACTCTGTTTGAAATGATTTCCCATTATTACATGATTCCTGCAGCAGCCCCATTTACTTGAATTACTTATTCTATTTACGTTTTGTAGGCTAACTAAATTTGTTCGTGGTTGTTTTGGGATCTATCTATGTCAAAACTCAGAAGAATTTTTTTTTTTGCTGGAACTGACACTCGAGCACGTTTTTGAACAACTAACAATGGCATTATGATTCAAGACGATGTTGTGACCTTATTTCAAATCTATTTAATGATACCTTTTTTTCAACTCTGGATTACTTTCTGATGTTTCATCCCCCGAAAAGAGTCAGGTGAAAAGAGCTTTTCAGGAACTATCCTCTTTTTCAAGCTAAATTTTCTTGAGCATATCTATTTTCATTTTTACAAGATATTTTGAAACGTTCAAATACAGATATACTCACCACGTCATCGAGGGGATGGCACTGTGTTTTATCATCTACATCTTCAATATGAAATATTCTAAACTATTAGAATTCATTTTTGACTTTTATTTGCCTTCTCCAGCTTATTTCAATTTTTTCGTTTCTCGGGATAAATTGCTTTCAACAGAGAAGGCCAAAGGATGGTTTGGTAATTCTTTTCTGATCAAAATATATACCCGTATATTTACAGGTAATTTTATTTAAAAAAAGAAATTTTTAAGAGTTAAAATACACGTATACTAATCCCGATTTTGGATGGCCGACACTATTTTACAATCATTTTTTCAATGAAATATTGTAAACCATTATTATTCATTTTTTAAGATTATTTACCTTCAACTCATTTTATTTTTTTGTTTTCTAATGTTAATTTTGAGGACCGACTCTATTTCATTATCAGTTATTAAAAGAAATATTTCAAACCATTATTATTCATCTTTGAAATTCATTTTATTCTGTTCTTTTCTTAGGATACAATTTGTTTCAACATTGAAGGCCAACGAACGCATGATTATTTTTTTCCGATCAAACCCTTGCTGCTTTCAAGCAAACCGCTGTTGTCTTTGGTATAATGTCATTCTGGGGAAAAAAATGTTTACCTTTGGGTTGCTGTTGGGGTTCTATTAACGATGTAGCAATGATGCTGGACTGGGCCATTACTTGCCGCCAGTTCTATATCTTTTTTCAAAAACGCAAAAGTTTATCAGATCATAATTACGAATGAACCCATCAACCAACAAGTAAAAGAATTTCAGCTCCATAACAGAGGTAAGCGAGTTACTTCAAAGCTGTACTTTCTTACGACTGACGGAAAAATAAGGCTCCAGATACGGTTAATTGTTACATCGTAAATATATCCAACCCTCTTTACACCTACGTTTTTGTGTTTTTTTTGTTTTTTCCAAAACTAACACTTTCACATAGATAACGAAAGTCTTACTGCTTGGAAGCACCAACAATTTCAGTTTTAGGATTGCGCTGGTGAAGCTTCCACGCACCTTTCGTAATTTTTCGAAAAAGAAAATCTTCGATTTCAATGGGGTCTCCGTTCATGCTCCCAGAATACAAGAGTATCGAAGAATATGTTTTCTTCGTGTTTCTTCCATCTTGGATTGTCATGAAAACTATTAAAATTAGATCTAAGAAATCAAACTATGTATTTTGAATCAGCATCATCCAGAATGTTTTTTTAAATTTCATTTTTGACCAACTCTAATTTAGCAGTTATTGTTTGCCCCCCAAGGCAAAGCAGTCCAATAGTCGAATGGTTAGAGCATCAGAAAATAGAATTAGAGGTTCGAGCTTGGACAGGAAAAAGCCTCTTTTTCCTTTAAATTTCATGTGTTTTCAAACTATTTGACCTACTAATTCATGGGGTCTGCACTCGCACTTTCAGAGAACCAGGGCGTATTTACATGTTTATAAACAAGTATTTTGGGCTGTAATTCACTTTTAAAATCATGGCCGAATGTTTTCCCTCTCTCATTTCTGATATAATTTTGTGTGTGTCTATTATATATAAAATACTACCTTTTCTCTCTTTAAATTTCCTGCGCTCTCACTTTAGTATTTCTACCTACAACACACATATTAAGGTGAAATTTTACGAAATCTCTTTTTTTAGGGAGGGGGGGTCTGCATCCGCTCACATAATAAAAACCAATGTTAGCGTTAAAGAAATCAGTGAGAACAACAATACACCAGTGTTTAGAAACCCGCTCAATACAATAGGCGGACCGAGTTCAAAACCTGTGCGAAAAAGTTTTACTTTTTTTTCAGTTTTGTGTGCTTCCAATTGATTAGACCCTCAAATCATGTGTAAATCTGTCAGTTTAGAGAAAATAAACGTTTGAAGATTTCATGAGAGGGGGTTCTATTTACAATGTGACTATGATATTAAACTGCACCGTTACTTTCGATTCGTCCTTGTGACAGTGGACGTGAATTTCCCCCTCTATCATTGCTAATACCAGTTTGGAAGAATCTTTTTAAGAATCTAACCGTAAACTGACAATAAAACATGTTTTCCACTGAACAAACATGCTAATCCTAATTCGACCCTAATCCAAATCCTAATCCAAACATAAATATAAAACATGAGCACAATTTGAATCCATTGGTCCGCCTTGACATGCGAACTACTAGTGCCAAAAATGATCAAATGATTCCTCAGTAATTTGGAGGAAGAGACGACACTGACTTTTGGGAAACATGCTGGTGATGATTATTGGCCGTAGATGATGATAAATGCAGATTCATGCAATCATACGTGTATATATACAAGTAAAAAGACAATATCAGAAGGCCTGCAGTACAAATCTCTCTTTAATTGCGACTTTTCGCTTAACTCAGCTTTGTCGACCCCCCCAACTAAAACGTCGAAATAAAAGAATCGTTTGTCCTGCATACCTTCTGATATTGTCATTTAACCATCATATTGTCGGATTAACCATAATCCATACCAATACACTGATTATATATATATATATATATATATATATATATATATATATATATATATATATATATATATATATATATATATGCACATAGTACATAAATACATGCGTATATATAAATAATGGTGTTATGAAGTTTCCACACAAAGAACAGGTGATAACTTTAAAATGTTTTGAAAATTTTAACAGCAGAAAAGAATGTCGATTGCCATGGATAACACCAGCCAAACACGGAACACACACACAAAAAAGGAATCTCAGACTTGTTCCCTTGCGAGTCAATCAGCTGCTGTTCCTGCATTATCCTTCCTTACAAATGCATTTATTGTGTTTGAAAGTTTCCTCTCGGAAAAGGAAACTGCATGCGATAGCATAGTTGGTAACGGCTTGGAAAATGGTAATCCGCCACCCGAGTTCAAACTCCGATCGCGGCAGTTAATGTTCATTTTGCACTAGCACCATGAACACATGAATTTAGCTATGCGTAATCAGTAAGATATAGATATGTCTTTCTTGAAAGGTTGCTAGTTTGAGAAATGGACAAATCTGATTCCTAAACAATGGTTTGGAAACTCGTTATGGTGGTTCGGCGTCTAATTTGACTTCTTTTCGGCTGTGACCTGATGACAGACGTATCACTCGCTGCTTTTCTGAGAGGAAGATTCTGACGACAGGGCACCCTGGAATCTCCATACACTTCGCCTTGGATGGAGCGTTCCACGGAGAACGGATTTAAAGTTAAAGTTTCCAGAAGTGAGTCTGTTTCAGTCGTGGAGTCTATATATTCAAAGGATGATTAGAAACTATTTTCGTAAGCAAAACTTAACCCTAACCCTTCACCATGAAAATACACAGTGTTACGACATCAATAGAGAATAAACAAAAAAGACACACTGCTAATTATACAAATATATTAACTTGGGATGATTCGGTATCAGACCATTTCTACCGAGAGATCCGATGAGGATGGAACCCAATAACAACAGCCAGCAAGAATAGCTTTTTGATCACTGCTATACGACTTACGCTCAGATCTTCAATTTCTCTATATATACTTACTCTAGTATGGTATCAGACCATCAATCCTAGGATATCTGATGTGGATGGAACCAACTTACAAAGGCCAGCAATAATGTTTTTGAGGAAGTTCCTGTCCTACACGTTCACACGTGAAGTTCCCCACGTTATACCAAACTACGAGTGCGTATTTCGAAAAGGTGGATAGAAGGTATTTTTTTAGCAAAAATCCCCCTGGATAGAGAAAGAGTCCAGTGTTGCAGACAGAGAACCAAGAAAATCACGCTGTTCATTATCAGAGTGGATACATAAAAGGCGAAAAAAGAAGGTTCACTATGGACACCATCGAGTGGCAATGCACAAAATAAATGAATAAACAGGTCTGGTTGGTCACTGGATAGAAACCGTAATGTGACCAACATCTTTTGGCAGCTTGCCGTGTTAAGGGTGATCAATTAAAAATTGGAAAAAAAGGATGATCAATGAATAAGTTACTCCTCTCACCTTTTGTTTGGACAGTGATCGCTAAAAAGTCTGTATTAAAAAAAATGAAAAAAACAAAACAAGCAGATCAATTTTGCTCAAATTTATATTTTATCTTAAACGGAACACTGAAAATTTATTGTGGGGGATGGGTACAAAAAACAAGCAAAAAAGCTTTATGCATGATACATACATACATACATACATACATACATACATACATCGTCAGCCAGTCTGGTAGCTAGCCTGACCAACTTGAAAACTGAAGAAACTTATCTTGACAATTTTGGTTTTTAATATATATGTATACATTCTAACTTTACCTGAATTTATATCCCTCGAAATATCTCGTTTTGTATATCAGATAGCAATTCAAGTTAAATTACAGTTGCGAAATCACTTCTTTGTTTTGTTTGATGTGGTTATCGTCTGGCTGCAGATGTCCCTCATTTGGGTGCATAATGTGCTTGTACCGAACAACGAGAGAAGCAGATGTGTTGCTGAAAGTTTCATAAACTTTATTGCATTCACTTGACTTATTGTGTGCGTGTCGCCCCCTCCTTCCCCGGCCGACCCCCCTACCAAAATAAAAGAAAAAGATAAGCGAGTGCAACAAGCGTGTTTATTTTTTTTTTTACCATTGAACCTGTTGCCCAGGAGTATTCACAGATGCCTTTTTTGTAAAGCTTCTCGACAGTGAAACAAAAAACAAAACAACAGCAACAAAACAGGGTCTTTTTCGGTTAGTCCCCCCCTAGCCTGACACCAAGTAATTATAGCTATTACAGTTCACCGTATTTTTTTGTTTGCTGAATAAATGTGGATAAAAAATTTGAGGACATTTCGGCAACATTTTGGCCGTTATCATCTTATGGGATTCTGATAAAGGGTCAGAGCAGTGGTCACCAACTTGGGCGATACCACCCACTTGTAGGCGATTTAAGCTTTTAAGTGGGCGTTGGATTTATCTATGGATCTCAAGGTATGTCCTAATTTGTTGCTATAAAGTATCTTTAATTTGGAATGTACTATTCTTTGGTGGTTGTTATGAATAACAAAGCGTTATTACAAAGACAGCCAAATAAAGACAAAATAGCGGCATTTATTTTCATTATTGTTTTTTCATATGATAAATATATTATATGTTTACTTTGAGGGGCATTTAAGAGATTTTGGAACGTAATCACTTGCCAAGTTACCTAAGAATGAAAATTTTCAAAGTTTTAGCAATTTTGACTAATCCAGCAGTTTTAGCTACTTGAAATAGCCATTAAGTGGCTAATTGGAAAAAAATATAGAGGGCGGTACGGAAATTTAACCCTAACAAAAGTGGCCGCCAGACAAAAAGAAGGGTTGGCTTAGAGTAATCAGTCACCCAGGGCAAAAGTTAATTCGTGTTGGGGGCTTTTTAAAAAAGAAAATTACATCAATCTAGCAAACAAAATACGTTATGGTGTAATAGCAATAATTATCTGAAAGTAAACCCCAGACATAGCAGATGCATAATTTATCGTTTCCCCCAAATATCTACCTCATGTATATTCTTTATTTCTTTTCTATGAAGTGATCATTAAGCAAATATCAATCCATAAAAAACCCATAGAAGTAAATTGTGTATCATGGTTGTATGTCCCGTCCGAGGCATGTTATACCCTCAACGTTAAAATGGATAGGTCAATGTGAAATAGATTAACAAAGCTAAACAAACATTCAAAGGGTTGTAATGAAATGTGATAGTCTATTATGACATAACAATGAATTATACGTCACAGAATTGTTGGACGTTTGTGACTAAAAGAAGAGAAATTATAGTGTGCAAGTGAATGAAAAAATGTTTAATGTTGAGCTGAGACTCTAAAAAAATTAGAAATAGAATACTTGAATTATAAAAAATAGAGTACTTGATAAAATAACTTTAGGCTCTTTAGAGGAACAAAAATAACATCATTTTTGCCTGGTATGTGCTAATATTTATTTTAAAAAAATGTTACCTTCAAAACGAATATCGTAACTTACTACGTATTATACACATAACAGCCCCAATAGGCCAGTAACATAACGATATCCTAACCATTGACAATCGTCTGTTTTCTTGATTTGCAATGCATTTCCATAGTAGATATTCATCTATTACATCATGCAACGAGTTTTTGTTCCTGGGTAGTGAGAGTTATTTTTCAATTGCTTTAAAAAAGAAAAAGTAGTTAAAAATAGCTATTATTGTGATGAGGACAGTCATATTTCGAAATGCGCTTATTTTTCAATAGGACAACTGGAAAATTTGTGCATTCTTAATCACAGAAAGTGAGAAAAAATCTTCATATAAATATCACTGCCTAGGTCATAAGAGCAAAGTTTAAAAGGAATAATCGACATTTTCAATACTTTTTAGACAAAACTGATAAGAAAATAACACTTATTACTGAGGAACAAAAAAAAAGAGTTTTTTTCTCAGTGTTATACACATGATAGCCCTGATTTGCCAGTGTTGTATATTCGTATAATTTAATTCACATGTCGACGGCTGCATTTGTGGTATTTAAAATCTTCACCAAAAATGTCAACAAAGGTTTCTTCAGTTTTCATTTTGGTTCTGCTGGCTAGCTATGTATGCATGTATCACGCGTTCAGGCAACACCAATGGAGCTAGAAGACTGAAAATTTGAACAGTCACCCCTTATTATATATTCAAAAATTTAAAAACAGAAATAAGTCCCCAGTCGGTTCTTCCGTAGGGGAGGGGTTTCAATTTACAATGTATATTTATGTTGAATTGATCCCTTAGTTGGTATACACCCATTTTGATTTTTAGTGATTACTGCCCAACAAAAGGCGAGAGAAGCAACTTATTCATTGATCCCGTTTTTCTGGTTTCATTAACTTATTTCAGTGATGGTTTAAAAACCCACGATCTTATTTTTCGACGTGACTGGCAAAATGCTTTCTTTTTCTTTCTTTCTGTTTACTTATTTTCATTTTCTTTTGTTATCTCTTGAAACTTTTAAATTCATTGAAATAATTTCCCAAGATATCTATTTTATGTCTTTTCACCCAGCAATAAACGTTTTGTTTAAGTGCTAAAATTGAAAAAAAAAAGTGAAGAAAAAGTCTCCTGAATGCCATTATGAAACACAGTGGAAACTTTTTTTTTCAGTAAATGCAATCCTTTTCTTTATTACCTCTTTGGAAACCTTTTTTTTAAAATCATCGTCAGCCTTGTCAGCCGTTTGATAAATTACGTACGATAGGCTGGAAGTGACTAAGAACGTCTATGTCTCAATACACCTAAATTAATAAAAATTGAATTACCTAAATACGCCTAAATTCATAAGAACTGAATTAGATATTAGAGACGGAATTACACTATTTGCTATATTCAATTATACATATTCATTTTACAAAAATGTTGAGCTTTTAAATCTAATATTAGAGATGGGATTAAATTAAATCAAGTATTGGAGACGGGGACAATACCGAATATATCTTTTAACATATATGTATACTTTGAGCCCTTACAGCTCCAAAAAGGGGTAAGACAAGGTGATACCAGCTCACCCAAACTCTTCACAGCCTGTCTCGAGATGATCTTCCAAAACCTAGACTGGGAAAATAGAGGAATCAAAATAGACGGCCAGTATCTGAGCAACCTCAGATTTGTAGATGACATCACTCTTTTCACAGAGAACCTACACGACCTCCAACTAATGCTAGATAAACTAAATGAAAAAAGCAAGAAAGACGGCCTACACATGAAATTCAGCAAAACGAAGGTCATGTTCAACAACCACGTCGGAAATAAGAAGACAACTATCAAAATCAAAGATACAGAACTGGAGAAAGTAGACCACTACATCTACCTAAGACAACGAATCTCTATGAGACCCACGAAAGAGGAAGAAATCAAGCAAAAAATCACCCTAGGATGCCAGACCTTCGGCAGAGCAGGCTCAACCTTCAAAAGCAAGAAGATCTCATTAATCCTAAAAAGAAGAGTATACATTCAGTGCATCCTACCGATATTCACTTATGGGGCTGAAACATAGAACCTAATCAAGAGACAGACTTGCAGACGGAGAAGCATTCAATGTGCACATGAGAGAATAATGCTCAATCACTTGGAGAGATATGGACAGCGCAGTATATGAGGAAGAAAACAGGGGGCAGATATATCATAGAATCTACTAGAAAGCTCAAACAGCAATGGGCTTGCCATGTTGCAAGAATGGCAGACAACTGATGGACATCATGGCCCAAGAGATCACATGCGAAACCGAGGCTGACAAAATGCTAAATGTAGAGAACGAGACAAATTCAGAAAGTACTAGCTCCGCGACGCCCACGGTAAAGAAATGTGGCGAATCTTGGGGAAGATCTGTGTCCAACAACGAACTATAAAAGACTGATGATGATGATGATGATGATGATGTCATTATATTGGGCAGTTTATGTCCGACAGAATGTGATAAATGTAGACACATTGTATTAGGAAACATATTTCGTCCAGCACCGGAATTAACTAAGTTGCAAATCAAACAGCCAACTAAGGTCGTTCCAAGCTGGCATAACCCTGGCTGCAAATAATGAATTCCTTGGACCTGGTTGGTGTTGTATCTTTTATTTCCATTTCTGGGATGCATAACCAACAGCCGAACCTTTTCTTCTGCTCATAATCCAATGTTCACAGTCAATTTCATCAAGTGAAGACAGACGAGTATTTATTCGGATATGGTCATCTTAAAAATTTATACTTTTCATTTTGGCGTCACGACTCACAAAATGTTACATGAAATCTGAACGCTGTCTCTACTTCTACGACGATATCGCATGAGAGAAAAAATGTCTTTGGATTAAAAGTTGATATTTTTTTTGCTTTGTGAACAGAACAAACAAGAAAAATGGACGAATGCAAGAAAGGATGACCGAAGAAAAATGAACGAAAAGGTGATCTAAAAGAAAGAATGAAAGAAAGAAAGAAGAAAAAATTTAAAGAAAAAGAAGGGAGAAAAAGGAAGAAAGAGAGTGTAACAAAAGGAAAGCAATAAACTTTTTGAAATAATTCGAAATAAATGAATAAATAAAAGGACTGGAAGAAAGAAAGAAATGGAAGAGTGGTATAGATTACGAGGGTAGAGGGAGGAATTAAAGAAGAAAAAAAGAATAAGTTGAATATGTATTATTTTTCTCTATCAAGTGAAGAAAGACAAAGCAGGATTGGAGAATGCAAGAAAGAAAAATAGAAAAAGTAGAATGAGAAAGAAAATGAAAAAGAAAAGCAAAAGGGAGAGAGTAGGCGAGGAAGAGAACAGAAAGTAACAAAGGAAAAAAATGAATGATTTATGGGAAAAAGAATGGCGAGAAAGAAATATAAAATGAAAGAAATGAAAAAAAAAAAAAAAAAGAAATAAAGTAGGCTAAATAAGGAAAGAAAAATAAAAACTTGGGAAATCTCGAATGTAAAAATGGAAGATAAAAAGATTGAAGGAAAGAAGAAAGTTGAAGAGAAGAAAAAGCAAAATGGAAGGCGTGAGAGAGAAGAAGAAAATAAGACTAAGAAGAAAGAAAACAGGTCTGGTTAGTCACTCAATAGTAACCGTCGTGTGACCGACGTCTTGATGTATCATGACGGACATTATGAAAAGAGGTGTTCAATTAATAAAATACTTATCTCGCATTTCCCTGCGGAATGATCTCGAAAAATATCCAAATTTGAAAAAAGAAAAAAAAAAGAAAAAAAAAAGAAAGATCTATTTAGCACAAACTTATATTGAATATTGAATCCCCAATACAAACCTGTTTAGGGGAGGAATTTTCGAAAAAAACCGAAGAAATCTCTTTTTTGTTTACATAATATTGAGTAAATATTTGAATGTTCAACCCTCAAGCCCCACTAGCGCAGCTTGTACACGTGGTACACACATACATACATTGTCAGCGAGTCAGCCAGGCCAACTTGGAAACTTAAAGAAACCTATGTTGGCAGTTTGGATTGACGGTTTCTAAAAATGATAAAAAAAGAAAGAAGTGATAAAAAGAATGGAAGAGAGAAAGAAAGAAAGAAAGGAAACAAGATGTAGCAAATAGAAAGGTATAATAAGAATAACAGCGAGGAAAAGAACAAGAAGAATGAGAAGAACAAGGAGAAGAAGAAGAAAAAAAGATCGAGAAGAAGATGGAGAAGAAGAAGAAGAAGAAGAAGAAGAAGAAGAAGAAGAAGAAGAAGAAAAAGAAGAAGAAGAAGAAGAACAACAACAACAACAACAATAAGAAAAGGTAAAAAGGTGAAGACTTAAAAAAAATACTTGAACAAAAAGTCAGTTCCAAGGCCAGTCTTGAGTTGAATTTGGACAAGAGATTCATAATTCGTCTTCAATTTGTCTAATCAGTCGATTCGCGAATCGAAATTATTTCATGAATAAATTGAAAAAAAAATTAAAATAGATAAAAGCGAAGAAGGGGAATAACTGAAGCAACGGTATAACTCTAAATGCCGCACATTTGAACGAGGGGAGAAAAAAAATGGATAAAAGAATAAAAAGTCGTTTTAAATGGAAGCATACCTTCATCGGCAAGTCCGCATATTTTCGAAGCACAACGATCATTATTTATCATTTCTTTTTTCTTTTTTTTTTCAAAGGATAAACGAAATTAGAATGAAAATTTAAAAAAAAAATGAACGCTTTATATTTGGAAACCTGAAGATAAAAAAAAAAATGAATCAAATATATTTTTCAACCTTTCTTCTATCCCTCGCTAAATTTCCGCCCCCCCTCTCTGATGCCGTGTAGGAGATAAAAACAAAAGGATTAAAAGAGAAAAATGGAAGAAAAAAAAAGGCGAAATTAATAACATTAACCAGAATTATTTAAAATCATAAGATCGATACCACCTGCCTCTTCTTCGGGTATTTTCGAGCAACGAAAACACCCAGAAGAGCAAAAAGTCAAAATGAATAAAAATGAAAGCACACTTAAAAAACGACCAAGGGGTAAGCTCTAAAACAATGCAATTGATAATTGCTGGATTTTCTATAAAGCAGACGAGAAATTAATCAAGATGTTACATGACGCGATCTCATAGCAAAAATGGCGCGCTTTTTTGTTTTATTTTTGGTTATTGATTCTCTGCAACCGTTCATGGGCACTACTGCTGCGACTACAACTACTACTACTACAGATGATAATAATAATAATAGTAATACTACTAATAATGATAGCGATGATAATTTGAATTCATCGCACAGGACACAAATTAATTCACAATATGAGAGTGAATTAATTAAAGCGTCGTAATTAATTAAATTTTGGGCAAAGATTTTTTATAACTTTACAAAAGTTTCATTTTTATACTTTCTTACCATTTTCATTGTTCTTTGCTTTTGTATTTTTTCCTCTCATCTTCTTCCTTCTTGTTTCCTTCACCCCCCTCCCATCGTTTCCGCTAGTCTATCTTCCTCTCTATCTGCCTATCCTTCCTTTTTCTTTTACTTCTTTCTCTACATTCGACCACAAACTGAAACTCCGACGGACACGAGTAATGTCCTAGACATAACAGAAAACGAAGTGGTATTTGCCCTACGAAATATGAAACGCCGGAAAGTCCCAGGCGAGGATGGCAGAACAACAGACCGTTCAGAAGATGCCGGTGAGGTATTTTTGAAAGCGCTAATGCACTTATTCACACAGTGCCCACGAGAAAGATAGGTTCCCTCCAAAATGCTGTCTGGGAATGGTGACACAGTCACAAGAAAAGGGATAATCTTGACCTTAGCAACTGCCATCCTATTACACTACTAACTAACATGCATAAGCTATTCTCAAAAAATACTTGCGAATAGATTAAGTGGCACTCTAGATGAAAATCAACCATACGAACAGACAGGATTCAGGAGACGATATCCAACAATAAACCATCTGAAAATAATAAATGGACTTATCGAAAAGGTATTAGAACACAAAGAAACTTCTTGCTTAGCTTTCGTCGAATATGAAAAAATACTTGATTCTGTGGAACACATCACGAATTTTCAACTCAATGCAAGAAGAAGGTATCAAAAAGAATTACATACAAGACTTTCAGAACATATACGAAAATGCCACTCCAATAATTGGACTACATAACGATCCAAAGAAGATAAAGATAGAAAAAAGAGTAAGACAAGGGAGTGCAATTTCGCGTAAACTATTCACAGCGATTCTTGAAAGCCCATCCTGGGAAACTGACTGGGAGAGAACGGCAGTAAACATAGATAATATTTTAATTATTTAAGATTCATTGAGACCGTTTCGATGATTTGAATGATCTAAACAGGGTAAATACAAAAGTAGGGCTCTTATATACATACATATATATATTTCACGTGTAACACTTTTTAATGGGAGCATCACTCTGAGTCAAGGTAGAGTGCACAGATACTACACTCACACTGTAAGCAGAAGGTTGGAGAGCGACACATTGATCCGAGGCAGAGCGCACGTATTCTCTGATCCTAAGCAGACACGCTGATCCGTGCGTCATTTTTTACGGGTATTATCCTAGTAGAAAAAGAAATCGAGAGGCAGAAAGCGAAGAAAAACACCACAACATGTCTTTTCTGTAATGCTTCAAGCCTACATTTTGTATTCAATAAACGTCTTTGCAGAGCAGGTGTCACAAGCGAAATGACGCGGCGTGCAGCGTGGCATCAGATAAGAGGAACGGGTAGACAAAAAAAGAAAAAAAAAGAAAGGAAAAGAAAGAAAAGAAAAAGAAAAAAGGAGTCTGGTTTGTCGCCAAATAGAAACTGTCATGCGACCAATGACTTTTTGTTGGGGTGATCAATGGAAAAATAGAAAAAGTAATGATCGATGGATAAGTTACTCCTCTTGCCTTCTGTTGAGTAGTAATCACAAACAAAATCATTAAAGAAAAAGCGATGCCAGTCACGGAATACTAAGAGAATAATTTAGCATAAATTACATTGTAGATTAACCCCCCCACCCGAAAAAAACTATTTGGGGTGGTTAAAAAACAAAAAAAAAAGTTTTTCCTCAACATAATGAGTAGATTTTTAAATGTTTTTTTTTTTTGGCCGCCAAATGCCAGTGGTGCAGCCTAAGCCCGATACATACATAGATAGCCAGCCGGACTAACCTAAGAACTGAAGAAACCTGTTTTGACAGTTTTGGTGACAGTTTTACCGACTCCTTGTAGAAACAGATCCCTTAATTTCTGTCGACTTCGATACTTCTTTTCCACGTTAAGATCGACATCTAAACAAAGGACATCTCTGGCAGCTTCAACAACCTGAAACCCTTAGATTTTTTCTTATTTTTTTTATTCTATGATGAATTCTTTAGCTGTTCACCCTTTTTGTCGTCAGGGTTCGAATGTTCACAGCGATAGTGTTACTACCATATTACCAAATCGCGTCGGATATTCCGGTTCTCTTACGATCACCGTAGTTAAACAACGTCGATCCTTTAATTATCCAGATGGGTGACTGTCTGGGAACACTGGGTGCCGTATGCCGCAACAAGATTGTTTTTTGGTCGTCTCGGCTTATGTTCAGCCGCTGATTAACAGAGCATCTTGCCACGCTCGGATCAGACTGTGCACCCGGTCCTTCACGCAAGCACACGTTGCTGCTCATGACAGTGTGCTCCCTCAGGGGCTGCCGTACTCGTTTCGAGGGGGAGTAGTCATACACAGCTGTCTTGTCACTTGCTCCATTGTCACATTTTCCCGCCGGTGGCAGAGATCGGTGTTCGCACCACGTGAAAAAAAAAAAAAAAAAGAAAAACAACAACAAAAAACAAAAAACAAACTAAAACAAAAACACCACAAAAAACTATGATTTCGAATTTTGATTTTCGAGGCAGACCCTCATCCACAATAAAAATTAGTCAAACAAAACTTCCCAGTCGCATTCTTGCATTTGGACGTGGACCGTGCTAAGCTCACTAAATACTGAGTTACCACTCAATTCCTGATATGATGGCTATTGTTGTAGCACTAGGTTGTGCCACATAATTATGAAAGGAAAAATATGCTCCTTGATACCCTACAGTTGTTTTTGAAATCTGTAAATTTTGAGCAAGAGCTCAAAGAGTTGTCCGAGTATCAGTTCCACCACATTCCTTAAATTCTCATCGTCAACAACTGATTGAGGGCGCCCTAGAGGGTCATTATCCAGGCTCAGGGACGAAATTTATGAAACCAACGTCTTTCTAAGCAGGTTCCCATTCCAAATGCGAAATTGCCGCCTTTGAGACAGGATTTTCAGGATTTTTACCGGTTTCGCACTCATACAAATAGAACCTTTGAGAACAGCATCTACAAAAATTGGAGATTATCTCATCAAAGCTGATATTGGGAATCATAAGTTGAAAATATAAAAGAATGCTAAAGTAGTATAAATAGTTGAATATGTATAACTACATTTTCTGCCTCAGATTTTGGACAAAATCTCAATGATAAAGCCAAAAGCCCCAAAACAGACATTTCAAGTGGGAAAACCGAATCCTATTAGTAATGAAGTCGCTATCTATGTTGATGATGATATTAGAGGCGATAGTGATGGATCAGATGATGATGATGATGATGATGATACCAGGTAAGGATCGTCAAAGGTGTATGGGCATCAATTATGTATCACACGTACTTTCGTTTGCGATGCAGCGATGAGGAAGGTATCGGAAGTGTGTTCTTTCACTCACTTTTTGATTGGTGGATCTGTAATATTCACAGTGTTGATTTCTTACCATTTCATATTATCGACGTCTCGTTGGTGTTTGCTGGACGGTGAAAAAAATCTATATATTCCATACAAGGGGGAGGGTTGCATCGAAATCAAGCAATAGACTTTTCTTATAAAACAAATGATCTTTGATCGGTGAGAAATAGATGACGTACTCTCTCTGTCTTTTTTTCTTTCGTTGGAATGTCCGTAAATAGTGAGTTGGATTCTGTTGCGATCAACACAAAATGGATCAAATTCCGAGACGGGTGGCTTTGGTGACTTGTTTTCTTTGTTTAAAGTTTTATCATACGTTCTATTTTTTCTTTTTTTTTATCTCTCTCTCTCCTAATCCTTCTTATTTTTCTTTCATATTTTCTTCGTTGTCCACGGCTTGCAAGTTGTATTATTAAGATGGAGCGGAAAGAAAAAGTCTTCTTTGTGTGTTGAGATGGGGAAACTTTGGTTGGGGGTAATTTGGACACATCTTGCTTGCTTGAAGCGGATTTTTCGACATCACTTTTCTCAGGCCCAAGTTGATCCTCAACTCTATACACGAAATTATGATTTTTACTGGAGCCATAAAATGCCACAGGTTACCTCTTTCTGCTTTAGGCAAAGATTTCTCAACTTGACTCTATCCAGAGAGAGAGAGAGTATTATCAAATTAATTGTTTCTAGACAAGGGAGATTACTCCAATATGTCAATTTTTCAGAGAATATTAAAACTGTTATCGTTCTAATACCTCTTTCCTAACCCTAAGAAAATCGGAAAAAAACTTTGATTTACTCATGTGTAATGCGTGCATACATATTTCCCCCAAACGCATGTACTCACATGAATATATTTCACACACACGTACACACAGAGACATACGAATAAGCTACTTTACACACGCAGACATGCCCATATTAGTCTACCATACATACTTGCAAACACATATGTGTATGTGTGTTTGCGTATAGTTTCAATGTGAGTTACTTGTATATACATATATATATATATATATATATATATATATATATATATATATATATATATATACACACACACACACACATACACAAATTTACACTTAATTTATCAGCAATATCATTTTAAAGAATGAAGCTGGAGAACTTAAGGTTACATTCTTTAGAGCTTCCTCTTGAGTAGATCAAGTCTCTTAAAGTGATAGAAAACGATTGAAAAACAAAGAGAACTGTCATTTGAAAGCAAACATATCAATACATTGTCTATAACTTAAAGTTTTTCCCTTTTTTCTTGGATCATATTATCTGATGACGGCTGAAGAATGGATCGGCGGAAATTTTGTTTTGAAAACATCGAAGATGGAGAAAAGAGTTTCGATTGTTCAAACAAAAATAAAATTAAGTCAACATATATAATGAGTACAAAAAGCATCCGATACATTTTAAAAATTTGATTTCAAATGTCTTATACAGATTCAAAATTGACATAATTTGGACCAAAGATTAAAAATAAAAAGTAAGAAACTTTTGGAAGTATGCTGTGTTAGGGATGATCAATTAAAACATTGGAAAGAAGTGGTGATCAATGAATAAGTTACATCTCTCACCTTCTGTTAGGCAGTGAGCATTGGAAAGTCAACATTTTCAAAAAACCAAACCGGGATGCTACCGGACACAATTTGAGGGATCAATATACAACTGTAAATTGAATCCCACATTAAGAACTAGAGTTATTTTTTTGCTGGGGGGGGGGGGGATTGTAGCTAAAACAAAAAAAAACGTTCTTTTTTTGTTCATAATAAGGTGTAGATGTTTAAATTTTTCAATCCTCCAGCTTCATCGGTGTGGCCCGTACGCATCATGTGTACATACATACATACATACATAAATACATACGTAGCCAGACAGACTAGCTTGAAAACTGAAGAAACCTATGTTGACAGTTTTGGTTGACACTTTCGGTATCTAGAATTCCTATGCAGTCCCCCATCTTGGTACTGACTAGATTCAACGTTGCTTGATTCGGTGATCTTTCGATTACTGATACATCCAACATGATTTGGCTGTAAGCTTGAAGGTATATAAGTATTTTGAAATGAACTTTCATGTAATATATGGATACTTTTTACACTCACCGTATAAGTTTAGTGATAGAGTAGGTTATCTTTATACACTTTTCTTTACAAGCATCAAAATCAGTATGCGTATAGGTATGTCCATTGTAAATCTTTCATTAATCACACTGGTCAACACTAATTTTATTGCCAATGATAGAACAATTTCAGGGTTACCTTGGGGTGATAATTCCAAATATGGCATCTGTTTTGCTCGATTGGCGCAATCTTTTTAGATAATAGATACCCCCGTTTTTAAGTATTCAGCTTGTTCAACCTATCTTTAGGTATTTGGTCATCTAACTGATAGCAGATTTGATATTGGAATAGATTTTAGTTTCATCTTCATCATAGAGTTTCTGGAACTCATTAGGAAAAAAACAGTGAGCTTTGTATTCAATTATATGGGGGTAAAATCATGATTTAAGGGGTACCCATTATCTGAAAAACTGGATCCAATTCAGCATAATTAATGCCATTCTTAGATTCAACAACAGCCCAAATACCCTATATACGCTCAAACATCATTTCATTCTACTGTACTGTGTTATATATATATATATATATATATTATATAATATTTATGGAAAGGCTAACAAACATAGATGCTGACAATATCTGCAGCATCGGTATTCACAGCAAACTTAACATAAAAAGGATCAACATGATCCACAACCTGGGTTGTTTTCATTATAATTGCTTTCTCTCGCTATGTGTAGCTGTTCGGTAAAACTTGTTCAATTTCAAATAGATGACACACAACACACATCTGCCAAAATGTGTATTATACATATTCCACAAACAGTCTTGCAAACAAAAGAAAAATATTTTCGCGCGGGTTTGACGGATTCAAAGCGGTAAAAATCGTCAAATGAAATAAGAAAAATAGTCAGAAAACACTTCCAATGGCCAAAACGCACAAGAAAGATGCTAAAATAGTCAGTTTTGTCTAAATCACTTTGATCTATAATCATTTAGTTCTACAGCAAATTTCTCCCTTTTCTTGGCAAAATGCCTCTTTGTCAGCAAATTAAAAATCCCTATCAACATTTTGGAAGCTTGCACTCGGAATAAAAAGAAACATTAAGTACGCCGCTGGTGACTTTTTTTAGACTAAAGAGCCTGTAGACTGAAGTGATTTTAGACCAAAGTAATTTATACAAAACTGATATTTGCTAAATTGATGAAGTCGAAAGTGATGTATCCCCAAGATTTGTCATACCAAACAATCTAGTATGATACACAACCATCCGAATTTACCTCGATTACAACAAATCATGAAGTCATTATTCCGACATTCTTCATTATATGGATTAATATCTTTTGTAAGTGGTTGTACGTTGGAATTTTAATGTGTAATGATATTGATATCTAGCTGTTGTGCTCCCTGGAGGAATTCATCGCTTTGAAGCTGGCATGAAAAAATTATAAGAGCGAGCCACAAATGTTGACAGAATATCATGTTGATGTCTCTTTTAGCAGTAAATATATCACAGCGAAAACGTCATAAACTTTAAATTCTGGCAAGCCACTCTGATGATGCAGGGCTGACAACGGTGTTACTTGATGGCACTCGAATGCGAATAAACCAATTCTTATACTGTCTTCCACAAGGACAATGTGTAATATCAACCATTTTACCCTTGACACAAGCACAAGCAAAGATACAAAAATATTCTGCATATATATACATATATATATATATATATATATGCATATATATATATATATATATATATATATATATATAAATGCATTATTTCATATATATATATATATATATATATATATATATATATATATATATATATATATAGTATCGCCCATAAATGAGTACACTCATAACAATTTTGTTTTAAATAGAAAGTTAATCATTCTTTAACCCAAAATATAGCAGGATTTTATTATTTCCATTTGGAGATTACACAATCAAAGCAGACATTTTCAGGTATTATTTATGACCAAACTATGAAGCATTTAAATTCTATTGCTGAAAACATGGATATGTTGCTGGCCCAAACTGGGTTCACCTCTACGAAAAATGTTTGTTTAACATCAATATTTGGTGTTCCCTTCTTCATTTTCCATTACTGCTCGTAATCTTGACGCCCTCGACTTCACTTGATTTGCACAGTTACCGGATGTTTTTCCACCCCGACAGTATGCATTCTTTCAAATCTGTATTTTTTAGGTGGTCGTCATTCTTCGACTTTCCGTTTCAGCGAATTCCAATAAGATTTAAATCTGGCTCCAGGGTTTCTCAACCTTTTTCTTTATTACCCCCTTTTGGTTATTTTATCAAATTATTCGCCTTAGATCGGTTAGCAGTGTGGAAAATGGACTCGGCAACCAGAGTTTAAACTCTGACTGAGTCTGAGACTGGTACTAATACCCTTGGAAAAGGCATAAATCTGCCCCCACATTTATAGTAAATGGCGTATTGCAAAGTGAGTTGCGCCACTCGTTGACTCTAAGTCTACTACAAATATCACAAACCAGACAAGAGAAGTAAGAGATATGTGAAGCCCAGGCAAAAATGGCTGATGATGTAGCCAGCGTAGGGGCACTATTTTACTTTTATTACGGTGAATTGAATATAATTAACACACAGATTTCAAACAGAACAAGTCGGTCGCCGAGGCGTAGTTGAGGACGAGGAATGTATCCTTGGGCCCCCAATAGAGGGGACTCTTAAAAGCTTTATAGTTACTCTACAGCATCTCTTTTGACAAATCTCGCAAAATGTTGAAGGGGCCCTCAAGAAGCTCTCCATCTCCCACCATAGTGATCAAATATCTAGCAACGCCTCTTGTCAGTCGAATACATATAAAATTTGTGTTAATCTGGAGTAACCAAAAGATTGACCGACGAAATAAAAACCATACAGCGGGTAGAGGATAGAATCATGCTCAACATCACACGGAGAGATGGCACTACAGCACAGTATATCAGAGAAAAAAACAGGAGTCCGAGATATCATAAAATCCATTAGAAAACTTAAATGGCAATGGGCTGGACATGTTGTGAAGAATGTCAGACAACTGCTGGACATCACAACTCACAACATGGATCCCTATGTATCATATGCGAAGCTGGGGCTGGGAGAAATGGTGACAAATTAGACAAGCTCAGAAAGTACTGGCTCTGCGACGGCCATGATAGAGAGGTCGGGCGGATCCTGATGTCACGAAAATACTGTTGAGGATGATGATGATGATGATGATGATTAAAAAAAGGTATAAATTGTTTTAAGATAAAACCTTCTGTTATCCATACAATAAGAGATTCGTTAAAATCAATAAACTGCAAGAACACATTACGTAATCTTTTTTCAATTGAAGAAATATCTGTGTAAATGTGTGCGTGTGTACCGTGATAACTCGACAGCTGGCCAGTGTACAAAATTTACATTCGCCAGATATATCAGTCAGTGTACAAGGTGGTGTTGGACATGTTCCAAGAATGTTAGACAACCGCTGGACATCACGACTGATAACTTGGATCCCCAGAAATCATATGCGAAACTGTGGCCCGCAAAATATAAGATGGCGTGATCAACTAGACAAGTTCATAAAGTGCTGGCTTCGCAACGCCGATGATAGAGAGTTCAGGTGAATCTTGGGGGAGGTGTATGCCCGATGACGGACAAATAGAAGGCTGCTGCTGCTGCTAATGATGATGATGATCGGACGCAAACAACGGCTAGGATTTATGCCTTCTCTTCGGCTGGGTCTATCATGCAACGACAAATTTTAAATCATTGGATCAAAATCAAATATATAAGACCTTATTTTAATGCGGACGGTTGGGCCTCAACATCTGTTGATATGAATTTGTGATAAATTCTGTGCAACTGTTTGTCATCTGCTTCGAAAATGAAGCAACTCCGAGCGTACGGGCGGTAACAACAGCAAGGCTAGATCAGCGCATGCGCACTTCGTTGGCATCTCAAGATAATCGCTTTACTTGAGCGAATCAGCGATGCGCACCAGTTGACATTCACCAAATCAGAATTGTATCATTGTAGAAATTCTTATGGGTGATATGAGTGCACACACAAACGAACATTGGCGCGGCCTGTACGCGTGATACATACATGCATACATATTTATCCAGCTGGACCAACTCGAAAACTGAAGAAACCTATTAGTGAAACAAGTGATTTCGTGAAAACCCTAGTGATTTGTGGAATCCTCGAATTTTTCAGTAATTTTATATAATCTCTAATTTTACACTATGATCTGTTGTCAGACTAAAATTGGTTAATTTGAAGTGTATTCATCCCCAGTAATTTACAGTGTATATGCATTACTGATTAGCATAATTTGACATAAGGCCTGGTAGTAGGACAACCTTTGAGGATCGAACTCATTACATTTGTAATGGTCAGCATCACAAGTTTGTTGACCATCACTACACTGACTGTGAAACAAGGGATTTCGAGAAAATACTGGAATGTCCAGTGATTTCACAGAATCTCAAGGGATTTCACAAAATCTCTAGTGACACAATAGTTTCTAAAATCTCGTAAACTGACTTACTCTGAAGGCAGCGCGTCCCAGTTCAGTTGAACGTCTTCACTTTTGGACATTGAGCCATTGCCAAACCACTAAGTATCCTTTGAAAACTGAAATTATGTCTATATACTACTAATTCAGTGCTAGTTTCAAAAGTTCATGTTTAGAAAGGATCGGACATTATGATGTGTGGAGCATTTATACGTAATTCCTTCTTTTTTTTTCTTTCTCGCCTGATTTGTTTTACTTAGGCATCTGGGGAGAAGGACAAAACTTATACAAATCTAAATAACCTGAGGTTTTCTAATTGAACTGAATTTTTTTTATAAAAATGGCGTCAGTAGCGATCAATTCAAAATGTATTCTAAAGAGCGAAAGTTAAGAGGGATAATTTACTAAAATCATTGAAAAAGGTCTGTAATCTTTAATTTGGAAAAAAAATCTTTATTTGATGTCTCCAGAACCGTTGATTCAAACAACTTCAAATTCGATGCTGCACTGCCTTTATGCTGACGTATATATCTGGCAAATATCAACCGTCGAATAATCGTGTTGAACGCACACAGACATTTCTTTAATTGTAGTGAGATTACATGAAATATTTTCTGCACTTAATCTTAATCGATTTTTAAGGATTTCACAATAGTGTGGAAAATAGAAGGATGTATTAGAAGCAAACAACCAAAACTGTCAACACAGGTTTCTTCAGTTTTCAAGTTGGTCTGTCTGTCTGGCAATGCATGTATATCGTTAGATTGGACAGTTGATATCCAACAGAATGTAATAATTGTTGGGACGTTTTTATCAAGGAACATGATTCGTCCGGCACCGATGTTAACAAGTAACAAATCAAATAGCCAACCACGTAAGTAAATAAAGAAAATGAGCATCGTTCAGAAAGCGAATCCGTGTCCATAAGAAAGCAGTCTTAACGTTTATGCATGTATGCATCTATGTATTTATGTATTACGCGTACAGGCCCCACCAAAGGAGCTATAGGGATAAAATTTTCAATATTTACTCCTTATTATGTCTAGTCTTTGGTTTTTGAAAATACCCCCCCCTTTAATAATATGTTCGTAAGTTGATCCTAAATTGACCCCTTACTTTGTGTCCAGCAGCATTCGCATTTGTTTTTGAGAATTCAGACTTTTTAGTGATCACAGCTCAACAGAATGCGAAAGATGTAAATTGTTCATTGATCATCCCTTTTTACAATTTTTAGTTGATCCCTGCTCTCCACACGACATGCTGTCAAACGACATTAGCCAGATGGCGGTTTCTATAGAGTGACAAATCAGACCAGTCTTGATACGGTTTATAAATACATTTCATGCAATCAATTAAAAAGCATAAACGAACAGAAATAAACTTCATATTTTGATATAATTCATATAAGAAATCAGGTAAAAATAAATACGTTTAATTCTATGTACTAATAAAGTTGTCTAAATTAGACCTCTTCGATTCGGCATCAAACTGCGGTTGGATTTTTACACATTCGTTGAACAAGTCGGTATATAAATCGCTAAATTGCAGTTCAAACGGCGGTTTGATACTGAATCGAATAACCACAGTAACAGATTCACAAACCAATGGCGACAGATCAAAATTTACCGATCCATGAGAGTTGCCGGACTACAGAGCACCGGATAAGAGAGGTTCAACTATAACTAGTTACGTGCTTATCACAGAGAAAGAGAGAGTGAGAGAGAGAGAGAGTGAGTGAGAGAGAGAGAGAGAGTGAGAGAGAGAGAGAGCCATGAATATAACCTCGTGGAAAAAAATGACAAACGTTAACAAATATTTACCCCCTAATCATGCAAAGGCATTTTGGATTTAATAGCATATCAGCATGAGAGACCTCTGTCCTGAGAATCCTTCAAAGGGACGGTAGAACTCAATAGCCAGGTCGGGCATCTACCAACTACAGAAAGTTCATGTCAAGTGGTCTAACCACACGTCAGCCTTACTGTCGGAATATTCCCGCAAATGGACGGCAGACAAACATAGCTAACTCAGGCATCTGACAGGAGAAGCACAATACTGTCGAACCTGACACCTAACTGTATCATCGGATGCAAACTCTTGGTTCAAGCGATAAGGTCAGCAATGAACAAGTAGCGTTTCACCTTAAACCTCATTGCTCAGGCTGGAAGTTATTTCGCGTATATGGCATCCTACCACCCAAGGATCCCATAATCGTGGAAAACCCACTCAAAATCTTTGCCTGCGAAGCCAAGCCATCCACTGTGATAGAACAGTCAAATGATTCAAGAGAGTCAGCCTATGTGGAAAGTAACTTTACAATGTATTAACTTTCATTTTGGAAGGGTCACAAACCCGATTATGAAAAACGTGTCGGTGTAACGTAAAAAAAAGTACGAAAAACTATAGTTATAACTTTGAAAAAAAGTATAAAAAGGATTGGTGTAACGTAAAAACAGCATAAAAAATTGTCGGTGTAACGTAGCGAAGAATTATGAAAAAGTGTAAGTATAACGTAATAAAAGTACAAAAAAAGTGTCGGTGTAACGTAAAAAAGTACGAAAAACTATAGCCTTAACGTAAAAAAGGCATTAAAAAAATAGGTGTAACATGAAAAAAGTATGAAAAAGTGTAGGTGTAATGTAAAAAACAGTACAAAAGAGTGTTGGTGTAACGTAAAAAAAGTATGAAAAAGTGTTGGTATAACATAGAGAAGAAGTATGAAAAAGTGTAGGTATAACGTGATTAAGTATAAAAAAGTGTCGGTGTTAGAAAAAAAAAGATACGGAAAAGTGTAGGTGTAACGTAGTCTTCATTTTAAATACATCATGTTGTAGTGTTTCCGATTGTACAATTATAACACCTATAAGCTATTTCAACATTTTTGTTTTGTTTTGTTGTATAGTATTTTTAATTCTTTGGCATGAATAACTCCCTTCTTACTAACCCTTTTATGTGAAGAGTGGCCGAAAGGCCTTGCTTAAGGTACCCTCCCCCCCAAATGCCTCCCCATATCGAGAAATGCCTATGTGCAAAATGTACTTTAAAGGCTGCTGCTGTTGCTGATGACGATGATGATGATTATTATTATTATTCTGTTTTTGTTCTGACTTTCAAAAACAACAGATCGCGCGCCAAGGAAACGTTGTGAGGCAATTTGATAGGAATAAATACAGGTCTGATTAGTCACTCGATAGAAACTGTCACATGACCAACGTCTTTTGGCAGAATGCAATGTTTGGGGTGATCAATTGAAACATTGGAAAAAGGGGTGATCAATGACTAAAGTACTTTTTCTCGTCATTTGTTGGTTAGTTTTCACCGAATAGTCTTAATTTAAAAACAACAACAACAACAAAAAAACAAATTTGAATACTTCTGGACACAAACTAAGGGATCAATTTGACATAAACTTACATTACAAACTGAACCCTCCACAAAAGCAACGACATTCAGGGGTGTATTTGAAAAACAAAGTTCTTCTCAGACCGGGGGTCTTATCTTTATAAACAAGTAAAAATAGAGATTTCATAAAATTAAATAATTTATTTGTATCCAAACCTCTCTATCATGGGTGTCCCAGAGCCAATACTCATTGAACTTGTCTATTGCGTCACACAATCTTATATTTTCCCGGTCACAGTTTCGCATATGATCTCTGGAGATCCCTGTTGTGAGTCCATTGGTTGTATACCATTGAGCACGATTCTCTTCTGTACACGTTGCATGGTTCACAGTTT
>OY735215.1:55277629-55340129 GCA_963457665.1 Thysanoteuthis rhombus
GAGAGTGAGAGACTCTAGGAAGCTCAACAGCTTTGAACACAAAACGTTTAGAAACTTTTTCTAAATATTTTTGTGTCACTTCAGTCACCCATATCCCAATATCTGTCAATGCAATTTATGTAATTTTCTTCAGTGTTTATGCTGTTTCCCCAATATTTTGTTATTATGGTACAACGTATAAATTGTATCTTGTCGGGGTCATTAGTTGTTTACCATGTGATCGTTTCGGGGATTTAAAAAAAACAAAACAGTTATATTAACATGGCACCCCAGTAGTAGTGATCAAAAACTACCTCCCTTTCTTATCATTTAGTTTTATGCCATACATGTAGTTAGTCATTTTATATAAGGTTTTATGTGTGTTGTATTGCGATTATTTTGTACTAAGTATCTATTCTTTGAAACAAGGCTTACTAACGTAGGTTACCCAAAAACATTTTCAACGATGAGGGATCAGTAAGTATATATGAAAGTTATAGACATTTTCGTCAGTCCATTTTTGTTGTAATTTTTTCGAGTTCTCTGATGTTGTTTCGTGTAGTCAAATAAAGGAAAGAAATTTGCGAAATTCATTTTGTATTCTCTCCATTTATCCCAGGCACGTATGTCCAGGTTTCAAATAATACGGTATTAAAAGAAGTAATACTTCCTAAATACACAGTATTCATATGAATATCGGTTCATACAGATAATTTATAAAGATCGTGACAATAATGATATTTGAAATCTTTTGAACTATAATTTTGAGAAAGGTCATTTCATTCAAAGACTTGGATCCCTTCTCGTTATCTATCTTGTTCACTGGACATTTTGGCTGATTCATTCCACGGATTTCCTAGAGTAATACATAATATCTGTAAGGAAAGAAAGTCTCTTTTTCTGGTCTGTTGGATACCGTTTTCTAACCTCATGCTACCGGGGAAATAGATCAGGAAGAATATGTTGTTCACACGACGTTTCGGCCGATTCATCCTTTGACGTTCTTCGGGATCTGTAATATGTAATATATGAAAGAAAAAAAAATGAGCCTCTTTTTTCTGCTCTGTTTGATACGTTTTTTTTTTTTAACTTCAAACCACTAGAGAAAGAAATCAGAAAAATTGTTCGTCAATCTACGTTTCGGCCCATTCATTCTTCGGTCATCTCCAGGTGTATTATGTAATATTTGTAAGGAAAAAGAGCCTTTTTATCTGCTTGATACCATTTTTTTCTAACTGCACACTACCAGAGAAAGAGACCAGGAAAATATGTTTTTCACACGATGTTTCGGCCGATTTATTCATCGGCTCTCTCAAGGTGTAACGTTTAATATCCGTACGGAAAAAGAGCCTTTTTTTCTTTGCTCTGTCTGATACGGTCTTTTTTTTTTTTAACTTCACATTACCGGAGAATGAGACCAGGGCACCCCCTACCGGCCCCATCCTCCGAAAAAAAAAAAAACAAGAAAAAAATCGCATAAGCAACAAGGAGTTTAATTGTCCGAAAAACTCATTCAATAAGTTGAAACTTTTATTATTCGTCTTTCTCTGCTGCAGCTGAAATTTGCAACCGGCTAACAAAACAACTTCGCTGATAATTCCTCCCAGATTTACCAAATTGAGCATGTAGTTCGCCAACACCGCTTTCACCCGCCCGCCTGCACGCATGCACACATACACACACATACACACATGTTCTGCACACGGTCCACACACTCTTTTGATCTTGTTTTCTTCAGGTGTGACGGCAGCTGGGGCCAACGACGGGCAATTAGAGCTGAGACCTTTTCTGCATTATGGATTTGTTTTACTGTTTCAGACTTGTTACGCGTTTGTGTGAATTAGTTTGTGCTGATTTGAAAATACTAATCTCGGTTGAGTTTTTACATTCGGAATATCTCTCCATCTATCTATCTATTAATCTATCTATGAATCCGTCTGTCTACCTGTCTGTCTTTCATTTTGTATTTATCAGTCTCACTCGTGCATGTATCAATCTAATTTGCTTGTATTGAACAACCGTGGCCACAAAAGATGGTGAAAGGTTCTATTCTTTCATATATGCGTGTGTGTGTTCATGTATTTGTCTGTTCGTTTGTGTGTTTTGTGTCGATTAGAATATTTTAATTGAACAACTGTAGTCATTAATGATGTCAATGGTTTCTATCCTTTCTATGCGAGTGGGTTCATGTGTTTGTTTGTGTGTTCCAGCGCCCCTGGCCATACCCTTTTACATACAGACCTGAAAATTAGCAACAGGACTCAACTAAACCCCTTCTAAAAATGCTATTGTTTTAAAAGGAACAGAAACACTTTTTGATCTTTTGGGGATCTTATTTTGATGGGTTTATTAAAAAATGTTTAGATTTTCCTGAATCTATATCCATTTTTTACTCTATTTTAGACGTTTTCCCGTGGAAAGACATTTTTCTCGATTCTAGATGTTCTCTAATGGGAAACGTCAGTGATGTCATAAATAGAATTTATTCTGATCATATTTATTCTTCGATGGAATTTTTTACATGACTTCAATTAACCACGATGGTTAGTCTATAATAAAGTAATAATAAGTAATCATAAAGGGTACTAACTCAAGATACATCAAACAGATGTAATAGGGTTGACATTTAAGGTATGAGTATTTAAGGATGATCTATATTTGTGCAGTAAGAGAGTTTCTTTTGATTAATTGTTTTTTAACATAGAAATAGAGTTTATTGTTTCTTTTTATGAAGAGTTCTAATATGAAAGGGATCTTGAAGTCATGAATTTGTCTCTAATACCAGAATAGTATGTGACTGTGACCTGCTTCTTATTCTTAGTAGCACGGTTTTACTTTTTTGCAGTGAGTATCTGTGTTCATTTCTACCATGCTGTGTGTTGTTTTGTAAACGTGACATCCTATCAGGTCACATCTCAACCTTCTGCATTGTAGAGTTGGAAGCTCTAGTCAAGTCTGTCTTTATATGATAGATCTTTTAGCTGTGTTTCTGGTTTGGTAGTTATTCTCTGTAGCCTCTCTGACATTTCTTGGTATTTTGGAGAACCTGGAGATCAGATATTGCTCGTATATTCTGCATGTGGTCCGACCCAGGGTCTTGTAGAGCATTTCCAATATAGTGTGTCTGAATGTGCTTCAGATTTACTAAGTATCTGATTTGATTTGTCAATTTTTTTTTGCATTTACAACCGTCCCGAGATCCTCTTCTTCAGTTATTTGCGTTATGTTGTGGAATGTATAATTATATGATTTGTAATTGTTTCTCAATATTGTATTAGTTAGTTTGTGTATGGTTTATTGTTGTCACGTTGTTGTTTGACCCTAAATGGTTTTACATAATATTCACATGCATAACTATGTAAATGTATATATATATATATATATATATATATATATATATATATATATATATATATATATATATATATATATATATATATAATTCAATTTACGTTGATCTGTTGAACTTTGAAAGCGCCCAATGTTGCATGTAGGAAGCTTGAGTTTTACAAGGAGGTAAACCTTTTCACGGCGGAGGACATGAGCTGTGCGATGTTGAAAGAAAAAAACTTGGATTCTATTTACAATGTAATTATAATGCTAATCTGGCTCTTGACTCTACACTGGACGTAACCGGAAGTTTTCACTACAAAGGAAGCAGTTGAAATTTAGCGAAAGGGTATATAATTTCACGATGGAGAACTTGTAGCTATATATAGTTGATGTCAAAGTCAGCAGAAATCATTTATGGTAATTCCTAGCCAATTGAAGAAATGTAGGCCTCAGTTTTGCACTCAGAAAGCCCAGATTTGGAAGAGAGGTAGGTTTATTCGCGACAAAGGTAATGAATTATGTAAGATGGACCTCACAAGTCACCAGAAGCCATTAATAGTCATTTCAAGCCATTTGAAGCAATTGTTGTACCTACAAAGTTGAAATTTGGTAGAGAGAGAGAGAGAGAGAGAGAGAGAGATCGGAGGAGGAGGGAAGAATATGCATGCATGCACGTACGTATGCGTTTGTCATGCACATATATGTACGCGTGACAGAGAGACCAAGAAAGATGAGAAAAGACAAGCTTGGCTGCGCTAAGGCAAAACTTTCTTGCTCCATTAAAATCTAAAAGATAAGCAAAACAATTCATTTCTCCATACAGTATTATTCCAAAACTATGAGTCCACTTTCAACTCTTTTATTAGTAGTTTTTTTTAAATGTGATTAGCAAACATTGACAAAACAAGTCGACGTGAGTTAAAAGTGGGAGTGAGTTCGTCATCGGTTTTAGCGTATGTCACTGTTATTCGGGCATGACGTCACTAGTTTTTATCTGAGTATTGTCACTCGTCATCGCTGTTACTTATGAAAGTAAACTCAAAACTCAATATCATGAGTTTGACAAAAGAAAGACATCAAAAACCTATTCAGCCTGATAGTTGATCCGCTACAAACCTCGAAAGCAAGAAAGAACGTACCACTCCTGGGGGAAGGGGGATTCGATCCCAAGATCAGCTAATCCCCTGCTAAATCCCCTTGTAAATGCAAGGTCACACGACATGATGTCATGGCATCACTTTTTCTTGTTTTACCTGACTCTCTCATTCATGTCTCATGAATTCATGATGATAAAGTCAATTCTACGAGTTTGACAAAATGTGTTTAAAGGGAAAATGACAGAGAGAAAAGTGTTTGTATGTACGTGTGTGTGCGAGAGAGAAAGAAAGAGAGAAATCTTGTGAAAGAGGAAAAAAGACGAAGAGAAAGAGAGAAAGAACAGGAACTTTTCTGATCGCATGTGGATGATGGGAAGTGACATAGATAGAGAGAGAGAGAGAGAGAGAGAGAGAGAGAGAGAGATGGAGAGAAAGAGAGACAGTGGGAGAGAAAATAATTAGTGTGAAATGAAAAGACAAAAGAGGGAAACAGAGACAGAACAAGAACAAGCATTTGTGCGTGAGAAAGAGAAAGAGGGGGAAGAGAGGGATAGGAAGAGAAAAGAAAGTCGATAAGAGAGAAAGAGAGGGAGGGGTAGATGGAGATATGTTGTGTAAGAGAGGAAAAGAAACGGGAGATTGTGTGTACGAGAGGAAATCTCGTATGAGAAGAAAAAGAGTAAATAAGTGTGTGTGTGAGAGAGAGAAAGAGAGAGAGAGGAAAGGGAGAGAGAGAGAGAGAGAAAAGGGCGAATCGGAAGTGTATTAGAAAGAGAGGCAGAGTTTGGGTGAGAAGACAGAAATTTTGTTTTTGACGAGATAGTGTGCGTATGTATGCGTATGGATCAGTATGTACGAGAGAGTGAGTGTGTGTGAGAGAGAGAGAGAGCAAGAGAGAGAGAGAGAGAGAGAGAGAGAGAGAGAGCACGGTCGCGTTTGTGTATGCATGTGTGTGCACGAAGTGTGAGGAGACAGAGAAAAAAAGAGGAAGAGAGAGAAATTGTAATGCGCAACGAGAGGAAAAAAATAGATATGGTGCATGCGCGTCAGTGTATACACCTGTACATGTGTGTGTGTGTGTGTGTGTGTGTGTGCGTATGCCTGTGTGTATGTGTGCATGTACCTGCATGTGTGCGTGCGTGCGTATGTATGTGCATGTGTGATCTGCCGGCTTCCTGAAACAAAAGATCTTAATCTCGTGCATGCGAAAGTGTAAATAAAAAGCGATTTGTTTTTATTCGTCAACAAAAGGGCAGCCGGATGCTTAACAAGAATAAAAGATCAGCGAACAAACCAACCATGTCTTGAGACCAAGTGGAAGAAGGGAGATGACCAGTGAAGCGTGAACGGGGGACGACGACATCGCTGTTTGCACAGGAGACCCTTGCACAAAAGGACATCACTTGCATACACACACACACGCACAAGTTGGAGCATACGCACGCACCAGCACGAAATACACACATACAGACACAAGCAGGCACACACACACACACACACACGTGCGTGCACGCATACAACACGCACACACGATCACATAGACACGCACACACACATACATACGCCAGTGTGCACACAGGGAAACAAACAGGTATCCCCCGTCTTCCGAAACTTAATCTTTACTAAATAAGGCGAAAAGCATTTTTTATGCTGCAAGCCGTTATAGAGTTGGGGCACACACCCTCCCTCTACCCCAGACAAAGTCTCTTTTACATCCAACAATCCTAATCCCCAGTCTAAAATACAATCATCACCATTTTGTGGTCTGAGAACGCTCAAAGTTTTTTTTTCGCCATATGGATGATTGATTCTCTGCTGCACGCCATTTCAGCTTACGAAAGGTTTCTATTGAAACACTCCAATTTCGGAGAGCGTGTAAAGCCTGTGTCCGTGTATGCGTACGTATGTGTTCATGTGTATGTGTTTTTGTGAGTCAATGAATGTAAGTGTATCTTTGCATGTGCGTTTTTATTGTGTGTATACACATACGCACACACGAATATATATATATATATATACATATATACACACACATGATGCAAATATAGACGTATATATATATATATATATATATATATATATGTACACACACACACACACACACATATATATATATGTAACAATCCTACACAAAGGCTCAGAGAATTTGGAAAGGTTGGTTTTGTTATATACATACGTATATGTGTCTGTGTGTCTGTGTGTGTTTGTGTGTGTGCAGGTATATATATATATATATATATGTATATATATATATATATATATATATATATATAAACTTTGAACATGTCTGCTGAAAAATAATTCTTATTTCAGAGATTGCGTAAATTCTACACAGTCCCAAATCATCTCACGATGTTGTGCTAGGCTAATCAGTGACTTTCCAATCGCTGTTAATGCACTTTGTTCAGGGTATTTTGTGTTTTACACAGAATTTGATTTTATTATCATTATCTAAATTTTTATCCAAATGTATGTTTAATGTATGCACGCTTAATTTTATGGCAGGGACAATCAGCTCTTTTACCACACACACACACACACACACATACATACATATATATATATATATATATATATATATATATATATATATATATATATATATATAAGAGTGAAATGACAATTTCAGAAGATCGTGTTTTGTTTTATAAATTCATTTCAACGTTTCGCCAGTTCATTCTAGCTTTTTCAAAAAATGTAATGGAGATACAGGAGATGGCGTGTCATACTCATCCCGTGTTTCGTAGTGAGCAGGTTTATTATCTCAAGTGTGGATAGAAATTAGGGCCAGGTTGAGTTTTGGTGAGTGGTCAGCACGGTGGTATAAAGTAACGTCCTGGAGTAGGATGGAGCCAGGAATATATATATATATATATATATATATGTATTTATTATTGTGTCATCCACAGCCAGCAGTTTCGATGTATTACATCTCTTCAGTGTGGCTATAGACTTTTCATACATATATATTTCAGTCGGATTACATGTACATTTTTTGATAATATAATTTTCCACCTTGAAAGAAACAAATAGAGCAGATATAGACAATGAAGGGACAAAATGAGAATTTGGAGTGAAACCTGTTATTTTGGCCTTTGCGTTACTGGAAGCTCTTCAGCTCAACCGTATGAACAACACTACATTGCAGTATCCAACTTATCGGTGGCAGGTTCGATACCTGCAACATCCCCATTTTGTTCATTTTACGTTGTCTCAGCCAAATAATACATTTACCGTGTAATAACGGAGCATGAATTCAAATATGGTATTTAAACGATATAACACAATTTATTATTTCTATCGGGTTACATATCCATTTCATGATTATATATATATATATATATATATATATATATATATATATATATATATATATATATATATATATATTGTGTTGTAGACAGCATTAAACAAAATTTTTTCGACTCACTTATTTCCCAATATCTGTAATTTATGCAATTTTCTTTAGTATTATTTTTCTCCAATTTCCATATACTTCGCTATTATGGCACTGTGTGTAGATTTTCTCTTTGGATCATCAGTTGTTTGTACTGTAACCATTCCAGGGATTAAAAAAAAAAGAGTTATATCAACATGGCACCCTTAGCATTGATTTTACAATATAACTTTATGTCATACATGTAGTTTGTTATTTTAGATTCGGTATTATCATAATATATATATACTAGCAAAACCCCGTGGAAAAAAAAAACTAAGTTTCAAAATACTTTTTTCTCAACGATTTTGACGATTAAATTTTAGATTAAGTTTCTTTTTCCTTAATTTGCGCACCAGGCAAGCCGAATTTAGGCATCCTTCGAAATATTGTATTGATTATCTTATATTCCCAAAAAGACTCAAATGGCAATGGGCTGGTCATGTTGCAAGAATGGCAGACAACCGATTGACATCATGACTCACAACATGGATCCCTAGAGATCAAATGCGAAACCGAGGCCGACAAAATACAAAATTGAGAGACGAACTGGACAAATTCAGAAAATACTGGCTCCACGATGCCCATGATAGAGAAATGTGGTGGATCCTGGGGAAGGTCTATGTCCAACAGGCGTTAGAAGACTGATGATGATGATGAAGATGATGATGATGATGATGTCCACAACGGAAAAGGTTTTTATAAAAAATCTTTTGTTTAGTCCATTTAATATCTAAAATATGCTTCAAAAATAGTATAATGACGGAAATTTTTATCTATATATTATCCTTAGGAGACCTGCAAAAATGCCTTCAAATATGCCATATCGTTCTGTATATTTTTCCATTTTGTAATTTATTCGTAAAACGTGCTTGGACTCCGAATATAAGGTTTAGTTAAATTTTAACAAATTTCAAGAAAATTATCATTTTCTAAAAATACTTGTAAAAATCTTTTTTTATCTTTTAACTACAGGATTTAATCACGCTAAAAGATAGAGTTTTTCAAAACTCTAGAATGTGATAATAAATATAAACAAAACTTGATTTATTTGAGATAGGTTATGTATACTTAGAAGTGAAGAAAATATTTCAATTTTTTTCGTACTGTAAATTAACTGCTCTGAAAATGGGATAAATAAGAAGTTTCCCGAGAAAAATGTTAGCAGTCCAAATTGATATTGAGATGTAGTATTTATATGTTGTTCAGATCGCTATGTAAAAAACAAAAACAAACCGTGCTGTGCTTTAAAGTGCGAATAAATCACAACTCAGACAGGTAAGGCCTTAAAATCTTTGTTTCTGTAAAAAGATATTTGATATATATAAGTAGAAATGTACATGTTCTCTCATGGACTTAAGAATGAACTGTTTCTGCAGTTTTAAGCTGAAGGGAAGTTAGATAATCACTGAGAACGTATGATGTGTGTCAGCGAAGACAGTCATTGGGCTGATAGATGACTGAAACCAGGCGATCATGATAAATTATTCATATTGGAAACTTTCTTTGAACTTCTCGAACGCATCGTCACAGATTCTTAGCAAAAGAAATATCAGGTATCAAATTATCACAACCTGGAATTTTTGGCCCCAGGTGGATTAATTTTTATGTGCGTTCAGATCCAGCTATAAGCTTTTTTACACACACATACATATGTATTAGGTTGATTGGAAAGTAATGATGTCGTTTACCAAAGGGATACTAATTTTGTTCACTTATAATGACAAAAGTTGAATTTTTTTCTCAAGGACCTAATCGTCATGATAAGCTCTGAAAAGAAAGCTCAGTGCAAAACTAATAATTTCATTTCTTGTTGAAAGTATCTAGAATTCAGTACGAGAATAATTCAAATAGTTTTCACACATGCTGAAGACAATGAGACAACAATCAAAATCGAAAATGAAGGACTAAAGAAAGTAGACCACTACATCTACCTAGAACAACAAATCTCCATGAAACCCTCAAAGGAAGAAGAAATCAAGCGAACAAACGCTCTAGATTGGCAAGCTTTCAGAAGAGCAAGCCGAACCTTCAAGAAAAGGAAAATATCATTAGTCCAAAAAAGGAGGTCTCCAACCAACGCATCCTCATGATAGTCACATATGGAGCTGAAACACGGGACATAAACAAACTGAGAACCGCGCACGCATACACACACACACAAATATATATATATATATATATATATATATATATATATATATATGCGTACGTAAAAACATTAAGATATGATGGATTACATTGTTTTCCCCTTATCTGATTGTCGGAATCATAATTGTACAAGAACGGCTGCCGTTTGCCTGTGCGTTTTTGTTTGACTTATTTCGAAGATGTTGCATATAGATAACTTACCTCACCAACCCAATTTATTAATTAGCATTCAACACGTGCGAGTCCAGTCGCTTGGGTTTTGCATATTAGCGTCGGCGTTGATCGTACTTACTTGCCTATCAGGTTTCTGGCGTCAAATGACTCGTAACATGATCACAGATTTGTCAGTCGAGGGATCACAGAACGTCGATCTGGGAATGGACGATGATAAAGAGGGTCGTTGTTGGTGTACCCCCTCTAGATACAATGTGAACACCGTTTTGTGTATGTGCGTGTGTACATGTATGTGTATGGGCAAGTGTGTGTCTGTGTATGAATGTGTGCGTGTGCATGTATGTGTGTGTGCATGTATGTGTGTGTGAAGAACAGGGGAGAAATGTTGCATTCCATTGTAATTAATTTAGAAGGTGATTACATATAAACGCTTTACAGCTTTAAATAATAAACATTACAAAAAACTTTTTCTAAGTTTTTTTTTCAGTTTTCTTAAATGATACATTATATTTACGTAAAACAAAGAAAAACACTAGAGAAAATTATACAAATTGCATTGACAGATATTGGGAAATGAGTGACTGGAGTGATACAAAAACACTTTGAAAACGTTTTCTAATGTTTAGTGCGTAAAGCTGAAAAGCTTTTTAGAATATATATATATATATATATATATATATATATATATATATATATATATATATATATATATATGATTGATCTCCCGTTATTACATGGTAAATGAATCATTTGGCTTAGCATAAATAGTATAAATAATCAAAGAAAATAAGGCTGCAAATCTATTTAGGTTGTCTAGACAAGCTGATACATCCACCGTGCAATAACGAGATATCATCTCAAATAAGAGTTCCAATATGATACAACGCAATTTTTAATCATTCAGTCAGATCATATATCCATTTCTTAATAACACACACACACACATATATATGTGTGTGTACGTGTGTGTATTAAAGTATGTATTACACCAAGACATACATATAAAAACTATTCTTAAACGCAAACTGATCTACAAGACGCACACACCCATGCACAAGTACATATATAAATGCAGGCTTACGTATGCATTTGAAAGCACACATACACACACACACACGCACACACACATATATATATATTGTTAAGTTATATACATGTGATTGTGTGTGTTAGATGAACAATAAGTTCCATAGTTTAATGTTATTTAATACTTTATAAAGAGAAACGATAGGTAGGAGTCAATTATTTATATGAGGCGGAAGTGCAGTCTATACCGACGGCTCCCTTGGATCCTACTAAAATTTGATCAAACGATTTTATTTACATTTACTCTTTGTATCTATGTAAATCCATGGTGCTTAAAAGACATGTAAGGAAATTGGGTCAGATGTATATTGTTGTGCTCTACCTATTATTTTCGACCAAACGGTTTTTTTTTATTTGGCCATAGAACACTAAGAGTCGGACTATTGGACTTAGACCAGACGGAGGACACAAGCCCCAGTAGAAAAGCGCATCAGAAAATAAAAATGAATGTTACATAAAATGGATGAACAAGAAATAGTCTTTAAAAAACGTAGAAAAGTGCTTTGAGAAAGAAAACTTTGACAGAGATTAACAATTCTGCCATATCTTTAGAGATGTCTTTGTGTGTGTGTAAGGGGTGCATGCAGGTGCTGAATCTTTTATATGGTGAATATCTTAGATTTTACAAAAATATGATTGGCCATTTAGACTTAAAAATGCGAGCTTATGACAATGATAATTTTGAAATCTTGAAAGCCAAGGAAAATACATTATTTACTGAATTCACTATGCTATGAATTTACACGAATAAAAGACCTTGCGAAAAAAAATAAAAGAAAATACCTGAAACTTTTAGAAACCACCAACTAAAAACTGTCACCCAAACTGTCAACACAGGTTTCTTCAGTTTTCGAATCGGTCTTACTGGCTGATTATGTATATATGTATGTATGCAGGCTGCACCAATGGAGATAGAGAACTGAAATTTTCAACCTTCACGCCTCATGTTTAGAAAAATAGCGCTCCTTTTGTTCCCACCAATAGGTTTATAGTGTGTCCTTTCAATTTGCAATGTAATTCTATGCTAAATTGATCTCTTAGTTTATACCCAACAGCATTTACGTTTGCTTTCGTTTTGTTTTTTAATTTGGACTTTTTAGTGATCGTTGTCCAACAAAAAGTAAGAAAAGTGACTTATTTATTGATAACATCATTTTTTTAAAAAATCGATTCTGATTGATCGCCCTCAACAAAGCCTCGTGCCAAGAGACGTTGGTCACGTGACGGTCTCTATTGAATGACCAACCACACCTGTTATGAGACAGATCGTTTTTCAGAATTCGAAACCGCTTTTCCTCACCTTTGGCGCTATCAGAAATAGCTTTCTAAAGTTTACGAGAGTAAAGTAATTTAAATCTACTTCTCCTGACTCTCTCGAATTAAGCCTCTGTTGGGGATCAATGGAAAGAGCACTTTGGAGTAATGAAATTTCGAGGTATAATCGTCGGCAGGATGCGAGGAGAAGAGTTGTTGAGAGGTACATAGGCGAGTATTTGTAACCTTCCGTAAAGCAAGGCCGAGATTCTCTTTATCCTTACAGAGGGAACTCTCATTATCTATTGATGCCACTTAAACCCTTACCTGACCCCCTAATCCGTATTGAAGCCATTCACGTTCATTCAGTAAAGCAAAGCCGTGGTTCTGTGATGGTGAAGGGGATGTTTTTCAAGCGGTGATGGTTTAACGCTGTAAAGTACGAACAGATTCTCATTAATCACGCTATCCCTTCTGGATAGCGTTTCAGAAAATAGTGATCAAACTCACGACACTAAACAGGACTGGTTAGTTAACAATACAGATAATAAGTATGAAAGGTCGGCTTAGCTTATGTAGCTGAGCCATAAATTTAATTAAAGAATTGGTACGAATAATTCATGAACCTTCTAATTTTTTTAATAAGTCAGATTTTTGGTTATCGTAGATTTTTAGTAGGTAAATTGGGAAGAATCGGCCAAATCTAACAGAGGTAGACCTCCTCATCCAACTACTGTTGACACCAGTTGATTTGAACTATGCTGGATTATTTGACGATGATAAAAATCAAGTTATACTTTTCTGGTGTAAGCAGTAAGATTTTGTGATATTTAATAAAGAGTTTAGCGAAGATATTACCATTGTGTGCAGAGCTCTGGAGATTCTCCATGGCCGAGACTTTCGTCATAAACGGTTGCTATTTCTTGGGACAGTAAAAGGAAACATAGCTCTAGTAAAAAATAAAAGATCCTCCGCTATGGCTCGGCTCTATTAGTCTTATTTTAGTCCTGCACGAAGCCAGACACTCGATGAGGATTGAACTCACTTCACCAGCATGGGGTACTAAATAGACTTAGTTAAGCCAGACACAAGACAACAAGGATCGATCTCATAAGTAATAGTCTGCTTGCTAAACTACGTCCGCACCCTCTTTCCATAATTGGAATATTGTGTGGCCGGCACGCTCGCGTGCATTGCCGGCGGCCAAATACAATGAAAAGGGAGCAAGGAGGATAAGCTCGAATAGCGGAATTATTTGTGCGGGTTTTCACGAATTATTAACTCCTGGTTCATCTTATACGGATATTCTTGATTGATTTGTTTTGTTTGAAAATAAGAAGGTCAAAACGCTGTTCTCTGAAGACTTCACCCAACAACTATTTATACTTTCCGATGGGGCTCTGATTATCCGTCAATACCACTTTGACTCATTCACGACCCTTTAATCCGTATTGAAGCCATCGACGTTCATTCAGCAAGGCAAAGCCGAGATTCTTTAATTGCCTGGGGGATGCCTTTCACCCAGTGGTGTTTGAACGCTGAAAAGTACAAACCAATTCCAATTCATCACACCATTCCTTCCGGATGGTGCTTACTTCCGAAAAATCAAAGTTCCAACACGATAATTTATTTATCAAATAAAAATGCATCCATGGGCATCCCTGTAAACAATTTGCATGAAAATATCCCAACACTGCAATATTTGAGTCTTAAAAAGAAACAATAAAAAGCTTATCAGCACAGAGAAATATTTACCAGGCACATTCTATTCATCTTTTTTGCAAAATTCTTCTATGTATTTCAACTGATAATTACCAAAATTGCCCAATGATCAAGCGGAACTGATCTGTTAGCAAAAACATTACAGCAGCCAATCAGATAATTGAACTTGTTTCAGTACAGCACAAGGCCTCAATATTGAGGCAACCTATAAAGGTTCACTAGCAATAGGTATTTACTAGACTTGGTAAAATCTAGTAAAATCCTACGAATACGAGTGACTCATTGGGGATCGAACTCGCAAACAATGGCCTGCTACACTCTCCCCTTTACTCTCTTGAGAATAACCTTTCAAGATACAGAATGCCTAATTTCTTGAGGGTGTAGTCAAACAAATCCTATATTTTAAAGCACCAAAATTATCATGGGATATATTTGTCCCACTCGGCCAGGCTGTCTTTTTTTTCGGTTCCAGATCCCTGGTGCACTGCCCATTACGTCCCCACCCCCTCTCTACACAAAATCATCATCATCATCATCATCATCATCATCATCATCATCATCATCATCATCATCATCATCATCATCATCATCATCATCATCATCATCATCCTTAATTTTATAAAAGCAATAAAATAAAAACAATACAAATAAATTCAACAAAACCAACAAACGCATTCATCTCGCCTTACTTAATCATCATCAGCAGCATCATCAGCATCATCATCGACCTTCTGACCTCCATCGTCATAGACCTTCCCCAAGATTTGCAAAACCTCTCTATCATGGGCATCGCAGGACCAGTACTTTCTGAATTTATTTATCTCATCACGCCATCTTACTTTTTTTTTTACCATGTTGTGAGTCGTGATGTCTAATGGTTGTATGTCTATCGGTTCTTGCAACATCATTAGAGTTTTCTAACTGTTTCTATGATTTATCGGACTCTTGCCTTTTCTTTAACATACTGTGTTATCTTGTGGTCTTTCCATGATTCTCTCATATGCACATTGCATGGTTCTCAGTTTGAGGGCCCCTCTCATGGTTAGGTTCCATGTTTCAGCTCCATAGGTGACTACTGGTAAGATGCAATGGTTGCATAGCCCTAGTTTACTTTCACTTAGTAGGATTTTCGGTTTTGTTTTCTTGTGGCAAAATAAGGAGTATTGGATAACACAAGAATACTTGGATTAAATTCATAGATTAAGTGTATATGTATGTTTCATTAAAATGATGATTTCATAATTTTTCCCATCTCGTCCCATGTATCCAGAATTTGATTCCCATACCCCCAGGGGTCATGGATAACCAAGGTTAAGGACCCCGACATTAGACGTTTATCAAGGAAGATACGAAAAAAACCCAAAAAAAACACGGAAATAGCAGATTCATTTTGTCTACACGTCTTCCCTGTTTACTCATGTAATATGAACTAATTTCTGTGTAGGATTAAAAATAATAATGACTTCATATTTTTCGGTTGTAAAAGCTGGTGGAATCTTACTTTATTTTTCGTGTCACATAAGCCCGAATCTAACTTCTAAAAAAGAACTACAGGACATATATATCCAAGCATTCATAAAATTTCGATATATATATATATATATATATATATATATATATATATATATATATATATATATATATATATTGCAGTAGTTTCGATTGACTAGAGCTGTGAACCTTTATATGATTTTCAAAAAATTGCTGACGTATATCTATATCCCATGGACAATTTTAATGAAGCAGAAATTGTTTTAGAGAGAGAATTTATCCATAAATATCTGTATATTCACTCCAACAGACATTTTGTAGGATGGATATTATTTTCCTTTATAAAATAAATCTATGATAAAATTCATTAAAAGAGACCTTATCCGATGGAACCCCAGAATTTTATCACTGAATCTTAGGGTTCCACGGATCCCAGTTTGGGAAACCCTGAACTAGAGTATCGCACGGCTGGTAAGCTCACGTGCATTGCCGGCGGCCAGACACAATGAGAAGACGGCAAGGCGAATCATCTTGAAGAGTGGATCTAGCCGAGCGGTTATCACGAATTATTGACTCTTTAATTCAACTTGTCCGCACATTCAGACTGATTTGTTTTGTTTGCGAATAAGGAAGTTGAAACACTTGAACTGTAGACTCTCACCCTGTAACTATTTATCCTTTTTGATAGGGCTCTTATTGTCCCCTAATGCCATTATAAGTCTTCCCCTAACCCTCTAATCCGATTGAAGCAATCAACGTTCATTTGAATATTCTTCCTTCTAAATACGAGGCGCTTCGCAAAAATTCGTGGAAATTTGACCATTGAAAAAAATGATTTACTCGAACACTTACTACACACCCACCAACTTCGTTATCTCAGGAGCCTAAACACAATGACAACAGCTTTTAATACGTAGCGAGGAAAAGTCCCTGCTACACTTGGTTCGTGTGTGCTGGTCAGATTTGCCGAAGTTTTCGGTAGCAGCTAGCACTTTTGAAACCGTCAACCAAAACTGTCAAAGTAGATTTCTTCAGTTTTCACCTTGGTCCTGCTGGCTGGATGATACTTTTAACACATTTACTCTTTACTAAAAAACCTTTTTGTTGGTGTATTTTGAAAATACCCCCACCCAAATAGATTTTTTAGAAATTCAGACGTTTTTTCAATGATCATGACCTTTTTATAATTTTCAATTGACATGACATGCTGCCAAAAGACGTTGGGCATGTGACAGTTTCTATTGAGTGACTAACCAGATGATAGATAACCACCCTTAATCTAAAACAGCGTGAAAAGCATGTGGCACTCTGAGAGGGTCAAACTTATGGCACTTGTGAATCGTCTAGCGAGGCTCGTTTACTAGACATCACTCTATGTCAGGCACCTTAATTTACTGAGCTTAGTTTGGTACAACACAAGGTAACAAGCGTGAAACACTTAGTGAGGGTTGAACTCACTTGAGTGGTTATGGTTTGCAAGGCTAGCCTGGTGATAATCAAGAAGCGCTGAGGTCGTGTCTTTCATATTGATTGACAGCCTATCAACATACTTTTCAAAACCAAAATTCTCACGGACTGGGAACTCACTTAGAATTGCATAGAGAGCCATGGAAAGCGCAATGCTAGGAATAACTCCAATAGAAAAAGATCAAGTGGGTAACTATACAAAAAATTATCAGCGAGAAGATATGACAATAGATAGGGAAAAAGGAGTACCCGATTAGTGTACATGGGATAGTAAACGCACGAGGGAAAGATGGAGGGATTCGATAGCAAGATTAGTTGTTAACACAATCGCAGTCGGCATGGGATTAAATGTCGAGTTGGGGACTTATAATGGATGCTTCCGATATATATATCCACAGACAGCTGTTTCGATGTATTACATCTCCTCAGTGTGGCTATAGACATTATCCCATCCAGTACCGCGAGGCAGAATTGACACCCTCATATCGGACCCGGAGGCCGATATCCTACCTCTGGACTACGGAACTGGGTGGTCAGTTAGGCTGAATTTAAGCGATATGTTCATTTACGCAGAAATTCCTAATAAGCTTACAATGGATGAGTTACTTCACTTAAAGAGTGCTCAACCCTGAATAGGGGAGCATTAATTATATATATATATATATATATATATATATATATATATATATATATATATATATATATATATATATATATATATATATATACATACATATATATTATGATAATATTAAGATGAAATTGTGTTTATGGTAAATGTGCTTAATATTTCCAATAAAATATAACTAGTATAATGAACAAATTCAGCTTTAACGTACGAAAAGGGAGTATATGTTTTTATTTGAACTCACTTGATTGTCGCAGAGAAGCGTGAAACAAATTTGTAGTGACGATTCCATAAGTTTTTATACCTATATATCTATCTCTCTACATATTCATTTGTATATATCGTTCTCAATTTCAATCTGTTTCTACAACATCCTGAGGGCAGATTTATTCATCAACACTGACCACTTGATTGACAATGGAATAATCCCAGATTAGTTAATCCTATTGTTAAAAGGATCCAATATATTCTTCCATGTCACCTGTGGTCATCAGCATCATTTTTCGAGGCTTCCTTCAGCTCTCTCAATAAGCCAAATGTTAACCCTTTCCGGACATCATTATAACATATCCTATAATCTTGATTCTTCCAATTTTCCGTCATTTATTAGTCTCAACTAGAAACCATCAACCAAAACTCTCACTAAATTTTCAAATTGTTCTGACTGGCTGGCTAGCTGGGTGGCTGGCTGGCTGGCTGGCTATGGATATATGTACGTATGTATATATACTGTAGTGGGTGTAGCTAATGAAAAGGCTAAACTGATAAATTGCAAAAAACGCTCACTTTTATAATATGAATTTAGCTTCGGTTTGTAATGTTTTATTTTCTTCTCTAAAACCCTTAAAACGACATCGATGGCTGAAATCTCAATATTCGGTAACTTGGGTTTCCAAAAATCTGTAGCATATCAATATCAGATGATCATCAAGATGTACATGAATAATTAAATGAACAAATGAAATTAAACATTAGATTCTATTTAAAGCTTTATGTCCAAACTACAGCATATTAAATATCAACTCGATAGGTCTGTTGTAAAGGGTTTTAGAGTATTAACTCAGAATCGAAACTAAATTCATACAATAAAATGCGTGCACGTGCGCATGTGTGTGTGTCCACGGGCGCTCCTGGTCACAATCTTTGGCTACAATCTTGAAAATTTGTATGAGTATACCAGTAAGCACCATCTAGAAACGGTTTTTTTTTTTTCGTTTTTTCAAAAAAGGGCTTTCAGTGTTCTACATGGTCATTTTGGACCAACAATTCCCAAATCTTGTGCTGGTATTCTTTAGATAACTTTAGATTTCATTCTTTTAGATAATTTTGAATTATTTTCTAGATGATTAGTTCTGATACACGCACAGGCGATAATGATTTATATAAGCTAGGTATGGATATATTCTCTTACTTTTCAGCGCTTTTTTTTTCACTAAAACCCAGGTTTGGTCAGTCACGCAAAAGAAACCGTCTTTGTCTTTTGGCAGCATGCTCTGTTGGGGGTGATCAATAAATAAATTGGAAAAGGGTGGAATCAACGACTAAGTTACTTCTCTCGACTTTCTTTTACAGTGATCACAAAAAAGTCCGAATCTAAAACAAACAAGCTTATATGAAGTTGGATACAAAACAAGTGATTGAGTCGAAAATTTACATCACAAACTGCACCCTGTGCCCAACTACCTCCATCGTTGCAGCCTGAACTCGTGATACCCACATACATAGCCATCCATTCAGTCAGCCAGTGACTCGACCAAAATTGAAAATCGAAGAAACATATGTCGACAGTTTTAGTGACAGTTTTGCTTGACGGTTTCTAATACTTGAATTTTTTATGTTGTTTCTTTTATCAAGAAAAGAAACTACTGAATTAGGTTCAACAGATGAGTCCATTGTTCTGAATGTTCGGTTGATATTTTTCATCGGGAAAATTGTTTTAAAAAAAAAAGGTAGAAGAGCCCATTGTCACAGACAGAGCGGCAGAAAAAGTCACACAGTTAATCATATAAGTACATATTTTTGAGACACGTAGCAGCTTTCACCAATATATATATATATATATATATATATATATATATATATATATATATATATATATATATATATGTATGTGTGTGTATGTGTGTGTGTTTGAGTGTGTGTGTGTGTGATTTGTGGTGAACGTACTTATAACATTCTTGTACGTATTCATATAAAATCAAAGTGACATCGTCAGAATAAAAGCGAACGTAGTCGTCGATCTCTATTGAAGTTTCAGCTGTCCGTGACCAATTAATCACCAGTTAAAAGTGAATCTTTTGAAAGACATTTTCTCTACATTCTTCTCGCCATTCACTTGCCGAATATTCTTTTATTCTGGGAACAACAATTTCGTAACAACAGAAACAATAACAATGTCAGCAACAACAAAAAGTTCGGGACCAGGGCCTCCGGGAGTAATTCTATAGGGCGGCCCTACAAAGTGCAAAAATGCCCTCAACCTTTAGCCATCCAGTTTTTAACTGCTTTAAACCTTTTAGCACGTCATGCTATATATGATACCCGGTCTCCCCACGTGGATGAGGTGGTCTGTTTGAATCTCAACATCTCCAAATATCTATGTAGCAATTGATCACATGGCCGAACCAAAGTCCCTTGTATAGTACGCAGTGTATGACTATCTCTACTCTACTTTATTACTTGCGCTTGCTTTTTTATATATATCATAATTCCCAATGTATAAACCGCACTCTTTTTTTCCCCGAAAATGAACAAAAAATTCAGCTACATACAATACACAGAAACATAATTGTGAGACATTTTTCTATCACGTGTTCGTTGAGTGCATAAGGTCCGTTTGACTGCCACCATCGCTGTGATGGTAATCGATTATATAGAAAACCGAGAACATACTCAACAGATGGTAGACATGGCAGTGATTTGCAATTCAACTTTTTAAAAAAAATATGTTAAAATAAATATCCGGTCGTTCATTCATTCAATTAACTCATCGACCTCTCCCTTCCGTACTCTCTGCTTATAGTCAGCTACACCGCTGACAATTATTATTATACATACATCCCCATTTACCCGAAACCGAGCTCCATTGTACTATTACAATTGATTGTTACGCTCCCATATTCATAATGATGAAAAATATTATTACTTATTGGGAATTGGATTAAAATTCTCATTTTCCGACTCGCAGCAAATATCCAATATTTCGATGATGCCAATTAAATCAAAGAAATGGACGAAGAATACACTCAAGGAAAATGCATTTTCATTCGAAATTGAAGCTTAATCGGAGGACACAGATTATCTATGGTAGCAAATTATACATGAGAAGTATTTTTTAGCGAACTTTCTAAGTTCATTCAGGATGTGGTGTCCAGTCACATCTGATTTCTCTGCGAAGAAATTTTTTCTGGATTTGTCTACTTTCCCTTTGACATTTTTGGTCCGTATGTATCTAAGCCGCAATAATAATGGTATCCTCTGCGTAGCAGTATTCATGACCATTGTCTTCGGTAGTTTCTATCTGTATTCTGATCCCTGTGCGATTTCCAATTTCTTTCTCCCTGTTACGTTACATACTATCCCAAGTTTTGTGATCCTTTTGTTCAATGGGCCAGGGGCATTATTATTATTATTATTATTATTATTATTATTATTATTATTATTATTATTAATAATAATAATAATTTGCTAATGTTATGTACAAATACAGTTAATTTACATTGAGAGATTTCAAAAGCGAAGTGGAGAAAAGCTCGTGTTCCTGTTATTGGAAGTAACACGTTATTTATACTAATTATAGTATATTTACAACTTCTGCTGTATTAGACCGAGTCATGAGCGTGGGGGGAGCTTTTTGCAAGTTCACTGCATTCAATTTTCTAAATTAATTGTAACGGTGGGTTTTTTGGTTGGTGAGGGGTCCTTTGTCAAAAGCTTTGTCGGTTTAACAAATTACCTATATCAACGTGAAATGCTTTGTTAGGAAAGCTAAGAGGTAGCATGGATGGCTTTTTGTACTAAATTAATTACAGCCACTGGATATAATGAATCCCTCAGATTCTCCATTTCGGCAAGTCACGAATCCTCTTTTGATAAATACTATTGGGTGGCTCAAAAGTTGAATAACTTTTTTAATAAGAAGGTAAAGAAATTTTACCTCTCTATGTATTTATCTCGGACGTTGTAGATTACTTTGAACTGATTGTAGAAAAAATATCCAGCCATGTCTCTCATTTTCAGCTTCACAGAGTTGAACCCTTTTCTAGGTAATGTTCCACGACTGCTTGCAGTGCATCTGGCTCTGATGCTCTATTTCTTGTCGAATCTCATACATTAGTCCCAGGAGTGTTTGGGGGCTTGTTTACCTAAACTCTTTCTTTTAAGATAACCTTAAAGTAAACGAGAATCGAGAGTGGTCTGATCTGGCGAAAGTCCCCAATTCAACAATCAAAACATGCACCATTGGCGAAACAGTTATCGGCACTGAGAATGGAATTGCCGGACAGGGTTCAAACTCCTGTCAGGACAGTTTTTGCTCACTTGGCATTAATGCGCCTTGGGAAAAGCTATAAACCTACCCCTCTCTGAAACTATGGGTTTTAAATAGCAGGGCAATGTGCGACAGTTTCTTACTGTGCATCGGGCTAGCACCCAAACCCTGTGAAAACTCACAATTGCTATAGACAGTGCTTTGGTCTCCATAGATATCGAGAAATGGAGTACAAAATCAAATTTACTTATTGTGCGATGTAGGAATCAACTTAGCTTTGCATTCAACTATCAGCAAGTCAGAAAACAGTCAACAGCTCATTAAACAGGTCTCGTTAGTCACTCAAGAGAAACTGTCATGTTTTCAACATACATTGTTATGAGCGATCGATTAGAAATTAGAAAAAAAAGGTGATAAATGAATGAATTATTTCCCCCGTCTTTTGTAAGGCAGCGATCATTGGATAACAGCCTGAATTTTCAGAAAAAAACCGAAGAAAACAAACAAAAAAAACAAACCAAAACCAAAACAAAACAAGCAAACGGAAAAAAGATCAATTTAACATAAGCTTACATTGCAAATTGGACCCTCTCCTAAAAAGCTATTCAGGGGGAATTTCAGGGGGGAAAACGACGTTTTTTTCTAGAGATAATTAGTAATCATTTAAAATTTCAGCACTCTAGCTCCATTGATGTGACCTGCACGTGAGATACACACAAACATGAGGATTGCTTCATCTGGCCAGATCATAACCGTTCCATCATTTTACCTGGTCATTCTGCTTCATTCCACTACGTCCGTATGCTCTAATGCGGTTCTTGAGACCAGCTACTGGCCTGCAAGGTCTAACGCACTCATAACAGACAAAAGTCAGACAGTTCACTAGATAGATTTATTTTGTCTGTGCAATGGCATATGTATACATATTTACACAGCAAGAAAGACCAACTTGAAAACCGAGAGAAACCTATGTTGACAATTATGGTTTCTAATAGACCAAGAATGATAATGTGCCTTTGAGTAAAGCAAAGAAATTATCTTCTCCGTCAACTCTGTGTGTGAGTGTGTGTGTGTGTGTGTGTGTGTGTGTTTAGCTCGGGTTTAATGCGTCAGTGTCGGATTTCTCAACATTATCCCTTTAGTTGCTAATTTTGTTCGAACAATTGAATATCTTGGCATTCAATTGTCCGAAAAAAATTTGGAATGTTACTGACTCTTCTTAAATGTATAGACAAAACCCTTTCCTCATTGGTTTTACAATGATTTCGTCTGGTTGGACCACTAACCCCTTTCAAATAGACGTTTAACACTTCATTGCTTGATCCCATTTTTATTTTCATAGAACGACCGTTAAGGTATAAAACCATCACCTGTTTTGGCAGTTAATCTCTTAATGTGGTTATCATTGAACGACAATGAAAACCAAGGTCATAGGCTTCATGAATGAATATACTCGGATAAGCAAGTTTAAAAGAGCAAGACTTTGCTTCTGTAAGATTATATGAATCAGGATGTTAAACAGTTTTTCAACACATGATTTTTGAAGGACTACAAGTTTATCTATGGTTTTATACTTGGTTAATGCACAAAGAGACATTCATAAACTATTATCATGAGTAATTAAGGACAGATCTGGTTGGTCACTCAATAGAAAGCGTCTCGTGACTAACGTCTTTTGGCAGCATGCTGTGTTGGGGGTGATCAATAAAATAATTGGGAAAAGGTCGATCAATGAATAAGTTACTTCTCTTGCCTTTTTTTTTCAAGATTTCCCGCTCTGCTCAGACAGTTTCTAGTGAGCGACTAATCATGCATGTTTTCAGAACTTATCATATTTGCTTTTGGATATAGCAATTTACTAACGATAACTTGACTAATCGTACAGGAAGGGAAAAAATGAAGACCTTATAACACTTATAAAATATAAAATCATATATATATATATATATATATATATATATATATATATATATATCCCTATTTTGTAAATAATGTTTGCTTCCATTTCTGACCATTAACAATCGCTCCTGCCCTCATTTTCAATGCACAACATGTAGATTGAGTTCCGAAACTTACTTAAACAAATATTTGGTAAAAAGATTTATCTCTATCTCCATAGATATTTGTTTGTGCATAAAATCGTCAAGACGAAGCAGGATACTGATGGAGTAGTGGTAAAGTTAATGGGCAGTGATAACAAAACCAGGTTTCAATTGTAGTTGACGCTAAAATACAACTGTGTTCATTGATAAATTCTTCTCACCAACCGTTTTGCCGGGTCACTATTTTGTATTGGATCAATAAGTCCGTAGCCTAACACCGAGTGTTTTGCTGAATTTTGAGCTTATCTTTTTTTTACCGTGTAGTGTTCGATAATGTAGGAAACTAAATTTAGAGCACCGAGAAGGAAAGGGATTATATTGAAAAAATATCTGTTGTGTGAAATAAATTCTTTTTAGATGCATCCGATTACACCTCTATAAGACATTTTTCGGTCGGTCGGTCGGTCGGTTCTAATTACGTTACTCAGAAACAGACAGAGAAAGAAAGAGAGTATCGTGTCTTATCTATTAGCTGGAAATATGTCAGAAGAGAATGTGTGATGTCATTAAAGGGTGTGATGTCATTAAAAGAACTACTCTGATCAATTTTTTTACCAGCTGCTATGATGTCAAAATGGTCACAAAATTCCCAACATTCCCATTTACTATTTTTGGGAGAATCATTACTCGCAGAATATTTCCATATCACAAAAAAAAACTTTGAAAGATAGGTTTGACTATAACAGTCGGACATGCAATTTTTTACAAGTATGAGAATCAATCGACTCAGACAAGTCATCTTGTTCTTCCTCCACTTCCTACGGATGGTGGACGCACCGTTGAACTTATGGTTCTTGTTCCATGATGCATCCATATTTATATATATGTATATGTGTGTGTGTGTGTGTGTGTGTGTGTGTGCGCGCGTGTGTGACGTTCGTGCATTTACCTCTGACATTCGTTTTGAGTGATAAGGTTTTGCTAAAGACCTGAATTCTGAATGCTGATTTTCGGAGCAGGAAGATGATCCCTATATTAATACATAATCTCCCTACAATCTAACGGTTACTATTTTCGTGTAGTTAAGAAATTGGTAATACCCACTTGGTGTAGATATATCTACGTATCTATATGTGTGCTTGTGTGCGGTTGTATATGAGTGTAGTTCAATATGCAACTGACATCACGAGGCAAAGATAAAAAGACGGCTGAGAATATCTGGGTGAAAACAAATGCTATTCGCGAAATTATTCGTAAGTCTGTGTTTATACGTCTGTACACGTATGTACGTCACATGCGTGGATGTATTTAGTGATATATGATTTATTTTCTGTATGTTCAGTAAGTGTGCAGTTGTGTTGCCGGTATGCTCCTCCGTGTGTATTTGTGCGTGAGGGTGGGTGCACACGCGTACGCCTGGGTTGCCTATTTAGATGTGATTTTCCAATTTTTCGAATCTGGAAGTCACTCTCCAATTTGAAAACTAAAAAAACATCTCATCTCACTGCACTTTAAAACATGAATTTAAAAAAAAAGAAACAGAAAAAACTAGATATTATCAAAACTGGAATCATGAAAAACGAAACAAAACCCATCTAAATCGGCAACCCTGGACTCGTATGTATACCAAGAGCGTGGGTGGATTTATTGTTATAATTCATTTCCAGTGTGTTTAATAAGTATACAGTGGTGTTGTCGTTGGTATGTTCTACCGTATGTATCCCTCTGTGTGTATGTGTGCGTAGGGGTGGTTGCACACGCGTATGTACAGGTGTGGTGACACAGAAAGAAAGGTTCTAGGTTTCAAAACTATAGGAAAAACTGTATTTGATCTCCTCTGGATAACCACCTGCTGACGTTGGGGATTTGAGGAACCTTTTGTGCTTTATATGAAATAATTAACACCGATACAAACATTGACACCCGCTCAGAAAAGGAGGTGGACAAGTTAGATATATACACGTAGAAATTTACATAAATGTATGCGTATTCTTATCAATGTATACATATAAATGGATAAGTGTACACATGAATATGCACACGCATATATGTGTGTGTATATTTATACATTCACTTATGTACATATGTTATATGAGCTACAGTTTAAAGTATGCTCAAAAGATATGATTAAGATTGCATAATAGTAGGAACGTACATTGTTAAAAAAAAGCTAGCTAATACCCGTCAAAAATAACGATGTTATTTATGTATGGATCGGTAGTGAGGAACTTAAGGCTATTTCATAATGTAATTTATTTTTGATAATTCAAGTATCCTAATTTTGAGTTTTTTGAAAATCTCACCTCATCTCAAACTGTTTTAATGTGCGATCAGATAAAAAGTTATAAGAATATATAGAACGTAATCTTCATTGTTATGTTACAACATATTATATCCTTTTAAAACCCTGTGGTTGTTTTTATCAGCTGTATTAATCTATGGACCAATCCATTATAATTCTGATTAACAAAGTAATTTGCGTATATATATGATTCATTCGCCTGATGAGGCCCGAAGACGGCAGAAACATGAGCTAGTTTGTGTAGCGAATCCACATTCTACAATTTATTTCCAGCTCTACCCTAAAACAACTTAACTTCAATAGTAAAAAGTTGTATGTATCGAGCACTCTATGAAATAAATCCATTACATTTCAGAAGTGGCATTATATTATTGATATATTATTATATTATGTTATACTGCTAGCCTGATTTGTACCACATATACTCTGTGTGTGTATATATATATATATATATATATATATATATATATATATATATATATATATATATATATATATATATATATATATATATAATCACTGACTTTGGGATAAAATCAGGTTTGGTCAGTCACACAATAGAAACCCTCCCGTGACCAACGTCTTTAGGCAGCATGCCATGTCAGAGATGATCAATGAATTACTCAAGTACGTATGAAGTGCTCATCTTATCTTTTGGTGGACTGTGATCACTGAAATGTTAAAAAATGAAAAAACAAAACAAACATGTGTGTACTTCCGGACACAAACTAAAGGACTAAGTTGGATAAACCTACGATGTACTAAAAACCTTCACTCGTGTGTGCTGGTTGGGGGCAAACAAAATTTAATGCTGAAATTTTCAGCCCCCATCAAGATGAGTTTCTTCAGTTTTCAAGTTGGTATGGATATATATATATATATATATATATATATATATATATATATATATATATATATATCCAGCCAGAAAGCCAGACCAACTTGAAAACTGAAGAAACTCATCTTGATGTTGACTCTTTATATTGACATTTTCGGTTGGCGGCTTTCAATTGAGATGATGATGAAAATGAAATTGATAAACATATGAATAAACATTTTAATGTCTTTGTTTGGTGTTCTGTTTTGGTTGAACTTATTCGCCTCTTACCTATCTTTCTTTGATTCAGTTTGTTCTTTTTGTCTCTTTTTTCATTTTCATTCATTCTTTTGTTCTGTTGAGTTTTCTTCTTCTCTCTTTCATTTTTGTTTTCCTTTTTCGTTTCTGAATTTTCTTTTCTTTTTACTTTTTTCTGCCTTTCTTTTAGGTTTGTTATTTGTTTTCCTAAATAAGGACCTCTTCTTTTTTTCCCTTTTTTCTTACTTTCTTTCTTTCCTTCTTTCTCTCCCTCTTTCTCTCTTTCTTCGCGTTGTTGTATTTCGTTTTTCCTCTTGTACTTCCCTTCTTTCTTTTTTCTCTCTTTCTTTCTTCATTCCTTCTTTTTCTCCTTCTTTCTCTTCCTTTCTGTCATTTTGTTATCCTTCCTCCATCCTTTCATTCATTATTTTTTCACTTCGTTGTATTTCACTCTTTCTTTCTTTCTTTCTTTCTTTTATCCTTCCTGTCTTTCCTCTTTTTCTTTCTACTTCCCTTTCTTCCCTTCTTTCTCCTCTTCTCCCCTCGTTCCTTTCGTTCCTTTCTTCCTCCCATCCTTTCTTTCCTTCGTCTCTTCATCTGTGTTTTTTTTCTAACCCAATTGCTCATATTTCTTCTAAGCCTTTCTTCAATAACCTTTATTATAAACCTACCTTATTCACACTTTTCTTCCACAATCTATCTAATTACTGGTGTGCCATTGAAAACTCCTACAACGGCCAACCACCATTTGACGCTTCCTGCCCAAATACAACAGTTTCTTACACGGTCAACCTGAATAGTGAATCATGTTCTGTTTTCTTAGACACTCTCTTACGGACGCTACTTTTACATCAGCCATATCTGCCACTTCTGCCAATCTTGCCAGCAAATATTTGACGAAAGAGTGATACATGAAGAGAAAAACCTCCAAAAACTTATATAAGAATCATGTTTATTGTAAGAAGTATTCACCCTGTGTAAAAGTGGTAGATATGACTGGTTTAAAAAGTAGCACCGAACTCTTACAATGTCCATCCGATTAGGACAACTTTTCAACAGTTTTATTTTGGTATTGAGGAATCAACACATTACTTGACGATTGAATATTTCAATATACGTGGATTTTTCGAACTGTCTTCGTCTCGGTTGTTGATCTTTTTTTAAACACAGCGTTGCGACCTAGACACTCTAGGGCCTTCTTCGGAACGGAATATTCTGAGGACGGAATATCTGCCGCAAAAATAGACATCACCAACGATATGACATCTGGGGACGCCTCCCATCCAGATATATAGAGTGGAATGGGAACATTCCGCCCCTAAACTTCGAAGGGGTACCTCTTCGCAATATGACCCCCATTTACAACACCCCAATGAAGAAGGCCTTAGTGTACGATGTGGAAAAATCTATGTTCATTGATAATCCCTCTTCCCTGCAAACCGACAGGAATTGCAGATCTTTCAGGGTTTTCATCGAAGAAACGATGAAAAACTATCAAAATCATTGAACAAAATATCCGTACCTCGCATGAGTGAACGAATCACGGTAGCCCTCGCATGTATCAAAACTAATTATCGAAAAATTACTCTAAAATTTCATTGAAAATCTTAAGATTTTCGATCTAAAAAAAATTATCTAAAAAATATCAGCACAAGATGCTATTGTCGGCTTAAAATGACCATAGAGCACTTTTTGGAAAAAAAAAACAAAACAAAACAAAGCAAAAAAACGTTTTGGATGGTGCCTAGCGGTTTACTCATCCAAACTTCTCAGGTTGTAGCCCCTAAAATGTGACCAGGAGCAACCGGAGACATACAAATACAGACAAGAAAAATAAATGAGAAGAATCTGTAGCTCACTTGGCTGATTGGTCGGGCGAGCAATTTGTTGGACTACAGTTTGCACTTTATAATCGTGTATAAACTAAAATCTTAAAAGCCATTCACGACAATTCTGTATTAAAGATATTTAATTAACCCTAGCTCAATCAAGAACAAAGCCAAAATACCACTGCCCCAAGGACCGAATGAACTTACTGTCTGAGACACTCACTTATTCATTGTTCCATGGCAAGTGATTTTACTGAACTTTATTTATCTAGCACAAAGCCACAACTGTAAGGCGTTGTGCAATGACGAAACTCACTAGCAATAGTTTCGTTCTACCATCACTTTATTGAAGAGTTTCAAATGTGTATATTTGTAAGCCATATGTATGTAATCTATGTAGGCCATACTATCGGGACTCTCCTAAAAAGGAGCACAGGCCCCATCGCTAGATCGCATCTATCGGGAGAAGGACATTCCTATCAAACCTACGATCTGGTGGTTGGGGGCTGCTCCTATTCGTGCCACCTCACTGGCCCATAGAATAGGGTGGGTCGGTCCTGGTTAAGTCTATGGTCCTGCTGCTCTGGAAAACCCCTCAAAAAATTTCGTCCGTTAAGCCAAGGCAAGTGATCTTTCTCTCTCTCTCTCTCAATATATATATATATATATATATATATATATATATATATATATATAATTGACAATCTAAATGCCTCACACTGATTGCTTTTCAGCTGCTGTCTGTCTCCATTTGCTGAAGCAGAACGTCTCTCAAAAGTCCATCGGATTATCTGCAAAGACAAAAAGGGGAAAAAAAAAAGGTAACGGAGCAAAAGGTGAAACGGTGACAATGATTAGAGTGCCTTCCCGTATCGAACCTCCCCGGAGTACCACACACCTCCAGCATCCCGGGGGTCCCAAGTAACCTTACTTTGCTCCGAAATATTCTTCTTGGCGCCGCCACCGCTGGGTCACGACGCGGAAAAGCGAGCAAACGAACCTGGCCCGACAGTTTAGAAAGTGCAATAATTTAGCAGTTTTCCCGACCGTTAACCGCCGATTATGTACGTAGTTGAGATCACACGAGCATAGAGGATTTGTATGTGCATTCATTTGATGAGACATCCTATTGGTCGATTTAATAGCTAGAGCAATGAACTGGCGCCCGAAAGATCTGGGGTTTAATTGTTTTAGTTAAACTCAGCCTCAAAACTTGAGTGAGGAATTGGCCGAATCTAGAATCAGAGCAATGCACAGGCGATCGGAAGATATTGACAATCTCGGCTTCAGAGCTAAAATGTGTTGTAAGCTTAAAATAGGGCTCAGAGCAACAGACTCACAGTCTATAGATGTTGGGTTTGATTTTATAGATTAGATCAGCCTCATAACTTGAGTCGGTTCAATACAAAGATCATAGCAATAGAATAGAGGTCTTGAGTATAATTGTATTAACTAGATCAGCCTTAGAGCTAAGGTACGTATTTTGCTTAATACAGGAGTCAAATAGTGAACCATCAGTTGATATATATCACGTTTGCTTCTGGCAGCAGAATTCAATGTTGGATCCATAGACAATATTCTGAAAGATCAACAATTTTGTTATCATCAATACAAACCTTTCTCGGTAACACTCCTTGAACTCTACTGTACTTTATTAGACAAGCCAATACTGACTAACGTAAAATCATAGATCACAGATTTCGAATTCACAGTCCAAGCGCATAGTCTAGTATACATATTAGTGAATCAAAGATTGCTTATGATAGGTTTGGTTGGTCACTAAACAAAAATCAACAGTTTTTGGTTTCTTATATATACAATGATAACGTAGGATTTTCCTCTATTTTTATATAAAGCATCTTTTCAAATTCATGTAAATATATGTTGCATGTTTATATCTACAGAATGAGGTTTTGACGTTTGGATATTTGCAAAGTCTGTTAAAACTTCATGAATTATTGAGTAATCCTAGTAAGTCGATTTTTGGTAAAAATCAGTTTGACTCATATCAAATCTTAATAGATTGTAATCTTTAATTTTTTCCATATCAAAAAGTGGAAAAGTCTTCCTTATTGAGAGATTTTGCTCTGGAAGAATTTAGTAAGTCATAAGTCATTCTCAATCTTTGAGCTCAACAGTTTCCACTGTTTTTTTTTTTTTTAATAAACTCCAACACATTTGGCTGCCCCATATTGCAGTTGAAATGGTCGTGTAGATGAATGAATGAGATCAATGTGTAGTTTCTGTTGCTGAGTAGGGACATGGTATAGATTTCTCAGCTTGACAAAGGGAGAGATTGAGAATATCCCTTTTTTATAAATTGTGTGCGTGTATATGTGAGTGTGTGCGTGTGTGTGTGTGTGTGTGTGTGTGTGTTTCCTTTTGGACAGATATATTATTTCAATGTTATTTTGTGAAACTCATCTACCCTGCACCTTAATTCATAAATTCACATGTTCAAAATCATTTGACGTACAAATCACAAATATATGGGAGCTGGTTCACATAGGAATGCATTATTTACTATTATACATTGATTCTTCCGGTCCAGTTTTCCCATATTCCTAATGAAGACAACGAAGGCGAGGGAAATGATCCTAAAGGATCAATGTATGATAGATGGGGAAACTGAGCCGAAAAAAATCAATGTATAATAACAGGAATATGAGGAAGGTCGTAGAGTTTAGAGGCCGAAATGTTGTGATACAGACAAAAAGACTAGAAAACTGGTCCGAAAGAATCAATTTATGATAGTAACACAATGAAGAAGGCCGGATGGTAGAGCAACCGAAATGTTGTGATAAAGACACACCCACGAGGAAATAAGTAGGAAATAATCACAGTATGATAATTACAACATGAGGAAGGCTGAATGGCACATCGATCAAAATGTTGCAATAAAAGCAGAAAGTAGAGAAAACTAGTCCGAAAAAAAATCTAAAAGAGTAACCCCCCCACCCATCATAGATATTCAAACAAAAAATAAATGTGGATTTCTTCGCCTGATAATTCATTCGTTCATTCTTCGCTAACGCATAAACGATTATGAAAAAAAATCTGATCGTTGGCTTTATAGATGGAGAACAAAGACCTCTTACTTTTTCTTCAAGACCTGACCCCTGAAGGTGTCGATATACCAAAAAGTACAATTCAATTATATTCAATAACCGAACAAACAAAAGGTGAAGAAAAGAAACGAAGCTTGAGAAATGAAGAAGTTATCTATAATTAAGATAAGGACTCTGTTGTGGTTCATGCGTAAATACGCTAACCCTGCAGGGGTCCTCGACAGCCTTTTTGCTGGTTTAAATCCTTACGGGGTTAGGGACCCAACTTTACGCTCGGTCTGTTAACAAAGAAAGAAGACAGAGTTTTGAGTGCTAGGCCAGAGCGGACAAGAAGTCTTTTAAATAAATAATCCAGTCCGAGCCGTGACGAATATGTAGACATTGTTTGAAAGATATCCCTGGCTTTTGGGTAACGTAGATGCAGGTTTGAATAATGTGTCGGAAACAGAGCTTTTATTTGTCCTGAACTTAGGGTTAGACTTTTCTTGGAATATTCATGTATGAGACTGGCCTCGTAAGCCTCACTGATCATAGTATTTATGAATTGAGGAGTTGATGAGTGCTTAGTAAACCAGTTTGGAGGTTAAGGCGAACTAAAGTCCAAATTTGCATTTCCCCCAGTCGAATTATTGTTATAGATAAACTTGACCTTTCAGAGTCATCTAATTTAAAACTGTTGGCGGGAAACTTGACAATTACAATGAGAGTGAATTTCATACAAGTGTTATTGACTCCTAGCAATGATCAAGTTATGAATGAAGGATTTCATTTCGAGCACATTTATCACCAGAAAATATGTAGCCTATGATCTTTCAAAAAACATAGACTTGAACAGCTTAACGGATATGAATTGTATTTTGGCAATAAAATGAAAAGAAAATCCCTACCTTGCGTAAATTAATCACCGTAATACGCGCGTGTACCGGGACAAATCATCTAAAAATTTATCGAAATTACATAAAAATACACCTTTTATCTAAAACTGCCCAGAAAAAAGTACACCTTTCATCTAAAATTACCTGGAAAAAATACATCTTTTATCTAAAATCATCTAAAGAAATACATCCTTTATCTAAAATTACCTGAAAATACACCTTTTATCTAAAATTGCCCGAAAAAATACATCTTCTTTTCTGAAATTATCAAAAAAATACATCTTTTATAAAAGAAAATTATCTAAAAAAATATATCTTTTTATCTAAAATTACCTGAAAAAATACATCTTTTATCTAAAAAAATACCAGTACAAGATTTGGTGAATGACCGTGTTTCAAAACAAATTACATAATTATATAATTATGTATAAACGAATCTAACATAAAGAATTGATTTGGGCATTGGTGGTCTAAATCGATCATAAAGATCCAAAAATGTGATTTTGGGGGGACAAAAAACAATAAAAAAAAAGGTTTTTAGATGGTGCCTAGTGGTTTACTCATGCAAATACTCCAAGTTGTTGCCCCCAAAAGATGACCAGGAGTGTCCGTAGACAAACAAGCAAGTGGACATTTGAAGAGAGAAGAATTTGTAGCCTACTTGGCTGGTTGGTCGGTCGATTTGTAGGTCTACAGGGTGTCCCATACTTGAGACCTTGTGCCAAACTAAGCTACACTTACTAAATAAAGGGTTCACGGCCAAGTCTCGCCGAAGAACCCGTCAAATCACTGTAGTTAAGTAGCTATTAGCCTACTCAGTACTTAGATGAGTGACCATCTAAGAACGGCAGATCCTGTGAGCAACCTGGAGTACTAGACAAAGAAAAGAAGAAAAACAATTATTGTCGTTACTCTCAGTTCTGCTCACTAATGTGTTTGTGTGTGTGTGTGTGTGAGAGAGAGAGAGAGAGAGAGAGAGAGAGAGAGAGAGAGAGAGAGAGAGAGAAAGAGAGAGAGAGAAAGTGGAAGGATCAGTCGAATGAATTGTCTGAAAAAGATATTATCAATCTCTTATTTGGTTTGGCTTTTGATAAGTCTTCCAGCAAAAGTAAAATGTCCTTGCTTGCTCTATCAATTATATATCTGCTTATTTGTTATGCCACATGATTGACTATAATCTTAGTCTGTAACTTTTTTCAAGGGAAATAACTATTGGATGCTAATTATCAGATAGTTTCACTCAGTATTTTTACAGCAATGTATCAAGAATTAAAATCATTTTTCATGAAATCTGTTTATTCCCAACTAATCAGATCACTGAAATACTCTACTTTCTCAATGGCAAAATCTTTAAAACCGCTACCTACAACACACCGGTGTAATCACTGTTGCTGTTATTCGTGAGTTCTGACATTTATTTGTATCTATCTATGTATATATCCGGACTTTGCTCAGCCTTTTCTGTTTGTGGTAGAAACTTGAATTTTGCACAAACACACTCCTCTCAGTGAGTAGGGAAAACGTTTTTTTTAAAAATTCATTTTCAAAATAAGTTTTTAGAGGGGTACTTCAATATGCAATGTAAATTTATGCTAAATTGGTCACTATTTTGTGTCCGCTATTTAGAAAAAATTAAGACCTTTTTTAGTGATCATAGCGCAACAAAAGGTGGAAGATGTAATTTATCCATCGATCACCCCCTTTTCCGACTTTTTAATTGATCACCTTGCATGGTGGTGATTCATAATTTCCTTTAGGATGCTTGTCGAAATTCTTCCTATGCTGTATCCAGCATATATCTAACAAGAAGTAAAAGAATTTGTTAAATGGCCGATTTTTTGTCACTGCTAAAGATAATGATAATTATGAATCTATTTAAAATTCGTTTAATTTGAACGAGATGTTAAATGCGACATTACTTTCAGAGCAACTTAACACACACGCACACACACATTTAATATATCGACAACCGGATGTGCAACCTTGATGCAATTCGACGGCTAGTCAGAGAGGACCGTACTATGCATTTGTGATCAGAGGTTTCACCATGGAGTAACACAATCAACAGTTGGACATCATCGAGTGAGCTTGTATACTGTGTGACCGTCTCATTTACAATAACCTTTAATGCTCATTTTTCACATCTTCTGCGTATTTTTTTTGGGGGGGGGATCATGACATCAACAAGGTGTGTCAGCCCCCCTCCCCTACGGCCCATAAGTGTCCCCAACCCCTACAATACCGAACTCGGTATGGCATTTTTTTAAGCAGATTCAAGTACGTTTATGACACTTCGGTTAATAGGATCGTGGCAAGTACGTATCACGCATCGACATTCAAATGTGTAGACGAAGTGGAAATGCAACCATGTATGCCCGCGAATCAGGCACCTACTCGAGTAAGCATGCTCACCGACCCCTGCATATCCCGGGGTGTTGGGGGAGGGGCATATGTGCGCAAGACTGACACACGTTCCTGAAAGCACGACCAACTGGCAATAATTGAAGCGTCCGTCGTTGATAACTTGGCGCAAACTAAAACAACGCTCTATTATTTATTTAGAAGACAATCTACTAACATCAACAGATGAGCAGATAAAGAATACATCGAAAAAAAAAAAAAGAAAGTAATGTAAATAGATAAAAAAAAAAAATCAGTAAGTAACCAATAGGTAACAAAAAAAACCCAAAAAAACAACGAGGAAGCAAAGAAAAAAAAGAAGCCGAAATGATAATTAAACTAAGGTAACACCAAAGCAAAATTCGTAGGAGAGCGAGTCAAAAGCTAAAACGGATTTTCCACGCCGGGCAAATTATAAACTCATTTGGAAGATTTTAATTAATTCCAAAATCCAGACGTGAGTGTTTGCAATACGGGGACTTCGGAGATGGGGCTCCGATCAGCCAACTGAGCGAGCAATGGGCCGACATTTGATAATATTGTCTTGTTGAAATCTCAGCTGCGGGGATTCCCATAATGGTTTTGAAAAGCTACAGGTGCCCCCAGACTGAAGGTTCTATCGGAAGGGAGGAGCAAGGAGGGGAAAAAAAAGGGAGAAAACATACACCATTGAATTGCATCATCTCGATCCAGGATGAGTAGCGATATGGTCGCGTGGTCTTTATCAGGATGAGGACGCCAATATATGTTCTTCAGTCCTTTGTAATATGAAAGAAAGAAAGAAGAATGGTTGATTCTTTTTAGAATCAAAAACGTAGTAACGAAAAGTAATTGGCATCTTATGGATCCAAATTTCGATTATATTCAGTAATTTTTTTCTGTAAATATCTTTAAAAAAGCAAACAAAAAAACGTAAGCACGTTTTCAGATGTGTTCACACGCTTTTCGGTCGGTCGGTCGGTCGGTCAGTCGGTCGGTCGGTCAGTCGGTCGAACAGTCGGTCCCAGTTATGTTACACAACAGAAATAGACAGGAAGGAAGATATCTACATCTGTGACATTATTGGGAAACTAGATGATATGGATGGAAAAGTTCGGCATTTTTGTATTTCAAAATACAAAAATGGCCCCAAACGCTAAAATGGCTATTCACAATTTTTACTGAAAATAATATTTGCAGAATATTTCCATATCGCATACAAGTATAAGAATCAATTGACTCAATGAAAGATCACTTGCTCATCTTCTTCCTTTTATTCCATTGCCCGCCATTCCTAGTAGTAGAAGCTACCACCAAAGATGAGAGGCGCATCGTTGAACTTATGGTTCTTGTTTTTACAAACGCTTTGTTATTTCCCCACTCAAGTTAATGTTTTCCAATTTTTTCCATTATTTATTGGGATGTTGAGAGTAATTCTTTAAAGCATACTTTTAATCTTGACAGAAATCGCTTTTGAATGTCGTATTTATATACTGTTTTTTAGTTTTTTTTTGTGTATATATATACACACACACACACACACACACACACACACATACATATATATATATATATATATATATATATATATATATATATATATATATATATATATATATATATATATATATATATATATATATATACAAAAATGATTTTCGCTGAGATTAAAAGTGTTTGAAAAGGAATTAATCTCAACATCCCGACATATATATATGTGTGTGTGTGTATGTTTTGAATAATGTATATTTTGGTTGCAATGTTTCTTTCAAGTAAGTTCCTCAAACGTGATCGTTAGTTTTTGTTGATAGAACTTTTTTATTAACTTTTCTTGTTCTTGAATAATTTTTTTTTTCGTTGGGTTACTAAAAATGGAGGAACTGTCCAAGATTCATACTGCAATTCTCCAATCTCTTTGAAATCCTTTGAAAAACTCCCTGAAAATGACTATTGACGGTCGAAAGAGCTCGAAAAACTATTGTACGAACTTTTGACGTTCATTCATCTGTTCGTTCATGTAACCCAAACAAAAAGCATCGAACAAGAATATATATATATATGTAGGTACACACACACACACACACACACACACACACATATATATATATATATATATATATATATATATATATATATATATATATATATATATATATATATTATGAAACGATTACTATCATTAAAAAATATATGACCGCTAGATGTATTTTATGAAAGCGTAGAGTTGTAAAGCGAACTAATCGCGTATAATATATACAAAAAGAGAACTTCATAATTTTACGCCAAGGTAGACAATATTTTTCTTCAATAATCACTACTTGGGCAGCAGTTGAAGGCTAGTTGTTTGCTGTCTCACTAACCCACTTCTCCATCGACCATCGTGGCATGTCAGAGACAAGACATTTTTCTCAAAATATCTGGTGATTGGAGATTTTTTTGCTTTCCTTGGGTTTATTAGTGCCAAGTAAGCTCAAAAGAAACTAGAAGAAAAAAAACATAATCGAAAACGTATACTCAGGGAGAGCAGATTACTACATCTACCTCGGACATTGAATCTCCATGAAAACTTCAATAAAAGAATTCAGGCAAAGAATCCCTCTAGGTTGGGGGGGGGGAGGCTCTCTTTAGAGCAAGCCCAACCCTCAAGGAGAAGAAAATCCCATGTCTGAAAAAAAGGGTACACAACAAAAGCCTCCTCCTTATAGTCACCTATGGAGCTAAAACCAAAAGATTGACTCTCAAACTAAGAACCTTGCAACGAGCGCAAGGGAGAATCATTGTCAACCCCACACGGAGGGATCACAAGATAGCAATGTATATGAGAAAACGAAGAGGAGTTAGAGATAAAGAAACCATAAGAAAACTCATATGTCAATGGGCAGGTCATGTTGCAAGAATGTCAGACAACAGATGGACATCACAACTCACAACATAGATCACCAGAGATCACATGCATAACTGCGACCGGCAAAAAAAAAGATGGTTTAAAGAACTAGACAAGTTCAGAAAGCACGGATAGTGGGGTGTGGCGAATCCGGGGGAAGGTCTATGTCCAACGACGGACACCGAATGATTACTACTGCTGCTGATGATGATAATAAGCAAAAGCAGCCTCAGTCGAAATTTGAACTCAGTTCGCCGATTCCGTCTCCTGCTACGCAACCCCTTGCACACACGCACACACACAAATAAAAGATACGCAAACATCCTTTCATTCAGAGAGACGTGTAAAGAAGCACATGCACACAGAAGTACAAATAAGGGGCATGCACACACACACGGGAACAAAGCAACACACACATACACGCACACATAGACACACACATACACATACACACACATACACGTGCATATATACACTCATACTCATGTACACATACACACATACCATATACACATACATGCATACAGACACATACAAATGCACATACATACACACGCATACACACAAACAGATACACACATACTTGCACACATGTACTTACATATACATACATATGCATGCGTATGCATACACACACATGCATACATGCATGCATACACGCACATATATACACACACACATACGTTTCGCCATGGCGGCTTCCTCAGAAATAATGTTGAAAAGCTGAAGTTTCAAAAAATAGCGTATACCACAAAATCTGTATTAATGCTGTTATCGACAAGGCAGATATCATTCAGATTCCCTCATCTTTACGAACATTTACGAACATATGAAATAAATACTCCTCAATGTTTAATTACTTTAATATAGTTGGATGATTTAATCTGAATAATACATGCACACACATGTAGCTAACTTTAGTATAAAATAGAAAAAAAAAATACCAAATCTCTATTTTAAGAATTTTAATTAATTTTAAGATATAAAGCTCTCTATTTTAGTAGCAACTGCAAAAAACATAAGTGTATATATATATATGTATATATATATATATATATATATATATATATATATATATATATATACACACACACACACACACACATATATATATATATATATATTGTGTGTGTATGTGTGTGTGTGTGTGTATATATATATATATATATATATATATATATATACATATATATATATATGTATATATATGTGTGTGTGTGTTTGTGTGCATACACACAAATATGTATACACAAAGACGCAAATAATTAACAACACGTGCCTACCTTCTCACACGTCTTGATTTTTATCGGTAAGAGATTTCTTCTTTAAACATAGGAGATGAGATTTTTCTAAGGGTGTAATTACGTTAAGGAGTGAGAGAAGATCGCATGAGAAGGGAGAGGAGAGTTCATAATATACGGTGAAGGGTTGAGGGGGGATGATGAACAATGACGGAGGAGGAGGAGGAGGAGGGTGGTATGCTGCAGAAGAAAGAAAAAGGGAGGGACACGAAGAAAGGGGGGAGGCAGAAATATAAAAAAAAATAACTAAGAAATAACATGGGGTAGAATTAGAACGAAAAAGAAACAAGGGGGTCTGGTTATCACTCAGGATAAACCGTCACGAGACCAACGCCTTTTGGCAGCATGCCGTGTTGGGGGTGATCAACAGAAAATATGGAAAAGAAGGGGTGATCAATTGATAAGTTATATCCCCCACCTTCTGTTGGGCAGCGAAACGAGCGTGAATGCTGCAGGATACAAACTAAGGGATGAATTTAGCATAAAATTACACTGCAAATGGACCCCCCTCGAAAAATTAAAAAAAGAAGTTTTCCCTTATACAATGAGTAAGAATTTAAATTTCCAGTCTTTTAGCTCCATTGATGCAGACTGTACGCGTCATACATACATACATAGCCAGACAGACATACCGACTAAACTGCAAAATTAAATGAAAAAAACTTGCGTTGACAGTCTTGAAAAAACAGAAGACCTTTCAGGTTTCGAAAGGGCAATGAATTTCATTTAAGCCTTCCTTAAGCCCGCTCATTAATCGGTGATGCAATGTAGTAAGTGTACATATGTAAGTAAAGCGTCCGTCTATAAGTAAAGTATACGTAGTCCCAGTTGTATGCATCAGATTAGTGATCTTGGCAAGCATATACTTACAAGTTTTCATGCTAGTCAATCGAAAGAATACCTCAACCCTAATTACACAGCTTACAGTGTACTCAGTTTGCAGCTGAGTGCACATGGGAAACACACTTTACTCATACTGGGAATCAAACAGGGGACCTTACACTAGCTGAAGTCTACTTATATAACAGACAGCAATCTCTTTTCAGAAACCGTCAAGTAAAACTGTCGACATAGGTTTTTTTTTCAGTTTTCATGTTGGTCTGGCTGGCTATGTATGTATGTATTTATCAAGCGTATAGACCGCACCAATGAAGCTAAAAGGCAGGAAATTTAAACATTTATACCATATTATGTCTCAAAAAGCTTTTTTTTAAAACTCCCCGCCCAAAGTACGTTTTTAATTCAATTTCCAATGTAAGATTATGCTAAATTGATTACTTAATCTGTATCTGTTTGTTTTTGAAAATTCTGATTTTCAGATTGATCACTGCCCAACAAAATGCAGGAGAAATAACTGATTCATTAACACCCCCTTTTTTCAATTTTTTCAATTGATCGCCCTTAACACGGTCTGCTGCCAAAAGATGTTGGTCACGTAGCGGTTTCTATTGAGTGATTAACCAGATCTGTCATACATTTTTTCCCTGGGTCATAAGTCTTATTTTTTGATCGACTATTTTCAAAAAGTATAAAAAATTGTAATGATTCCCTTCAAACTGTTTGCGACCAGTAAAATGATACATCGAAATCTATTCATTTTCCATAGGACCATGGGCAGAATTTTCACATTTTCAATAACAGATAGTGAAAAACAAAAACAAAAACAAAAACAAAAACAAACAAAAAACAATTGATGTGAATATCACTATCCTGATCACAAAAGCGAAGTGTGAAGGGAATAATAATTATTTTCGATATTGTGTATAAGCAATCAGAAAATGATACCCACTGGCAGCTACCCATGAACAAAAATCGTGTTGCACGTTGTAATGAACACCGTGATTTTCTTAGTTCTCTGTCCATAACCAAGGACTCTTCCACTTAAAGGTTACAAGTTTGCCAATAAAAATATCTCCAATCAACAATTTTGAACGATGGTATTTTTTCCACTGAAACAAGTTTTTATTTAGTTTCTTAACAAAAACAACAAAAAAAAAACAAACATCGTATAACATTCAATTACTGATATTCCCCGCTTTTCGAGGGTTCGCTTTACGCCATTTTTTCACATCTTCAGGAGAGGGCAAAAAGCAGAAATAGCATTTCGCTTTTGTTTTCCAGAGAACTTCTAAGCCTAATCTACTGTACTTCCCTCGACCTCCGATGGCTCAGCCAGACATATCATCCTAACCATTTTTAGAGTCTAGGGAACGCTCATAATTTTTCCCATATAAATTAATGATAATTGCTACTAACGCCATTTCGGCTAACGAAAAGCTTTTATAGGAACATTACTTACGTATAGAGAGGATTGATTAGTATATATATATATATATATATATATATATATATATATATATATATATATATATATATATATATATATGCTCTTCCAACTCTGGATTAGAGCACTCTGGTGGACGAGGGATTGTGCTTAAGTAAATATTCGCTTAAATTCACTCTTACTGACCGTCCAGTTCTGCGTAGGGCAGGGATAAAATGCATCCTTCGTATTACCCAACACAACACATACCTATTTACCTCAACCTCTATATTGTAAATACGTCATCTTCATCCGAAGAAAAGAAACAAGAGTCATCCTTTACGTTTCTCCCTCTAAGTCATTAGTTCTTTTTAGCAAGCTAACTGTGTCTGAAATTCCCGTTATTCGCTGATAATGGATTTTAAGCTATCATGGAGACGCATCTGCGAACGGACGTAAGTCAATCAGGCGTAAGTTGACCTATCTGTCTTAGTCTGTCCATATCTATCTATTCCATTCTGTTCTCATCTATCTATCTGCTTATCTATTGATTTATAAAGATTATCGCTACGACGAACCGCGATCAAATTCTGACCATGGTTGGCTGCTTCGTTTACTTTACTCTAATGCTCTTGGGATAGACATGAATCCACGTCTCTCTGGGCATTGCCCCCTCGCTATCCGTGATTACAAAATTTTGTCACTGGATTACTTTTTCTTTTTTTCTTTCTATTTCATTCTTTTCCTTTCTTTCTTTTCTCTTGAAATTCCTCTTTTTGCTCTTTTTTTTTGGGGGGGGGGTGATCCGTTCTTGAATAATTGATTTGTTTCTGGTCCTTGCATTATTAGAAACTACCAACTAAAACTGTCAAAAATAGTTTCTTCAGTTTGAAAGTTGTTCTGGCTGACTGGCTTGGCTGGTTGGCCGGCTGGCTATATTTGTATAGGCGTATAGGCCGCACAAATAGAGCTAGATGGCAGATATTTCCAATGTTTACTCTTTATAATGCCTAGGAAAAACGGCTGTTTTGGTTTTTTTTTAAAAATCCCCATCCCAGTGAATGGGTGTTTAATGGGGGTTCAATTAAAAACATGAGATTATGCCAAATTGATCCTCATTTTGTGCCCAGCAGCATTCATGTTTGTTTTTTGTGAATTTAGACTTTTTAGTGGTCACTACCCAGCAAAAAGTGAGAAAAGTAACTTATTGACCATCCCTTTTTAAAAATTCTTTTTAATTGATCATCCCAGCATATCATTCAGCTGAAAGTGATTGATCGAGAGACAGTTTTTATTGATTGACTAACCAGACGTTTATTTTCCTTCCTTTCTTCTTTATTCCTCTAATTCTTCTTTTTCCTTCTCTTTATTTCTCATCCTTTTTTTTTCTTTTCGCATTTTTCGCCTCCTTCCTTCTTTTTTTCTTATTCCATTTCTTTCTTTCTTTGTTACTTTCTTCTTTTTGTCCTCCTCTTCAATCATGATTTGTTCATCCTTTTATCTTCTTTATTCTCTATTTTCTTTCTTTTTCTTTCAAATCAGGTTTTTCTCCCTTTCTCCTTTCTATGTTTTTTTCTCTCACTGTTTGTCTTCATTTTTTTTCATTTTCGTTTTTTCTCTCTTTCTTTTCTTTCGCATGTTTTCATTCTTCATTCCTCTTTCCTTTCTTTCTTTCTTTCTTTTAGGTATTCTCTTCTTTTATGTCTTAAAAAACTCTTTTAAAGAAAAATTTTGAGGATAAAGCCAACATTGACACAAGGCCACATTCTAGGAGTGTCCTGTTCAGAATGAACTTCCTTGCAATAGTTGATTAGAGTTGCTCGTTAACCATTACTTAGTGTAAGATGCTCTTCTCAATTATTTTCTCTCTTCTGTGTGTTCGCATATTTTTCTTTTATCATTTTATTTCAAAGGAAAGTGAAGAAGAAAAGATGGAAAGAAGGAAAGAAAGGAGGAACGAATAGTAACAAGGAAGGGAAGTAAAGAGGGAAGAATAAATAAAGAAAGAAAGAAAGAAAGAAAGAAAGTAAGAAGGAAAGAAAGAAAGAAAGAAAGAAAGAAAGAAAGAAAGGAAGGAAGGATGGGATAAAAAGAAGGATGAAAGAGAGGGGGAAGGGAAAATGGCAGGAAAGAAGGAACGGAAGGAAAAATGAAAGAACGAACGAAAGAAGATAGGAAAGAATGAAGGAGAGAAATAAACAGTTCAACGAATAAGCGAACGAATGAATGAAAGGAAGAGAGAAATTCATATCTTGAAAGCAGTCTATATAGCTTTACAAAAACAAAACAAAGGCAGAGAAATGAAAGAGAGAGAAAGAAAGAAAAACAAGAGAAAGAAAGAAAGAAGGAAGGAAGGAAGGAAGGAAGGAAGGAAAAAAGGAAGGAATACAAGGTGAAAGACGAAAAGAGACAAAAAAATAACGAACTGATAGAAAAATAGAGAGAAAGGGCAGACGCACACATGGAAAATGACAAATAGATGAGAGAGAGAGAGAATGTATGAGAAAGACAAAGTGTTAGAAAGGATAACAGAAAGAGAGAGAGAAAGAGAGAAGAAAAGAAAGAGATGAACTCAAAAAAAGGTTTTATAAAAAACAAAACAAATACAAGATAGGCGGAAATGGCCGATCGCTGGAAAGAAGCAGACGAACAACAAATATTTTGGCAAGATTAAAATATTTCATTTTCACCCTTGACTGATTTCCAAAGCGGTTATTGGCAAGCTGCAACTTAATACACCTGCCCGGTTGGCCTTGTTTGTTGGATTATACACAGGGGACGCATCTACCTCAGGTAAGACGGACAGAGAGAGAGAGAGAGGGGGGGATGAAATCATTTGCGAGGAGCAAAGAGAGTGTGTGTGTGTGAAAGAGTGAGAGAGAGGTATGTACGTGAAGGAGAAGAGAGGAAAAAGAAAATCGTTTGCCAAGACAGACAGAAAGAGAGTGAGTGGGAATTAGGGGGAACAAGGGGGAGAAGGAAAGAAAATAGGAAACTGTTTGAAAGGGACAAAAACAGAAAGAGAAAGAGCTGGGGGAGAGAAGGTTAAAGAGGGGGATAGGGGAGAAAGAGAGAACATCGTTTTAGAAGAGTGGGGAGGGACAGAGAGTTTTTCAATTTGGTTTTGGTGTCTCCACATGAGCGAGGTCAAGTCAATGAGCCGGCTTCACTCGACCGTGGTAGCGGCGAAAGATGGCTAAATTGAGTTGTTTTGTGTGGGGGAAGGGTCGAAAACGCTGGTCAATAGAGTTGAAATGACGCGCACTGGTCGAGGCCGGAAAGAGATGGCTTTTTTTCAGTGCTCCGTAAATGAGCGTTTAAGACTGAATGACCCGCCCTCGTATATACTACGGAGTCATATGCGCCGACTTGTGGATGAGCCTTCATGTACGTGTGTGAGCGTGTGTGTGTGCCTACATACAGTGGTACATTGATTGTGAATGATCGTATGTAGGTGTCTACGTGTATGAAGTGTAAATGCTGAAAGAAAAACGAAAATATGTCTATGTGTATATGTATATCTGTGGGCATTACGATGCGTGGACTTCTTATATCAATGCGCTTCACTTGTTCTTTTTTGTAAATGTCTGAGATTTAAATAAGATTTCATATATCAGCTATTATATTTTCATTTGTTCAAGTAAGTTGAATACACACACACACACACACACACATATATATATAAATATATATATGTATATGTATATGTATATATATATATATATATATATATATATATATATATATATATATATATATAACTTCCTAATATGTCTAATAGCTCCCCACAGACGTGGCTCCTCCTTGCTTTTTACAATTTTTCTGAGATATATGGGAATCTTCGTGTGGAATTCAGATATTCTTCTTGCTTTCACTCTCTCTCTCTCTCTCTCTCTCTCTCTCTCTCTCTATATATATATATATATATATATATATATATATATTTTTTTTTTATATATGTATATATATATATAATTGATATCATTATTAGTTGATAGATTTTCAAATTTATACATATATATTGTACGTATATATATGTGTGTGTGTGTGTTTGTGTGTGTGTATATTTTCATACATATTAAACACAGACAAACGAGCATATACAGACTTGAATTGGACGGTGTGTTTATTTGTGTGTGAGTGAGGAGCTCACAATTGTGGCACGCTCAGTAAGGATCGAAGACACTTCATGTCTGTCAGACTAGCCCTGTAAACGTTGGTTTACTGCAATATATATATATATATATATATATATATATATATATATATATATATATATATATATATATATATATATATATGTATGTATGTATGTATATATTGTCAGTATATATAGAGAGATAGACAGAGTACGAGACAGGGAGAGAGAGAGAGAGAGATTGAGAGTATATATATATATATATAGAGAGAGAGAGACAGACAGACAGACACACAGACAGACTGAATACAGTCTGGACTCACCTGTATGACCCCAAAGGAATTCTCTCTCTCGATTTCCATTTTTGCTCCTGAAGTAAGACATCTGATACTAAATTTATTCTTTACAGAAACCCTTGAGCCACTGAAAGGTACACGTTTGCTACTGAAGATGAGACCCCTCCCCTGCGAAACATGAGTAGCGTATTAATCAACAAATTAATTCTCCATATACTTTTACTCCTGAGTCAGTCTCATTCAATATTGTTCATACACACACACACACACACACACACACATATATATATACATGTATATACATGAGTCTATACACGAGATTTTAAGTGTTATGATGAATATACAAGTATGATAATCTTCAAATAATTGCAGAAATCGATGTAATTTCCAAATGTGTGTATCTCTCTGCTCTATTGTTAATCTCCAGTAGATATATAAGAAATCTAACTTTTTTTTAAAAAGGTCATTTGCAAGAGACCCCTAATGAGGACCGAACTCACGAACCAATACTAATGATCTCCGAGATCTGCTTGTTAACCATTACACCAAGGAGTAAGTGCTTTAGGTCGCATGCCAATTCGTTTCCGTCCGGAGCACGCACGTGTCCTTTACCCCGACCCCAACAAAATGACAACGGTAATGGTTTGATTATAGCAACATGACCGGAAAGTGACATTTAAAGTGAGCTGCTACCTGGGCTACGAGTGGAGTGAAAGATATCTATATTGTATTTGCCTAGGAATGTTTAACGCGACATAAACACTAAGCCTTTGTGCGTCTCTTCTTCAATGGGAATACATGCAAAGAAAAATGGCGCCTGCGAATTCCGGAAGTGGAGGAGTAGAATTCGGAAGGAAAAACCTGTAAATGGTTGACGATCTTCGGTTCGCTCTGATGGGTTATTCAGAGAAACAAAGACGAAGAGGAACATCCGGAATTTACCTTGAAAGCGCCCGCTTCATTAAATTCAAGTGCATTGTTAGAAGCTGTTAACCAAAATCGTCGGCATAGGTCTCCTCAGTTTTCATATTGTTCTGGTTGTAAGAGCTTGTATCACACTTACAGGCCACACCAATGGAGCTGAACGGCTGAAGATTCAAAGATTTATTCCTTATAACATCTGGAAAAAAATTAATCTCCCTGAATACTTTTTTAAGTAAGGGTTCAGTTTACAATGTAAGTTTGTGCTAAATTGATCCATTAGTTTGAGTCCACTTTTTTTTTTCGATCAGACGTTTTTAGAGATCACTGCCCAGCAGAAGGGGAGAGAAGTAAGTAATACATTGATCATAGACTTTTCCAATCAAGTAATATGCCATAACTCGCGACGTCATACAGTAGAAAGAGAATTTTACTATATAACACCAATTCATTGGATAATGAAAACAAGAAAGCTTATCAGTAAACGTGATGGTGGGTAATAGAATGATGTTAAAACAAATCTTTTTTTAATTCGTGTCCGAAAATATCCAACTTTGTTTTGGGAAAATCTCTGATTCATATAAATTCATTGCATCTTTATTCAATAATCAAAATGCTTTCTTCTTCTTTTTTTATAAGGTGTCTCCAGCTTACAGGTCAATTGTGTATACCATGATTAAAGAACGATTCCGATTTGGATTCAATTAATCCTCCAGGAATTCCATTAAATTGAATGTTTTGGAACTACTGACCAAATAGAGTCCTATGGAGTGAAACAAGTTATTGTCTGAAGATTACAGGTTTGGAGAACACACCGAATGTAGAAGAGTTTCACATTAAAGCACCATGATCGCTTACTGTGTCGCATTTACAACAAGGGGACGGATACTGTCATCCAGAGAATTACCGGTCGACATCCTTGCCCACACAAAAGACCTTTTCTCATCGAAAGCATCATTCAAACGAGCCAGTTGCACACTGCAGCGTTGCACAGTGATAGTTTGTCCATGTTCTAGCATTTTGTAAAAAGAATTCTCTTTGAATCGTACCAAATGCACCCCCGACCAACCAGCCAAATAGGCTACAGAATTTTCTCTCTTTGAGTGTCGGTGTCCATCTTAGACCAATATTGCTCATATCTTGTGCTGTTATTTTTTCTTTAGACAATTTCAGATAAAAGATCTATCTATTAAAGATGATTGCAGATAAAAGATATATATTTTTAGATAGTTTTTTGATAATCAATTCTGGTGTACTCACGGACTCCGGTGATCCATTTATGTGAGGTACGGATATCTATTACCTGTACAATGTAACTCAATTGAAAGCAAAATCACATATCTGTAAAACCTGGATGAAGAGTTTTTGGTAAAAAATGTTTCAGTATATATTGGAAGTAGATGTCCGGCCTAAATTTAGTGAGAATTTATGTCAAGATGTTGAATGCTGTCCGGGATCTCGTCATGGTTCCCTGAATTTCAGATTGTTGCAATAAATCCAGGTTTCATTGTCCAAAACTAATTTGTATGTCGATCGAGAAGAGGAAAACAAGCGTTTAAACGCCAACCGATGTTCCGTCTCGTAAGTTTATGTGGAACCTATTTGATTAGTTCCTGGATTTTCTGAAGTCTTGCGAATGACTTACAACAATTGATTGAGTACACAGGCAAAAAAAAAAGCAGAGTAAACCCCGAGAAGACTTCTAAGATTTCCCCAATATTCTTTGAATGAATGCGTTGGAAACTTTTTGCCAACAAGATGACTAGCCCCATCCCATCATTTGTGTAATTTGTAACAAAGAATAATTTTCAATAATTATTTTATTTTGTGTGAAATCAGACAGATTTATAATGATAATTGAGTAATTTTATAATTGTACAGCTACTGCTGTGTAATTGTTACCGAAAGAAAGCAAGCAAAGATAAAAAGGAACACTTCATTTGAAATTCTGACTTATTACAAAAAGATAAGAATTCTGCTATTTTAACTGATGTACATATCAATGTGATCTCTCTCCTTGTTTGTTTTTTTTGGTTTTTTGTTACTAGTTCTGCGATCTGTGGGTTTATTAGTGAGAAACACCTTTTCATTATTCTTGAGCCCAAAACATTCATCACGTCTTTTATTTTTATTTCATAGCCTTATTTCCCCTTTGGACTATTTAAATCCTCCCTGTCTGGGAGGGAATTCCCCTCCTCTTCAGATGGGAACCACTGATGTAATAATTTAATTCAAAAATAAAATAATAAGCCCTCTGGAATTCATCAACACTTCGTACAAGTGCCAATAAATACAGGTATTTACTCAGCTCGCTTCAATTCAACGACTGACCAAATAGTGAGAGCTGGCTACTGGAAGATTGTGTCGCGCCAATGTTTTCCGCCGGTAGAGTTTTTCTGTCTTATACTATCAGTATTTGAAATCTCAGCTCTTCCTAGGGCTCGATCACCGACCGCTGACTTTGGTTGGAAACACTTCCTTTACCAAGCAGGCCAAATTTCTCTCCATGCAACCAATGAAGCGTGTGAAAATCCAACACAAAAACTAATCCATTGGCCTGACCTGGATTCAAAACACTGATTTCGTTCCATTTTGTGTGAATCTGGAATCGATTTCTGTAAGGTTTACATCGATAGAAAAAAAACTGAATACTTTTATTACAATTAATTTGCAAATATGCTCTTTTCAAAAGCCATTCATAAAAATTACGCTTGGCAAAAGAAACCAAATAAATATTAAAAGACGAAGGAAAGGGAAAACCGAACAAAACATAAGGACATCTTATACATATCATTATCATCATCATCATAATCATCAGCGACCTTTTAGCCTCCGTCGTTCGACATGAACCTTCCCCGAGATTTGCCAGACCTCTCTATCATGATCGTTGCAGAGCCAATATTTTCTGAACTTGTCTGATTCGTCATACCATCTTATTTTTTGCCGGGCGTACTCTCGTATATGATCACTGGAGATCTATGTAATGAACCTATCATGTCAACACTGTTTACATCTATTACTGGCCACCAATGTTCTCTCTAATTTTTAGTGGCCCAGGCGTGCAAGAATCTTAAATTGCGCAAATTTTTCTTTGCGGCAAAAGTATGCGTGCTCTGGATGTCCGTGTAAATGTGAATCGTTAGAATTGTTTCAAAGTCATATTTTCACAGCTTATCTCTCATGGACAATAGAACTTCATTGACATGTTTTAATGGAATATAAGTATGATTGGATTCTATGTAAGTAGTTGAGATTTAGTTATATGCTTTGAACTACTTTGTTTAGTTTGTTGTTCCATAAAAAAATATGTGTATTTCTGATTTTTATGTGATACAATGTTGAGATAAATTAATAACACCCATCAACTCTTAGATTGTTATTATTTTCAATAAGTATGATAAGAATACATTATCAATATACTTACAATTATAAATATGATAATTAATGACATTATCATAGGTAAGTAATCATCTTTGTGCATATTAATTTCCTTTGAGCACTGGTTGCAAAATGTTTCACAGCTTTATAGTAAGAATTAGTTTAATTTTATAACTGTACAGCTGCTGCTGTGTACTTGTTTCTCTAACTATGCTGATACCTCATAAGTGTATTTCTACAGTAAAATCATTTACAATGAATTCCTATATTGATTTTCTTCCCATGCTTTTCTACAGCAGAATTATTAACAGCGCATCTCTATTGTAATTATAATGGCAAAATAACGATCATAGACAATTCCTATCATCCTTATTACAACTGGACAGATTGCGTCCCAAAATCCACTGAAATAATTTTTAGGTAAGAAATTCGTTATTAAAACATCAATTTTCCCCTAACGCAAGAAACATTTACTTTTTTGTACAGAAAATAATTAAAGAAGAGCAGAATAGAGCTAGATTAGTTAGTAAAGTCAGAGAGCAGCGACAACAAAGGCCTGGTCCAAATGCAGTCGGTTTTAAACTACAACTGTGTTTATTGGTTCTCTCCTGACACCAGATTTTGCTGTGTCATTATATGTAATGATTACAGTGAATAGAGGTTTTGACGTATTTGTTTAATAAATCATATTTATGATATCACGGACTACGTACAAACGTAGTTAGTAAATAAAGCAGCAAATTAGTTTATATATAAATAAATAGATAAAGGTGAGACATAAAAACACGAAATGATTAACTGCAATTGCATGTTGAAGTCTACTCTTTACGTAAATTATAATTATATTATATAAACAAGCACACATGAATACACATACATATATGTATGTGTGTGTATGTGTGTTATTTGGATATAGAATCCGACAATATCAAAATATTATTTAGGAAGGTTTATTTTACATGTTTCGCTTATGCGTCTCCTAATAATATCTTTTTAAAAACTAAATGTCATAATCGTTTGACATACATACAAAATCATACATTCAGCTCGTAAATGCTTACCAGCACACACACACCCACTTATGTATATACCTATATATATGCACATTCATATATATATACACGTATGTGAAGATGCTTGTTGAAATGTATTCACCCTAAACGTATACGTGTGTACGTGGTTGTGGATGCATTTATCTGTTTTTATGATGTAAGACTTATTCAGTTCACGGGAACATCAAATAGTTTGATTCTTCTTTCATCGGTATTAAAGGCCACTAACTCACTCACTGTTACCAGCGTTTCAGAGACAGTCAAAGGGATAGATAACTGACGCTTCAGAAGAATCGCACGTGCGACCCAGTATACGTGTGCGTGTGTTCGTGCGTGTGTACAAATGTATCTGTGTGTGCACGTACGTGTGTGTGTGTGTGTTTGTGTGCTATGTACTCGTGTGTTTGCATGCACGTTTTTGTGCATGCGTGCGTGCGCACGTGTGCCTCTATATGCGTGCTTACAGGTGTGCGTCTGCGCATGCGCATAGGCGGGGTACTCGTTGGACTTCAATAGACCATTACAAAAAAAAAAACAACATTTTTTTTTAAAGACCGATCGTGCTTGTGTTTTCCATTTTCCAAAACCAAACAGTTGTAGATATTCAAAGAGTTTTTCAGACGATTGAACTTCTCGTTTGTGTTGTTAATACGACGTTTCAGCCGATTCATTTTGCGGCTTTCTGCTGGCGTACTATTCGAATATAATGGTGTTGAATATTTTTTTTTTCTTTTCAATGGTGGCAACGCTTATAACGTTAGATTCTGGTGATATCTTTTTCTTTTACTTGTAAGAAACCCATCGATATAAGCGATGCCATCTTCATTTTCAAATGGATTCTTTTATATCTCTGTTTTTCCTCTCAATACACTGTGCTGTCTCGTGATCCCCCCCCCCACGTGACGTAAGGTATGATTATCTCCTGTGTACGTTGCCAAGTTCCCAGTATGGGGTTCAATCTTTTGGTTGGGCTTCATGTAAGTAGCTCCATAGGTGACTCTCGAGGGATGCATTGGATGTATACCCTTCTTCTCAAGACTAATGGGATTGTCTTGTTCTTGAAGGTAAAACTTGCTCCACCGAAAGCTTGCCAACCTGGTGAGATTCGTCACTTGATTTCTTCTTCTTTTGGAGATTTCAAAACAAACACCATGAACAACAAACATGACGAGGACAGTTGAAGATAGAAAACACAGAGATGAGAATAGTTGACTGTCACATCTACTTTGGACAAAGGATCTTCTTGGAAGCACAAATTCACTTACATATAATACCAGCAGTGGGAAGGGATATAAGTAAAAAGTACTAGCGTATACAATTCGCACCAATCAGAAACTATTCGAACTCTCCTTGGTTATCTGCATGACCCAGTAGGTTGCCTAGGTGGTGTGAGTGATGGAAATCAAAGTCACCGATGAAATTATAATGAACGAGAGAATAGTGAAAAATTCACGAAAATACAAAGAAGCCGAAAAAGACGAAAGAAAACAGAAAAACTGAAAGAAAATTAAAGAAAGTTGCGAACGAAATCTTATGCACGATGTTGCACAGATGGCATCCCAAGCGTGATCCATGGTTTTACCAATCAAAAAAGTGCATTAGGGTCAGTTATGTCATGGCGGAGATTGATAAAAACAAATTCCGCCTTTGTGGGAAAACAATGAAACTATAAACGATATGATACTATATGCAATAACTTGCACCCAAATGAGCATGCAATTAGATACGAACTGAGGTTTACTCGGAAGTATTCAAGCGACTCAGGCTCGACCATAGAAATATATTGTATAATCATAAATGAGAGGCTGTCATTGAAATCTAAAAAAAGTAAAATATCTAGGGACTCTAATATTTAGACAGACCGTTCTATCTAAACCAGGAGACCAGACTTTTGTGTAATTTTTAATTTTCAAATGATGAAGCCTTGTCATCAGGCTTGTCACATCATTTTCGCCAACTATTTCCCCTTTCTATTGTACTCTATTCTCTTTCTTTATTTTTCACCGTAACAATTGACGATTCGATTATTAATGTAAGGTGATCGTGGATGTCATCAACGTAATCGATCGTCTATTAATCCAAAGGAGATTGACAGTGCTTCCTTAATGATATCATTATTGCTAATACTACGAGTATACCTAAAAACAAACCAATAAAATCAAATATAGTGGCGCCAAATGACCAGAAGGAAATAAGGAATGAGCTTATATGGCTACATTTAATCTTCTGCAACCGTTAGCTTTTGTAGCACAAATGGAGGGACAGCTGTCGTGGGTAGACTGTTTTGCCAACGTGGGGTGGGTGGAAGCGCATGTCTCGCCTAGAGATGGCAGTCTGCCTATTTATGATGAAAAGCAACTGAAATTAAGATGAAAGAAATTCTATCAATAATGAATGATGGTTAACGAAGCTCCATCTGATAGAAACTAAACCAAGATAGTCCAAGTCTGACTAAGACACGGTCAAATTTCACTCCTACTACAATTACGACTGAGCTGATTACTGCAACTTTCGTATTGTATGTACGATAAATAAATAAAAAATAGAAATAGGTCTGGTTGTCACTCAATAGAAACTGTCATGTGACAAATGTCTTTTGGCAGCCTGCAATGTTAAGGGTGATCAATCAAAACAGAAAAAAGGGCTATCTTTGGATAAGTAATGTCTATCACCTTTTGTTGGGTAGTGATCACTAAAAATGCATGAATTTTCAAAAAAAACAAAAAAAAAACAAAAACAAACATGAATACCGCTGTACATTAAGGAATCAATTGAGCATAAATTAACATTGAAAACTGAACCCGTTCTACTAAAAACGTATTTAGGGGTTATTTAAATTCATGCTTGGTACGTACATAGCCACCCTGTCAGCCACCCTGTCAGCCAGTCGGACCAACTTGAAAACTAAAGAAACCTATTTTGACAGTTTGGGAGATATTTTTCGTTGACGATTTCTAATATTTGTCTGGAGTCTATTTTTATATTAATGTATTTATTAATTAGAATGGAAAATGCCCGGCGTTACCGTATTAAAAAATTTCCGTCAATGACTAAGACTTGTCAAATGAGCTCACTCAGTAAGACTCCAACCAATCAATTTGTCATGATTTTAAATCAGGGTAGGGGAATGTTTTACACATGAATTTATACCCCATATTTTTGGTCACTAGGGGTCGTAGAATGACGGTCTGATTAGTTGCGATTAGAAGTAACAGAAATTGAGATGGAAAAAAAAACTAGTCACAAATTAATTATAGTTGGTTGTGAATTAGGAAAAAAAGAAGAGCCGTCAAACGGGTTTGGTTAATCACTCAAAAGAAACTGACGTATGACCAACGTCTTTTAGCAGCATGCCGTGAAATGAAAAATATATTTAGGGGTGATTTAAAAAAAAAAAAACATAATTTTTTTGACATAAGGATTGAACTGTTGAGACTTTCAGTCCACGTTGGTGCTGCCTTACATGTTTGATACATACCTACTTATTTACATAGTCAGCCAGACAGACAGACAGACTAACTTGAAAACTCTAATGTGCAGCCTACACACGTGACACATAGGTAAATACATTGCTAGCCAGTCAGCCAGATCAGACCAGATTAAAAACTAAAGAAACATATGTTGACAGCTTTGGTTGACAGTTTCTAGAATTGGAATGAGCAACTAAATCAATGATTCAAGAAATCCAAAAAGAGACAAAAACAAAAAGGAATTTTTAATATAGAAATAGCAAGAGAAAAGACAGAAAGAAAAAAAAACGAAATAGAAAGAGGGAGAAGAAAAGGAAAGAGAGAAGAGAAAAGTAAGCCAGCAGCGAATTTTTTTTAATGATATTGAGCGAGGGGTCATTTCACAGGGTGAAGTGGATTCATACCTTTCCGAAGAGAATGAGCGCAAAATAAACTTAATAACCAGCCTTGGTCGGAATTTGATCGTTGTTCGCCGATTCTGTTTCCCTGTGTGGAACATAAAAGCCTTTATTCCTTCGGCAATGAACACAGTTCCAAAAACCCTTGCATGAAGATTGAAAGAATCAAAAATATAATAACTTTGGATTCCTCACCATTGAGAAGTGTTTTTACACCTCATTCAACGGAACTCAAAAGATATATATATATATCCGGTTGCATCTGTTCGTCTGGTCGTTCTCCTGTCCACACGATATCTCTGAGGGTACTGAATCAATGTCAATGAAATTTTGTGGGATGTTTAGCAATGGGGTAAGAAAGAGATGGTAAAAATTTGGGGTGGAACCAGGACTTTTTACTTGATCAAGAGATATTTTCTGTTTTTCTTTTTCATTACAGTCAACACAATATCCTATCTTTATCAATGAGTGCCAATTGCATTTTGTAGAAGAGTGGCAATTGGCTACGGGAGAACTGATTCAATTTTGGAGCGGATCCATGTACAATTATCTCACCTACTTATATGTCCAAAGCACATAATATCACCAAAAATTCATTTTTGTCCACATGATATCCCCGAAAGTTATCAATGAATTTCAATGAAGGAGGGTGGGCAACAGGCTATAAGAGAACTGATTGAATTTTGGGGCGGATACGTACACAATTACTCACCCTGACAATGCTGTCGGTGGAGGTATGCCCTCTCTGAGTACTCTCTAGCAAAAAGAGTATCGCAGACCATAATCACAGCGCTGAGTTCGACCCTCACTGATTCCTCATCACTTATACCTATGTTCTATATCCAGCCCAGTCTTGTATGACCTGTGGATACAACTCATTCAATAGAAGCTGTCACGTGACCAACGTCCTTCAGCAACACACCGTCTTGGAGGTGATCAATTAAAACATCGGATAACGGGATAATCAACGAATAAGATATTTCTTTCGTTGGGGTAGGTGGCAGTGATGACTAAAAAGCAGTGAAAAAAACTAAAACAAATGTGAATGTTGCCGGACACAAAACAAGGGACCAATTTAACATGAATTTACATTTTGAAGTTGAACCTCCCACTAAAAACCTATTTAGAGGGGGGGGGTTAAAGAAAAAAGAACAAACTTATTTCAAATAAGGAGTAATTGCTTGAATTTTCAGCCCCGCGTTTGTGCGGCTTGTCAGCGCTGTACACACATAGTCGTTCAGCCAGACAGACTTCAAAACTAAAGAAACCTAAGTTGACAGTTTTGGTGACAGTTTTGGTTGACGGTTTTTAATAGCTTATTGTTTCAAGACATTTGTACTCGTTTGTTATGATTTGATCATTGGGACCTCTTCCGAAATCCTTCTCGATACAAAATAGATCGGGAAACCTATGTGATTCAGATAATGTCCAACGCCCATTCAAATATAGCACCGTGAATTCGTGGTATAATTAGCTTCTAACAGGACACCCCTTCTCTCTCTCTCTCTCTCTCTCTCTCTCTCTCTCTCTCTCTCTCTCTCACACACACACACACACACAAAAACACATCCATGGGTATACCCAGGGGTACACGATCAAAAGAAGTACACATACTAACGGGTACATGCACTTGAATCCATTCAGTTAGGGATACACTCTCTGTACGCAGATGTAAAAAAAGACCCCACAAGTAATAAAAGAAATTAAATTGATATGGAAAGAGTGAGGGGGGAGAGGCGTCACAAACGCATATCCCGAATGGGACGACTTCAATGGAACTTTTTAAATCATTGATACAAAGTTCGAACATAAAATAAACAAAGGTGTCATTTGTTTGTTTGCATTGCAACCTATCTATTAACTTCGTTTACGCATTTGTTGTCTTAAACCTTTTTATCTATACTTCTTTTTTATATCTTTTGTTCATTCACTGGCCACATTAAATATTTATTTCATTCCACACATGTATCAGCACAATCAGTACAACCAATAACAACGACAACAACAACAACAAAAAGACAAATAACAATAGAAAACAATAAAAAAAACTAAGTAATGAGATACGAAAATAAACGGAGACAAGCATGGCTGCGCTAGGGTCAAACTCTCTTGCTTCATCAAAATTTAAAAGGTAAACAAAAGAGAATTTATTTCTCAATAAAATAAAATTTCCAAAACTACGTGTCCCATTTCAACCCCTTTATTAGTGGTACCTGTTAATGAGGTTTGCAAACTTCAGCGATACAAATCGACCAGAGTTTGGCTTGAGAAATGTGAGTGAAATCGTTATCAGTTTTTACGCACGTCACTGTCACTGTTATTTGTGTATGACGTCACTGGTCTCTAGTTTGGTCATTGTCATCCGTCTTTGTTGTCATATACGAAAAAAGGTAATAACTCACTAATAGGAGTTTCACAATAAAAGAGAACATAAGCCTGGCTGCTGCTGCTGGGTCAAACTCTCCTCGTATATCTAATCCGATTGAAGATAATTACAGCAACTTTTCTATTGTTTATTTTATAAATATTTTTTATTACATAGAAACAGGTCTGGTTAGTCACTCAATCGAAACCGTTAAGTGACCAATGTATTTTGGCAGAATGCGATGTTGGGGCAATCAATAAAAAAATGGAAATAGGGATGATCTATGAATAAGTAACGTCTATCGCCTTCTGTTGGGTAGTGATCACTAAGAATGTCTGAATTTTCAAAATACAAACATGAATGCTGCTGACAACAAATAAAGGATTAATTAGGGTTTTTTTTAAAATATAAATGTATCCATTCATTAGAATGAATAAGCCCTTGGTACCTCTAACATAAATTCGCGTGAATCTATAAGAATGCCTGCTGATCACTTGGCTGTGATTTCCAATCATGTCAGGGAAATGTTGGGTTTTTTTTGTATATCGGTTCGGTATAACATGACCGGACAGGCAAACAGTGAAGAGTCTACTTCCCTAAATTAAGTGGAGATTGTTCTTGTTTTTATTGCAGTGGTGAAACCCCAGACTTTGATTGGAGTTTAGCTGTAGTAAATGCCACCTCTTTAGAGAAAGAGATGAAACTCTGAAACACATAATCAATGAAGGAAATAAACTGGCAAATGACGAGTACAAGAATAGCTACAGCAGGGTAGCGACAGTAATACACCGGGAACTGTGCAAACGCCTTGGATTCAGACATGCAGACAAATGCTATCAGTACAAACTAGAGAGTGTCCTGGAGAGTACAAAATCTTGAAGTACTCTTAGACTTTGACATCCAGTCAGACCGACCACCCTATCCAAGCAAGAAGACCATAGCAGATAGTCGTGAATACGGAAAAAAAGGACCAGCCAAATCCTTGCATGGCTGTAGAAGCGGACCACGAAGTTAATGTGAAAGAGGTTGAGAAGCAGCAAAGATACGCTGACCTTAACTGGGAGCTGAGAACCTGACCAAAGGCACTAGAGTCAAGATGAGATGAAGCATGAATAAGAAATGTTGAGACTGGACAGACCTTAGCATTACTGAGGTTTGGAAGAATTTATCATACGATGATAATAATCATAACCACATCATCAATACATATAAAAGACCAGTGTCACCAAATTTGTCTGTTCATTTTTTTGTCTGTTCAGTCTACAGTGTCATGCTGAACAAAACTGATTTATAAAATTAACGAGAATTGGCGTGATTCCAACCTGCAACTAAGCAGTTGGCACCCAAGTTATCAGTCATCACGGCTCGCCAACATTTCCTTTATCCCTGACCTCAAACAACAACAACAACAACAACAACAATAATAATAATAATAATGTGGTCTATGCGAGTGTTGAGAGGAGGGCTGGAGACTTGAGGAGACTTGCTGTCACTCAACCTCTAGCGGTAACCACTAGGCAACTGGTGTGAGATTGCATAATAATAATAATAATAATAATAATAATAGTAGTAGTAGTAGTAGTAGTAGTAGTAATAATTATAGCATCCGTCCCTGGACACCTGGACGTCAAACTTGAACAGCACACGAACAACAGTAAAATGCAGTATTTTAAAAAAAATTTTTTCACTGTTTTTAGATATGATAAACCGCTAGGTTGAATTTACATGCGATGAATCAGAGCATTTTTAAATGTTACATTCAGCCCCCACTGTTCCAAACGATTTCAACGAAGCGATAACATTTGTTGGATTTACATACGATGAATGAAAGCATTTTCAATGTTGAATTCAATCCCCACTGTTCCAAACGATTTCAACGAAGCGATACAATTTAATTTGAAATTTAAAAAAAAGAAATATTGGCGACTAATTCAGGCAATTACAACTCTTTCTCCCAGTCAATATATATATATGTATATATACATATATATATATATATATACATATATATATGGAGAGAGAGAGAGAGAGAAAGTGCGTGCGTGTGTGTGTAAGAGAGAGAGAGAGAGAAAGTGCGTGCGTGTGTGTGTAAGAGAGAGAGAGAAAGTGTGTGTGAGTAAGAGAGAGAGAAGGCGAGAGAGAGAGAGAGATGAAACAAAATATAAACAGACATGGTTAAAAATCGGATAATACCGAAATAGTCAAATAATTATAGACAAAATTCATGAAGCAATTTTATGTGCTTTTTAGCATTACAGTTACAAGTAAATGAAAACCTTTACTAAAACCATAAAAACATAATTTCTCTCAAAGTGACAAAATTCCTAAAAGGAAATCTTATTGACTGAATGCACTTTGAATTTAAATGGGAAAAATATATTCTCATAATCATTAGCCACTTGGTACTTTTCAAATTTCAACAACAAAAAAACCATCCAACCTGCTATTCGTATGTTAATTGCATCATAATACATACATAAATGTACTTATACAAAAATATATACGAGTATAATTTATCCATACATAACAGACATAATGCTGTCATTTTTAATGGGTACTATAATACGAACAAGGAAACTTATGACGATGCATAAAGCATTACACCCTAGGGATGATACAGATAGACTATACGTTAAGAGAAAAGAAGGTGGTAGGGGGCTCATCAGCATAGAAGATTGTGTCCAGAGAGCTAAAGTAGTCCTAGATAGATATGTGCAAACAAATAGTGAAGAAATCATAAAGAGCGCGAGGGATAGTGCAACAAACAAAGTAGAAAGCAATGGAACGGTACAGCAAACTAGAAAAGAAAAGTGGGAAGGGAAAAAATTGTACGGCGAGTTTAAAAGACAGATAAAAGATATAGCAAACGAGAAATCATGGACGTGGTTACGAAAGGGAAACCTTAAGAGAGAAACAGAATCGCTCATCATGGCAGCCCAAAACAAAAGCATAAGGACAAACTACATAAAAGCAAAAATCGACAGAACTCAGACAAACAGCAAATGCCGCATGTGCGGTGAAAGAGATGAGACAGTAAACCACATAACTAGTGAATGTAGTCAACTCGCCCAGAAGGAGTATAAGCATAGACACGATAGAGTAGCAACGATGATACACTGGGAACTAAGTAAACAAATGGGATTCAACCATGGGGAAAAGTGGTATCAGCACAAGCCAGAGGCAGTTTTGGAGAATGACAACCACAAACTACTGTGGGACTTTGACATCCAAACTGACCACCTCATCCAGGCAAGAAGGCCGGACTTAGTAATAGTAGACAAAAAAAGGAAGGCCTGCCAAATAATAGACGTTGCTGTGCCTGCAGACCATAGAGTGAAGAGGAAGGAAAGTGAAAAACGGGAAAAATACAAGGACCTAGCGAGAGAACTGAGGAAGATGTGGAACATGAAAACCAGGGTAGTACCGGTCATAGTGGGAGCACTAGGAACTGTCCCCAAAACGCTGAGGGAGAGACTGGAGGAGATCGGGATTAGGGGGAGGATAGAGACCGTACAGACCACAGCACTACTTGGAACTGCACGGGTACTGAGGAAGGTGCTAGAGATATAAGTACTGCAACGAATCGTAGCTCTGTCATGATATGCGAAAGAGAGAGGAGACGTTAGCTGAAGACCTGAGGAGACTTATTGTCACTCAGCCTTCAGCGATAACCACTGGGCAACCGGTGTGAAACTGTAAATCGCAGAATTACTGCGACCTATGAGTACTAGGAGAGGAGGGCTGGAGACTTGAGGAGACTTGCTGTCACTCAAACTCCAGCGGTTACCACCAGGCAACTGGTGTGAGATTCCAAATAATAATAATAATAATAATAATAATAATAATAATAATAATAATAATAATAATAAAGAATGCAACACTAATTGTTAACTGTGACCTAACAAAGGATGGGAAATGAAAGCGGGAATGTGAACCACAGCACTGGCATGATAGGTGAAGGAGAGAAGAGATGTTGACTGAAGACCTGAGGAGACTTATTGTCACTCAGCCTTCAGCAATGACCACTGGGCAACCGGTGAGAAACTTTAAACCGCTGTATTACTGCGACCTATGAGAACTAGGAGAGAAGGGCTGGAGACTTGAGGAGACTTGCTGTCACTCAAACTCCAGCGGTAACCACCTGGCAACTGGTGTGA